>VDFB02281492.1:76350625-76758163 GCA_007258455.2 Sequoia sempervirens | reverse complement strand
CCAGGGGCACCAAAATTGCTGAAATTTTTGCACTTGACTCATTTGAGAATGAAAATGGAGGAGATCTCAGAAACCAACTAGTATCGGGTTCCCCTCGAAAGCGAGCTATCCAAGCGAATATAATTTTAATATATTTTGATAATATTATCTATTTGTTTTTTAAGTTTGATTAAATATAGGTTTTCACCGAAAACAAAACTCTTTGTTCTGCACATGTGGAAAAATAGAAGATTATAAAAAACAAAAATTGAAAAATATGAGTGCACTAGATATTGGAGTCCTTGATCAACAAAAAACAAATAATTTGATACATACGGTAAAAGTTATCGTTATCACAGTGGAGTGTTATGTCACAGATTGCTTAGTGATTTGACTTTGAAACTTGATTAAAGAAAAAAATATTCAATAAAAACTATCTAACCAAGTGGAAGCACTAGATATCGGGTTACAAATCTAAATTTGAAAAGAATTGGAATTTTATCTTTCAAGGAAAAAAGTTATCGTTATACGGTGTGCGTCACTTTTGAAAAATGCTATTTTTTGAAAAAAACCAATTTTCGTGGGAGATGGAAAAAGAAGTGCAATCTAATTCCAAAAAAATTGAAAAAAATATTTTTAGAATCTATAGACAAAATGTGACAAGACTCTAGTTTGCATCATCTTCAAATTCCTCACGGTTTAATCACTATAGGTGCCCGAATGTGAAGATTTTGTTAAAAAAATAAATATCAATGTCCAGTTTGGCCAAAAATTGTAAACCACTATTGTGGGATCACCCAAGTATTCATGTAACCTAGCATTGCTTGTGTTGCGAATTTTCATGCTTGTAATGGTAGGGGCCAATCTCTCCATCGTCAAGAAAGAGGTCAATTGTTGTTCAATATTATAGCGATGGAGAACCACGTAGCTACTATTCCCTTACCCAGAATACCTTCACTTCTTCTCATGTATGTCATCACACATCCACAAGATAATTGGTACTATTAGGTGAATTAAGAGACATCAAAATCTTGATTCATAAGAATACAAAATGATGAAGCAAACAACTACGAATCCTACCAAGGGTTTCCAAACTCATATTGTTTAAAGTTGAAATAGTTGGTATTGGTATTTGAAACTCCAAATACTAGTAGAGAAAGGGGGCAGAGGAAAAGCAAGGCAAGGAGGGGATTTTTGCTAATATACTTTTCTACAAATGGTTTGACAAGTGTAGAAGTAATTAGAATTTCCTGACAAATTTACTTTTTAAAAAGTGAAATTTAAAATATAGATCTAAAATATAAAATGTTGTTCCTTTTAATATTGTGTAGAAGATAAATGAAGGCTTTTAAGAACCCTGTCTATAGATAAAAGAGAGAGTGAAGAAGGGCATAACTTCTATGCACTAATTTGAGAGGGCCGTTTATATTCTCCACCATTTGAATTTTCTTCTATTAATAGGTTAATGAAATTGCAAGAAATTGAAGATTTGTAACATCATATATTCTTACGTTAATGAATTTACTACTTGTTCATTCCCTTTTCCTTTAAATTCATCATTGTCCTCATGTTCCATGAGCTACACAAGAAACACCACGAAGACAAAGAAAGTCCCCGCTATAGCCCACAACCCTACAGTGAATGGATGGAGAAACATCCACATCTGCCCTGGTACTCTTTTTAATGGTACCATCATCACCTGACCTGTTTGGGTGTATGGTTGGGTGAATCCAACATACAAAGAGCAGTTTCACAATATTGTCGCGTCTCCCACCACTGCATGAAATCTCTAAACAATCAAACGTTTAGCCTCAACATTAGTTTAAGGGAGAGGGCCTAGTAGTCGTGCACCCTAACTTCGCGCTTCTAATTATCCTACGTCGAAATTTCAAATCACTTCCAATTTTTTACAGTAGCTTACTTGGCAAGTTCTTTGCTTATAACTAAGGTTTCAGGGCCACATCATCAAATATGATGCCACATCAACATGTTTTTTGTCAAGGTGTCCAAAAGGCCCCAAAAAATAGTGAGACCAATACTCGTGCATTACATCATGAGTAGTTGAGCGTTGATGTGGTATCACATGATTGGTTGCTTTTTAGATCAAAAGCATACATTTTGTTTAATTATGGGTAGTCAAATCACAACTGTTGGACATTATATAAACAACTATTAGGTATTATAATCACGATTGAGTGGGTGACTATTAGACCCCACGCGACTATTGGGCCCTCTCCCCTATATTGCCCAATATGCACATTATAATATATAAAACCCTAAATCATCGGTAGTGAGTCCACAACGACCTTAAATGTGTCATTCGTAGCCTTAAAGCTGACTGATGAAACTACTAAAATTAGAAGCCATCTTCCCAATGATTTTTCCAATTACAAGGTTTTTGTAGCCATTGGGAACTTGTATTGCATTGTATTGCCAAGCCATATAATAGCCCTAAACTTATTTTCTTCTTGGTGCACAAACCGAAGCCATCTTTTTCCCAAAACCCAACTCTTCTGTAACTTCTTCTAATCACGTTAATGATCTCATATTGAGAATTTCGAGATCATCGCTAGCAGTGCTAGATTCTGAGATGTCAATCTCCTGACGAAGCAACTTCCCTCCTTTCAAAACCATCATCGAAGTAGGGAAATCCATTTCATTCATGGGAATTTGTCTATTATATCCGATCTTTATATCTTGTGAATGCAAGCCAGCAACTGCAGTTGCAATGAGCTTAAGAGAATTGTACGCTTGTATTCCAATTCGATTGATGTCGTCGTCTGAACAGATGAGACACAACCTCTTCCACAATTTTATGAATTAGGGTGTTGCAACGCTTTTAACTCCCACAATTCCTTGCAATGTCTAGAGAGAAGAAGATGACAGGGAATCTAAAGAGGAAGCAATAGAATCCGTGACAACCCAAACACAACTTTCATTCATCATGTCCAAATCTTGTGCTATGTAATTTTGTTCATGGTATTAAATCTATTTATACAGATAGTGGGCAGTGAAGGGCGATGATCTACAGTGTAATCTACAATAAATGAAGTAAAAGAAAATTTATGACCGTTCAAACTAAATTAGATAGTCCGTATGAGTTGAAGGGACATTCGATAGCCAGCTGAAAAACTGATATTTGTAGCTGTTATGACGTGACGTATCCGATCAAACAAGGAGTGCCAGCAATTACCAAATCTAAGAGAATGATACTACCCATTTATCTCACATTTATCACATCGACCAGTATTTCATATTAATTGAATGCATTTATAAGCTTTGCCTCTTCTGCCATTCAAATTTGCAGTTGACTGAAACCATAAACTGTTTTCTGGAAACTTGTGTAGTTTGTCAGGCATGAGACAGGTATGCTGGGCTTTAAAGGATTGGCAAGTCCACAATAGAATGTCTATCGGCTAAATATATTATCTAAGGTGTGTGATGAATGAATTATGAGTTTGTTGGCACTATGTCATGTCTATAATTTTCTCCATAACAATTTTTTTTGCATGGTTTTGTCAATTGCAAAGTTGTAGCTCTTTATTCCTACCAAAATTATTAGATAGCATGTGTACTTGTTCTTTAGAAAGGGTGATGTTGAAATTGGGGGCCTATTATATAGAGAAGAAAAATGTATTTGACTTCCTTGGTGACAATTAGACCTTGATGTTAATTTGACAAGATCAAAATAGAGAGATATGAGAATGCTTATTTCTAAGGAGATTGAGTATGAGAAATATATGATGTTCATGTTCAATTATATGCTGATGTATGATGATTAAAATGACCTAGGATAAAAGGTTTTAAATACAAGTCCTAGACACATAAATTGAAACTTTTAGAATGCATGTTGATAGGTAACAATTATTTTGGAATGTGTTAGCCTTAGAAGTGGGAGATTTTAAATTTAAATATGGAATATTGGACTACATACATGATTCTTTGTAGGGGAATGGATTGCATGTGCAACCTAGTCTAAGGAGGCAAATATCCTACGAGTTGTAATGAACCTACATGAAAAAATAAATTGAACACAAAATATATAGAAATGAGAGAATTTTTTTTCTTATTATCCTCATAGTGCCACTTTGAGGAGGTAACCTCCTAATAAAGCATCCACTCCAATTACAAATATTCAAGATGTCTTCCTGTAGTGTAGAAAAACATGTCCCTTGCTTGATATGGGAATGTTTTATGATAAATTGGATTTAATGCCGCCTTGATCTAGTGTTGTGAGGTGTTTTACACATCCACATTAAGTCTTGGACCCATTTTAAGCTAAATTAACGTAACTCTATCTTAATTTAATGTTGTAAAATATATTTATTTACATCTTCACATTAAATTTGGGAGGCGGGTGCTGCCACAATAGTGGTTTACAATTTTTGAAAGATCTTGATTTTTGCTTAAATCACATATTTTTAGAAAATATAATGATTTAAGCCTTGAAATGTTCCATTTAAAGTATTCTAATTGAAAAGGGTTTGATCAAACCACCTTAGACCAATCCCCCTTGGATAGAACCCCACTAGTTTTAAACCATACCTATAACAGAGTCTCCTTTACACCTATCAAAATGCTGATAAAAAACCACTTTTGATTTACCTTTTGGGGGATCAAATGAATTCATTTAATTTTTTTTTTGTAATATGTAGTCCCTATTATAAGCTTCCAAAAAAGTATAATTTTCATAAAATTTAATTTGATTATTATATTTATTTTTTATTTCTTGTGAATGTGGGTTTTTCACTGAAAATCAAGCTCTCCGTTTTGCACATGTGGAAAAATAACAGATTATCAAAAAAAAAAATTAAAAATATGAGTGCACTAGATATTTAAGTCCTTGATCCAACAAAAAAGAAAAATTAAATTTTGATACATACAAAAAAAGTTACGCGTTATACGGTCGTGCTATGTTTGAATTGTAATTGGTTTGACTTCAAAAATTGATTAAAGAAAAAATATTAAATAAAAACTATCTAACCAAGTGGAAGTACTAGATATCGGAGTTAAAAATCTAAATTCGAAAGAATTAGAATTTTATCCTTCATGGAAAAAAAGTTATGCGTTATACGGTGAGCGTCACTTTTTAAAAATGTTGTTTTTTGAAAAAAAAAAAGGTTTTTGAGGGAGATGGAAAAAGAAGTGCAATATAATTCCAAAATTTTTGCAAAAATATATTTAGAATCTATAGGCAAAATGTCACGAAACTCTAGTTTGCATAATCTTCAAATTCTTCATAGTTTAGCCACTATAGGTGCTCGAAAGTGAAGATTTAGTTAAATTTTTTTTATTTCAGTGTCCAGTTTGGCCAAAAATTGTAAACCACTATTATGGGATCACCCAGGATTGTAAATCAAGTGGACCTAATCTAGTGTTGTAATGTGTTTTACACATTCACATGGCATTTAGGGCCCTTATAAGCTAAATAGACTCAATTTTTCCTTAATTTAGTGTTGAAAAGTGTATTTATTTACACTTTCACATTGGATTTTGGGCCCTCTTGTATTTATAACCTTTACATAATCATTATTAGGCCCATATGACCACATATTGTGCATTCCAAGGCATATTTTGATCAAAGGCAGGTCACAAAATCAACATATAAACCTGATTTCTTCATTCCGTGACATCCCAACTGGCAAAATAGCCCATGTGGGACCCATTCGCCAACTTGGGTGAATGAGTCTCATCTAGGTGGGACTCATTCATCCAGGATGGCGAATGAGTCCCATTTGAGCTATTTTCGAGGTTTGAGCAGGAAAAATTGGGTTTTAAGTTTAAATTTCTTCAATGTCGGCCTTAGGGATCAAATTAATAGTCATGTGAGTGGATTTCCTATATAAGAAAGCCTTCAAATCCTCATTTCACACAAGAATAAAATCCAATCTCATCATACATTCATGTCATCAAGTCAAGCAAGCAAGAGTTAAGCAAGTTTCAAGTCTTCACAAGGTCATCAAGATAGCTTTCAAGATCAATTCTAAGGCCTTCAAGGGAATATTCTTCATCAATTGTTGCAACAATTCAAGATCCATCATTATGGAAAGGTTCTAATTGCATTAATTCATGTTCATACTTCATTATTTTATTTCATCATTTGGTTTAATTACCTAAACAGGGTTTGACCAAGGCAAACCCCCATTCCCTAACAATCAACACTTTTGTTCTCTTTCTTTGTGTGATTGTAGATCTAGGAGCTTTGAAGGTTTGGAGATGATTGAAGAATAGGTTTCAAAATTGTTGGAGTCATCTCCCTACTTACAAGGTCAAAATCTTCACAAAAAGTAACTTATAGCCCCGAAAATTAGGGTTTTGGATCTAGACACCTGGAGGAACAGAAAGAGCAGACCGAGAAGTGCGGATCAGAACTTTGAATTTCCAAAAAAGCCAAACTAGACTCATTCACCAAGAGTGGTGAATGAGTCCCACTGTAGGATTTTTTCAGAGATCTTGGCAGATTTGAATACCCATTTGGCCAAAACTTGATCCTGTGTAGAGACCTAAATCTAAAACTGATTTTCCCAGAATGGAAAATGAGTCCCACCAGGCTTAAAAATTAACATTTCTAGGATTTCAAAGCTCCATTACATCTCCAACAAGTTTTCAGGTGCACACTTTCAATTTTGTAGCTTACTGTTTTGTTTCATTGTCATTTCTAGGTCATTTTTGCATATCACATTGTGTTTTCCAACATTTTCTTTTCCAAGTTTAAACTTGGTGGTGAACCCCTCATTAGCTATCATTCAATCCCTAGAACCTTCCAATTTTCCAAATTTCAATCTCCTTTGCATTGAAATCTCAAGGGTTTGTTCTTGAGTGAAAGGTTGGAAATTGGTCTTTCTCCTTTTAGGTCCATAACCCTAGAAGCGAAAGAAAGCATCACCATTTTTCTTCATTTCACTTCCATTTGGGAAGTCATTGCAATATAAATTCCTGCCAAAGATAACTCTTATCATCCTATGCATGTGGGATAATTACTTTAATTTAACTAACTAGTGCAATAACTTACAAAGCATAAGCATTCATATTTATTTATTAAATTACCTATGGTCAAATTACAAAGCATATATGTCCTGCTAATATCTAGTACCATATAGTGAATTAAGGTTTATAACATTGCACCCCTCGTAAAAAATGTTTGTCCTCAAATATTGAGATGAAGAAACTTGGAGATAATGCTAGTAGGTTCCCATGTGACATCTTTAGGTCCACAAACCCTTCCACTAGTCTAATAACTCCTTGATATATTTTTTATGAAATTGTTATATGTTTGTTTTTCCAAGATCCCATCTAATACAATGAGCTCAATTAGAATGTGAGTAACTTAGTCAAGTAATCATAAGTTACTCACTTTCTTGAGACAAGAGACATAAAAAACTAGTGTAGCTTAAATTAATGTGGGAATACTAAATTGTAAGCACCTCACTAATGTGTTGGAGCACCTAATAATGACTAGAACAATTGGATCTCAAACTATGACCTTGCTTGTCCCATAATACAATCTACTTGTAGGGATGGTGTTGTAAGAACCTAATCATTAATGTCAAAGGTATGCTTTGTCTAATGTTGATCTACCTATTATTCATGTGATTTTGGTCCAACATGTTAGATTGTCCTTAAGGATTCTAGAGATCTCCTAATGTTTAGCTAGAGTATTGTCAGCTGTTGCAACCTTGGATGAAATTGAAACATAAGTACATAAGGATTGTGGGGGAGAACTAGAGAGGGCATCATATGGGTTGGAAGCACTATGATAAGTAGTATTAAACCACCACTAAACCAAAGATAACCATAAATGGCCCATTGTCCCTATTGCTCAGAAACAAAATAAATAAAGTAAGTCTTAACAAATTTGTTGAAAATATGAGTTTAACCACCAATTTGAGGATGATACATTGAAGTCATGTTTAAGGTAGTGCTCTATAAGTTAAAAAGATCTTGCCAAAATTTACTTGTAAAAGTTGGATCACAATCACTAGCAAAAGAGAGGCATGCCATGGAGTTTGAAAATTGAATCTAAGAAATTTTGGGAAACCATAGCCCTAGTGTAAGGGTGCAAGGTGATGAATAAAAATGACCATATATAGTCAAGAAATCAACCACAACTAAAATGATATGTTTACCTCTTGAGAATGAGTCCCATAGTGAAATCTATAGAAACATCAATGATGTGTTAGCCTTGGAAGTGGGAGATTCAAAATTTAGATCTAAGGACTAGATTGAATACATGGTTGTTTCTAGTGGATAGTACTACATGTGCATCCTAGTCTAGGAAAGTAAAAATCCTATGACTATAATGAATCTACAAAACAAAATAAACTAAACAAATAAAAATATGTAGAAATGAGAGAAATAAAATGTGCTTATTATCTTTATAGTGCCACTTTGAGGGGGAAACCTCCCAATAAAGTATACACACCGATTACAAATATTCAAGTTATTACAATATAGAGTCTCACAAAAAATAACTGCTACCATCCTATGCATGTGGGATAATTACTTTAATCTAGGGTGATCCCACAATACTGGTTTACAATTTTTGGCCAAATTGGGCACTTAAATATTTTTTCTAACTAAATCTTCACTTTTGGGCACCTATAGTGGCTAAAATGTGAGGAATTTGAAGATGATGCAAACTAGTGATTTGTGCCATTTTGTTTGTAGATTCTAAATATATATTTTTTAAATTTTTTGGAATCAGATTGTACTTCTTTTTCCATCTCCCTCGAAAACTAGTTTTTTTTCAGTAAGCAACATTTTTAAGGAGTGACACTCATTGTATAACGCATAACTTTTTTTCCATGAAGGATAAAATTCTATTTTTTTAAAATTTAGATTTATAATTATGATATCTAGTGCTTCCAATTGGTTTGATAGTGTTTTATTGAATATTTTTTCCTTAATCAAGTTTCGAAGTCAAACCAATTACAATTCAAACATAGGCGGATTGTATAATGCGTAACTTTTTTGGTATGTATCAAAATTCATTTTTTTTGTTGGATCAAGGACTTCAATATCTAGTGCACTCATATTTTTTAATTTTTTGATAATTTGCTATTTTTCCACATGTGTAGAACAAAGAGCTTGATTTTCAGTGAAAAACCTATGTTTAATAAAACTAAAAAACAAATACATAATAAAACCAAAACATATTAAAATTATATTCATTGGATAGCTGTTGGGACTACCATCATCCAGTTGGGTCTATGAATTCTCCTCCATTTTCATCCTCAACATGAGCTTGCAAAATTCTTGAATTTTTGGTGCTAGAGGGTGAGAAGGTGGGAAAAGCGGGGTTCGGGTGAACCAGTGGGGTTCGGCGAACCCCGGGGTTTTCGAACCAAGGTTCATTCGAACCTCCTTTCAAAAAATGTTTTTTTTGTTTTTGGCGGGAATGGTGGGACCTTGCATTTAATTGGTTTGCTTGAACCAGGTTTCATTCGAACCCTTTTTTGGTTCGCTTGAACCAAAGGGTTCATTTGAACCCCAAAAAACATTTTTTTTTGCATGGGGTCATTTTTTACAACTTTTCCTTCCTCACTTGAATTGTAAACCACTTTTGTGGGTTTACCCTCTAACTAACTAATATGATAACTTACAAAGAATATGGATTCAACTTTATTTAAGATTATCCATGGGATAAGTAATTGCACCACAAATCAAAGTAAACACACCTATTAATCCACTAGTCCACCAACAATACTCATAAGAAAGATGTGAATCATATTATTAGTAATATTCTATTTGTTCCTACTCCACTGACTCGAGGTATAGGAATGGGATTTACCCCTAACCTCCTTGAGGTTAGATTATTTTATAAGCTCGGCCGAGTAGTGGAGTTAGCTTGGGTTGTGGGTTTGCTCCCCATAGGTCTTGGGTTCAACCCCCCGCTCTCGCGGTTGATCGGTGGGCCTGTATGTGGGCTATGGCATCCACCCGCAGGGGTATAGTCTCGCCCTAACTCACCCCAGGTACCTAAGGTATGGGATATTGGTCCATTGGGCTCAGTTGCGAGGACAACTCTGTTGCATAAAAATAAATAATAATTGAGAAATTTAGTAATATGCGTTTGAAATTTTTGAGAATAGAGCGTGTTTATTTGATTTTTTGTATTATGTTGATGTTATTTCTTTCGATTTAATAAGATAGTGCTACATAAATTTAGAAATTGAATACAATATTTAATATGTTATGTAAGGTGTGTGATGAATGAAATATGAGGTTTTTGGCACTATGTCATGTCTATAAGTTTCTCCATAACAACTTTTTTCCACATGGTTTTGTCAATTGAAAAGTTGTAGCTCTTTATTCCTACCAAAATTATTAGATAGTGTTTGTACTTGTTCTCTAGAAAGGGCGATGTTGAAAAGCATCTTGGGGGCCTATTATATAGAGAAGAAAAATGTATTTGACTTCCTTAGTGACAATTAGACCTTGATGTTAATTTGACAAGATCAAAATAGAGAGATATGAGAATGCTTATTGCTAAGGAGATTAGGTATGAGAAATATATGATGCTCATGTTCAATTCTATGCTGATGTATAATGATTAAAATGACCTAGGATAAAAGGTTTTAAATACAAGTCCTAGACACACAAATTGAAACTTTTAGAATGCATGTTGATAGTTAACAATTACTTTAGAATGTGTTAGCCTTAGAAGTGGGTGATTTTAAATTTGAATATGGAATACTAGACTACATACATGATTCTTTGTGGGGGGATGGATTGCATGTGCGACCTAGTCTAAGGAGGCAAATATCCTACGAGTTGTAATCAACCTACATGACAAAATAAATTGAACACACAAAATATATAGAAACGAGAGATTTTTTTTTCTTATTATCCTCATAGTGCCACTTTGAGGAGGTAACCTCCAAATATAGAATCCACTCCAACTACAAATATTCAAGATGCCTTCCATTTGGGAAGTCATTACAATATAAATTCTTGCCATTTAGATAACTCTTATCATCCTATGCATGTGGGATAATTACTTTAATCTAACTAACTAGTGCGATAACTTACAGAGCATAAGCATTCATATTTATTTATTATTACCTATGGTCAAATTACAAAGCATATATGTCCTGCTAATATCTAGTGCCATATAATGAATTAAGGTTTATAACATTTTACCCCTCGTAAAAAATGTTTGTCTTCAAATATTGAGATGAAGAAACTTGGAGATAATGCTAGTAGGTTCCATGTGACATCTTTAGGTTCACAAACCCTTCCACTAGTCTAGTAACTCCTTGATATATTTTTTATGAAATTGTTATGTTTGTTTGTCCAAGATCCCATCTAATACAATGAGCTCAATTAGAATGTAACTTAGTCAAGTAATCATAAGTTACTCACTTTCTTGAGACAAGAGACATAAAAAACTAGTGCAACTTAAATAAATGTGGGAATACCAACTTATAAGCACCTCACTAATGTGTTGGAGCACCTAATAAAGACAAGAACAATTGGGGCTCAAACTATGACCTTGCTTGTCCCATAATAAAATCTACTTGTAGGGATGGTGTTGTAGAAACCTAATCATGAATGTCAAAGGTATGCTTTGTCTAATGTTGATCTACGTATTATTCATGTGATTTTGGTCCAACATGTTATATTGTCCTTAAGGATTCTAGAGATCTCCTAATGTTTAGCTAGAGTATTGTCAATTGCTGCAACCTTGGATGAAATTGAAACATAAGTACATAAGGATGGTGGGGGAGAACTAGACAGGGTATCATATGGGTTGGAAGCACTATGATATGTAGTATTAAACCACCACTAAACCAAAGATAACCATTTGGCCCATTGCCCCTATTGCTCAGACACAAAATAAATAAATAAGTCTTAACAAATTTTTTAACAATATGAGTTTAACCACCAATCTGAGGATGATATGTTGAACTCATGTTTAAGGTAGTTGCCTATATGTTTAAAATATCTTGTCAAAATTTACTTGTAAAAGTTGGATCACAATCACTAGAAAAAGAGAGGCATGCCATGGAGTTTGAAAATTGAATCTAAGAAATTTTGGGAAACCATAGCCCTAGTGTAAGGGTGAAGTGATGAATAAAAATGACCATATATAATAAAGAAATCAACCACAACTAAAATGATACGTTTACCTCTTGAGAATGAGCCTCATAATGAAATCTATAGAAACATCAATGATGTGTTAGCCTTGGAAGTGGGAAATTCAAAATTTAGATCTACAGGCTAGATTGAATACATGGTTGTTTCTAGTGGATAGTACTACATGTGCATCCTAGTCTAGGAAATTAGAAATCCTATGAACTATAATGAATTTACAAAACAAAATAAAATGAACAAATAAAAATATGTAGAAATGAGAGAAATAAAATGTGCTTATTATCTCTATAGTGCCACTTTGAGGGGGAAACCTCCCAATAAAGTATACACACCAATTACAAATATTCAAGATACCTTCCATTTGGGAAGTCTTTACAATATAGAGTCTCGACAAAGATAACTCCTACCATCCTATGCATGTGGGATAATTTCTTTAATCTAACTAACTAGTATGATAACTTACAAAGAATATGCATTCAACTTTAGGGTATGTGCAGGATCATGATGGGCCAAAAAGTGGCAATATGATGGGTATGTGGCTGACGACTATTTTTTTACCCAAAATTGATGAAATGAAAAAGGGTTTTTAAAGGAGATTCTCAGCTTTCCATGGATATAAATTATGCTTTACTTTGAATTTAATAAGTAATTATTATTCATTTTCTATTCAAATTATGACTAAAGTCCTAATTGATAGGCTGATTGAAAAACATCTATAGCTTTCAAATGGTATCACATTTTTGAATCCAAAACATGTGTCACATTCTATGATTCACATACTATAGGATTAAAAAAAAAAATTGAATTTCATGAAGTTTTGACCAAGTTAAGGTGGTCTAGACGAAGTTTTTATATTTTTTAAAAGTTGTAATAAAAATTCATAATTAATTATTTACTCAAAATTTTTACAAAAAAATAGGTATCACATCAGGGCATGAGTCCTCTACTTATATCTAAAATCCTATAAAGAATATTATCATTTTATTGTGGTTAGGGTGGTCAGACAGACACCTACTTCTTATTTTTTCCCTGAAATTTAAGTACCACTGCATTGAAATTTCAAATTTTTACCAAATAATTTTTTTTTTTTAAAACATACCTAGTAGTTTAGAAACTACATTCAATTTGCTAAAAAATCTATTTTTACACATTTTTGAAATAATATAGATAACTTATTCATTTTTTTATGTCAAGTTGCCTAACTCTGTTTTTTCTAAATTTTTTGCCACTTGAGGGCCTGTTTTTTCCATGATGATCTTGCACATACCCTTTATTTAAGATTATCCATGGGATACGTAATTGCACCACAAATTAAGGTAAACACACCTACTAACCCACTAGTCCACTAACAATACTCACAAGAAAGATGTGAATCATATTATCAAAATCATCAAGTACGAAAGAACATAAAATGATATTCAATTTGTCACCAAAATATTACAAAACGAAGCATATTTCCTCTATTTTATTTTCTTTCCATCTCACCACTAAACTCCAGAGCTCTCCCATGTTTTCCACATCACAAAGGACAAAGATTCCAAATTGCTCATTCTCGCCATATGTTAGAAGGAAAGTAGACTCTTACTTTTTAAAGTTCCACTTTAACTTTTTAAATTGATAGTTTACTTTCACGTGGGCTTATCTTTTAATGGTAATAGACAAACAAGAGCTTATCTTCAAAAAATTTCATTAAAAACATATATTTATTTATTCTACTTTTCTACAAAACGTATGATGCCGTATATATAACAAGTGACGTAGTGCGTTGCGTTCCTGCCTCCCAGTGAATTGCTTTTTGGAGTTTTGTATTAAATGTAGAAAAGAAAATTGAATAGCTAAATATTAATATCAATTTTGTTTTGAATATAAATTAGATAAACTGTAATAGTAATTAGTACAATTAATAAATGAACATTGTGCTTGTTAAAATTATTTACTAGTAAGTTAAATATTTTAGTAAATAAGTGGTTGGTATGTGCAAAGAGGTTTTAAAAAATACCAATTTTCTTGTGAACCTAAATTAAATTATTACTAGTTATTTAGAAAAACAAGTTAGAACTTGATAATTCTTTTGGAAAGGTACAAAATGTAGTTTGCATGAATGAACGTTAATTATTTTTTATGATTACGCGTTGAATTAGTTTTGCAAAATAATTTGGCAATGAAATGAATAATTTAGTAGTAATTACAAACTATTTTGTGATTTGATTAACATTAATAAGTTTAAGTATTTGGAAACGCTTAAAACTCAATTTGCTTTGTAAATTGTTAGATTCTTGTATAGAATGCATAAATGGAGAAATAATAGAATTGGAAAGAATATGATTTGAGAAGCAAAATGTAGATGGTGGAGGTTTGTAGTGAATTTTTGTGTCCTTGTTAAAGAATATGAATAAATTTTTGTACAAAAGTATATAGTAAACATATTTATTTGTAAAGATAATAATGTTTTGAGTGAAAATGGAAGATATATAGAAGATGGAAATATTAGTGATAAGTTCAGAGTCTGAAAGCATTATGAAGAATGGACATATTAAAAATATAAAAGCATTTTAAATTATAGTTATAATTTTTTATATTTGTAAACTAAATTCATTTAGACTTTCTAGAAGTATTTTGAATTATTTATTATTGAAGATATTTAAAATAGATGTATAAGTAATAGACTAGTAATTGAGAAGCATTTGAGGAAATGAAGATATTTAAAATATAAAAGTATTTTATTTTGTTTGAAATAGTAAACATATAAAATGTAAATAATAGAAACAAGTTTAAATTTGAGTAGTATAGTATCTTTTTAACTAGTATAATTATTATGTTCAATTGAGTGTAATATTTTTGATTTTTTTAGCCATGTGTATGTTTTTTGTATTTGTAAACTAAATTCATTTAGACTATTTTATTTGTCAACATAGTAAGTGTTTAGAGTGGATATGTAAGACATGCACGAAATTCCAATTATGTGATATGCAATTCATATTGAATGTTTTTGCGTAGGACATTAATGAGATTGTAGAATAGCCATTCCCTGGAGTAGCTATAACTATGAAACTATTAGAGGCTCTGCTACTAGGCTAATGCTTGTGAAATCAATCAAGCCACAATTAATGCATTGTAAGCTTTCATAGTAAACAAGATCCAAAATAATATTGGATTATGTGACAACAATATACTAGTACTGTAATCCATCAATCAAGGGACACATCCAACTCATTTTCCATTCTCATGATCAGTGGAATCAATTCACATTGACAATGTATGGAGCACAACAAAGCATATAGAAGCAGTTGTCCAGTATTCACACACTACAAGGTATTGGAATTGCTTTATATCACTAGAAAAACAGATAAATAACACTTTTCAAATATTAAAATATGTTCATAAATGCCAAGTATATAATGCTATGATATTTTTGTAATTTACTGAAAGTAAAATCAATAGTAGACTTGTTGCAAGATAATCAAATTTCATTGGCCAAGCGAGTATTACAAATGATTATGCTATAAATTGTATCAGCTTGCCATCATGGACTTCATGTGCATGGCATTTTGATGAAAGGCAAGTGACTACTATCATGAAAGTAGTCTACTATTGCCATTGTATAATGTATATTGGAAATGGCAGGCTTCTCAACTAATCTACAATTAATGCATTAAGTGGCACTAGGTGTACTTTATGTATTTTTGCAAGTATTTAGTAGCTAACAAACTATGTTGAGCAATAACAATTGTGCAATGTAACTCTAGGATTATAAAAGATAACAATTGTGCTATTGTTGACATAGTATTCAATGCATTAACTATGCATTGACTGTTGTATGATGCATCATAGCTATCTGCAAAATTTATCATCTAGTTATATTTTTGATGCTTTGGTCATAAGCAAATGAATTGTAAGGGCAATTGACAGAATTGAACAAATGAGCATAGTCCATGACAAATAGTATGCCATTGATATAATACGTTATGCATAAACCTGAATCACAAAAACAACTTTAAAATTTAGGAAAAAGTAGATGAAAATGATAATTTTTTGCAAGCATTCTCTGTCAATGCTTGTACTAGCAAGTAAGCATGATAAACATAGAAACTAGTTGTTTTCCAATAGTGCACCGCCACATAATAATAGAGATTCAAGAACCAAATGTAAAGGTAAAAATATATAAGCTTTTTAAGAAGCAAGAAACACACAAGAATAAGCACAAATAAAACCCAGTACTCACTTCACATTTCATGAATTGATTATGCATTTACTAGTTTTGTATGCATTTACCGCTCCCAGAGTCTAGACGACATTGTTCGAAGCATATGCAATTTACTGTACCCACTTGCCCTGTTAACATTTTTAACAACTTGTAATATTTCTAGTTATCAAGTATCATAAGAAGACAGTCGAGCCAGTCATCGAACTACACTTTTACAGAAGAATGAATAGGCAAAAGTGCAACCAAGAGTTTAAAAATGCACAAGCTTTCCAGAAAACAACAAACATATGATAATAAACAAAAAGGAAACCCAACACTTGCCTAAGATTTCAAGAATTAAATATGCATTCACTGCTTGCATACCTAGTAGCTCTCTAACATATCTCACACAATTTGTATTTAATGGATTTAACATGTGTTAACTGTTTCAGTACCCATAACCCCACCGCCAAAGTCCCCAGAATTTGCATGTACCGATTACGTATTTTGTAGAATACACAATTGTCATGTTTCCCAAAATTATGACACTAAGTTATAAAATATCAAGAAGCAAATGAATAAACAAAACACATATATAAGGATATTGACAGTTTAATCATAATTATAATTACCCAAAGATAATGTTATTGTCAAGACAAACAATGGTGTAAAAACTTTATTATATAAAATATATGTTTTATATTTGATATTTGAATATATTTATTATATATTACATATTACATTAAGTGTATATAGAAGTAAAGCCTTCGGCCGGGAGTCATGTCCTTAAGGGGAGGTATCGATTCATGTTTGGCACTATTAAATAAATGAAGTTGAAACATCTTTTGGGGATATATCATCGATTTATATTAAAAATCCCTTTCTTGCGCTCTTTAACTCTTCCTAAAAACATTTGCAAGGAGATACACACAGATCTGAGGGAGCGGAATATGGCATGAAGGAAGTTATCAGGTATTGTTTCTGAAGGCATCTACATTTCAAGAGGTTGATAACACTTTGGAATGACATCTTATTCATGAACAGAGCCAATGAATAACAACACATCATATAGAAGTAACTCCAGAAGATGCTCCCAACTCCACCCACTATCACGACAAATCGTGATCACGTCTCCCAATAGCAACCCATGCTTCATTGATGTCGATGCCAATAGAGAACCTTTGGATTCAACTCGATTAAATGTATGAATGATTCCAAGTAATATCCAGTGCCCATGTTAGTCTCAGGTAAACAACATACAATCTTGTAAAACCCAGGCATAGTCGATACAAGGTTTTCCCTATTGCTAGTAACAAACATAAATAGTCTGAAGAGATAGTGCCTTCACCAGAAGATTACATCTTGAAGGCTCACCACTAGCCATCAGACCAGGAGAAGTCAGAGAAATGGAGGAAATGGTGGGCATAGAGCCTATCACATATTAAATGAACGTTCTACAATCATCGGTGGGAAAAGAGATGGAAAGAGCGCCTGCAGGCCGACTAAGCCAGAATGTAAGGCAGAGGGTAAGTAATTTTGGTATAAAATAGATGACTATAAATTATGTTGGAGACTCATCAAAGGATGAACAAATGATAATAAACAAGCGAATTAAGGAATTAGTAAAGGTTGGTGTTAAGATATATATTTGATATATATAAGGAAAATATAAATATATTAAATATAATGCATTCACTACATATACAATTCATACATTGCTAAATATACTTTGATAATCATTATATAATATATAATTCACGGTTATCCAATAATAATGTTTACAACAATTATTGGGACTTATAGGTAATAATGACTCGATTATGATAAAAGGTACAATAGGACATCATCTTTGAGATCTTAATAGACGTTTAATAGCTACATGATGGTCTTATGAAATTATATAGAAGAATCATTCAAAAGAGTGATAGGGAAGAAATGAATAGTGCTTTGACAAGAATGTAATATTTATTTCATCTTCAACCTTATTAGATGTTATTACAAAAATTTATTGATATTTAATGTTTCTAATGTCTCTTTGAGAAACACTTTGAGTGCAAGATTTAGGTTTAAGTGCTTACACTAAAAAGGGGACATTACAACAATGACCTCCTATTTTCTTAATTTAGAAATAACAAATGAATGATTTAGTTTTTGCTGTAACAAAAAACAATAGAAGTTGATTCGGTAATGAAGTATTTGAAATTGAGATGCAATAATTGCAATAGTAAATTAAGCAATATTACGTTTATATTTAGAAACTATATTACTGGATTTTAAGGTTTGTGAAGCGAAAAAGGAGAAAATTAAGCATTGTGTAACATATAAGAGAAAACATGTTGACTCTAAAGTGACAGATGCTAAAATTTTTAATCCATATAACATGAAATATTGTCATATAGGCTAAACAGTCAAAAACTTAAGCATAACATAAAAGGGATGTGTGACTTGGTGCAATATCAGGTAGGTTTGCAAGTGCCTATGTTTGTTCCTCATCTACAATACTATTGATAGAATTAGTACGGTAGCCATTGTTGTAGGTATGGTTGTTAATTAAATCATTTTATTTCATGAGTTTTATAAGTGTGTTTATGGCTTGTTCTAGTGCTTTATGATTTAAATTAAATGCTAGTTTATGGTGAAAAATATTAAATTAATGAAAGGTTCAATATTGCTTATGATATTAATACTTTAGAAAATTATGGTGTACATTAGTACTTTTATTGTTATTTTAAAATCCAAAGCTATCCTTTAATTTAAACCATTAAATTAAATAAATAGTTAGATAAATTATTATGGTTTATTTTTAAAAGAAATAAAGTTAAGGAAATCATTATCTTATTTGTTTTAATTGGAAAAAGGCGATTTAATAAAATAAATTTTAAACTTCAATTATAATGAAGTGAAATGTTGTTTAAAATTATTATTAATTAATTGTTTATTTTTCAAAAAAAATAATTTTATTAAAATGAAATTAAAATATTTAAAATATATTTTTGGTGTAAATTAATTATGGAAGATTCTTCTTCCAAATTGGAAAATGGAAAAATGGTGGGTTAAGTGGAATTTGCATGGGAAAGTTGTTGGAAAATTTATGACAACTTTGATTTGGTTTTTTGAAAAAGTATGTTTCCAAATATTGTTTTTTCGAAAAAGAAAGAGGGAGGAAATGAAAAATAAAAAAATGTCTACAACTAAAAAAAAAATGGTTGAAATTTTTTCTAAGGATTAGTAATCTGTGTGGTTTTTCTTCGATTTGATACAAATGAGAAGATTTGATTTTTGGCTTGCACTGGGTTTTGTTGTTGAATCCATTGTTGTTGGGGTTTTGAATCTCCAGATTTTGGAAGATTGCAGCTGGCTGGAGTCGCGCATCATTTCATCCTCAAATCAAGCTTTGCGTAGGACTCCAGGTAATCCGAATTTCATAATTTGATCTCTGTAGATCTAGTTTTTAAAAGGAGAAAGGAAATTCTGTTTGAAAGAGAAAATATGTTTTCTGTGTGTGTTTGGGAAAATCCTATTCTTTGTAATTATTTCTTCTTGTCTGTAGATTTCTCCTTCCTCTTTATAATTTTCATTCTGGAATTCCTGTTGAAATCTTGATTTCCTCTGTCTTTGGAATCTTCTCAACTTTAAACCTCTGAAAGTCTCTCTTGTCTGAGAACCCTTTCGTTCCTTGTATTTTCCCTATTAGAGCACTCTGGAAAATTTTACACTTCTCTTTTGTCACTGTATTTCTTTCATGGGAAAATTGTTGGATAAAATAAACATATATATATGATATTTTATTATGTTATGTAGTTTTTAAATATTAATGTGGAGGTTTTAATATATATGTGTATATATATATATATATGCATATATATGTATATATGTATGTGTATATATTATGTGCATATATTCAATTTATTCTGTGCTTCAATTGCAGTAGCATTAGATGAATTGCTATATATTTATTTCAGTATTTATATACATATATGTATATATGTATATATATATATATAGTGTATATGTAGGAAATTTGAGCAAATAATGAAAAATAAAAATAAGTTATGTGGAAAAAATTTATATATAAAGGGGAAAAATGTTATTTGTAAATTCTGTTTGAAAATGTCTTTCAATTTAAGCTGTATTTAGAATCTGAGGAAAATGAAATTTGTGATTTAAAATATATTGTAGAATTTGATTTCATTATTTTCTAGTCAAACTATAATGTGATATATCAGAATAGTTGTTTAAAATAAATAAATATTATAATCAGATTTTGAACTGATTTTTAAAATAAAGATTAGATTTCCATTATCTTAGAAAAATTAGAATTTAGAATATTCTGTGTGGAAAAGATTTAAAATCAGAAAATAAAATATAGTTAAAAAAATTGAAATTAGTGAATGATTTATAATTGGTTTTTAATAAATTTAGTTAGTATCTTTAATTTAAAAAAAAAAATATATTTTGTATTTCTTGTAGTTGTCCTATGGGGTTTGCGTGGCGGGGCGTTACAATTTGGTATCAGAGCCAAGGTTAAGACAACTAGGTACTATAGGTTAAGTAAACCCATTATGTTAATCTTGTTGTGTAACTTTGAACTTATGTAATCCCTTTCATGTTGCATAGAATCATGCCTAGGGGTCAAGGACATGGATGTGGTCACGACCATGGCCATGGTGGTCATAGAGCTGGCCGTCATAATTCTCCACCTCAAAGCTCCTATGAATTGGAGCAGGAGGAAAATCAGGGTTCCCAGAACAACCCTCCAAGTGAAGGCCCTAATCTAGAGTGGTGAGTAGTTGTGTTAGTTGTTGGAAGATGTTCTTGGCCATCTGGGTCCTAGGTAGGATGAGCAGCGGGTGATCAGAGAGAGAGAGAGCAGTTGCCAAGGAGGAATGAGATACCGACAGATTAGGATGCAGTGGCTGCTGGACATATGAGAGATCTCCTTAGGGCACGTCCTCCTATTTATGATGGCTCTAGTGGAGGTTTGGAAGCTGAAACTTGGCTTATTGATCTGGATTGATGCTTTGCTATGCATCCCTATGATAGTAATACTAGAGCAAGGTGCACCATCATGCACCTCAAAGGATTTGCATCCACATGGTGGTGAATAGAAGAACAAAAATTACACCTTGACATCGGTTCAGTGACATGGGAATTGTTCTTAGAACAGTTCAGGGCCCATTTCTTATCTGATCACTGGAGGCAATACCGGGCAAATGAATTCCATGACTTGAGACATATGACAATGTCTGTAGAGCAGCATGAGTGCCACTTCTTTGACCTTAAGCAGTACACCGGAATTGCTAATGATGATGCTCTACTAGTACAATATTTTGCCAGAGGTCTGAATGCCAAGATTAGTCGGGGTGTCTGATTCTTCGAGCCGAAGACGATGGAGGTTGCTGTCGAGAAAGCTTTCCTTGTGGAGGAGAATTTGACCTTGGTTTTAGGTCATGTTGGAGTTCAGATTGGTAGTACTCCTGCTACAGGTGGTGGTTCTTGTGGTGGGCAGTCTCAGGCTGCAGGTCCTTCCAGGGCTCATTCTGCACCCGCTAAGGGTGGACAACAATAGTTTTAGTCAAAGAATAAGCCCTCGTAGTCTCATTAGAGCAATATATTTTAGTCTAGGAGGAACCTTCATTGGCAGAGATCACAACATAACTGGGTTGAGGAGCCAACATAGTCCTCACAACTTGCACCTAGCCATGGTAGCTATCAACAACCCAATATTCTATTTGGTGTCAGAGGGTTTGGCCATGGTATTGGGTGTTTTAGTTGTGGGTAGTAGGGACATATTTATAGACAGTGTCCACAGAGGAGCACCGCAGGGTTTAGTCAGAGGCCGGTAGCATCTAAGCCGACCGTTGGAGACGTTGGTAGGTCTCATTGGGTTTTCGTCGCGATGGATAATCGTTAGACCAATCACTAGGGCACTGTGGTGGAGGTATCAGGTTTGTTGCAGGGCACTCCTATTTCTATACTTTTTTATTGTGGTGCATCAGATTCCTTTATTTCCCCTTTAGTTGTTAAGCATTGTAATCTGGTTGTGGCAAAGCAAGGCGTTAAGTGGCGTGTTGAATTAGCTTCTAGGGAAAAAGTGTTAGTGGAGTCTCTTGTTCTAGGATGTAAGTTGGAGTTTGGTTCAGTTGTGACTTCGGTGGATCTTCAGATTCTTCCCCTGGGTTCTTATGATGTCATATTGGGGATGGATTGGTTGAGTGCACACCAGGCGACAATTGACTGTCATCGTAAGTCTGTTCGTTGTCGGGATGATTCTGGAGGTGAGGTTGAAATTGTTGGCATTCAAAAGCCTATCTCCTTGAGGATTATCTCCACAATGCAGTTGAAGAGGTGTTTTCGTCAAGGGTGTCAATTTTTCGTTGTCTCAGTTAGTGACCTGGATATGGAGGAGAGTCGAGAGATAACTCTAGATGATTATCCTCTCCTAAAGGAGTTTTCTGATGTGTTTCCGAGCAAGATACCTGGGATGCCACCTAAGCATGACACCAACTTTTGAATTGATCTCATTCTAGGAGTTGAGCCTATCTTTAAGGCTCCTTACAAGATGAAAACTCAAGAGCTTCAAGAACTCTGGTTGCAGTTGGAAGAATCGCTCGAAAATGGGTTTTTCCGTCCTAGTGTTTCCCCTTGGGGAGCACTGGTCATTTTCATGAAAAAGTAGGATGGTTCGCTCTGTCTGTGTATTGATTACAAGCAATTGAACAAGGTGAAAGTGAAGAATCACTACCCATTTCTGAGGATTGATGATCTATTTGACTAGATCAAGGGAGCAAAGGTGTTCTCTAAAATTGACCTCAAATCAGGATACCATTAGTTGCAGATTGCTGAGGAGGATATTCAAAAAATTGCATTTCATACCTGGTATGGACATTATGAATTTACTGTCATGTCATTCGGGTTAACTAATGCACCCTCAGTTTTCATGAGCTTAATGAATGGTGTTTTTCGGACCTATTTGGACCGTTTTGTTCTTGTGTTTCTCGATGACATACTTATCTACTCTAGATCTATGGAGGAGCATGAGGAACACCTGAAGCTAGTGTTGCAGTGTTTGAGAGAAAACCAGTTGTTTGAAAACTTGGAAAAGTGTGAATTTTATAAGTCTGAAGTGAAATACTTGGGCATGTGATCTTCAGAGAAGGCATTGCCATGGATCCCTCAAAGATCCAAGCTATTATAGATTGGTCTGCTCCCAAAAATGTTCCAGAAATTTGGAACTTTATGGGATTGGTGGGCTATTATCGGCGGTTTGTTCAGGGGTTCTCTAGGGTTGCACATTCCATCACCTCTTTGCAGAGGAAAGGAAATAAATATGATTGGTCAAAAAATTGTCAGTTGGATTTTCAAACTCTTAAAGAGAAGCTAACTAGTTCACCTATTCTTGTTGTTCTTGATCCAACTCAGGACTTTGTGGTTTGCATAGATGCGTTCTTGGAAGGGTTAGGGGTTGTTTTGATGTAGGATGACAGGGTGATAGCATATGAGTCATGTAAGCTCAAGGACCATGAGATAAATTACCCTACTCATGACTTGGAGTTGACCGCGGTTGTTCATGCCCTGGTAAGGTGGAGGCATTTCTTGTTGGGCCATAGGTTCGAGCTACATAGTGACCATTGCAGTTTGCAATACATTTTCATGCAGCTGAATCTTAATGCTAGATAGAGATGGATGGAATTCCTCTGCGAGTATAATTTTGAAGTGAAATATATTCAGGGCAAGGAGAATGTAGTGGCAGATGCTCTAAGCTGTCGCTGTCATGAGTTAACCTCTGTGATTCTTGAGGTTGATCTAAAAGGTTAAATTCTTGCAGCACTTCCTTCAGAAAGCTGGTTCCAGGAGGTGAAGTTGGAGATGGAGTCAGGTAGAGTGCTTGAGGGAAGGTTTACTGGCTATACTCTTGAGTCCGATGGACTTTTGCAATGTTCAGGTCGCATATATGTTCCTTCCTCAGAGGGTTTTCGTACCCTAATCATGTTTGAAGCTCATCGAGCTCCTTATTCAACTCATCCAGGAGTTAAAAAGATGTATGCAGATCTTCGTTCATTATACTTTTGGGTAGGGATGAAGAGGGATATAGTAGATCTTGTGGCGAGATGTCTAGAGTGTCAGAGGGTGAAGGCAGAGCACCATCATCCAGCAGGTCTTCTGCAGCCCAATCTCGTTCCAGAATAGAAATGGGATACTATATCTATTGACTTCATTGTTGGGTTGCCGATGACTACACATCGGCATGATGCTATCATGGTCACTGTTGATAGGTTGACCAAGGTGGCACATTTATCCCCTATTCGGTCTTCCTATACTACATCGTCTGTGGCTAAAATTTTCATGGATGACATTGTGAGGCTGCACGGGATTCCGCAAAGAATCATTTCTGATAGAGATCCAGTGTTCACTTCTGTGTTGTGGACCTCATTGCAGTGTGCCTTGGGAACACAATTGAACTTTAGTTCTTCTTACCATCCAAAAATAGATGGTCAGACCGAAAGGGTCAATCAGGTTCTTGAGGACATGCTTTGCATGTATGTTATGGATCAAAAGTCTCGATGGGAAGACTATCTGCATTTGGTTGAGTTTTCCTACAATAACAGTTACCATAGTTCGATCAGGATTCCACCATTCCAGGCTTTGTATGGTCGCCCGTGTCAAACACCTCTAAGTTGGGACCATTTGGAGGGCATGATTCTTCTTAGGTCTCAGATGTGACAGGAAATGGAGCAGCAAGTCGCTCACATCAGAGAGCACTTGGTAGCGGCTCAGGATCGACAAAAGTACGCCAATGCTCATAGGGTTGATCATTATTTTTCAGTGGGTGATCGTGTGTTTCTTTGTGTGCGTCCACGAAAGAGCACTATCCATTATGGAAAAGGCTCCAAGTTGGCACCTCATTTTGTGGGTCTGTTTGAGGTTCTAGAGAGGATTGGACCCGTTTCTTACCATTTAGTCTTGCCACCCAGCTTTGCACGCATTCATGATGTGTTCCATGTTTCTATTCTTAGACCTTACTTTCCCGATTTATCTCATGTACTAGATTGGAATGCTCTTCAGGTCGAGGACGAGAAGCTCTCATTGGAGCCCGTGGCCATTTTGCAACACAGGATACTCATGCTCAGGAGTAGAGAGAATGATCAAGTGCGGGTCCAATGGGACCCAAATGATGAGGCTTCAATGACATGGGAGGATGCATCCCACATCCGAGCCTCTTTTCCTTATTTATTTTCTGGCTTCTAGGAGTAAGCCTATTTCTAGGGGGGGAGGATGTAGTGCCTCTCATGTTCTGATACTCTGATACTGCTTTGGTGTGTTTGTTTTGCTTCAGTGTGATTTCTGGTTATGTTTTGATGCATATTTGATACTCTGTTTGACAACTTTTCTACCATGTGTTGGGCGTGGCAGATAGTTATGCTTATTTTCTTATGATAGTTGGACTTATGTGTGGGATACTCATGTTATGATGATGTTACTTTGTGAGTTATTTTGATGATTTGATGCCTAGATTCTGTTTACTGTATTTGATTTAGGTGAAGGAGACGGGGTGGCATCGCTCATCCGTGAGCGCCTTGCCTCACCGTAACTCTCCTTCACAATGTGTTTGACTATGAATTATTTGCATATGTATATGTTGTTTGATGTTTTGTGTTATGTAGGAATGCAAGTATCGGGTGCCGACTCCACCCGCATCTTTGGGTCTGAGCGCATCCTACAGACCCAATGGTTGATGTGGTTAGGGAGTTGGTAAGAAAGTACCCCCGCCTATGTCAGTGGTTGGTCTAGGGATTGTTCATGTCATGTCCGTACTTCATTCGTGTAGGTATGGTTGTTAATTAATCATTTTATTTCATGAGTTTTATAAGTGTGTTTATGGCTTGTTCTAGTGCTTTATGATTTAAATTAAATGCTAGTTTATGGTCCAAAATATTAAATTAATGAAAGGTTCAATATTGCTTATGATATTAATACTTTAGAAAATTATGGTGTACAATAGCACTTTTATTGTTATTTTAAAATGTGAAGCTATCCTTTAATTTAAATCATTAAATTAAATAAATAGTTAGATAAATTATTATGGTTTATTTTTAAAAGAAATAAAGTTAAGGAAATCATTATCTTATTTGTTTTAATTAGAAAAAGGTGATTTAATAAAATAAATTTTAAACTTCAATTATAATTAAGTGAAATGTTGTTTAAACTTATTATTAATTAACTGTTTATTTTTCATAAAAATTAATTTTATTAAAATGAAATTAAAAATATTTAAAAGGCATATTTTAGGAGATTTGTGGAAGTCTAATTTGGGGAAGTTGCTTCTTTACAGGTGGAAAAATGGTAATGGTGGGTTAAATTAGATTTGCGCCGGAGGATTGTGAAGGAGTTTGCTGACTAACTTTTGATTTGTTTTAGGAAAAAGTATATTTTAGAATAACGCGCGAAAGGCAAAGGGACGAATAAATGAAAATATCTACAACTCAAAATGGTTGAAATTTTTTCAGATTCCCATTCATCTGGCTAATACAGTTTTTTATCCGATTTGATATGGAGATTTGATTTTGGCTTACCCTTTGGACTTTGTTGTCGAATCCATTGTTGGGGCTTTGAATCTCTGTGGTTACGATTATGGCTGAACAAATTTGGCATCATTTCGTCCTCGAATCGAGCTTTGCATAGGACTCCGGGTAATTCGAATTTCATAATTTGATCTCTGTAGATTTAGTTTTTAAAAGGAGAAAAGAAATTATGTTTGAAAGAGAAAATGTGTTTTTTGTGTGTGTTTGGGAAAATCCCATTCTCTGTAGTTATTTCTTCTTGTCTATAGATTTCTCCTTCCTCTCTGTAATTTTCATTCTAGAATTCCTATTGAAATCTCATTTCCCTTTGTCTTTGGAATCTTCTTAGCTTTAAACCTCTGAAAATCTCTCTCGTCTGAGAACCCTTTCGTTCCCTGTATTTTCCATATTTGAGCACTCTGGAAATTTTTACACTTCTCTTTTGTCACTGTATTTCTTTCATGGGAAAATTGTTGGATAAAATAAACATATATATTATATTTTATTATGTTCTATAGTTTTTAAATATTAATTTAGAGGTTTTAATAAATATATATGTACTCCTTATCATGCTTCCATATATATATATATGTATATGTGCATTTTATATTCATTTATTTGCACATTCTTCAATTGCAACAACATTAGATAAGTGATTACATTTCAACTCCTCATATATATGTATATATATATATTATATACCAAAAGAAATGTGAGGCAAATATTGAAAATAAAAATAAAATTCATTTGCTTTGGAAAAATTAACCTAAAGGGAAAAATATTGTGCAGAATTGTTGAGAAATGTGCTGGTGAGCTGTGTACACGAAGAATCTAGAAATGATTTGCTTGGAGGATTTAAAATATCTTGTGGGAATTTTATTTCATTATTTTCAGGTCAAACTATCTTTTGCTTGATATATAAGAATAGTTATTTAAAATAAATAAATATTATAATGGGGAATTTTTTAGACTTAGAAGATTATCTCCAGTTGCTTTACTTTGAAGGCTGATTTTTAAAATAAAGATTAAGTTTACCATTTGTCTTATGAAAAGTGAAATTTAGGAAAATATTCATGGCAAATTTAAAATCAGAGAGAAAATAAAATAAGTTTAAAATTAGAATTAAATTGAGTGATTTGCAGTAAACTTAATAAATTTAGTTAGTATCTTTAATTTTAAAAATAAAAAATAAAAAAATTATTTTGTATTTGTTGTAGTTTTCCTATGGGGTTTGTGTGGCGGGGCGTTACAGGTTTTTACGATAGTTTTGAAAATAATTCCTGGAGTTTTGTTCCTAAAAATTTGTTGAATTATTTGCAAGTACTGTTGTTCATGAGATGAATGCAATCACAGTTGCATGGCAAAAAGAAACTTAGTTATTGTCACAAAAAAATTTAGTACAGGCCAATGTGGTATAGAAATGGGTTAAAATGGATTAGTGGCATATGGTATCTAGAGATTAGTACATGTTCTTGTCAGATTCTGCTTTGCCATCTTTGATATCAATAGAATATTGGCTACCAACTCTATTAGCACCAACAACTAAAAAACCTATTGTTCTAGTTGGATTTTGATCCGTGGTTCCTATTAACTGGCTTATAGTTGTATCTGGAATGAAGTAACAATCTTTAGAAAATTGAGGCATGCTTTCAAATGTGCTATTGTCTGTCAATATTAATATGCAACCACAATCCCCTTTGTCATCAAGTGTTTTACGTGCAATTTGGAAACCCGATATTGAGACCCCTATTCCTGGAATTATCTTGTGCTCATGTTGCTGGACAATGTTTCCGCTGATATTTAGTGTAATTTTCATCTCTGCTTTGAGGTCTGTGAGATTTGCACATAGTACCTCGTTTGTTTCATTGTCTTTGTCAAATGTTGTCTTGTAGACAACAAGAATGTCACCTTCAAATGTGTCGCCAACTTTTTTAGTGTTTAAGTCTTCAATTGATATTGACTTGTTCACTTTTGTCCTGAAACAATGAAGAAAAATGTAAATCTTATATGTACATGTGGGGGCATGCATATGATAGGTTAATAAAATATGTTGTTTACCATTTGCTTGTCTTTTTCCATGTGTTGTATTTGTTGTGCTGGTCTTTTTGTTTGTTCCATTATTTGTCTGCAAAGCAATTATATAGCATTAGAGAGTACATTGAACTATGTGTTTGTCATATATGCTTATGTTTGTCTATAGTAATGCATCTTCCTAGGGTTTGCATGATGAAACAATATAAAGTATAATATGAATTTGGCTAGTTTTCCGAAGTGTAACTACTTTTTTTTTATATTGTTGTCCAAGTACATGTGCATATGTAGAGGAGATTCAATAGCCATTGAGTAGAAAACATGTTTTTCCAAAAGCCAAATACACTAGTTTGAATGAGTGGAAACCAAACAAAAAGCTTTCAGAATACAATGAATGGTCTTAATTTGAGTGTAGAACCCAATATGAATTCCTATTTTTTGTTTGTTCAGCTCATTCAAGCTCAGTGAATTAATTTTCTTCAATAGCGTTCTCAGTTCCTTGCCACACTGTCAATCCATGTTTTCTTGACACATGTCCCAAATAGTTGCATGCGACACTTCCCTAAAAGAAGGACATTATTATATAGACGTAATGGACATTTATTTTTTTATACATATATATGCATATACATATTCCATTATATATATACTAATAGAGAATTATGTGTATAAGAACCTATAACTGATTGCCCAACAGTGGTTCTCAAGAATCAAATAGATAGTTTAGAACATTTAATTTGAATGTGCCTATTGCATATTCATAGTTAGAAATGTTTATTATTTCTATATTCTTGTATCTTGTTTTCATTTTGAATATGAAATCTTTAGTACTTTGCACATATGTATAGTAGAGTGGACTTGATACTTTGCATAGTTGTGAAAATGTTTCATTGGAGAAAGAGAAGGACAATATTGATCAAAGAATCTGACTTGCAATTTTCTTATTCAACAGTTGGCTATATTTGCGTGAATGCAGATATTTTCCTCCTAGTGAAATTGTAAACAATGGTCCTATTATGGAGACATTTTAGATAGATAAGCATAGTGGTTGACATGCTAAATGCAATTCATAGACAAAGAAATTAATGCTCATAAGAAGATTGTAACAAATATGGACTTGAAACAAATCTGTTTATTTACTAATGCATAAGAGTATACTTGATTTTTCATTTCTCTTTTTAAAAAGTAAATTAGGAAAATAGGGGGACTAATATATAGTGGCAAATACTTAATCGAGGGTTGCATGGAGCATGAGCTTTTTGGTGGCAGGCTGGTCAGCCATGAAGTAGTGAAATATTATCAGATCCAAATTAGAGAAGGAGATGAGCAATATGTACTTGTTGCTTCTACACCCACTAGTCCTCCAACACATCTCACACATTTTGCTTTGTGGGCTTTCCACATACTATACTGACCAGTCAAGCAATAAACATATAATTAACACATTCACTGCCCCCACAGTCCACAAGACCTTGCTCGAAGCACATGTAATTTAATGTGCCCACTTTGCCCCTAGCCCTTCTAACAACAAGAAATTATTCTAGTTATCAATTATCATAAACACTTAGCAAAGCCATTGACGACCACTGCACTTTTACAGAATAGTGAACATGCAAAGTTGCAACCAATAGGTAAAAAAATGACAGGATTTTCAACAAATGATAAACAAAGGATAATAAATATTGCAAAAAAATAGACCAACATCATAAATTTTACCAAGCATTCCCTATTAACCCTTGCAACACCAACCAAGCATCATAAACACACAAAAATTCCAGTCACCAATAGTACACTGCCACAGAATAAAAAACATCAAAGAACAAAACTAAAAGTTAAAAACACACAAGATTTTTGACAAACAACAAATAAACAAGAATAGGCACAAATAAAACCCATCTCTTGCCTCATATTTCATGAATTAACTATGCATTTACTGCTTCTGTACCCACCAACCCTCTAACACATCTCGCATATTCTGCTTCCCAAGCTTTCCTGATAACGAACTAGCCACTCAAGCAAAAAGCACATAATTAATGCATTCTCTGCCCCCATAGTCCAACAAACCTTGTTCAAAGCACATGTAATTTAATGCACCTAGTTGCCCTGTTAAACTTTCCAACAAAAACTAATTCTTCTAGCTATCAAGTATCATAAACACACAACAAAGCAATTGACAACCACTACACCACTATAAAATAACGAATATGCAAAACCACAACCAACAACTAGAAAACCTACAAGGTTTTAAATGAATGATAAGAAAATGATAATAAACACAAAAAAAAATCAATACTCACCTAAGATTTCAAAGTATTGAAAACAAACAGACGACCCACCCACCAGTTGCACACTGTTCCTTTAGCTCCTCCCTTGTTCAAACACTACATAGAATTGCAAGTGTCGGAAACGAAAACAATGTAACGATTGTAATAGTAAACCTGGCAATGCATTAAATGAAAACCTTGTGGTATGGGTTGGGCAGTTGGCATGAATACAAGTACAAAATACATAGTTGATTCATGAAACATGAAGTGAGTGCTGATTTTTGCTTATTGTTTGTTTATTCTTTGTTCAAAATATTTCTTATTTTTAGCCATGTGTTGTTGTTTTCGGTAGCTAACATACTTTGGAATTCTTAAATGAGACAGGATCGATTGGTATGATGTGCAACTGGTGAGTGGCTTGTTTGTCTATTTTTGATACTTGGTAAGTGGAAGCATTATAGGAAAAAGTGAATGGTTTGAATAGGGTCTTCTAGTCTGTGCGTGCATTGAAAGTATTGATTGTATGTTAATTGATTGAGTGGCCATTGGTTTGCCATCAAAGCTTCTAAATAAATTTGTGCAAGATGTATTGGAGGGCTTGTGTGTACATAAGTAGTGAATTGATATTCTTTGTTGAATGATTTATGCATTTTTAACTGATGGTTGTGCTTTTGCACATTTCTAATTTTGTAGAACTCTGTTGCTACTAAGTGGGTTTGATTTTGGTTTATGATATTTTGTAACTAAAAGTATTTGTTGCTGTTACAAGGGGGAGGGGGGAAAATTGAGGCAAGTGAGTAGCACTGAATGCATTGACCATGTGTTTATTGCTTCAACGATCAGTAACCTATTAGTAGTTGTTTTGAAAAGAAAATCCAACAGTCGCGATAGTAGGAAGCTTCTCAGCAAAAAATAGTTCCATGTTTGTGGATTAGATAACATGGAATTGCTCTAGTATGTGAATATTTGCAAAACATATAATGGGTTCCTAATTTGCTGATTTACTTTTACAAAAGTGAATAATACAGTACCCTTGGCAATGTATCAAATTGTATAATGTAAACATTTGTGCTTTTACTGGTTCCTACTGAATAGCAGGTTTACTATTGCAATCGATGCATTTGCTTTTGAATTAGCCGCTTGGCCAATGAGATTGTATTGTTTAAAATATTTTTTCCTTTTCCCTATAGTTGGGATTTAACGAGAACAAGCAATATAACAAGGAATACTTCTAGTTGCCAAATATCATAGAGACATAGAGAAGCCATTTACTTGTAGTCAACTTTTACAAGACAAAAAGATGCAAAAGGCTAAAGTATTCACAAGTTTTCCAACAAATGATAAATAAAGGAGAATAAGCAAAAACAAAAGCCAACCCTAAGATTTCATGGGTTAAACGACAATAAGCAAAAACCAAATGCAACACTCGCCTAACATTTCATGAATTAACTATATGTTCACTGCATGTTGGAGTAGGTCAACTTTGCAATTGTATTATATGTGTTGGATATGGTACACTTGTCTATCAATGTATAGCTATTGCATTAAATGCTACTATGTCTACTATTCAATTTTATTTAAGTAAATTGGGAGAATATGACATTATATATTTTTAGAATTAAGGTAGGTGCATGGGTGGAGGTTTCTATAAATGAATTGTTCTTAGAGTCTTTGGTTACAGTTAGGCGCTATTCTGTTTATTATGGTTTGTTGAAGATTAGTAAGGTTTTGCTTAGCTCTTAGTTCGCGTTTTGCATGTGGAGTATATGTCTGATGGTCATGGATTAGTTTAGTCTTAAATTTCTTTGGAGTTTGTTTATATTTATTCTTGTTTGTTTATCATTTGTTAAAGATTGTGGAGTTTTAGCTATTAGTTTTGCGTATTCCATTTCCTTGCTGCAAGGTTCGTGAATGGATTGGCTGTGTGTTTTTGACGCCTATTAACTACCATTCATCAAATTTTCTTTTGGTGTTTGTTCATCACAATGTACTACGGAACGATTATTTTGTTTTTGTTCCCTTATGATCACTTGGTTCTCTTCAGAGACTAATGATGCTTTGGGAAAATTTGCAATGTTATCATTTTTGTGAAATTAGCCAGTTGCTCCATACGTATTGTACTCCGTGCGACGCTGTCAGGGTTGCGTTTAATGCATTAAACATGCATTGACTGCTACAATACCAACCAGCCCACCACCAAAACTTGCACTACATGCATCCCAGATTAAATATTTGCCACAATATATAATGTTCCCCACCAATATATAATGTTCCCCTATTTTCCTATTTTACTTAAAACAAAATGAAAAAATCAGCCTAAATTCAAACCAGGCCCGAAGAATAGCTATGATTTTAGCCGAAAAGGCCAACCTTAAATCAGGCAATGCATGTGGATTACGTGCGTTGGTGAGCAAAAGTCAGAGTTGTTTTCCTAAAATAAAATAGGCCAAATAGACCACTGCAATAAATTTTTGGAATCATTTAGAGATAGAATTCAAATTTCATAGGCTTTGCTTGTATGCTAGTGCCTATTGAAACAATAAATCTAGAATGAATGAATTATAGTTCTCTGCAACGGACAAGTGCATGGTGAATGGTGTAAAAGAGTTTTGATTTTAGTAGCAACTACAGTCTAGTAGATATTGGGATTGGTTCCTATCACTAATACCACTATATTATTTTACCTAAAAGTAACTTGGTAGAAAACAAAAAATAGTTTTCTGCTTTTGCCGAATCACATGACATATCATACATGGAGTACATGTGGGGATCATAAATTAATTTAAAAGTGGCAATACTTGATGAGGTATATGGCCGGCAACTACTTTTACTAAAATGATGACACAAAAGGGTTTTTCAAGGAGATTCTCAAACTGCCACGATCATAGAGTTCCTTTAGTTTGGAATTTTATTAAAGTAATTATTATTCCATTTCTATTCAAATTATGACTAAAGTCTCAATTAGTGTTTGTTCAAAAATTAACTCCGGTATCTGTTTTTGAATCCAAAAAAATCACGTCACATTCTAATAAACAGCACTCTCCAGGGTTAAAAAGAAAAATTGAATTTCCTTAAAGTTTTGACCAAGTTAATTAGTCCGGACCTCTGAAGAGCTTTATATTTTTAAAAAGTTATGGCAAAATTCCATCAATTAATTATTGCGCCAGAAAAAAAGTGCAAAAGATTGCATCACATGTCAGGTATGAGTCCTCTAATTATATCTAAAATCTTATAAAAAAATATTATCATTTTATTGTAAGTTAGGGTGAATTAGGAAGGCACGCCTACTTATTTTTCCACACAGAAATTTCCCATTCACCACTACATTGAAATTTTAAAGGTACCATCAAATAAAATTTTATTTTTTTAAACAAACCTAGTAGTTTAGAAACTAGATTCAATTTTCTACAGATTCTATTATTTCATATTTTTGAAATAATATAGATAACTTATTCAAATTTTTACGTCAAATTGCCTAACTCTGATTTTTTTGAATTTTTTGCCATATAAGGGCCTGTTTTTTCCATGATGATCTTGCACATACCCACATTATGCTCATCTATCTCTATGGGAAGTTAGATTCTTGAACAAGTATTCTCCTTCACTGTTTACAATTCTTCCAATACATAATTCTGAACTACACTGGAAGCATTAAATTTCATTGTAAACAAGGTGGTAGGATAGTACAAGAATCTGACCTTAAAGCCTCTTGTTAAAGACCCAAGTTGATTTGCAGCGGAAAAGATCTTTGTCCTACACTTCGATTGTAAGAGACAACTCCTGTGACAAGTAGAATACAAAAAAATCAACACAAAACATGATGTTGTTTTGCAATGAGTTACAACTATTTTCAAAAATTTATTATGTGTTTCAATTGTGCTAATTTGCTTATAAGGAAATAAATATTAAAGCCACTGCAATAAATGGAAAAATGGGCAGTAGAAAAAATATTTCAAATTATACAGTGTAGTCAGTGTTCATGGTGAAACATTGGATATGGATTGCATATCACATGTTTGCAATTATGCATTATTTTGATTGCAAAAGTAACTTGTGTTTGTGAAAAAAATAGTTTTTTGTTATACATACATTGTAAGCTTTAAAATTCATTGGAAAGAAAATAAAAGAATGATACAAGAATTCGACCTTCTACTTTGCTGTTCAAAAGTGAGAAATATTCACAGTGCAATAGATCTTTGTATCTGGATCCGGTTAAAAGCAATGGTTCCTGTGAATGGGATAAATTAAACAAATGTGCATACTACATGACACATAATATGCTATTCATAAACATAAAACATAGAAGTGGGTGAAAAATTTGTAAACAATTTTTTTTTTTTGTACAGTGATTGCTGCCCAAGCAAGGAATACATAGTTAATGCATTATAGGCACACATAGTTCACAAAACTACCATATAGTACATTATTCATTAAAAGTTAAGACAAAAACTTATACTGTCAGAATTGCAAAAAACTAGATACTCATTAAGTTTTTGCGATTAAAGACATTGAATGCAAATTTTACTAACCCATTCAAATGAACCAATACAAATTAAGAGGCAAATTCGGTGAAAAAAATTTGTTACCGTTTACGTATGGTATTGTTTCCATTCCTAACTATCTCATTCATGGCAATATGAAACATAGCTGTAACACGAAAGCATAAAGCTGCTTGTTTATACATGTTTGCTAGCGACATGCAAAATTTACATTGCTTGCATTGATGATGATGAAGATTCGGTCCAAATTAGACAGATGTAGCATTAGGACATTCATCAATTAAATCAAGTGCATTTTTCATCATTCATTTATCAAATCCTTATCATTCAACCTTCATCCTGCATTATCCATTTAATTAAATAAATCAAAAAGCCATTTAAATCAAAATCCATTTTCCAAAAAAAGTCAAATCAATTAATCAGCATTAAATCAGCATAATCATCATTAAATTAATCTAATCCTAACCTAATGATAATCCCATCCCACTTGCATTATCTAGACCTAGCCACTTGCACAATAAATCAATTTTATTGATTTATTAAAACATCATTTTCTCTCAACAATGACAAGTCAAACAGGGCATTTATTGCTCTTCTTTCTTGTCCCCCTCTCTAAATTTATGGCAAAATTTGAATTCAATTTTTCCCCCTCTTGGGCACTCTTCCCAAATCTTGCACATACATCAACTAATCACATGATGACAAGTGTCCTCAACTCATTGGCTTGCTTTTGATCCCACATTGGTCCCTCTTCAACAATCTTAGCATTTGAAATCTTCAAATAGAGGCTTCAACATTGAGAAAATCCTTCACAATCTTCACAATCTTCACAATCTTTATGCAAAGTCACTCTCTTCACATGGAGATCTGATTTTGTTCATCCACTCCACAATCTTGCAAGGTCACTCTCTTCAGTTGAGATTAGATCTTGTCCATCATCTCCATCATCCATTTGCATTTTCATCTTAAGCTTTGGTCAAGGATTGGGAAAGGGTCACTAGCACATGTGACACCAATCCAATATGGGATAGGTTTAATGTCATGTTTTTGTATGCTTTTATTTGGCTTCCCTTGTTTTATTTATAGCATGATTAACATGACTTATTATTCCATATGGATGTTGAAATGTTGTTGTATTTTAAACTAACCAAATGCAGATTTTGATGTCCACAAAATGGCGCTAGAAGGAGGGCTGAAATTTAGCTCATTTTCATTCAATCCATTCTTATGTTACTCTAACTTTAGCTCATTTTCATTAAATATATGCTTCAAATTTGCATTTTCTGATGCTCCAAATAATCATGCTAAAGTCCTCACTGTGTGGAAAATGATAAATTTAGCTCTGTTCTGTCATTTTTGATGCTAAAGTTCATGCCTAAGTTCTTGTAGACAATATGCTGGTCCATGCACTTCTTGCTCTTGGATTAACACTCATACAGTCTTGAACAAAGCTGCTTGAAAGATAATGACAGTGGCACTATTTTCTTTAATGTTATACAACTTATGCTTTTGATTCAGGAGTATAGATATAAACAACAGGTGTTTTCAGTTTCCTATGACATTTTTATAGTTAATGGGTCATTTTATTAACATCTGCACAGGAAGAAGTAAAATAAACTAATTTGCGTATATTCTAAAATGCTTTTGAATCTGCCTGTGGTATGTTTGAATTCACTTTTGTTGTGGTTTGTTTTGGTCTGCCACAGATGGCGAGGATGTTGGTAAAGGTTTGAAAATATGAATGTGTGCCTGTCATTTTCACCTATTTGAATATTTCTGCAAACTATCAACGAGTTCATTTTGCGCATATCCTGTAGTGACTATTCACATGTTTTTCTATTGCCAATCAAACCAAGCCTTACTTTCTAAACCACAGTACACATCTTTTCGATTTTATTACTAACGCTGCAGTGGAGGAAGGAGGATATTTTACCATTAGCACAGTGTCTTTGCCTTGCAGTTGTCAGCGAATCATTTATCCTTCGAATCGCTCCTGTACGTCTTTGTTTTTGTAAGGGCGTTCAGTTTATTATTTAAAGCTATAATCCTAGATGTCCATGCGCGCAATCTATCGTCCTCTGTATACTTGGCTCGCTTTCAGATCCATTGATCTCGTACATATGATATCTGGAATTCTGTTTTCTCTCTACATGCAGCGCATGGACTTCTCTACAACCCCTTTAAATAGTGTCAATGGAAAGCAGCATTTAATCTAATGAGTTTTGTGCTTTAAGAACTCTAGGCGCCTTGATGGTCATCACACTTTGACTGAGTTAGGGAGTTGGCGCTGGCAGTTGTGCTCTTGGCTGTCACTTACATTTACACCTGCTAACATTTTCTTGCTGTAGATTCACTTGTGTCTTCTCAGTAAATCCGTTTTGAACAGAGCACGCCATCATTGCATAGAGGCGCGGTTACCTGAAACATTTAAGAGAGTCGCTGGCCTCTTATACCCATGATGTCAAAACAGTCCACATGCCAGAGAGTTATGAAGGATGACATGAGTAGACTGCTGCCACGTCAGGAATAGTAAGAAAGCACATATATTGTATGTTATCTACCTGCATTCTGTGTTAAACAACTTTGGACGCCACCTCTCACAGACCTATCAACTTTATCTCACACACGCTTGAAGTCATCAACAACCAACAGTTCCATCGGCAAACATCTTTGAACGCACGGGAGAGGTTGGAAGTTGTCGTTTGCTGCAAGAAGAAATTGTTCATTTATTTCTAAATTGTGTTGACAAGTGGCAACTAGTTTTCAAAAAACAACGACCTTTATGTTATAGAATTTCTTTAGCATCGACATCTGTCATCTTTTGTTCCATGAAAATCATTCTTCTGCCCTTTACGTTGAGTATACACCATATCTATGACTGTCAGATCTCTTCTGGGTAGAAATGGACGTCCCATTCAAAACGCAGTAATCAAGCTAATATAGCGCTGAACTTGGCCGCTGCTCATCAATATGACCTGCACAAGTTGTCACAGTTTATCATTTCTGTCTGACAGTACGTGTCCTTGCATTTATATGTCGATATCTGGTGTCCAGCCAGATCTGCAATAAATAAGATATTTTGCTATCGCACTTATTCCGGTCTCTAATGTATATTTTCATTAAGTAGACATTGTTGGTTGCAGGTCTAGCTGAGGGTATAGTGCTTATAGTGCGCGTAGAAACTTGATGAGAAGGACGCTTAAGTTAACTTTTGGCCTTAGTATACTCAGGATTTCTATGATTAATAAAATGCTGTTCCAAACTACCAGCTGAAAGGGTCTTCTATTTACACAGTAATTTCTTCAAAGGGTTTTTCAGATGTTGGTATAGACAACGAATTGTATCGGTTTGTATTCTCCAATTCATTGGTGGAGATATTAAATTTTGTGTCAATATATTAATGTTTGGTGCAGGCAAAGAACACGTTGGAGAAAGAGGAACATGACTTTACACTCGCCATTTATATTAATTTGAAAGGTCCTCATATGGCATTTATGATACAGTTTTGTATTTATCAAATGCAAATGGCTTGAAAGTATTTATTGTTTTATTTATTGGATGCCTTTCATTGGTCCTCATTACTTTTTATCCATTAAAAGTGACTTTTGGCTCAATTTATATTTAACCATCTTATATGTTTTAGTCATCCGATTACTCATTTTGATCAAAAAGGTAAATCTTTTGATGGGTTATCAATCATGTCATGGATAGAAAAGTAGATGGAAATTTGAATATTTTGACATTCATTATTGGGACAACTTTATCAAAAAGAACTTATGAACCATTGTCAAATTTATTTTCTTTAAGTAGTTGACATACCTTATGCATATTTTTATAAGTTCTTACTACATGCATAATTCTCATTTTGATAACTTTGCAATGTAATAGGTTGATATCAAAATCCAACTATGGAATAGGCTCATGAAAGGAAAACAAACAAAGGTACAAAAGCAAACGAAGGTACAAGCGAAGGTACAAGCGAAAGGTGAAAGGTACAAAAGGGAAACAAAGACTAACGAAGGAGGTACAAACGAACAAAGGCGAAAAGATGCAAAGCAAAAGAGGAGGAGGATTCTTGTTTGAAAACACATTGTGTTTTTTAACACTTTGATTTTTTGATCAATACTACTTCACGAAAGGAGGGAAATGTTTTTTTGAAAACACAATGTGTTCTTTAACACTTTAAGTGTTTGATCAACACTTCACGAAATTGTTTTCCTTTTCGTTTTAGAACATTAGTTTTCAATTGGGGCTAAAACGAACAATTTCATTTTCATTGCAAAGGGCTTAAAACGAACCTTAGAACACACTTACTAGATTTCGTTTTGGTTTAAAATTGAACAAGGCAAACTTCACACTTGATTTTGGTGCTTAAAATGAAGTCATCATTGCTTTGAGGCTAAAACGAACAAGTGCTTGATTGTGTTATTTTGTCTTTTGAGTGCGTATCCTCTCCCCTTGCGCTTCGTGCGATCTAGGGTGCAAGAGAAACACTCAAAATACATTTTATTGCTTTGAAACACTTCATTTTGGGCTTAAAAATTGAACATCTTGTGCGAGTGTGAGTAGGGGCATTTTCGCGTACATTCTCGTTCTTTGTGCCATCAAAGATCGATCGAGTTACGGATTGTGTCTTTGCTCGCTTTTGTTTATCTTAGAGAGGGCCTACCTTGGGGAAAAAATTACTCACCAAGCGACGACTCACCGGTAACACTCTAAAGCCAAGAGTATTTCCAGCCGGGATATAAATGAGGATTTTGGTTAAACGCCATAATCACGCGGTTGGCTCCGACAAGATGGATCCGAAGGGGACTCTTGCCACGTTGGGTCAACTCCTACGAACGGAAAGTCCTTACTAGAACCTATGTGTTAGAATTTTCCAAAATCCTTAATACGTTTGTTGGTGCAAGAGCGGTGGATTCGAAGCCGCCCCACAATTTTGACTTTTAGTAGAGATGGAAAGCATGCCATGGGAGTTTCATGGGTGTTGATGCTTGGCTGCCCAGGTATAAGTGAGTCTTGCGTGGAGAATTGGGTCAACTTATCTAACCATCCGCTAAAGTTAGCTGACTTGTCCAATTGGGGACTCAACAAACATTGTCTATCACATCCATAGGCTTGTAATTATTCTTTGTTTGAAAACACAGTGGGTATTCGAAAACATTTTGCAAACAAACACTTAAACATGATCATGCAAATTTCAAACCCCTTTTGATAGAGCAAATACCTTTTGAAAAATTTAAGTGTTGTTGCCTTCCCTTGGGATTATGTCCTTAGAGGTTTCTCATCACTTGAATTTATATCGTCATTTGCTCTAACTAGGGTTAACAATAGGAAATCCCTTTGCCTCAATTTCTTGGAACTCCCACACAACACTTTGTGGGAAGAAAAGGAATTTTGACATAGGACATCTTAGTTTGAAACTTTAATCAAGAGTGTGTTTGTGGTAAAAGGAATACACTAAGCAAAGATAACAAATTGGACCCCACACATGTGCTTGATATCTCTTGGTCATATTGGTCTTTTGATTGCTCTTAGAGAAAAGTGTGTTCTTCAATACCTTGGCCTAGTAAACAAAGTCTCTCTAAAGTCTCTTAGGATCAAAATCAAACACTTCATCCACCTCACACATTTATCAACATCATCCCACAAACAACTTTAGATCTTTGAAAACATCATTTCTAGACTTGGGTACATTTCTAAACCAAATCAAAGTCAATTGTTTAATTAGGTGTGTGGGAATGCATCCTTTCTCATACATCTAATTGAATTAGCAAACCTTTTGAACAAGTTCATCCTAAAGATAACATCCAACATCTTAGGGTTTCAAGTTCATCATCCGCATCAAAACAATCAAAATCAAGCCCTAAGTCTAGCATTGATTCAAAGTTCCTAAACGTTCATCACTCATATCATCCACCTTTCATCCTCCATATCATCATTGGTCCTAAGAACCTTAGAAGTCACTTTCATAACAAGGTCAAAACACAAGAGGAACATGGAATATACACTTGATCCATACATCTTGGGTAATCCAAATCAGTTGAATCTTCAAAGCCTTGCAATGCCTATCAATTATCAAAATCCATGCATAGGATCATTTCCTTCGACAAATGTCAATGGTACAACAAGTGTGGGTATGCCCAATCTGAATTTTGGAACACATCTCCCCATGATAGATTTCAATCAAAGTCCAAACTTACAAGTCTATCCTCCAAACAATCAATACATGAGTCTTCAAACGAGCAACATCATTCCACCAAATCCCTACAAACCAAATGTGGATGTACCAAATGCATTTTTTCGAAACATGAATCCTAACTCGGAAACCTTTGGAAAAATGATTCCCAATACCAACATTGTTCATCCTATCATGCCAAATCAGAACATTATCCAAAGTCAATTTTCCCATAATCCCATTCAAAAATCGCAAGCATGCATGCCAAAACTACTTGAACACAAGCCAAATCAACTATCTCAAGTGAGTCAAAATCAAAATCAAGAACAAATTTGGCGAGATCAAATTGCAGAACTTTCCAAAATAGTTGAGGCATTGCGCCAAGGGAAATCTCCACCACCATTACCCACATCATTCCTTGGTTTAGGGCTTCCCCCTTTACCTAACACCAATCATTTCACCCAAATCAATCCACATAACATCAATCAAACCATCACGACAAATCCTTTGAATATACCATCGACATCACACCAATGGATGGTATCTAATCAAACAACAACATTGATCCCAAATCAAAATACGGTCTCCCAAGGGCCTATCACCTCGGTCAATCCAACCATCACTATCCCTTCAATCATTCCAAACACCACTATCACTCCCATCACATCTCAACCCCTCACTACCATGATCGCTCCGAGCGTATCTCAAACACTTGTCACTACATCCAACACAATTTCAATCCCACCACCACCACCATTGCGACTAAGCCAAGTAAGCAATTACAATGCTTCATTCAAAGCATACCAACAATTGCTCCAACAATATGAAACAATTCGGCAAGCGCCTATAGCCACGCACGCTTCTCAAGCTTCACAGCAAAATCAAGCTCAAACATCGCTGCAACAACAACAAGCAACACAAGCTCAACAAGTGCAACAATCCTTTCAAGTTTCCCAAGCCTCTCAAGCTACCCAACCAACACGAGCACAAACACAAAAGATGACAACTATTGAAAACAAGGATCAAGATCAATCTATCACTGAGCACATGTTTACTTCATCCAATGATCAAATCGACATATGTCAAGAGTCACTTTTGAATCACGATCAAAATCCACCAACAAAACTTGACAATAAGCCAATTCAAGCAATATCAACATCACTTGACTCTATGGTCGAAGACATTCATAATCTCTCCACCACAATTGTCGAAAACAATGATCAAAACCTCTCCATTGAGGAGCACATTGAGGATGTATCTACACAATCCGATGATCAACTCACCATACATCAAGAGCCACTTTTTGGTGATCTCTTTCAAGGAGTATTAGGAATATTTGATCCAATTGACATAATGCACGATCCATCGACCTATGATCATGTTGAAAATGTCTCTACATTGCCTTATGAGTTAGAGGACATATCTCAAAAAGTTATTCCAAAGCAAGATCAAAATCTTTCACTAAGGTCTAGCAATGATCCTTTTCAAAACATGTTGATCCCCTTTGACCTCATGGTTACAGATGCTGAAGGAACCTTGAACTTGACCATGCCTAATGTTGACATCCAAAAGTCCTTTGTAAGAAATCTATCCTTTGAAGCTGCCCCATGTCAAGAACTTGATCCAAAGCATGTCAAAAGCAACTCCGAAATTAATCAAGATCAAGAATTTGTATCTCCAAGATACTACAATAATCTAATGAACACTCTCTTATCCATGCAAGATGATCATATAGCACATACTCCTCCATCTACCCATGAGATGCTTTCTACAGATGGACACATAGATGATCTTCATCTAGAACAAGATTTTGTTACACAAAAAGAGCAGATTCTTAACTCCTACAATCAAATGGAGTTGTCAACATCAGGATCAAATATGTCCCAAACTCAGATTGAGGACATCATGAATAAAGATATCCATCATTATCCGTTTAAGGAAACAAGTCAAATAGAACGTCCAGAGTTAGCAGAGCAGCAAATTGAAAAGTCACCTACGACAGTCATTTATCAGAGAATGCATTATACACAAGAGCTCTTGGAGCAAGCGAAATCAAAGCATGAAGGTACTACTACCACCATACTGGGGGCAACTTCGTCTCAAGCAAACGTCAACATAGGGAGCATGAAGAATCCTTATGATGAAGCTAGTGTCAATACTACAACCAGTCACGTCATGAATCGTCACCCACCCATCACCCCATCCACGAATTGGGACCAACATCAAAAGAAAGATTTGAATCAAAGTACGAAGAACATTATCAAAGAAAAAGAAGCTGATAAGCATAAAGGACAAATCAAATACAAATGGATACCAAAGAATACAAAGAAAGATCATCCCTATCAAACTCCATCAGTCAAAGAAATTGTGGGGCAAACTAAAAGAGGGAAAGGTATCCATCAAAGATGTCCACAAAATAAAAAGCAAGATTTTCAAGCGACATACAAAGTGTATCAAGCAGTTGGTCCTAATTCCACGCACACTTCCGTATCCACCCATCATTGCTCATCTTCCCAAGTTTGGAGAGTCAAAGGTTCCAAACTGTCAACCAATCCATCTCTTATCCCTAAGCACACTCCATCCATGCCTCCACGCATAATATCCAATTCTTACATTGACCGAGTATTGGCAACGACCCTTCATCATAAGGATTCAGAAGGCACTTTATCGCGATGTACGCACAGAGACAGAGTTAACTCCGGTATCGACGAAGCAGATCAAAAATCCCAAAAGCTACATTCAAGTGCACGTATCTTGGCAAAGCAACTTCTTCAAGCAGGATATCGATGGCACATTATGACAGAAGCATCTACGTCAGCACACCTTGATTGACATGAGCTTAAAATCTTTGAGAAAAATACAAAAATCAAAAATATGAAAATCCAAAAATCAGAAAAAAGGATTGAAAATAGTAAAGAGAAAAAATCGCCCTCTAGTGAAAACCACTGATGGCGCTTTGGGCAAGAACCATGATGAAAACCTGGCAAACAGGCGTCATGTGTAGAATTGAGCATCTACGTGCGCCGGTTCAGATGAAAGCATCTTATCCCATCCATAATAAATCAAGCATTCCATCCATCTTATCCATAATAAATCCATCCATCCATGAACCATTTATCCAATCCATTCGCATCTATCTGCATCCATCATCTTGGTTATCTTGATCTTGATACAATTTTGGGGCACGCTTTATGCTTGCTTATGGTAAAACATCTTGACATGGGTCATTTTCATTGATCCTATCCTATGTAGCATTATCTAGGCCATGAAGCATTATCCAATGAGCATTCATTATCCGAACACCTTATCTTATCGCAAGATAATTCTTGGCATCCTTTGCGTACTTACCTTATCCATCCATCCATACACTTATCCGAGCATCCATCCATTGCATTCCATACGTTGCTAGACATTGGGGGCAGATATGTACATCTTGCTTCGGGAATAAATCTTGATCTATGTCCTCCAACTTATGTGGCGATCCGAACATTGGAAAACATGAAATAAAATTGGTCTAACCACTTGTGAGCAAAAATTCGAATCACTAGCCCATGGCATATTTTGACGAAAACAGTCCTTATCAAGCTTCATCTTTCATCGAACATTAATTCGAACAATCACTATCAGTCGCATCTAAGTTGCATGTCAAACATCACATCAAATCATCCAAACATCTTTTGTTCGAAACCAAGCTTCATCAAACATGATCAATCAAATCCAATCAAAAAGTCATCATCTTGGGATATCCTTGTGTTGCTTAATACTATCCTTGCATTGTCGTGTATCCTCGACAATGTTACCATTATCAATCCTGATCAATCCAGTCCTTGCATTGTTGTGTATCCTCAACAATGTTATCATCATCAATCCCATCAAACCCTTGTGTTGCATAACACTATCATTGCATTGTTGTGTATCCTCAACAATGTTATCATCATCATCAATTCATTGATCTGATCAATCAACCTTAGCTTGGTTTTCAACAAAATCCCAAAACAGAGCACTGATATCATCACACATATCCATATCAATTCGTCAAAATCATGCGAAAATCCAAAAACATCAGAAAATCAAAAAAAATCCAAAACATCCAAATCATATCAAAATCAAAAACAACTTGAAACAGAAAACATCAAAACATTGAAATCGAACTTCGTAGTCACGAGGCTTAAAACGTAGGCAAGGCTAATCTTTGATCAGCCCAGAGACATCAAATCAAAAAATCGAAAAAACATCAAAATCAAAACATTGAAAAACATCAAAATCCAAAAACATTCAAAAACATCAAAATCCCAAAACATAAAATACCAAAAGCGCCTCAAAACATTCCAAAAAGTCAAAAACATCCAAATATTTGAAAAATCCATCCGTCTCATTTCGCTTTCACCCGCAATAATCAATCATCCATAATAAACTGATCATCACCTTCATCCTTTGGCAAAACAAACAGAAACAATCATAGCAGTCAGCAAAAGCAAGCTTCAATCGTAAAATCAAAAGTGAACAATAAAACATTTAAAACAAAATCAAAGTCTTGATCATTTTCAAACATGTCAGTCGACCTTATATCAACAGCCTATCAATCAACTTATCAAACCATCATCATCCTATACAAAGCATGTCCTAGGATCCGTTCCGACAATGGGCACTTTTATCAAATCAACCACTTTGGGTAAACAAAACGACGTGTCATTAACATGTCCTAGGATCCGTTCCGACAATGGACATTATCTTTTGGCAATAAGTTTTGGCTCCCATCTTTTGAAACACATCCCTCTGGCTGAAGGTATGAAGAACATTGGCTTGCTTGTATACTTGATCTTTTCTTTTGATTTATCATATTGCGCTCATTCCAAGGACCTCTCGATGATATCCGAACGAAGGATTTAGAGAGAAAGGAATGGGGCAACGATCATTATTATTTTGTCTGCTATGCTTGTTGGACGTTCTTGTAAAATAACTTGGCGAATACTTGCTTTGTTAGATATGTATGGAGGATGTTTCAGATAGCTTGTTGACTATTGCATTGATTGGTTATACCTTTCCGTGTTTTGGTCCGAGATGTTTGAGACTTCTAAAGTGCATCCTAGCAAGGTTTCCGTATGTCAAGTGTGAACAAGATTACTCCTATCTATTTGTCGAGTCAAAGTCCATCACACTAAGTACAACGCCATCCTGGTCCTTTATACCTTGATGCATCGTACTTAGGCGTGTTATCAAAAATAAAGTAAGTGATCCTTTGAAAATCCCAATCCTTGATAAGAAAATCATCATTATCTATCATCATCATCTCTAATAAAGTCTCGACCAATCATGGACTTGTTGGATCCTCTTGTCATCATCTCATTTCCACGATAACATTGCATCATGAATAGTCCATCATGCATCCATCATACATCCATTATGCATCCATCCTGCATCTACAAACAGTCAACATATCACATATCATTCATATCATACATAATAGGAAACATCAGTATTTTGCATATCATCTCATGCATATCATCAGTATAATGTAGAATGCATTAGTCTAAGCATATCATAAATCATCCGTTGCATAATCACAGACATATCACATCATCAATCTCATCCATCTCATATCATATCATCATTTAAGTTGTTTAGGATAATATAGATTTGTTATCCTAAGCATCTTAAAATCATCTCATTTGCATTGTCATCCATAACCATCCATTTTGAACCTCTTTTCGCGAGATCGACCCTCAAATCAAATCCCGAATCTTTCGCTCGATCTCTCGAGGGGCAATGTAGTGTACTTACTTCTTTCGCTGGGGCATCAAAAAATCATGAAATTTTTTAATTTCGCGGCAAGTTTATTCTTTGAACCAACGCAACAAGTACATTGCTTCAAAGAGGGGCAAAATGTAGACATGCAAAATTTACATTATGCATTCGATCAAGATTCGGTCAAATTAGATGTCGCATTAGGACCATTCATCAATTAATCAAGTGCATTTTCATCCATTCATTTATCAAATAAACCTTATCATTCAACCTTCATCCTGCATTATCCATTTAATTAAATAAATCAAAAAGCCATTTAAATCAAATCTTAGATCATTTTCCAAAGTCCAAAAAGTCAAATCAATTAATCAGCATTAAATCAGCATAATCATCATTAAATTAATCTAATCCTAATCTAAGGCTAATCCCATCCCACTTGCATTATCTAGACCTAGCCACTTGCACAATAAATCAATTTTATTGATTTATTAAAACATCATTTTCTCTCAACAATGACAAGTCAAACAGGGCATTTATTGCTCTTCTTTCTTGTCCCCCTCTCTAAATTTATGGCAAAATTTGAATTCAATTTTCCCCCTCTTGGGCACTCTTCCCAAATCTTGCACATACATCAACTAATCACATGATGACAAGTGTCCTCAACTCATTGGCTTGCTTTTGATCCCACATTGGTCCCTCTTCAACAATCTTAGCATTTGAAATCTTCAAATAGAGGCTTCAACATTGAGAAAATCCTTCACAATCTTCACAATCTTCACAATCTTTATGCAAAGTCACTCTCTTCACATGGAGATCTGATTTTGTTCATCCACTCCACAATCTTGCAAGGTCACTCTCTTCAGTTGAGATTAGATCTTGTCCATCATCTCCATCATCCATTTGCATTTTCATCTTAAGCTTTGGTCAAGGATTGGGAAAGGGTCACTAGCACATGTGACACCAATCCAATATGGGATAGGTTTAATGTCATGTTTTTGTATGCTTTTATTTGGCTTCCCTTGTTTTATTTATAGCATGATTAACATGACTTATTATTCCATATGGATGTTGAAATGTTGTTGTATTTTAAACTAACCAAATGCAGATTTTGATGTCCACACAAACATCTAACTTGAAACAACGAAACATCTAAGTCCTACTGCCACCCGAAACCTGACTTTCTCATTGCCATCAAAATCTCCAAGTAACTAACGAAATAAACATTGGGGCTCCATCCTTGTTCGGACCCGGTCTTGTGGGTTTCCCTTGTCAGACCACAGTCCAGCTTTTTCCATCACTGACTGTCCATCTGCACTTGTTGACCAAAGACTAATGAGTTATGCTACTGTCTTCCGGACTTGCAGGTCCCGCCATTCAGAACTTTGTCCCTGGAATGTCGTCTCACCAGAGCCATCTCAAATGGAAAACCTCACACGACCAATCTTCCTCTTGGTTTCAAGTGCTCAAAAGATGATTCAAACACCCTTCGAACCTTAGACTGACCTTAACCCATGTGATAAAATAAGGAACTTTCCTTATTGGACTCCTTAAAGTGACCAAATCGGAAGGTGGGTTGGGATGGGTGGGCTACCGTGCCCTGATTTTCTTCCCTCCTACAGCTCCTCCAAAAACAACCATCAGGCCAAGGAAGTCTGACCCTTGGGGCCCAAATCATCCAAACTCCCTCCTATGAACTGCTAATTTCAACCTGGATTATCTGATCTAACTCCATTTGCATGGATTTGGCTAACATTTCCATGTTTTCATGCTTGATTGTGCTCACCTCTCTTTTGTCTGTAGGATATATGAAATCCACTATAGGACCTTCAGGAGCAACTATGGAGAAAGAAAAAGGAAAGCAAACTAAGACACCTCGTGGAAAGGAAGATAAGGACCAAATGAAGTATCAGTTCCAAGGGGAACCCCTAAAATCCAAAGTCACCTCAACCTGGAAGGAGGTCATCGACACAAACATCGAACATATAGACATTGATGAATTTAAGCAAAGAGTCTAAATGAACCCTAAACAAAGAATGCATGAAACATCAGAAGTAGTGGGCTGGCTAAAGATGTGGGATTTCCTCCTACCCTTGTTGCTCTTGAGCTTGTTATGGCCTGCAAGGAGGCCTATCGAGAGGAAACTAGAACCATAGTAGACAAAGATGGAAATGTGTTGGACGACATGTCTACTAAGGCAATAACAAAGACTTTTCATATCCCTACCTTCGGGGAGATGGAACTGTTGACCATGAGTGATGGCAAGGCTATGTGGGACAAAGACCCCCTTAAATGTAAAAGACTTATTAATCAATATTGGTTAAAGGAAAAGAGGGGCAGTGTCACAAAGGTTCCCCAAGAGCTCTTTCGCAGCAACTTTTATGAATACTACCATGATTTGGTGACCAGGCTACTAAGCAGAGTAATGGGCCTTCCTACTGTTGCTTACTTCTAAGAGTGGATGCTCTACTTCGTTGAGGAGATTCTCCATGGAGAAAAAAAGTTCTATTGGTCAGGGATAATTAGTGACCACTTCCACGAGCAATTTGTGGTTGTAAAGAAAACCTTTAGGTTTTACATGACATCCTACTTGGTCTATTCACTGGCTGAACAAGTGCAATACAAAGGTTTGTTCAAAGCTCCAGATGAGGAACCAGGCAAGGAGCTGAAATTCTATGACAAATACCCTCAATTACAATTCAAAAACTTCAAGAGGGATTACTATAGGGTGAATGATGCTTTCATAGGTCATATCATCAGATTGCTTGGGGGTGACTTCAAGAGGAGAGTTTCTCACAGTGCCAATGCATTTTTGAAGCATTTTTCCTTTTTATTCATCCAGTATCTGAAGTTCTCCTACATTCATGCTGAAGGCTTCTCAGAAAGACCAAACAAGCTACCTCAGTATCCTAATGACCAGATAATACTATTAGAACTCTCCCGACAACTCCGACATGTACACACCCTTGTGAGCAGCAAACATAGGGCAGGGATTCCTTATCCCCTTTCCTTCGGTCAAGGGATATACAAACTCCATACCTCTCAGTGTGTTGACAATTCAAAGAAGGAACTAGCAGAATACCATTTGAGACTCATACCGCCCAGCCACAGATGGACCTCTATGACCATCTCAAGAAAGCACTTGCACCTAAATACGCCCATCTACATAGTGTCGAGGATTTCTGGGCTAATTGAAAACATGATAATGAAGTACAAATGAGGCATTATATGCAGATGACCGCATATTTCATAAGAGGGTCAATCTATTCCCCATACTAGACCAAGTGTAAGAGGATGAAAGCACAGTCATGGATCCTCGGTATAATGTAATTGCCAATCTTTCGCTGCCATTGATTGACTGGGATGAACAGGAGGTTGATGACCTTGACATTCTAACAAAGTCCATTGAGGCTCGAACAAAAGAGTGGATTGATGGGAGAATTGCCCAATTGAATTAGGAAGGGGTCACTTTGACCTATGAGGGGCTCAAGAATGAGCCAACAAGCAAAACATATAGTGGGACAGTTGATGCCCCAGGGTGATCCCATAATAGTGGTTTACAATTTTTGGCCAAACTAGACACTGAAATTATTATTTTGAATTGAATCTTCACATTCGGGCACCTATAGCGGCTAAACTGTGAGGAATTTGAAGATTGTGTAAACTAGAGTCTCATCAAATTTTGTCTGTAGATTCTAAAAATATTTTTTTCAAATTTTTTGGAATCAAATTGCACTTCTTTTTCCATCTCCCATGAAAATTGATTTTTTTTAGAAAACAACATTTTTAAAAAGTGACACACCGTATAACATAAATTTTTTCCATGAAGGATAAAATTCTAATTCTTTAAAATTTAGATTTATAACTCCTGATATCTAGTGCTTCCACTTGGTTAGATAGTTTTTATTGAATATTTTTTTCCTTAATCAAGTTTCAAAGTCAAACAAATTACAATTATTAGCATAACCATTATAATGCATAACTTTTTTTGTATATGTCAAAATTTTATTTTATTTTTTTGTTGGATCAAGGACTTCAATATGGTGCACTCATATTTTTCAATTTTTTTTTTTGATAATCTTCTATTTTTCCACATGTGAAGAACAAATAAATTCATTTTTATGAAAAACCTATGTTTAATAAAACTTAAAAAACAAATACATAACAAAACCAAAACATATTAAAATTATATTCATTTGATAGCTTGTTCTAAGGAATACCATAATCATTTGAAATAAATTTTAAATGAATTCATTTGATCCCCCAAAAGCTAAATCAAAAGTTAATTTTTATCAGCATTTTGATAGGTGTAAAGGAGACGCATTTATAGGTATGGTTTAAAAATAGCGAGGTTCTATCCAAGGGGATTTGATCTAAGGTGATTTGATCAAATCCTCTTCAATTGGAATCCTTAAAATGGAACTTTTAAAGGCTTAAATCATTATATTTTCTAAAAATATGTGATTTCAGCTAAAATTTGTTCCTCTTAGGAATTGTAAACCACTATTATGACAACACCTCCCATCAAGAGAGACTTCAAAGTCTCCTCCGTCCACTAGATCAAGGAAGAGAAAAGAGGTTGTTGAGCAACAACCCAATCCTAAGGTGTATGCAAGAAAGGCTTTGGAGGGAGAACCTTCCAAGAAATATAAGAAATCATGTAGTTTCATTGAAATGCCTACTATTCAAGAAGATCTTCTCCATGAGAGAGAGGAAATGGAGGTTGAGCAACCAAAATCTCTACCTACTGCCTCCACTACTGCTGCCCCTCAGCCTACTTCTCAGGTGATGGTAGCTACTTCCCCACCAACGGTGGACATCTCGGTCCACCTTGCCTCTTCTCTACTTACCATGTAGGTAGTGACCGTTGACTCTTCTTCTGCCACCACTTCTCTGCTTTCTTCTGCTTCCATGTTTTTGACTACATCATTACCTCTGGCCATAACAACAATACAAATTCCTATGATCTCACTTCTAGAGGCCTTCTCTCGGCATATGCAGAATGTTCCCACAGAGCTTTCTGAAGTATTCATGAATCCAACCATCCAAGTTGCCTTGGTGCAGGTTCTAGCCAACATTCCTGTCTCAATTCCTCCAACTAAACTGCTAGAGATGAAAGCCATGATGAAAATATCCAAGGAGTTAGAGAGGCAAGAAAGGGAAACAAGGGTACTGGAGGAGGAAGCAGACGACTACCATGAACACCCAGAGCACCAACATTTGCAAATTAATAAGGTGGTCTGCAAGGGAGAAGAAACAAAATCCTCTGAGGGTGATGAAGAGGAAGATGGCACCAAGTACATTGTAGAGATCTTTGATGCGGACCTTGAGGAGGAATTGGCTCAACAGTTGAGGGATGCTGGAGAGGAGGTAGAAAAGCCACCTTCTGAGGAAGAAAAGGAGTCAAGTGACAAAATGGAGGAAGATTCCAAACATCCAACTAGAGAAAAAGAAGAAAGTTCTAAGCCTAGTGAAGAAATGCCTCTCTTGGCAGAACAAGAAGAACAAGGAAAGAAAGAGCAATATGTGCCACCTCAGCATGACGAAGAGGAGAATAAAGAAGAATATAAACCCAAAGAAGCATTTGAGATGGGGAAGCCTGAGATAGGGTCTCACAGAGAAGAATAAAATCTTGAGGAACATAAGCACAAGGCTAAAGAAGAGGAGAAGACCTACAAAGAAGAGGAACCCCAAGAAATGTACACCCACCAAGTCCCTAATCAAAGAAATAGTGTTCATCCAAGACTCTGATGAAGAAGAAGGAGAAGACACGTGGATAGAGCGAGAAGCTGTAGGTGATAAAGAGATTGAAGTTAGGAGGAATGAAGAAGAGGGTGATCATGAATCATCCAAGGAAGAGTCTCAGATGCTCGAGTGGTTGGAAAAGAAATTAGAGAAGAAGACCCCAGCTCCTAGAGATCCCAAGGCAAGACTCGAGGCTATCTTAGCTTGAGTACAAGTTAGCACGAAGAAAGAAAAGAAGCCTAAAGTTAGATCCAAACTAACCATAGACGCTTTTGGATCTAGGACAATACAAATTTCCATGCTATTTGTTGGGGAAGAAGAGATAAGTTATGACATCTCCACCATTAACTTGGGAACAACCACCAGGGATCAGAAGATAGATCACCTCTAGGAGTCGGTTGCCACAATGATGCATCAAATGCACAAAGAAAATATCTCCAAAGAAGAACTCAAGGAACAAGTGGCTGATTTGACCGACTATATTCAACAATGGCCGTCCATGGAGGAACTGCCCACGACATCCTCGGCTCCACCACAACTGCTATCCAAGGAGAAAATTGACAAACTTGAGAAGACAAAGAACTGGACCAAGATTACAGAGGATTGGTTCCAACAAGTTCTATATGTTGGAAACATGGGCATTAATCATGTTGTCAGGACAACAAATAAGTTCTTGGAAATACAAAGACTCCTAGAGGGCACGAGGAAGTTTTGCACTGACTTCCCAGGGATATATGGGTCCACTTACCCTAAAATTGAGGGCATCCTCAAGCTGCCCTAGAAAACATGGGAAAAGGAACTTGCACTGATAGAGGATGATCACTGGCTAGTGGATATGTGGAAGCTAGATTTTGATCATAGAAAAGAAATACTGGAACAAGTGCTCCACAAGGTGGAACTTGCCATTGATTGGGGAAAGGATGTGAGGGAAGATTATGTTCAGTATTTGAAGTTAATAATAGGTTATGACATGTTCGTCATTGAGATTGATCCATAAAAGATAAAGCCTTATTTCCATAAGAAGATGGAAGATGGAATGTTAGGCGAGTTCACCACAAATTTCATAAGTTTTGTTGCTCAGGCTTTCGTCCAATCTGAATAGGTTAGGGACAACATTGATAAGTATGATAGAGATTGGGATACACTCACAGGCCAATCCAAGCAGTGGAACTACCAGGTGCTCCAATCTAACATAATGGAGATTGCTAAACTCCAAGCATTGATCAACAAGTTTATAAAGTATGTCACTTTGAAGAAGCAAGAAGGAAACCCAATCATTGATGGAAAGCTCCTCATGGAATAGCTACATCAAAGGAAATCAACAAAAGACAAAATGCTGCAGTGCTGCCACAAGAGGACAAAATAGGGAAAAAGACAAAGATGTAATTTTAAATTGTAATATATTTGAGGGTATGTGAAACACTAGTTTGTAGTGAATCTTGGCCACACAATGCAAATCAATCTTGGCCATTCATTTTTCTTTTTGAACACTATAAATAGGGGGTCTCCTCTCATTTTCAAGAGAGTTGAGTTGTTGTAAAGGTATGCTACAGAAATTTTAATAGAAGTTCAGTTGATTTTGGTGGACTCTTGAGTTTCTTTTGCATGTGTTACATGGTTCATCTCCCATAGTTAGTTGATCCAGACAAATTTACTTTGTTGTTCTTCATGGTTTTGGATTACTTTGATAGATTAGTTAATGTTGTTCAATGGTTGTGTATATTTTTGTTGTGTTGATGCCTTTCTTGTCCATACTTTTTGTTGTTTATTGATGGTATATAGTTGTGTAAAGTTAGTATGGGCATAAACTAAAGCTGCTCCAAACCTCTATATTTTATTCATGCATGTTTATGGTGAATGAATGGTTGAATATTTGCAGTCCTTAGAAGCTTGCACAAGTTTCATGATGTTGTGAGTCAATCTGGTTAAGTGAAATTATGTTTTGAGGAAGTTGTCCACAATAGAACCCTCCATGATCACTGTTCATTGCTAGTTTCAAATCCAGGAACCTTTTCTTTTCCCTACCCTTTTCCTTTTTTTTTAATAAGTAGCCTATACTAAGGTTCATTGCACATTGTAAAGCCAAATCTTAAGATAAAATAGGAGTTTATGAAATTGTTGTTCGAACCTATAGAAAATTGCACTCTAACTTCCCATCTCAGGAACTCCATTTTAAGATTCACCTTGCCTCCAGCCAAACCCTGTAAGTCACCCTGTGATTACAAACAAAATCACATCAAACATCAATTGATAAATTCCATGCTTGTCATGACCTGACACCCGAGAGACCTTGGGGTAGTGATTGGTAATTTTCTTGTGAATTTCTACCTTTCAAGACAGTTAGTGCACCTATGCAGTGCTTGTGTTGAGAAAGTGTACAAAACACCCATCAACAAATAATAGTTCCAGAACTTGCTGAGCTTTGTAGTCACTAGAGATGGCAAAGAAATGAGTATACTTGGTCAATATATCCACTACAACATAGATGCAGTCCTTGCCTTGTGTTTTGGGTAATCCGGTGATGAAATCCTTGGAGATACTTTCTCATTTGTATTTCAAAATGGGAAGAGGCTGTAGTAATCTAGTAAGAAACTCTTGTTCCCCTTTGTTTTGCTGGAATATGACACATTCTTGGATGTGTGAGAGAAGATCCTCCTTAAGGCCCTTCCAAGCAAACCTTTCCCTAATCTTCTGGTAAGTTTTCTAAAATTTGGGATGCCCTATTATTTGTGCATTATAATAAGCTTCTAATATCTTTTCCTTTACCTTATATCTCAAAACTAGTAACACCCTATTTTTGAATAGTATTAGGCCTTTCTCCATCGCATATCAGTCATGCTTCTTTACACCTTCCTGGACACTGGTGGAAAAAGTATCCATAGAATACTCCTCCATGATGGATTCCTTCCAATCAATTGATGTGATAGACACATGGCATAGTTTAGGTCTCCTAGAGAGTGTATCTACCATAATATTCTTCTTTCCCTTGATATATTCAATATCAAAATCATATCCTATAGTTTGCTGACCCATTTTTGCTACCTATCATTCAAATTTTGTTGACTCAAGAAGAATTTTAGATTATTCTGGGGTGATCCCACAATACTGGTTTACAATTTTTGGCCAAACTTAACACTGAACTAATTTTTTTTAACTAAATCTACACTTTCAAGCACCTATAGCAGTTAAACTATGAGGAATTTGAAGATTTTGCAAACTAGTGGTTTGTGACATTTTGTCTATAGATTCTAAATACTTTTTTTTTCAAAATTTTTGGAATCAGATTGCACTTCTTTTTCCATCTCTTTTGAAAACTAGTTTTTTTCAGTAAACACCATTTTTAAAGAGTGATGCTCACTGTATACAACATAGCTTTTTTTCCATGAAGGATAAAATTATAAATTTTTTGAATTTAGATTTATAACTACAATATCTAGTGATTTCATTTGGTTTCATAGTGTTTTATTGAATATTTTTTCCTTAGTCAAGTTTTAAAGTCAAACCAATTACAATTTAGACATAAGCAAACTGCATACAACATAATTTTTTTTATATGTATCTGCGCTATAGAAAAAAGTACCCTTTCCTTAACATGGGAATAATTCATAATAAATTGGACTTAATGAGATCTTAATCTAGTGTTGTGAGGTATTTTATGCATCCACACTAGGTCTTGGACCCTTGCAAATCGAATAACATTCTTTTAATGATGTCTTGTAAAGGTGTTGTAAAGTCTTGTAATGGACTTTCATGCTTTTTTAGACTTAATAAACTCATTTTACCCTAATTCAACATTATAAAATATGTTTAATAATATTATCACATCAATCTAGAAGGCTTGTGAAATAAACTTAATGATAAACTAGTGTTGTAATGTGTCTTGCACATTCACATTGGCTCTTGTGCCTTTCTAGGATGTGTGGACCTCATTTTAGTGTTGTAAAGTGTACTTAATCACACTTTCACATTGAATTTTATGTCCCAATCCCTATTTTACATTCACATCATCATTAATAGGCTCTTATTAACCCATATTGTACATCCCAAGGCTTAAATTGATGAAATACCCGACAAAGTTGCAATTTAAACCAAGTTATTTCTTTATCTCCTGACATCTTAGCTGTCAAATTAGCCCTTGTGGGAACCATTCACCATGCATGGTGAATCAACCCCATCTAGGTGGGACCCATTCACCATGGGTGGCAAATGAGTCCCATTTCAAGGCCCAATTTTGACCTTTGAGTGGGAAAAAAGTGAAATTTAAGTTTATTATTTCTTCATGTTGGCCTATGATGAGGTATTAACAAGTAAAATAGGTGAAATTCCTATAAATATAAGTCCTTTAACCCTAATTCACATCCATCTCTTATCATTCATTCATCCACCAATCTTCCATATTAAGTCAAGCAACTTAGGGTTTTATCATTGCAAGACATCAAGAAAGTTCCTAAAGACATTCAAGGGTTGAATCTTCCTCCATTGCTACATAAATCCAAGATCAAACATCATGGAAAGGCAATCAAATCTATTATTGCATGTTTCATTCTATTCTTTCATCATCGTGGTTTAATTACCTAAAAGAGGTTTGACCAAGGCAAACCCCCATGCCCTAATATTCAACATCTTTCTCTCTTGTCTTGTGTGTGTTTCTAGATTTAGGACTCTTGGAAGCTTGGAAATCATTGAAGATCAAGTTGCAAGATTGCTCAAGTCTTCTCTTCATTCAACAAGTCAAAATATCAACAAAAACTCACTTTCAGACCCGTAAATTAGAGTTTCAGAAGTAAACACCTATAGAGAATCAAAGTACAGATTGGAACCTCCAGATTCCACTTTTGAAAATTCAAAAATTAAAAAGTGGACTCATTCGCCATGGGTGGTGAATGAGTCCCACTCCAAGGTCAATTTTGAGTTTTCTACATTTTTGGATACCCTTTTGTCAGAAACAGGTTTGGGGTCAGTTTTGCAGAACTAGGACTGTTTCGCCTAGAATGGTGAATGAATCCCATTAGGCCTGAAAACAAACATTAGCAACATTTCAAATGTCATTTCTAGTCTCCTTCAACATTCCAGGTGCACACTTTCAGTTTGGTTCAATTTTGTTTAGTTTTGCATGCATTTCTAGTTCATTTTTGCATAACACAATGTGTTTTCAAACAAGTCACATTTCTTAGGTTCTAAATACTTAATCATTCAATTAGTTCATATAACTACACTTAGATTATTCCATTTAGTTCAAATAACATCATACAATCCTTTATTGAGTGAACCACCTAGATTTTGGGTGTGGGATCTATCTCTTTTCATTAGGTGAAAGACCCTAATTGAACAAAAGAGACCTAGCATTCCTAGCCCAAAAAAATTTGGTTCAGTATTGAAATTCAATTTTTTTTATTGGATTAAGGACTTCAATATCTAGTGCACTGATATTTTTCAATTTTTTTTTGATAATCTGTTATTTTTCCACATGTGTAGAACAAAGAGCTTGATTTTTGGTGAAAAACCTATATTCACAAGAAATAAAAAATAATTATAATAATAAAATTAAAAATTTAGTTAAAATTATACTTTTTGGGAAGCTTATAATAAAGACTACATAATTACAAAAAATATATTTTAAATGAATTCATTTGATCCCCCAAAAGGTAAATCAAAAGTGGTTTTTTATTAGCATTTTGATAGGTGTAAATGAGACTTCGTTATAGGTATGGTTTAAAACTAGTGGGATTCTATCCAAGGGGGTTTGATCTAAGGTGGTTTGATCAAACCCTCTTCAATTCGAATCCTTTAAATGAAACTTTTCAAGTGTTAAATCATTATATTTTCTAAAAATATGTGATTTAAGCAAAAATCAGGATCTCCCGAAAATTGTAAACCAGTATTATGGGATCACCCTATGGTCTGTCTAGACTACAAATATTCCACACACTAGGTATTGCCACAACTTCTCCAAGGCATGCATTCTAGCTAGCATCTCCTTATCATATATGGGGTATCCTTTTTCATGCTCTCTTAATTTCCTACTTTCAAATGCTATGGGTTGTCCCTTTTGAGAGAGAATAGCTCCAATCCCTTCATCAAAAGCATCACATTCTACAATAAATGGAAGAGAAAAATTAGGAATTGCAAGAAGCAGACAAGAGCTCATTACCTCTTTCAATTTCTCGAAGGTCCCTTGTGCTTTTGTTGTACATTCAATGGCTCATGCCTAGGTCGAATTGGTGAGGGGGCTACAGACTAAGAGAATCCTCTGAAAAAGCTTTGGTAGTAGCTACAAATTGTAAAGAACCCTCTTAGCTGAGACAAATTTGTGGGAGGAGGCTAGTTTAAGATAGATTGGATCTTTTGCTAATCAAATTGAACTCCTTTAACACTTATGACATGTCCCAAATATAATATCTATGTTTCGCCAATCTCACATTCATACATCTTCGCAAAGAGAGACCATTGTTCAAGGATTCCCAATACTATATCCAAGTGTTTCAAATGTGCTTCCCATGTTTTCCTATTGATTATAATATTGTTAAAGAAAACCAACACAAACTTCCTTAATTGTTTACCAAAAACATGATTTATGCATGATTAGAAAGTTGTTAGAGCGTTGGTGAGACCAAAGGGCATAACCAAGGACTCAAAATGACCATAGTGACACCGAAAAGCAATCTTCTGAACATCTTTTGAACATGTTCTAATAGTTGTGATAACTTTTGTTGATTTAATATCTAATATTTTTAATATTATAGTACTAGTAGTTGTGACTGTTGATCATGAATATTCATAATTGAATGAAATGTATTCCTCAAATCTAAAAGCAACAAATCATGTGACACCACATCAATACACCGATAAATCATGACTTAGTGCACAACTACTAGCCTAACATTTTTTGGACACCTCAACAAAAAAGTATGTTGATGTGACATCATATTTGATGGTGTGAACCATAAACATTAATTATAAACAGCATGACAACTGCTTAAAAAATAAAATGATTTGAAATTGTCACATTAAATTTTGAGAAACACCTTAATCTCAACCCTTTTAACTATTTTCTGCGCATAATTATTTAGGCTACTCTATGATTATTAATATACATGTCCTCTTTGAGAAGCACAACATTAAGATTCTCGACCCTTTTAACTATTTTCTGCGCATAATTATTCAGGCTACTTTATGATTATTAATATACATGTCCTCGCTATCGAGTTCTCATGTTTTGACCTCTCATTCACTATGTCCTACCTATTTAGAGCTATATTGTCCTCGGCGTCGAATTGTCGTATTTTTTCTGCGTGACGTTGGTGACGTGATTATGAGGAGGATTGAATTCCGTTTTAAAAGAGCACCAACCCATTGCCTTGTCGTCCTTCCCTACTCCTTAAAACTGCCAAAAAAAAATTTCCTTTCGTTGGCCACGCATCACTTCCCTATCCACTGCCTTGTCGTCCTTCCCTACTACTTAAAACTGCAAAAACAATATTTCCATACTAAGTAGTGAGGTTGAACTCTATATGTGTTTTTGGCCTGATGAAGAAGGCGCGGGAGCTTTCCGTTCTGTGGGACGCCCAAGTGGGTCTCGTTATCTTTTCTCAAACTGGCAGGCAATCACATTCACATTTCTCCGGCCCCAGGTACAGCATCTGCTTCTAACTCTCTTATGCAAACCTCATACAAGGTAGCTTTTATTGTATTAGCTTGCTATTATACAAGCTGTATTGTTTTAGCTCGATATATTTCATAGATTAGAGATTTTCAGAAGGCGAGCTGGGACAATGAAGAAAGCGCGGGAGCTCTCCGTCGTATACGTCGCCCAAGCGGGCCTGATAATCTTTCCTCACTTCACCAAGTTCTTTCATTTTTTAAGCCCCAGGTGGGCCTAGTTATCTGCTTCCAACTCTCTCACCCGAAGCTCAGATCAGGCAGCTTTCATTAGACCAGCTTGCTATTAGACAAGTTGTGTAGAAGCTGATATGTTTCATTAGATTTAGATTTGGACCACTTGCTCCGAATAGAGAATGGAAGGAAAAGAAAAATGTGAGCTTCTCAGACGAACATCAAATGGAGCTTTCCACATATCCACGTTTCTATCTATTTCCTGAGTTTGAATAAAATGGTGTTTTTTGTGTGGTATATTTTCGGTATTCAATAATTATATTCAGTAAAACAAGAAACTTAAGGTACGTACAATTAAAACAAATAACCTGTTATCAACTTAAGTAGCTGTGCGAGATCCAGCAACTCAACGTATTTTTTTCAGAACGATAGACTGCCCTCTTTTTAGCACTTTTCTGCTAATTTATGACTGTTGCCAAGTTTATTTAGGTGAAAATGTTATATAAATGGCAAGTGGGAAGAGAATATTTTGTACAGAAGGTATTTCACTCTTTTGATGTTTTCTTTATTTAAAAGAGCGAATGGACCAAAAGCAACAGTACCATGATCTTCGAGCAGATCTCCCCAGTGCGTGGTCTCTTTCCACCCATCCGGGTCACTTTTGCGTGGGAATAGTGAGGCTATGTTAAGGCTATGGTTCCAGAAAGGACTCTGCTCCACCCTCTGTAAACAATTCGTTCACCCACAACCCCTATATTGGCAAAATCTCGGCTGCTGCTTTATGTGAAGGAACTAGACTATTGAAGAGCAGGCGCTCGCTATTAAACTATTCATTGAATGGATTAACCACCCAATTGGCTCGTAAATAATCATCTTCCCGCTCCCGCTCATCTGGAATGTCTAAGGCAAAAGGGTGAGCCGGAAATATAAATGATGGGAATGGGTAATGGATACAGTGGATGGGAGAAATCACATTACCAGGGATGTTGCTTTAGATCCGATAAGATCCATTCCTATCCCTTCATGTATCGTAGCCTATATACCTCATTTCTTTGAATCGGCATTTTCTAGTTGCAAGTGTTTCCTTTTGTCTCCCCACCCTTTACTAATCAATCTTTTTGTTAGTTGCTGTTAGACTAGCTAACTGGATGACTGTTAGTTAGCTGGATGGGGCCCCTCCAACCTGCCAATATGCCTCACCTAAGCCTCACCTCCTAGCTTGAAAATCTTTCATAGATTCTCTGTCTGCCTGCTTTTATATCAGTGCCGCTAAAAGGGAAAAAAGTAAGGTAGGATCAAGATGGAGTTTATCAGAGGCCTAGAGCTTTAACCTCGTGTAGCACTAGCTTTTCAATACTAAGTCCCCTAGCGTGGACAAGACTTTTCTTAAAACCTAGACTACGCCTCTTACTTGCAGTTCAACTTGCCCGTTGTAGAAACAATTTGTTCCACTTTCCTCTAAGTCTACTTGATACAGTAAACCCAGATCTAATAATGCAATGCAACAAAGCAACATACAACTCAAACACATAGTACCTACTCAACATATTTGGGAAATATTTTACTTGATTCATTCGAATGGACACTTACATCCACGTCCTCAAACTCACCATACCTTAGCTCATCCCTCTCATGTATGCAGGTTGGGCGCTGCCGACAATGCCTGGAACACTTACAGACAATATGAACATCACACCTAAAGCAGCCCAACAATTCTCCATTGAGGTGTCCTCAGTCGATGACAAGAACACTCCCTTCACGCTATTTCGAAAAGTAACTGTGCTCACATCCAATGTTCACTCCATTCTGTGCTCGCCTCAGCCCACGACAAGAAACCTTCCAACAATGCTTCAAGATTCCAGCTCATCCTCAACTCGAACTCGCACACCACCTCTTCGCTCAACTATTTCCAAAGAGTTCGCCCTCCTTTTCAAGATTCTATACAATCCTGCTCTGTTAGGTCTAATGAAACTCAGGTTTAGATTCCTTCCCAAGAACATCCAGATCCAAACCCATCTCTATGCTCCAGCTCCAGCACTCTGTATGATCCATGCTTCAGCTGCTCGCATTCCTCGGGAGCCTTAACACAACGAATCTCAATCTCAAGCCCAGCTCCTCAAGATCCAACTCAGGCTTAACACAATTCCGTTCATGGGTCATGACTCATCCTCAACTTCCCAACTCAATGTAGAACTCGTTAGATCAATGTAGAAAACCCTAGAACTAACACCTCCAAGAATTCTTCTCATGATTCAGTTGCTTGGAATTTGCAGTTCGTCGGCAACCTCCCCTCCTCCCCTTAAATGCATGAACATGGCCTCAGTCCATTTCTGAAGTGCAAGAACTCACTGCCCAACCCAACAGACATCCACTAAACTCCTCTTTGAGCTCACCCAGAACTTAGCATCCTCGATGCACACTATTGTAATACCACATCCCAATCCATCCTACCTTGCAGAGATAGTATTCCCAAAATACAATATGCCTAAGCTCGTAATGATTATCTCATAAACTCTGTGTTTGAGTATTGAGTATGTTCGGGTATGTTTGAGTATCTTCAACAATGAGCTTGCCTAACTTATATAAGCTCTGCAGCCAAACAACATAGCCATTCGAATTCCAATCCGTGTCATTAATTGATCTACATAGCCTTGCCAACCATATCTCCAGGTAACTCAAGCTTCGGCCCTCTACCAAAGCAACGCGTCTTACCAAGCTGTTACGCATGCAGCGTTCCCAAATCCATCCGTCAGATTTCTTAACATGTGTCATAACGGACTGCTAAGCCCTGACTTGACACGTAACCTGTTCTGAATGCAACACTATCGGGGTCCCCACCTGTTATTCCATATTCGATGTTATTCCTTTGCAACTCGCATGAGACAACTTGTCCCCATGCTTTTGCAAATCTTTCAGGATCCTCATCGCAATTCGACATTCGGACTTTATGCAGACTTAGTGGCTCCAATTGGACATTCAATCAGACATTTGAACTTTATGCAGACTCAGTGGCCCCAATTGGACATTCAATCAGACATTTGAACTTTATGCAGATACCCTTATAGAGCCGATATGAGAAAGAACCAGGCATGGTAGAAGCTCTCTTGTTTGAGGTCAATTAATTTGAATCTCTAGACTCATTTCCATCGAATGCGATACCTTTTGCCAAACTTATTTGAAATAAAATTTTAGCCCTATGGATATATCTTCAAACATTGTCACCACATATTTGTATAAAACAATGAACTAATCGGTTAGTTAGGATATATAAAGTGGTTTGGATCTATCAAAGAATATTAAAGACATATAATTGAATGTAAAACATCTTGATAAACTTTATTATTGCAAAGTCAAATTCTACATACATCCAAACCTTTTAGATTTGAAATTAATTTTTAATAAGTGGAATTTATGAAGGCTTTTTGTGTTAGGTATTCACTTGTCTTGTTTCTTTTGGATGTGAACAACCCTTAGACAACCAATTTGAGTGGATGTTTGAGCTTTGAAATATCAATTTGAAGTTTGCTTGTCCACATCTAGTGGTCTTGAGAGTTTCATTAATTAAATTCTAGAGGAGGCCTAGTAATTGTAGTTCACTTTGCTTCATGCTTGTGTTCTAGGCAAGCCCATAAAATCCTTATGCAATAGAGCTCAATTAGTGGCTTCAAATTTGCAATATTTATATGCTCAAGTCCATGGTGTTTGAGTGAATTTGAAGAGGGTAAATACTTGATATTTTATTTGATATTCATCAATAATATTTAAACAAGGAGGATGTAGTTGTAAAATAGGATGTATTTGTAATAATTGCAATAACCAACCAACACACTTGCTAACCAACAATATAATAAAATAACTTCTATGCTACCATTCCCCCCTTATTACATTGTTCTTGAAAAGTACCCCTAAAAGCTATAATTCACCTTGCTAAGGGACCCACCTTCAAGGCTTACATATCAAAACTTGTTGATTACATAAATACAAATTCATGAGAAAATCTTTCCTTGACGAAAAAAATATCGAATGAAGTGGAACTACATCAATCTACCTTGTGACCCTCAGAAAGGTGTAGCTCTTTGAGTTGAATTTATGAGTTCTTGGACTATCATTTTCTCGAACTCTTGAACCACTAATTCTTGAATTATTCGACAACAATCCATATTGAACTATGACAAAACTCCAAGTTTTTTGATGACCCTTGGAAGGGTGTAATTCTTGATCACAATCTCATAAAATTACTAGACAACAATCCATATTGAGCTTTAACACCAAATCCATTATCTATCTCCAAAACTCAAACTTCACTATATTCATAGTTTTGAAATCCATCAGTATTAACAAGGAAAGCAAGCAAGAAAGAAAAAATGGTTCTGATGCAAAGCGCCATCTCAATGTGAGAATCTAACTTGTGATGATGAAAATTCCTCCATCCTCCAGTGCCACCAACCTCTAATAGATCTTGTTACATATTATCCGTTTGATGTCTCAGATGAGTCTTTGGAGGCCTCATCAAATGTAGCAAAGATACCCTCAAAATTCCAATCATAAATGTTTGAATATCCATTGGTAACATTGATAAAATCATTTAGAACATACTCAACAATTTTATTTTAATATTTTGGAAAGCACTTTCCCAAGCACCATTCACTTGGATTTCCATAAGGTGATCCTTCTTTTGCTTCAAACCTTTCATCCTCTTCACTTGAATGCAAGCTAAAACCTTAATAAGATAGGTATACTTCTTCATCTTCTCAAGATGAACCTTGATGCTCTTTTTACCATCTCCATTCTCATGTCTTTGCATACTTGGTGAATGCCTTCTTATTGGCCTTGTACCAATTCTTGTAAAAGCACCTCCTTGACTCTTTGTTGAAATGTTAAGCCGACATAGTGTTCAACATGTGAAGACTACGAGGGGTCTTGATGTAGGACACCATACTTATAATGTAATGGGTGAAACCTCCACAATAGTCACCATCTTGTAGATATCCTTATTGTGAATCTTGGATATGAGCTTCTTGACCTCTCTGACTGTACGAATCATGACTTCCTTGTATTCAATGAACAATTTTTTAGGGGACATAAGAGTTTTCCCAAACATATTGTCGCGATCATTCTTAAACTTACTCACCATGGAAAACTTAAAATTTTGGTTGTGAATAATGTTAAGAGGGCCTACTCTTATTCACTTCTCTGGTGAAGTCCTATCAATCTTTTGAAAATAAATATCAACCATTTCTCTATATACATATGTATAAATAATAGAAAAAAATTATTCAATGATGTTTCTTACTCTATTCAATTTTATCTATTCTCAACATCAATATGTGCTACCATTTATATGAAAATGTATAGTCATTTACTAAATTGTTCTCTAGTAATATCCTAACTACTCAAATAAATGATGAAGTCACCTAGATTATCATGTGATGTTGCATCCAACATTGCATTAGGGGGTTTCTTTTATATTATCTACAACTATCCAAAAACAAAGTGGAAGCCTTAGAATGTCTTGCTCTCATCAACTTGTAACACTAGGAGGGAAAATCCTTGGTAGAGAAGTGTGGATCACAAGAAGACATGGATTATGATGAAAGCAAACAAAAGGGTATAGGAAACAATACATCAAGGATGTAACATAGTTCAAGAGCATATAAGAGGTGAGGGATTGGTTGAGAGGGCTAAACAAGCTAGATAAATATATAGAGCCAAATATAAGGTCAGCTAAAACTCGTGATGGCCACATAGAACTAAAAGTATAATGGAGAACACTTGAGAGTGTCACGAGCTATACTATTCAAAAAGAAAATGAAATTGAAAAAGTATCAAAATTCAACAAGCTATTGTTCACTAAGGATGCAATGCTTTATCATCTATTAAACAAACTTATGATATAACCTCCCTCAAGCGCCATTGTTTCCCCAACATTATTTTAAGGCAAGTATCTCACCATTTAGATGCCCTTCCAAGATCTTTATTATCCAACAAAACTAGTAATGACATGGTTCATCACCATGGTTCAATCATTTCACAAAGAGATTGCCATTACAAACACAAGATAATTACATTATTTGGATTCAAAGATAGAGAGGCTTTGATACTATATGAAGAGGGTAAATACTTGATATTTTATTTGATGTTCATCAACATTATTTAAACAAGAAGGATGTAGTTGTAAACATGATGTGATTATAATAACTGCAATAACCAACCAATGACACTTGCTAACCAACAATGTAATAAAATAAGTTCTATGCTAATAGAATTGAGTTTTGACATGTGGCTTAGTAGTGACATGGATAATGGCTTATGGGAAATAAGAGTAGCCACATGGAAAACTCTCCCAAATTTTATTGGTGAGAACTATCACAAGATGCGAAAAGAGAATTCTTTAAAAGTGGCATGCTACATTTCCAGTCAATATAAGTTTATACATATTAGGTCTATACATGTATCTTCCCTATTTTTGTCCATCATTTTTTTTCCCTTCTTGATTATTTATTTATTCTCCAACTTTTCTCTTCCCTTCTTCTTGTTAGACTTTCAAACTTTCCCTTATTGGCATACCCATTACTCGACCCTCGATGCTTCATCTTATAGTTTGAGTTTTATGGTATAGTCAACCCTTGATCCTTGATATTTCTTCCTATGTTTTCGCTTCCCTACTAACTTCCCAACACATGTATTCTTTCTAGTTGTCTATTTTTTGGTGTCATCACTTTCAAAGTTGAATCATTCTTTTCGATGATCATTGTTCAAATTTGAAGTTGTGGGTGTACTTGGTGGTTGACCTATTATGTCTGTGAAGGATATAAAAGAGTGGATGTTTTTGTTTAGGATCATCATCTACGCTTAACCAAATTCCCTTTAGAATATGGTTTGAGTACTTTTACTTGAGGGTGGGAATCCTAGGATGAAAATCCTAGTAATTTTATAGGGCAATCTCATAGAGAGTTTTCTTTTGAGTTTCATTTGATGTAGACTCCACTTGCATTGTCTCAAATTGATTTTCCAATGTTGTTGATATGAATTGCATGTTGTAGAATAATTTGAATCTAATATAGTCATTATTGTAATGTGAAAGAGAGCAAGAATTACATATGTATTTGTTGTTCATTATAATAAGAAGATTAAGTGCTATGTTACTATTGTTGATCAAAGTGTAATAAAATTGTTAATATATTAACAATAATTTAGATCTTAGTACAAGTCTAAGATTTGATTAAATAAGAGGGAATGATAGTGTTTTTATTCAACTACTAAGTATTTGTTAAAGGTTAAGAATTGGATTTTTATTATGGTTTTGGAATTGGACATTACATAAAGCCTTAAATGCTAGCGCAAAGACACTTTTCAATGACCCAACAAATATTGTTATATATATTTTATATTTTTTTAAATAAATGTATTTAGACATAGTTTTTGATAAGATTAGTAGGGAATGGCCCTTATCCCATACAAAGCATAAAAAAAGTTTAATAACTCAACAAAATAGACAGGCCAAACATATCAACCAGTTAGAAATGGTAGAACACGAACAACAACAAATAAACCGATAGCAAGAAGAGAGCCACCAACAAAAGACAGAAGAGAAACATAAAACTAGAGAGAAACAACTCAAGCTCTAGAGCTAGAACTCGGTGACTTTGCCTCCAAGGGCTTGTTAATTGAAACAAAGACCTTCGTAGAAGTGCATTTCTTCTTACATTTCACTAGAGAGGGTATTAACAATAGATTAACATTTGTTTTACAATACTATTCCATGATAAATATTAACACCAAGGAAATGAATCTCAATAGTTTCATAGTTTATTATACTCTCTTACTATATGTAGTTGTAGTTTATTTTTCCCTCCTAAAAACTGTACAATTGCTAGTATTACTCTCTCTTGTACAAAAAAAAAGTGAACTCTTACATATTAAAAAATTGAAATAAAAAAATGATCACAAAAAACAATTTAAACTCTTATGTCATACACTATAATCATGAACGACTAACCAACAACTTCTACTTATCAATACAACATACATGCTAATATAAAAAAAAATTAAATGTAATGTTAATACTACCAACTAGTATAGTGTGAATGATTAACTTAAGCTCAAAATTTTAATTGCAATAGATAAATATAAATCAATACTAAATAAAATTACATAGAAAATAATATTTTTTAAAAGATATAATTGTTGGAGTTTTTATATGGTTCCCACCCTAGAAATAATGATGTCCCTACAAAAAGAGATGTTCCCTAGAACAAGCTAGGCCAATAACACCAAGTTTGAACATCTATTTACATGTAACATAGGAAGGGATAAACAACTTCAACACTCTTCATGATTAGTCACTAATTTTCAATCCACACCAAAGAGTTAGGGAAATCACATACAAGAGTCACATATCGAGAAGCCCTAGTTAGAGGTGGGAAACATGAGCCAGCACTTGGATAATGCATACATCAAACATGGTGGAGAGAGATCCTACAAAAAAATAGAGATTGAGAAGTCACTCTCTACCTTTGTCACTTGAAATGATGCAATAATCTTCATCATGTCATGTAATAAAAAGTCTTTAAGCATCCAGTTCATTCCATAATATGTCTCCCTTATCTTGACACTAGAAATCTATTAGGACTTAGTATTGTTGATTTTCCATGAACCATGGACATGTCTCTTCCTTCCTCATCGCTTCTCTCATCTCTTCATCAAACTTGGCCATGACCATATCATCATTTTTTTCAAGGAACATCTTAATAAGGAAAATTTTTAGCTCTATTTTAGGTACAAAAAATACAAAGTTTGTAACAAAACCTCTCCTAACAATATATTTCCATTTGTTTTAACCCTAGTCCTTTGTCATCTAAATTCTACGAAAAAACCCTAGCTCTATCACACTCTTACAATGAAATGTTTAATTGAATTGAGACATCACCCCATTTCAAGCTTCCTTTCCCTTCTCCCTACTTCATTTGCTTGCCATGACCAGATGTTATAGAACTCAGCCACTAACAAGATATATTCCTAAGAAAAAAAGTGTATGGGAATGTTAATATACATGTATATAATTTTTTTATCTATTTAAAACATTTACCATAAAAGGATAAGCAAAATTTAATGATAGACACACATATAATAACATCTAACATGTTAATTTCCGACTTGAATTTATTATATCTATTGAGTTCTTTGCTAACCCAAAATAATAATATTATATTTTTTAAGATCACTCCTAAAGATTGAATGTGTATTGAAAAATAACTCATGTCAAAATAAATTTTAAAAAGAAAGAAACATTTATTTAATCTTCAACCATATAAAAAGAAAAAATAAAATAAATGCATTTCTTATTCTTCAATCAAATAAGAGAAACTATCAAATATAAAAATTATATAAAGTAATTAGATTATTCAAATGAATAAAGTCATGGAGTAATGTTTTTGAAAAGGAAAAAATAGGTTTTACAGGGACCTAAAACCACAGAGTTAAAACAAACAAAGATAGAGCAGAAAAAGTCCGAACAAACAGATAGTTGTCCCAAAAAGGAAACGACAGCAAAAAGAGACAACAGGGTCCAAAAAAAGGACCGCCAAAAAGCCATAAACGACCATAGCAGCACTACTCCAAGGTGTTCATCAACTCCTCGACTTCCTTTTCAACTTCACTCATATCCTGTAACCCCTGCTTGAGGATTTGAACCATGTGTGGAGAAGCAGGGGCCTTCCTCTTCGTATTAGCCTAGGTACGAGTCAAAATCCCTTCCACAACAGTTCTGCTACAACCTTTTTCTGCATCAAATTCCACGACCAGTGAGCCCTTCTAATTTTTTTCTAACTTTTCCACGTTAGGATTGATGATAATGGTGTCCTGGCAATTTTATGATTATTCTCCATAGTGGCCCTGATATTTTGGCCAATCTTGGACATATTGCACTCCAACCTAGTCAATCTTTCCTCCTACTCCTGTTGTCTTTTCCCCGGTAAGGGGGTGTCTTGTCCCTCATTCTCATTACAACTCCAGCTAATCTTCTGCTCCAGTTCGATAACTCTGTTGCTGAGATCTCTATTATGGCCAATCAAATCACAAACTTCCTTCTGGGTCCACTTAAGAACAGCGAAAAGGCCATTAGTACTTTTTTTTGCCACACTCATTATGTCCTCAGGCCTAAGGTTAATCAGGGTAGAATTAATTTTGCCCTGATTAGGGGAGTTTTTAGGGGCATTCACAAATCTTCCAGACGCAGGGGCACTAGGGGCCAACTCTTTACTTACCATAGGTTTATCAGAATGAATTTCCATAGAATTCCTAGAGTATGAGACCAATTTTGTAACCGAGGTACCTTTAAAACCAGAGACCAAACCCGGGGTAGGGCAACCAGGAGACGGCTAAGGATTAAGACAAGATGGCGAAGCAAAACTTGGGATAGGGCAATCAAGCGAGGGCTATGGATTAGGAAAAGAAGGCGGAGAAAAACCCAAAAGAACATTCCGACAAGAAAGGGACTGGGGAGCAGTGGTTTTAGAACCAACAAGGGCAAAAGCAAGAGGGGCCATGGGATCGTTCTCCCTGCTACTTTCCATATCCTCATCATCCAAATCCCCAACATCAACAATTTTAGGCAAAACAAGTAAATTTTGATAATGCTCAAAGATGAGTTGACGAGACTAGGGTGAATAATAGAAATCCTCCTAGGGTTTCTTTCAACTTCATCAAGGCAATTCTTCAGAGAAGAGAATAAATAAAAAGGCAAAGAGATACGAACCTTGTGACGAAAGTGGTTCAAAATGGCAAAGTGATAACCATATGCCCTGGTGAAGTGCCCATCAACCGTGATGTACTCCATAATGACTCTTAAAACTTTCCTCCAAATTGATTTAATGGACTCCACATCAAAGTAGCTATTGGAAACCTTAACCAGCTTAGCCTTCTCCTTATCTTTTTTAAGAAATCTGATGACCGCTTCATCATAGAACTGACGGTCCTGATAAAATTTCACTCCCTCAGTCGAAAGACCAGTAATCTCACTGATGATTTGCTCATTCAGCTTAACACTCCTGCCAAACAACACAATCTCACCATTTTTCCAGTTTTTGGTGAAATAGTCTAGCACCATCTTGTCAGTACCATGGAGTTTTTCCAAAAACGGTACTAAACCTCCCTTTTCAATTTTATCCCAAGCTTTAGCATTCTTTCTGTGCTCTTGAAAGCAGCTCGGCTCAACACATTTTCTCTCTCCCCCCATCTTCAAAGCTCTGTTATACCATACCCTATAGTTGCTCTGGGTCCCGTTTAAGCATATTTTACTAGACACCCAGAAAGCGTGCCAGAAACTCTTCTTGAAAAAGAAAATGATGTTGGTCCCATCAAATCTAATGAAATCGACACACCTAATCTTTATCCACTTCATCATGGCGAAGATAAACTTCTCTTCCATGCATTGAATCATAATAAATTAGTGCTTTCACCTCAGAATGGAGGTAATCATTCTTCCTCCACGTGTTTTCCCTGCCCTTCTTAACCCCTTCATTAGCAAAGTAATTAGCCACCTTATTGGCTTCTCTGTAGGCATGGGAAACTTTCACTTTATCGATTTTACTTAATAAGGCAATAGTATCTTTGATCCACTTTTTGATGGTCCACGAAGGAGGGGTAAGCCCAATAATGCAATTTATTATATTTTTAGAATCACCCTCCAACCAAAGACATTTCATATTCATCTTAAAAGCCAAGTTAACCGCGTGATAAGCCCCAATAGCTTCCGCAACATGATTAGTTTGGGTGCCGATGTCCATAGCAAAAGCTACAATAAAAGCCCCCGTATTATCCCTTAATACACACCCACTGTTAGCTTTCCCAGGGTTTCCTTTAGCAGCACCATCAAAATTGACTTTCAACCAACCCAAAGGCGACAAAGTCCACCTAGCATTCTCCCTCCCACAAAAGTCTGGCATGGGAACATTTAAAGCTACTAATTTTGAATTCCACTTTTCAGTAGTAGCAATATCAAAAGGAGATCAAGTAGCTTTATTAACCATTTTTCTAGGAATTAAAGATAAATTTTCCTTTATTGCCCTAACAATTTTTTCCTTTATTGCCCTAACAATTTTTTCATACAAGTCCCCCTCCAACTTCTCTTTTTCCCTAAACACTCTGTTGTTCCTTTCCTTCCAAATACTCCATGACACAAAAGGTAGAACAAAAGACCAGAGCCTACGCACAAAAGGGTTTCTTGAGGGAGCTTTCCATTGCAAGAAAAAGTCTTCGACCAAAGCAGGGGAAATCCAAGCCACTTCAAGATGTGCAAAAATTTTGCCCCAGATGTGTGAAACAAAAGGACAATGAAGGAAAAGATGATTAACATTCTCAGCATCATTCTTACACATGTAGCATCTGTTAGGTAATTGAATTACTCTTTTTCCAAGATTGTCCAAAGTGAGAATCTTATTCTATAGCATAATCCAATAGAAAATATTGATTTTAGGAATCAAGAGATTAATCCAAGCCTTAGCCCAAAAGGGCGGAGGCTCTAGTGGACTAACCAACATAGAAGTAGCAGAAGAAACTAAAAAAATGCCAGACGGATTATCTATCCAAACAGCAAGATCATCCACCTAGTGTTGAACCAATCTTAGGGCCCTGAAGGTAGACTGAATAGGGCTAAGATCCAGACTGATGGTCTTCAAATCAACCCAATCCCCATTCCTCCAGTAATCTTTGACCAAGACCCTGAATTCACTTTTACAATCATTCATCCATTTACTGAATTTCTCATTTTTTATTAAAGGATCCTTATAAAGCCATCTATCTTCCCAAAATTTAACATTATTTCCTTTTCCAACAAGCCAACTAGTCCCCATTTCCAGTAACTTTCTACCTCTACTCATATCATTCTAGCAGACAGACCCACGAGGTAAGAAAGAAGAATTAATAACATCATTAAGAGACTCACAACTGCTAAAGTATTTGGCTTTGAAGGTATCTTGCCATTCCCCTCTCAAAGTAAGAGTTCTCCAGAGTTGTTTAGCAAGAAGGGACAGATTCAATACTTTAATTTTTCTTAAACCTAGGCCACCTCTCGATTTAGGTCTGCAAACTAGGTCCCAACCTACAAGTGGCAGTCTCTTCTTATCTTCCACACCAGATGAGAGAAACCTTTTCTGAATTTTTTTAATAGCCTCAGCATATTTAGCAGGAATTTTAAATAAACTAAGAGCATACACAAGTAAATTTTGCAAAGAAGCCTTGAGGAGATGGATTTTTCCAGCTTGACTGAGAAGAGCTCCTTTCCACCCCGACAACTTCTTATTGAATTTTTCAACCAAAGAGATCCAGAATGAGTCCAAGAGTTTAATGTATAGAGGCAAACCAAGATAGGTTGATGGTAGAGTTTCAATCCGACATCCAAGAATCTGAGCAAGTTTAACTTGTCTATGCTCAGGAGTGTTGAGGAAGAAAATTGAACTCTTAGCCCTATTAACAACTTGCCCAGAAGTAGATTCGTAAAGATTCAAAATCATTTTGAAAGTCTTAGCTTCAGTCACAGTTGATCTTCCCATGAGAATGGTATCATCAACAAATTGTTGGTGGGAACAGGTTAGAAGAGAAGAGGAAGGTCTTAGACCAACAAGGGATCTTTGATCAATAAGCTTTTTAATATTTCTTCCCAAACACTCAGCCAAAATTGTAAACAGAATAGGAGAGATAGGATCTCCCTATCTGAGACCTCTAGAAGTCTGAAAAAACCTCGAAGACGACCCATTCACAATGACAGAAGTAGTAACCGTCGAAACTAGCTGATTCATCAGTTGGATGACTCTGTTATTAAAACCAAACATGACTAGGATTTTAAATAAAAAATTCCAATCTACCCGATCATAGGCTTTAGAAATGTCCAGTTTAAGAATGAACCCTTCAGTCTTCGAGACCATTAAAGAATGTAAATTCTCATGAACAGTGATAATAGAGTCCAGAATGTACCTACCTGGCACAAAACCATTTTGCTGCGAAGAAATCATTTGAGGAAGCAAAGAAAGCATTCTTGTAGTTAAGACCTTCGAAATGATTTTATAGATAGAATTGCATAGGCTGATTGGCCGAAAAGCTTGAAACTCCAAAGCTCCAAGTTTTTTTGGAATAAGGACCACAAAAGTAGCATTAAGTTCTTTCAAAAGACATCTTGATCCAAAGAATTCCTTGATAGCCTTCTCGACATCCAACTCAACAATTTCCTAGAACACTTGGAAGAAGAATAAAGGAAACCCATCAGGTCCGAGAGCTTTATTGCCATCAAAAGAGAAAATGGCTTTCCTTATTTCAGCGTTTGAAGGAATAGAAGTGATCATAGAATTTTCATTAAGACCAATCACCTGGGGTATAGCCTCAAGCAAGGAGTCTTGAGCATCAAGCTCAATCTCTCCATTACAAGAAAGAAGGTTATTGAAGAAAAGAACAACCTGTTTCTTGATATCATCTTCCTCCTCAAACCTAGTCCCATTAACATCAATGTAAGCAATTCTATTAGCAGCCCTATGTTTCGAAGTAGACAGGTGAAAAAATTTGGTGTTCCTATCTCCCTCAGTCAGCCAAGACACCCTAGATCTTTGCCGCCAAAAAACTTCTTCTTTAGCAATGATGTCATGCAACTGAATGAGAAGATTATTTTCCTTTTCTCTGTAATTATCAATATACCCCCATTTCTAGATTTTAGCCTGGATCTCCTAGAGTTTACCCTGAATATCTGTCTTAGTTCCAAAGATATTCCTAAAGACATCCTTTTTCCATTTCCTCAAGTTAAATTTCACTTCCTTTAATTTTTTTGCAATCCTAAACATGGTTGTGCCAGTAATATCAATATTCCACCATCTCCTGATTTCCTCAAAGATTTGAGGATGAGATAACCATAATTTTTTGAATCTAAAAGGGGAGTTCTTTTTCACCTTGGTAGGATCCGCCGTTAGATAAATGGGAAAATGATCAGATCCCACCCTTGATAGAGCTCTCAAAGCACAAAAATAGTCTATAAACCATTGACTAGAAACAAGGGCCCTATCGAGTCTCACTTGGATCAAATTAGGCCCAATCCTCCTATTAGTCCAAGTATATGAAGCACCTTGCAGGTCAAGGTCTATCACGGCATTACTGTTAATGAAGTCAGAGAGGCCTGATTTGCTATCCCAGTTAATTTAAGAACCCCCAAATTTTTCATCATTCAGGAGAGGAGTATTGAAGTCTCCCATAACCACCCAGTGCTCATTAGCAAAACACTTTCGAAAAGCAAACAACTCACACCAAAAGGAATTTCTAGCATTCTTACAATTCGGGGCATATATATTGGATTGAATCCAGCAAAAATTGTCTAAATATATTTATAAAATTATCAACATAAATGTTAATCTAAATATATCTATCAAAACCCTCTTACAAATTCAAAACTCCAATCAAAAGCATTAATTTCATAAAAAAATAATTATCAATATAAATTAAAAAAAAAAATCAAAATATGAAATATCTATAGTATCATTCAATGCACTTTCACATACGTAACCATCAAATTTGCTCTAAAGTTTAAATTATCATATTATATCATATAAACATGTTTTAAAAAAATAAATAAATTAAATAGTCATTCATAATAAACAATCATTTTTCTTTTTGAATATTTCAAAATTGTTAACCTTTAATTTTATTTGTAATTACTTTTAAAAAATAAAAAATTTAATATTTAAATACAACATCAATCCTAAAATAAATTACTAATGAATTACTGAAACATAATAATATCCAATACTTGTAATTGTAAAGTTTAAATAAATAAATTATATAAATATTTACGATACTTGTAATTGTAAATTTTAAATAAATAAATTATATAAATATTTACGCGGATAGGCGTTCATTGCTGCGGCAGTTTTTCCATGTACATAGAAACATAATGAAAAAATGTTTTATTGAATGGAGACCCCTGACCTGTTTTCAGATGGCACGCAGAGAGGAGAGCAGAAGGAAGGGACGGGGGCAGAAGTCGGTGTGGAAGCACGGAGGCACAAGAATTATGGGGGGTATGAAGTCCTTTAAAGAAACGAGGTCTCATGGAATACCATGATTGCAGGATATGCGTAGTATGGTGGTTTTTAGAAAAAGCTTTCGGGATTTTGAAAGAATTGCCTCAAAGAATGTGGTCTCACGGACTGCCATTGTTGCAGGTTATGCACATGCACAAAACGGATTTGTTGAAAAGACTTGGAAGCTTTTAGGTAAAAACCTTCACTGGCATCCTCCCTGCCTATGCCACAATAAGAGCTCTTGAATGGGTCATGAACGCTCGTCAAAGCATGTGAAAATGGCATGAGTAAGGATACCCTGTCAGAGGGTATGGGCACCCACAGAAGCAGAAACGATAGAGGAATTTCATGAGAGGGGGGTGTGCAGGTGCGTTGAGAAGTTGTGGAGAATCTCTCTGCAAATCGTGTTCGCGGTTTTATGCATTAGAAGTGAATATCTCTAAAATCAATTGAATGGCTTCTTCAGTAGGGCAATGCCAGTTTTGTTATAAGTAACCTCCGTTGAAGGTTTTGCATCTCCAAAGAGATGAGTGTAACTTGCAACTGAAACATGGCACAAAATAGTTTCATGTCAGCTACACATAGGTATTGCTGCCCTACGTTCTTCATTAATTTAAACATAGCATGCTATAAAGTGCCTCTAAAAGCAACAGAGCTAAAGATTGTAATGATCAAAGTTCAAAACCAAGAGTCTCCTCAAGAATATCTGTGAATACTAGGGTCCTATGGAAGGATGGCAGTAATCCTATAGATGAACATATATTTCTTGGCATCTTATATCGAGACTTGTGAATCTTGTGGTCTGCAGCTAAAAGAATGAGTCAGATGCAAGTCCCAGATTTTGTTCGATTCTAAATGCCTCATCCGTAGTGGCTTAGCTGACAAGAATGATTGTGTCTATACCTGTTAAGCGAGAACTATATCCATGCAGATGAATGCAAGGTTCAATTTCAATTTAAGTAGAATCATATTGTGTGTGTCGATGAACCGGAAGGGTTTGATTTAGTCCCAAACTTAGTCGCGAGGTCAAAGCAATCTTTACCTTTTTCATATGATCACAATTTGGAATGTCAAATATTTGAAAACAACAAAATACTTCTGAACTGGTCTCAATGAATGCACATTATCTTTTACCATTCCCGAGCTTCCCACAGCCTTTGCATTAGAAGTTATTCATGAGCCACTGTGAGGCCTGGCATAACTTTGTAGGGAAAATTTTCTTTTTTAAATTTATAACGTCGGATGCAGCATTGAAGTTTTCAATCAAATACAGAACCACCAGTTTCTAAAACATCTCAACTAATTTTTTTACCATTTACTATTCCTATAAAATCCAAGGGAATATCTAATTGTAGAAGGCTTCCATCTTTGCTGAGCAGCCCCTTCCATAGGACCATACATTAAATTTCTTCCCATTAAAATAAAAAATCTAACTTACCCACTTCTCACCAAGTCTCAACACAATGCTCTTCATTGCTGAGGAGGATTAATAATTGTCAAGAAACTCCTGATGAGGAGGGGAATAATTCTTTGTTTTATAGCACTTATAACCAAGTATATGCTCCATAGTCACAATCCCAACAAAATATACAGGTGTAAAACAACCCAACAAGAGGCAAGTCAACCTGTATTTTGATTATCCACTATCTCACTTGGTTGCAGTGTGGATTTGAAAGCTTTTGAGTATCTAAATTTTACCTTTTGCATTGAATACTTTTTCTGGAGTGCTTATGGGTGTTTGAGCAAGTTTGCGTACTTTGATAAGTTTTTATGAGAAAACTTGATAAGAGATGTGTTTAATGAGAGACTTTATGAAAAGCCAATACAACAAGTGATCAAACAACCTCAAAGAAATGACACAAGTGATCAAAGAACCTCAAAGAAATGACTCAATGTTGAACAAATAGCCTCAAAGAAATGACTCAATGCAAAAACAAGACCATGATAAACCTAACATGAAGAAATTTTTTACGTGAACATAAACTTGTACTCATCACTGGGTTTAGACTTGTAAAATACAAAATAAAGGATAAACTCATCTAGGACATTCCCATCATTGTATCTTTTTCATTGATCTTAAAGTTAACAACCACCATTCTTTTCTTGCAAATGTTTTGAAATTCAAAGTATTGTCATAAGTAGAATAGTGACACTTTTTAAAGAGATCCTGCACTTCATTACATACATCATGGACATTGAAAAACACACATCTTCTCCTTAAGTTTGGTAGTAGTGGTGCATCACATTTATGTTTGCCTTGTGGTTGAAGTTCAATGCTCTAATGAGTAAAGGCATCAAAGAGAGTAGAGAAATAGATAATCAAACCTTGTGCAATCAAACTTGAAAACATAAATGAACTGAATGATGCCACCTCAAATACCAAAAGGTCCCTAGCAATATCCTCACCTGCATTACAAGAACCTGAATCATCTAAGCTTCTCTGGCTAGGAATTGCCAAAGGATAGATACCTGGGAACAAGGAAAAAGGAGAATGATTCCCATTCATATTACAAAGGATTTTTCATTCAGTTTTGGTTCTTGTTTTAGATAGTTTAAGTTGTGGGTGAGGGGATTGCCTTATCAAAAGGTAAGCTCCAAGCTATTCTCTAAAATTTCTCACACTAATAAAAAAATAGAGATCTTAACTTACTAAACTGAAAATGCCTATGTAACTCCATTGACATGTCAAAAATTATTCTGATGTAATCATTCTAAAAATTAAAAATATCTATTGGCATAATATAGATATATTATGTAATAAAATAACTAAACTAGTTCAGTTTGATTGTGATAAAATAAACAATTAAAAACTATTGGGAAATGTAATTTCTTCCTCAAATGAGATGTAAAAATATTAATTAAATTAGAAGTTTCTAGAGGTTCCAGCTGGATTACAGATTAGGAATAAAGTAAAATTTGGTAAAATTCTAGAAGTTATTTTTGTGTCGGTTAGGGTTGGATAAATTCTAGAAGTTTAGGGTTAGGTAAATTCTAGAAACTTATTTTATGTCAGCCAAGGTAAAATAATATGTCAACCTATATTCTAGATTATTCTAAATGTATCTAAAGTCCTCTATATAAGAGGCAGATGTAAACCATTTTTGTACAAGCAATTGAAGAAGCAATGGAATGAGGTGCAGCAACATGGTTATGAATTAAATTTTTGTGTGTCTTTTTCAGTGTTTCATATTTTGTATATGTGTTTGAATGTCTTGTGGATGTGACATCCACCTTCTTCAAATTGGTATCAGAGCCTATGGTTGAAGACCTAGAGAGCAGACATTTGTGGAGAGAAAAATATAAGAGCCAGATTATTGTAAAGTGAAGAATACAGTGCTGCTAAAGATTGGTATGAGCATTGGCTTGAGAATTTATGAAAAGTTATTTTTTTACAGCAAGGATTGTCATAGTAAATCTATGTTGCCCTAGTTAGGGTTTGGTACATTTTTGTTGAAATTTTCATATTACAGAAGTTATGTTTAAAAAAAAGAATTGTGAGATAACATGTGTCAAAAATTTGTTGAAAGTGATGATTTTTGAAGTTTGAAGAAAGATTGCAACAAGGGTTTCAAAAGGTTACAGTGAATTGAAGGAAATTGTGGAAGAGTGAAGGCAAGAAAAGATTACAAAAGTAAGGTAAGATTATTTATTTGTTTCAATGGGAAAAATTGGAAAAAGAGTTAAAAAAGAGAATGAAAATTTAGTGGTTGAAAACAATTTCTTGGAAGAAGAATTAACGAGGTTTAACGAACAATTGGATATTGTTAAAAAGAATAATAGATTGTATTTTGAAATTAATAAAGAGATGCAGAGAGAAAAGTGTAAACTTTTAGATGAAAACTATAATCTTGAAAGGGAATTGGAGGAAGTTATAGATAAAAGTGAAAAGTTAGAGGAAAAGTTAGAATTATTTGATGAGGTTAAAAAGAGGAATGAAGAGTTAGAGGAAAAGTTAAAATTGTTTGAGGAGATAAAAAAAAGAATGAAGAACTGGAACAAAGAGTGAAATTAAAGAAATTAGAAGAAGCAAATAGTTTGGAGATGAAAGAAATTACAAAAGTGAATGAATGTTTGAAGTCAAAATTGGTTCATGATGTTGCATGTAGTACATATGACTTGAATTTTTCATTTGATAAATGTGTTTTTGTTGAAGAAATTTGTGATAAAAATTGTCAAAAAGATAATGTTGTTAGATGTAAAGGAAATGAAAAAAATGTTGGTTTAAAGATCATGGAAAGAATGGGATATAAAGGACAAGGACTAGGAAGGCATGATCAAGGGATGAGAGAGCCAATTAAGCCAATAATGAGGCCAAAACATGAAGGTCTTGGATATGTGACTGGTAAAGGAAATAATAAAGGTGTAATTAAATTTGTTAAAGAAAATGAATGTGTGCAATGTTGTCATTGTAATAGGAAAGGACATACAAAGGATAGATGTTGGGATTTACATCCATGCAAAATTTGTGGTTTGAAGAGTCATTCTAAAAAGACATGTTGGAATAGAGAGTGCAAGAAGGATTCTATGTTAGATTGTATGAAAATGGATTGTGGATGGGTTTATGGATTGAGTTGGCAGAAAATTACAGGTATGATCAAAAACTTGTTTAAGTATAAAAGTTTGCATGTGAATGCTGATGGCAATCAAGCAAGGTTTTCAAAAGGCATAGTTGATAATAAGTTTGAAGATGATAGTAATCATGGAAAGGAAAGACATCAAAGGTGGAAAGTTACAGATAATGAGTTTGTAGAGAAGAAGACTTCCAGTTTGAAGTTCTAAAAATTTGAAGTTTGAATGACTGCCGCAACAGTGGGATGAGAAGAGTTGAGGAAAGAGATCTGTAGATCGTAGAGATGGTTTGGAGTTTGAAGACTTGGACAAAGACAAAGGCATTGTCAAGTTTGAAGATATCAAGCAAAGAAAAGGATTTACAAAGTCAGCAGTCAAGAGCAAGGAAATTTATGTAGCAGCATTTGAGGTCGAAATTAGGAAGGAGTTTTGGGAAACGTAATTTCTCCCTCAAATGAGATGTAAAAATATTAATTAAATTAGAAGTTTCTAGAGGTTCCAGCTAGATTAGAGATTAGGAATAAAGTAAAATTTGGTAAAGTTCTAGAAGTTATTTTTATGTCGATTAGGGTTGGATAAATTCTAGAAGTTTAGGGTTAGGTAAATTCTAGAAACTTATTTTATGTTGGCCAAGGTAAAATAATATGTCAGCCTATATTCTAGATTATTCTAAATGTATCTAAAGTTCTCTATATAAAGAACTCATGTAAATCCTTTTTATGCAAGCAATAAAATTCAAATATTTGGAGCAACAACTCGTGTTTTATTTGTGTGTGTGTTTATTCATGAATTGTTGAGTTTATATTTGCTTATTAGTGTTCATATGTATCCATCCACCACTATCAAAAACAATTGATCGATATTTTAGTGTAGAACAATTTTCATGCATCTCTTCCTCTTCTTCTGAAGATCATATAGTCAAATTTTAGATGAAAAATGGTATGACAAGCTTATTTCTTTAATATATTTACCTTCAATCTATTATGCGTTTTCTTGCTTGAATCAAATTGTTCATGTGGGAAGTTGAAAAAGCTAAAGAATCAATGAATGGAAAATGTAGAACTCTTTGGCAATGGGTAGAAATATGACAATAGGCTTAGAAATGGATGTTTAGGATGAAAATGACATTTAGGTCGTTAAAATAGGAAACAAAGACTTGTCATTGCATTTATAGTAATAGACTATGTAGCCATGTATTTGCTCGCTTCTGTATCTCTTAACCCTTGCCTTCGTGAAAGAAAAAAAGTTTCAACTCCTAACCTATGAATTAACATGAACTAGCTTGCACATTACTGTTCATTACCATGCTGAGATTGTTGGCATGATTTGACATTTTAACAGTTGTGATTGTTTGGATGGTCATCCCTATTCTTAACAACCATTTTAGAAACATTGTAGAGATCTCAATGTGCTCCATAGAGGTATAACTATGAGCGTAATAAAGAGTAATAAATAGATCAATGTCTAGTTGATAGAGTTAATGGATGACTAAAGTTGTTCGAAGAAGCAATATTTTTTATGGGTAATTAGTGGAAGGGTATCAATAGTTTTTATAGCTAACTTCATGCATCCTAAGCTCTTAAATGATATGTCTGATTTTGACATTTTTAAAAAAATTCTTTGTAAGTGACTTAAAAGCTTATAGCTATTGTTCTGACTTTTGGATAGTTACGACAAACACACAAGGATTCATTATGTGCACAAAGGCCAAAAAGTGGTCATTTCAAAGTGACATTGGATACATACTCTCTATCATCCCAATAACTGCTCACTTTGATGACCACAACATTTGCACAATTGATCCAATACTTATGCACAAGTGCCCTATACAAATCCTTTAATTAAGTACTTTTTAAACTTGTGGGTATAGAAGTGGACAATATTGATACATCTGATTTTTTTTAGTGGGATTTTAATTAACATGTATCAATGAATGGTTATTGGAACATGAGTGGTAATTGTGACTTTTCCCCTATATAACACTCATATTTAATTAGAATCAATCCAAAGTATACCTCTCTTAACGAGTTGTGGTTCAATAGTCGAAGTGTTTTCCTTTTTTATTTTAAATATATAATGTTTACAACTTTTGCATGTGAAAAAGTGCATACCAAAATTGGTAACCTATGTTGGTTGTAGGGGGTTGTACGTTCAAAACACAATTTTATTGGTAGTGGATTCTCAATGTACAAAATGAAGACATACTATATCATTAGATTGTACTCAATGATGTTGTACCCTAGCATTATGCATCTCTTAAACTTAATAAATGGTTGTTGCCAAAGGCTCGTTGTTATCTCATCTATATAGTTGATGTTCATATTGCTCAACATTTTTTTACATAGATAAGACCTTCAATTAATAGATTGATTTTGAACCTAAGATATCATTCATTTAATTTTCATAGTTAACTTTTGTGTTTTTGGATTTGATCATGTAAACATTTTTTTCATCTATATTGTAGATTATAGTCCATTATCCATCAAATGGATGAGTTATTCCAAATCAATTTTATTGATTAATATTATCCTATTACACAAATATTGTAAGCATCTTATCATATACAATATGAATTAATTTTTGTAAAATAGATTAACACCATTCAAGTTTAATTAAAAAAATCTTAATTATTATATTTAATTAAATGAAATGTAAATATTTTTAATAAACAAAAATGTCTAATAACTATATATAATTTTTAGATGACACCTAATGCATCCAAATGGACTTGGATTAGGAAACTGCAAATGGGTTTCATTGTCACCTTTATATATGATGTCAAGAGTCGAATGTTATGTGTTTCCATTGCTAGGTCAAAATTCTTCTGCATTAAATGCATTCCAAAACCGTTATGTACTTATATAGTCCATATGTTACTTGGGGTGAGGAGGGGGGAGCTTTCAACACTGAAACTCAAAACTCCATCGTCACTAGGTAACTGGAAGAATGCAAATATAACACCGTACTTCATCTATATGTACTTAGACAGTCCACTTGTAGACTTGCTCCTCTTCCCTCTTTCCTCTTCCTCTCCTATCTATCTCATCGTCTAATTGAACAGTACAATTTCAGAAACACGCATTGAAATGAAATAAAATATTTTAATGAAGTCCACGAGGTCAAAGAAGCCTATGGGACCCAAGAGTAGCACAAGAACCAACCACAACAAATCCCTTGACAATTTGTAGGCTCCGTTCAAGATCAACCCTTCTGGAATAAATTTTGACGATGAAGTTGCAGTTTTGTGTAGTCTTGAATCTTCAAACAAGGTATTTAAATTATCAACCTACATAGTATCCCCATAGCTAGCCCAAATGTCTTTATATGCTGAGCATTCTATGATAAAGTTCCATTCCGTCTCCACCATACCCTTGTTACAAAAATGACATATTCTATTTTCCCACTCCTCTTTAGGAACCACCCACGTACTTGTTTAACACCTAAGATGATGTGAACTCAATTGAGCTATCAACATTTTTTCCTTCCATTTGATATTCACTCCTATATAGGCCTTTTTTTAATAGTCCCTCGTGGAATTGAATTCTTTGATATAATAATCCTTTTTACGCCCTATTTTTTTCGTCCATATTGCATATTTAAATTTTTCTCACATAGTTTTTTATTTCTCCATTTGTGCTTGGAAACTCATGCATCACAACATCCAATTTTTTCATCCATTTGATATTAAGTTTCATCCATGTGTTATTTCTTCTACTTAGCTCTTCCTTCACAATTAGCTTAGGCCATCGATGATCCTCCATATTCTGGACCTTCTTTAGGTAGCTTAATAACTAGGTCATCGCTGAGGACTCTAGGGGAAAAGTACCAGTCTCAACCAATAAAATTTTATAAGGCATTGCAGTCTTAAGCTTGAGGCTACATAAAATTAGATATTTTTGTATCCTTTCCACTTGTCTCCATTTCTAATCTGACATGCTGCTGCCCCAAATTTCACACCCATAGAGAATTATTGGAGTGACAAGTAGACCAAAAAGTGATCTTTTAGCTTTCCAATCCCATAATTATGCATTTGGGTATGTGCAGGGTCATCATGGAAAAAATAGGCCCTTAAGTGGCAAAAAAATTTAGAAAAAACAGAGTTAGGCAACTTGACGTAAAAATTTGAATAAGTTATCTATATTATTTCAAAAATATGTAAGAATAGAATCTGTAGCAGATTGAATGCAGTTTCTAAACTACTAGGTTTATTTAAAAAAAAAAAATCTATTTGGTGAAAATTTGAAATTTCAATGAAGTAGTACTTAAATTTCAGGGAAAAAAGAAGAAATAGGTGTGTGTCTGACCACCCTAACCACAATAAAATAATAATATTTTTTTATAAGATTTTAGACATAAGTAGAGGACTTATGTCTGGATGTGATGCATATTTTTTTTGTATTTTTTTTCCAAGTAAATAATTAATTATGATTTTTTTATTACAACTTTTAAAAAATATAAAAACTCATTTGTATGACCACCTTAAGTTGGTCAAAACTTCATGAAATTCATTTTTTTATTTTTTAAATCCTATAATATGTGAAGCATAAAATGTGATGCATGTTTTGGATTCCAAAAATGTGATACCGTTTGAAAGCTATAGATGTTTTTCAATCAGCCTATCAATCAAGACTTTAGTCATAATTCAAATAGAAAATGAATAATAATTATTTTTTAAATTCAAAGTAAAGAATAATTTATATTGGTGGAAAACTGAGAATCTCCTTTAAAAAATCTTTTCATTTAATCAATTTTGGGTTAAAAAAAAGGTCGTCAGCCACATACCCTACAAATACCCACCATATCACCACTTTTTGGCCCATCATGATCCTGCACATACCCATTTTTACATCTATTTGGCAAAGAGTAAAGCGCTTTCCACCCTCCCTAAATTCTTTTTTCTCTACATGTTTCCCAGCTAAGTTTGTTGTGAAAATCAAGCCTAAGGTACTTGTACTCGTCTACTATTTCCAGTGGCTTGCCTTCAAAGAGAAATTCAATCTACTATTTTTTTCTTCGCAGTGAGAAGATCATTATTTTGGTTTTGGTAGTGTTTAGTTGCATCCTGACCTCTTGAAAAAATGTTTCAAGGGCCTTCAAATGTTTTCTCAAATCAAGTGCAGTTTTAGCAATTAATATGAGGTCATCGGCATATAAGAGTAATTTTATTACAAAGTTGGCCAAATGAATGCCTTCCCCACCAACCTTGCCAATCCATTCTTCCAGCTTATCAATGTAAAGCTCAAATAGTGTTGGGGATAGCGGGCGACCTTGTTTGACACCAATGTCATTAATAATCTTATCTATTTCCACCTCGAAGGGTCTCATCACTATTTTTCAGGCTAGACACATCAATTATGAGGATATATGAGCACAATTGGTCTTTGAATTGAATCGCATGTTTGGGACTACGTACTCAAATCCTCCTACTTATTCATTGAATGCAATATTTAAAGATGCATCACGCCACTCTATTCTTCTTAGCTATTTCATACTTCAACTACAAAAATGATTCAATGCTAGTAGGTAGTACCGATGGACGTGCCTCTGGCCCATTATCTCTTTTGGAAGAGACTCCAGCGAACCACATTGCTGAAGAGTAAAGTTCAAGGAAAGCATTAGTGCAAGGAAAAAATCCTGTACCCTCCACTACGTTCAACCAAATCTTTAGAGCTTTCATGATGACTAATGCCAAAAGATTTATGTCAAGGTAGGTAGGGTTTTTCTTTACACATATTTTCCTTTTTGTTTAAGGTTTTAAGTCAGATTTAGATAGGTATTGAATCAAATTTCATTGTTATTAGGAGTTTAAGTTTAAGTTAATATTTTTTAGTTAAGAGTTAATGATTGAGGGATATTTATTTTGATGAAATTGTCTAGTACATAATTCTGACATCATTTTCCTATATTACACTTCTAGGGGATTTGAACCTTTTTAGATGGAGAAATAATGGAACATAACATCATTCTCCCTTCTCTAATTGAACTACAATCCTTTAGTGCTATAGTTGTTTTGAATAGTAAATTTTTAAAAGGGAAAATAAAAATTACCATAACATAAATTTTAGAAGAGCTTAAATAGTTTGTACTTTACGATATCGGATTCCATGTGCATTGAGAGAGGTGGAAATACCTACTCAATATCACTACTAAAAAAAGAGCTAATAAGATGGATCCAAGACCTTGAATTACATGGGGAGTCCTCTAAAATGAAATAGTTCCTTGATATAGGGAAATATTGAATGATATATTGAGAAATTAATGTAGCACCCTAAGTGGCCAATGTGATCTTCGAGGGAAGATCTTAGAAGAAGTTTATGAATGTCAAAGAAAAATGACAAGTGAAGGATTTTAACTTTGTAAATGATGATACACGAGGTAATCTTGTTGGATGAGTAGAATAAGTAAAGTGCATTAGAAATTTTAGAGAAGGGCAATTCGTGGCTCACGAGTTCTCTTCATTCAGAGAGCCTCACACAATGAACTTCCCTAAACTACCTCAAGGAATAGTGTGAGAGTTCTAGAATCAAAAAGAGCAGGTCATGAAGATTTTCTAAATAAACTAACAAGCTCATGGCCAAAGGATGATAGTGCATGATATGAATGACAACGCGGTGTGCTGGGGTCCTAGAGGCACGATGGCATCTTGTACAAATCAAAGAGTGAGTTTATCATAGAAAATGACAGAGTGGCTACTTCTACTCTAATTACTAAGAACTTCAAAAGTTCTGGAAAATAAGAGTATGCAATAAAGTTGAAATAAAGTGAAATAGAAATGATAAAGAGAATAGGAGGTAGGAAGGAAATTCTCACAACCATGCAAGGGATGAAGGCTCCAACATGTGAATGCCTTCAATACTTGCATGCTTAAGATCTGGAGAAAGTGTTGGGGCTGTATAAGGGTTTGCCTCAGTCAAACCCCCATTTTTGTGTTCCCACCTCTATAGATAGCAAGATAGATAGAGAGAAATGAACTGAAATGGACAAAGCATGAGGTGATTTAGAAAAACCCACTTTAGGAGTAGAACTCACACCACCAAGTATGAGTGATAAAATTAATCCTCACTCAAGGAGGAGAACTCATATCACAAAGTGTGAGTGATAAAATAAATCCTCGCTTGAGGAGGAAAACCTATATCACGAAGTAAGAATGCAATTGATAGGGGATATGAAATCCCAAGATGCTCATAAGCATGAGATAAGGGAGATGGCAAGAGCCTTGAGAGCTACAAAGGGTGTTGTGAGAGCTTGAGAGCTTGAGGCTGTTGTAGCAAGCTTTATGGAGTTGTGCAAGCAAGATAACAAAAGAGAAATGCTAGAGCCAAGGATAGAAGGAAGCTAGAGAAAAATAAGACCAAAAAAGAATGGAAAAGATAGCATTTAAGGAAGGAAAAGAAGCTTCCCGAGCCATTTCAGGGCATCCCCATCCATTACCACCGACAAGAGTAAGTGATAAGTAGAAAACATGCACAAAAATAGTCATTTGAACATTGAAACGTCATAGGACACAAGCGACATATAGATATCCACGCAGTGCACTAGTGTCTAGACACATCATGCTACAAAACAACATGAATGAGAAAAGAACAAAGTTTTACACGAAGCTGACACGTGAGGGTAACTATTGAAAAGGGATGCTGAGCATCTTGAGAAGGAAAAAGGTTGATGCAGGGGCTAAAATGAGTCTACACAAGATGCTAAGAGAGCAGTCACTAAAGTGGATACAAAAATATATGTGAAATTGGAAGGGGTTCAATTTTATGACATTACATTTTTCCCCCACTTTAGTAGGCATATGAATCTACGCTAATATGCACGCTAAAGAAAATATACTAAACATAAATAACATCATGATGCCAAAAGGATACTTGAGAGGAAGCAAATAACTCTTTGAACCAAGGAAGCATGCCCCCAAAATGAAGACTTGCAAAAAAAATGCATTAGACAAGAAAAACTTGCACAAGACAACAAGGTTAGAACATAAAAAACACACACACACAACAAACTAAAGGATTTTAGTCAGAAAAGTAAACAAGACCTCAATGTAAAAGGTTTTCTTAGTACTATGTGTCATCCCCAAACAATAGCACATAGAAGAAATCTAAAATGAAGAGAGGAAGAGCATATACTCAGGATGAAGAAGCTACAAGTCTTCGATCCGCTATACACACAATTGAGAAGAGGAGAAAAGAGAAGAGAAGTGAAAAGGCTCAAGAGAGAGCAAGGAGGAATGAAAATTCCAAGAGAGATGACTCCACAGGTATTCTCTCTTGAGGAGGTTTGAATGAAATACTCCATATCCCCACAAAACTATGAATCTATAAAAGGTACATTGAAGGCCCTCAGACCAACGATGGATATAAAGCATCTCGTAGGCCCACAGACTTGCAAGGAGGAAACCCACAAGATATCTCACATGAAGGAAGCCCCATGAAGATTGCACCTTACAGGCTCACAAACCTGCAAGAAGGTATCCTCCAAGATCTCTCACATGAAGGAAACCCAAATGAAAGCACATTACAAACCTATAGACCTGCAAGGAGGCATCCCCCAAGATCGTTTTCATGGAGGAAACCCAAAGGAGGAGACACCGTAAAGTCAAATTGGAAAGTGGCTTCATAGGCACACATGCAAAGCGACATGTTTGCTTATGGATAAAGAATGTCCAAAAAAAAGTAGCAACATAGGAAATAAAGCAGACAGTCACACAAACCATTAAAAATTTGGAAGGCTTTCAAAGGGGTCCCTCGAGAACCCTTAAAAAGAGGAGGGCTCCACTCAAGGGACACACTATTTGAAAAGTGAGGTCTAGTTAAGCTGTCCCCAAGCTAGAAACAAATGATTTCAATTAAGAGAGAAGCTTTCAAAGGGGCTCCCTCAATAACCCTTAAAAATAGAAAAAGGGGGCCACACAAGGGACACTTCATCTAAAAGAGAACAGAGGGGGTCCTTAAGAAGGACACACATCTCCAAAATGAGTTATCACTACCCCCAACATATAGGGGAAGAGAACCACACAAGATACTTAGAAAATACAGGATAGAGGTAGACCTCGATATCACTTGTCATTTGAAGAAGAGGCAGGTGCATCAACAAATAAATGAGTGATGGAACCTGAATAATGAATTTGTATTTTATCTTTCAAGGCCTTACATTCACTAGTGGAATGGCCAAACACTCGATGGTATGCAAAAAAGGAATGTTTTTCTTTATTATCTTTATGAAATTTCTTGCATGTCGGAGGACGAAGAGTAATTAAGTAGGATTTTATAATCCCCAACAAGATATGCTCTTGCTCAGATAAAGAACAAGGAGGAGGAAGCAATCCTTTGTCTTGTGGAGAGGAGCTTGACTGTACACAAGAGGAAGATAGAAAGATAGAAGACAAAGGAGGATGGACCAATTTGTGACAACGAGGTTGAGCGGACATCATGTCAACATTCAACTATGGTTTCTGCTTATATTTTTCATTCCAGCAACCAAGACCCAAATTACGCTTTCGAGGTACAAATTCTATAGGGACTTAAATACCTTGTTCATTACAACCACAATCTTTACGCCCATAACCATATTTAGAGACAAGCCTAAAGTCGGGGCCATAACGTGTTTGCAAATCTTGAGAAGGAGGATCTTTATAGAGATAATTATTCTAGCAATGGGGATCACACACCTCTATTGGATCACCATCATCCTTTTTAATAGGACTACCAACATCATCCTCTTTAGCAAAAGCATAATCATCTTCCTCAGAAGGAGGATCAACATTAAGAACATTACAATTTATGTTCACATTATCTCGCAATGCAAAAGAGTAATCATCTTTGATAGAAAGTTTGGATGATGTAATTGATAGGCTTAAGCGGATTAGGTCAACTTTATATTCTCTACTGAAGGATTCTGTAAAGTCTAAAGAACCCCAATCGTCACCAAGATATGCATTTTCTTGAGAAGAGGTAGAAGGAGCAGACTTAATATTTCTTGCTTCAGAAGGATCTTCTTTAGGGACATTTATCTCAAGAGTATCCTTTGTAGTAGGTACTGCTGGAGTAAACATTAATGCATTGGAAGATAGTAAAGGGATAAGAGTAGGCACAACTGAAACCTAACCAACAACTGCCATCTCACATAAGTGCATAGCCTTAGGGTCAGCCCTGACTGTGACTACTCAATTATTGCAAATGAACTTAATAGATTTATGCAAGGTAGACGAGATTACCCCCATAGCATGAATCCACGGTCTACTAAGAAGAAGGTTATAAAGTAATTTTCCTAGCATAACATATACAAGGGTAGGTACGGTAATGGGTCCCAACCTCAAAGGCAAGACTATCATGCCTAAAGGTTGCTGAATGACATTATCGAACCCACAAATGACAACAAAAGAAGCATTAAGAGAATATGAATCAATATTAATCTTAGGTAATAGATCAATCTTACATGAATTGAGCATTGAATTGGCATCAATGAGAGTATACCTAATGCCAATATTATTAATGTCAACTATGATCATTAGAGGATCCACTTGCTTCTGTACTTCCAGAGGTGGGAGTTCCTTTGGATAGAACGTAATATTTGATGAGTCATCATGAATATGAGCTATCAATGCATCACCATCCACTGACCTAGTGGAAGAAGGCAAGAGGATCTTTTGGAAGGATTCTTGAAGCATACCTTGATAAACCAAAGCAAACTGAAGCAAATCCCACAGTGAGATCTTAATCGGAGTAACTCAAACTTGCTCAACAAGATCATAATCACTGTGTGCTTTAGTTGTAGGTTTAGGAGCTTAAAGAAAGCTTAGTTTTTTATTCATTATATTCTCATAAGTGTGGGCTACCGCTCTATAAGAAGGAGCCTTTGAAAGATCAAGAGAATCACTATCAAATGGAACACCATCAATAGAGAAAAACCTTTTAGGAGAATGACTAGTTGGAGTCACATAAATGGTTGGTCTCTTAGGCCTTTGAGGGGCAACAGAGACATAGATTACATTTATAGAATCATCAAAACTAGTAAATAATCATTTGAAGACATATTCTCAATATCGATCCAAACATGATCAAATGTGGAAGAAGATTCATCATTTGTGAATGCATCATCCCCAGGGGAGAGTGCACTAGAATAGAGACAAGATTGATCATTCACGAATGCATCATCTCCAAAATAGAGTGCATTGGAATGAATAGAAGGTAGAGTAACATTAAGAAAGGTATCAATGATTTCATCTTCTTGCAACAAGATATCCTCCAAAGCAAGAGGAATTTTGTGAGAAGGATCAAAGACTCCAAGTGACATAGGCAAAGCCAAGTCACCATAATATGCATGAAATGGAATATCATTAAAATTTTGAATAAAACTAGGTACTGAACTCATTAAAGAGGATATTAAATTCATTTTGATCACAAAATTAAGAAAAACCAAGAATCCAAATTTTCTAATTTTTTTTGTATTTTCTAGGTTCTAGTAATTTACATTTTCATAGGTCTTTAGAGCAGAATTCGAGACTGTCAGAACTTGCATTGGTCCCTAAAATTCGTTAGCCGAAGGCATAGCATATTAGGTAATGAACTAGTTCTCTTGGATATCTTTCTAATAGTGCAAACAGTTCTAAATTCTGAGTACTGGGTCAAAAGTTATGACCCCACCAAGCAGAGGAAAATAAATTCCTAGTTTTTGAAAAAAAGTTGTTCTTCACATTGGGTTCACCAAAATGTAGAGAAGGTGGATTCGTAGCTCATGAGCTCTCTTCATTCAGAGAGCCTCGCAGAGCGAACTACCCTAAACTACCTCAAGGAACATCGTGAGTGTTCTAGAACCGAAAAGAGTAGGTCATGAAGATTTTCTAGACAAACTAACAAGATCTCGACCAAAGGACGACAACGCATGATATAGATGACAACGCGGTGCGTTGGTGTCCCAAAGGCATGCTGTCATCGCATACAAATCAAAGAGCAAGTTTAGCACAAAAAATGAAAGAGTGGATACTTCTACTCTAATTACTAAGAACTTCAAAAGTATTGAAAAATAACAGAATGTGATAAAGCTGAAATAAAGTGAAATAGAAATGATAAAGAGAATAGGAGGTAGGAAGGAAATGCTCATAACCACGCAAGGGATGAAGGCTCCAACACATGAATGTCTTCAATACCTACATGTGTAAGATCTGGAGAAAGTGTTGGGGCTGCATAGGGGTTTTCTTAGTCAAACCCTCATTTTGATGTTCCCACCTCCATGGACAACCAGATAGATAGAGAGAAATGAATCGAAATGGACAAAGTGTGTGGTGAAAGAGAAACCCCCTTCAAGGAGTAGAACCTGCACCACCAAGTATGAGTGATAAAAGAAATCCTCGCTCGAGAAGGATAACTCGTATCACAAAGTGTGAGTGATAAAAGCAATCCTTGCTCAAGGAGGAAAACCCATATCACAAAGTAAGAATGCAATTGATACGAGATATGAAATCCTAGGATTCTCACAAGCATGAGATAAGGGAGATGAAGCTGCAAAGCCAAGAGAGCTACAAAAGGTGTTGTGAGAGCTTGAGAACTTGAGGCTACTATAGCAAGCTTTATGGAGTTGTGCAAGCAAGATAACATGAGAGAAATGCCAGAGCCAAGGATAGAAGGAAGCTACAGTAGAAGAAGACCAAAAATGAATGGAAAAGATAACATTTAAGGAAGGAAAAGAAGCTTTGTGAGCCGTTTCAGGGCATCCCTAGTTGTTACCACTGACAAGAGTAAGTGACAAATGGCAAACATGCACGAGAACATTCATTTTAATGTTGAAATATTGCAGGATGCTAGCACAAAGTGCATATGTCTAGTGCAACATGTAGACATCTGCACAATGCGCTAGTGTTTGGACACATCATGCTACAAAACAACACAAATGAGAAAAGCGCAAAGTTTGACATGAAGCTGACACGTGAGGGTAGGTGATGAAAAGGGGTGCTAAGCATCCTAAGAAGGAAAAAGGTTGATGGAGGGGCTAAACTAAGCCTACACAAAATGCTAAGGGATCGATCACTAAAGTGGATACAAAAATGTATGTCAAATTGTAAGGGGTGCAATTTTACAACATTACTAAAATTTAGGATTTAGATAAGGTGTCTACTTGAGTTGAAGCCCAATAATGTTAAATTTTCTAAAGTAATAAATTCTATGTGTATATAAATGTGTGTTGCATAGTGTCAAGTTTGAAAATGTGTTCTTTGTGTACGAGTATGATCTATGTAACCATGGTATGCATGTAAGAAAATGAAAAAGATGAACTTATGAGTTAAGTACCCTAAGTTGTAAGTGATAGGGAAGAATTAAACATTATTGATAATCCTTGAAGCCCTAGTGGAGCTATATAACTACCATTGTTTGGAGAATGGAGCTCCACAATCATTTATGTTTGAAGTTAGATGATGATCATCTATGTTGGTAGATGGTCAATGCTCCCCTTGATATTCACGACATGGCTTAACTCCTCCCATCGATCCGTTAACTCTGGCGGTTGTATCAAGCATTAATAGGTTGACCTTTTGGTGCAACAACAATGGTGGGGCCAACAATTGGTATCAGAGTCAAAGGTTATAGGTTTGAAACCCCTTGGGTAATGTTGTGGGGGAGATTGTTGGTAGGTGGTCAGTGCTCCCGTAAGGATTCGTGGCATGGCTTAAGCACCTCTCGTGGATCCATTAACTCTAGTAGTTGTATCAAGCATCAATAGGTCAACATTTTGGTGCAATGACTACCATGGGGCCAAGAATCTAGTGGTATTGGCAACTAAATAGTGGTCATCCTTGTGAAAGTAGGATAATGACTATCTTAGTCAATAGTTGGATGTTATAATCAAGTTTTATAATGTGTTCCCTTGTTCACTTATACTTTGGCTCAATAGAGTTGTTGTAGGCCTCCTAGTGTGTGTGCATATGAATCCAACTAGATTTAGATAATGATATTTTTATCAATATATATGTTCCAATATGACATATGAGTCTAGTTTTGATAGAGTGGTTAAGAATTATTTCTAAATAATGTATAAGTTTGTAAGGTATGGATAATGAGAAGGGCTAAGAAGAGATTTCCAAAGAATTGTTTACAATGGCCAAAGTTTGGCATTGATCACATTAGTTGAGACCCTTATAACGATCACACATATAATTGACACCCTTGTGAAGTTGAATACCATACTATGAGGGTGGCTAGGTGGAAAATATAGCCTAATAATTAACTTGGCCTCCAAGTAGAGTTATCTATATTATAGTGATGAAATTCGTGATATCTATATTTGTGATCCCTAATTATGTATATAAAGTACTCAATTATATCTATAGTAATGATATAATTGTTAACAATTTGTAGCCATTACAACTAATTGATTGAATAATTGATGTGTCTTATCATGTTTGTAGGTATAAAAGCTAGATGAGATCAATGACTATAATGGATTCCTTAGGTTGACATTGTAGATCACAAAACCATTGATTAGAGAAGGAGGATCTTTATATCCTCTTTCTAGGTCAATAAAAGGATAACAAAGTTTTTTGAGAATTTAAGCCCAAAAAATTTAGAGAATTGTTTTATGGTATGCTATCCATAGAAGATCATGCATGTTTTTATTTATTGCTTGTTAAGTATTTTATAGGTAGTCTACAGGTTTCTTTTGATGATTAACTAATGTAGATAATTGTTAAGTATTTAATTTTTTTTAAGTGTTGTGATCAATTCAAGGCTTGTATAACTCTCTTGGAGGGCGTAATGAGTCTATGTTGTAATTCTACATTTTGAAATTCTATAGCATTCTAATGTACATTGGAAAAAACACTCCCGCTTTGGGATTATTTTCATTCTCCACTTATGATTAGTCTACAATATAACTGTTGAACAAATTTGAAGGAATCCTATAAAGTATTAAGATCATATAAATTTCTACTCCATTAAGTGTTATTAAATCTAGAGAGTGTGGTCCATTCGTTCTAAATCTTGTGTTATTGTCTAAAAGGGGCTTATGCCCATATCTTGAACCTTTTTCCATATAATGTTAAGCTATATCATCAAATAATTGGGTTGATAAATCTCTTAGAAGACAAGATTTTTCAAAATTATTCCCTTTTTGGTAGAGTCTATGCTACTCATAATTGGATCTCAAATGGAAAAATGGGTATTAGAAAACTTGAGTATAATTTCCTTACAGATCTAGTTGAGTATAGGAAACAAAGATAATTGTCAATAAGACTCATTTTGGCTCCTTCTAGGTCTCTTTGTGTTACCCTTAGGTTTATTGGATTGCTTGGTTGAATGAAATATAAATATTTGTTGTCTTAAATTTCCTTTGTTAAGCCTAAATAGAAATTGTTTATATAAGTGATTTGTCTCTCATGGACCAAAACTATCATACATGGGTCCATATAATGATTGTTGCTGAGGTTTAGGGCCATTAATTTTATTGCTGATTATATCATACATGACAAGGGGAAATATTCCTGATTGTTGATATAACCCCATTTGAGCATTGATGAGAGTTTGAGAGATGCAAAGCTATAAAATGCTCACAAGCCCTTCAAGTTGTGAATATAAACTAGTTTGATGACATGTAGGTCCTAATTTCTCTAAGTAGACCAATGATATCAATTACATGACAAGGCCCTAACCTCTAACCTTAATTGAATTAAATCACATTGCACAACCCTTGAAACACTTTCTTGAAAAATGTAAGACTTTCTTCATGAAAATTGAAGGGCCAATCATTCCTCAACATCACTCAACCACTAACATCTTAGCTGAACTAGATAAAATAAAAGACATTGGTCCCCACTACTTGATGAATTAATTATTAGTCAACCAATCTCAAAGCTCTCTATTATTCATCACCATCATTATCATAAGCTTCTTATATATAATAAATTTCCTTGTATCAAATAATGCACAAACCTAAATAACGTAGAGAGATTAGACACTTTTCAAAGATTCAAGAGTTATTAGATCTTCCATCTCAATTAAAGATCATGTGTTTTATAAGGATACTGTCACATGAATTTTATGTATGTATGGTAGATCTCATGTATGTATGTATGTAGGAGGACTAACTTCAAGTTACATAGAAAATCTCTTTATTTATTTTTTATTTTGTCAACCTTTTTGAATTAAATTCATAATTATCTTCATGTAAGGTATTTCTTATGACTTATCTTGTTGTCTTTTCCAAGCAAAGACCTAATTGGGTTCCAAGTAATCCTAGTATAAAACCATTGAAGCAAGTACAATTTAGCTTAATCCCACCTCAAGTTTTCATATGCATAAGGTTTTATGTCTGGTGTCTTTTGAATATGCTCACATGTCTCTTGTGCTACCATGTATGTTTTTCTTGTTGTTGCATTTTTGTCTTACCATAATTGTGTCTTTCATGGCGATATGTTACTTCATGAATGATGCCACATCTTTCTTTGTGTGAACATATTTGATAGCTACTAATTAGTCTAGAATTCTTGTTATGACTAATCTTAAGTGATTGTGTAGCCTTATTTTAGATATGATATATGACCTAGCTCCATATGGAATCATGTAATAATTTCCTTAGGTGTTTATTATGCTTGGAATGGTTACTTGATTTATCCTCATATTATAATCAAATAATTGTTTCAATATTATCTAGGCTCACTATTTTTTCCTTTTCCTTCCTAATATTTTTCACTTTTTTTATAATATGGTTGGAATAGGAGTAATATAAGAGGTATTCTAGTTTCTTTAAGTTTGGTTTCTAAATGTTGGTAAAAACTTATGCTCTATTTGGGGCCCCTAACCCTAGTTGGCTCAAGATTAACTTTGACGGCTTGGCCAAAAGAAACCCAGGTCAAGTGGGAGAGGGTGGCATAATCCGTGACCATCAAGAGAAGTTGGTTTTGGCTTATGTATTTAACCTAGGTTCACAAAATTTTAACTTTGTAGAGTTCTAAGAAATGCCCCATCTTGAGTTGGAAATTTAAGAAATATTTAAAGTATTCCTTATAATCGGTATAACTTGTCATAACCTATCATAGTAATATTGGTGCCCTTATTTGTTATGCTATCCTATTTCATGGATGATTTATGACATGCATCGTAAGAGTTTCATAATGTTGGTCAAAATTCTGATGTAACCCCCATAATCATGGTCTTACATGTTAGATCATATGTCATCAATAAATTCCATATCATATTTAATGTTTTGATTCACTCTTACAATTCCTTACACACAATCTAAGATGGCTAACATGTGGTAAAGAGTGCAACCTCAAATGGGACGCTTCATGTTTCATGTGAGGAAAAAACTAATAAACAAATAAAACAAGTAGTAAATACATAACATTGTTCATGCAAGGTTGAGATACCTTTTCCCAACAGGTTGTAGGTTCTTTCTTGCATGAATATCTAAGTGAATATGTAAAGATGAGACAATGAATTCAACTTTATTCAATATATTTTTTAACTAGTGGATGATATCCTTTAAAATGATTTTTCATTTTAACCTTCTGCCATAATTATCTGTGATACTAAAATTCCTCTTTGATTAAAACAAAAAAAATGTCCACATGGTTATTTGGCATGTCAAGATCTAGTATTTTTAATCATTCTTGAGAGTTTAATTTCCTTTTAAGAGATGGGTTTGAATCTCTTTTAATTGGTTTATGCTAAAAAACCCCAACAATAGAAGTAGCACTAGGAGGGTTGTAGCCTAATTTGGAGAGCCAATTGCAAGGTTGAAACCAAGAAAGAATGATTTTTGAACCATTTCCACTAGCCCATGGCTTCCCCAACTTATTATAATTCAAATTCAACCCCAAAATCTTTTTGTTGACCTCCAAATTAATCCTCAGGATCATTCAATTGATTCTTTTGCTAATAATCAATTCTTTATTTCATTAGTTGCACCGCATAATTAACTTGTCAATTTACTTTTCATACCTCAAATCACACCCCTATGGAAACACCACCACAATGTTGGCTAGGGAGGAAAATTGAGATTAAGAAGTCTTGGGTAAAATTTTCTAATATTGATGTTAATATATAAATATATCCATAGTTGGTGTATTTAGGTCAATTTCTAGTTATGTATTTGAATCCTATGTTTGGTGTGTTTTTTAGTAGTGAAATTGTATTATTAAGTTATTCTTATATATAAATATTCATGAATTACAATTGTTGGGAAAATGTGTCTCAACCTTGCAATTACATAAGTTATTTTTGATAGGTAAGCATGTAGGGGGTACCTCCCATGAGGTGTTTGGGGGCCACGTGCCCCAAAGAGGGAAACACCCCCAAAAGAAATTTTTTATGTATATTTTATTGTTTTAAATATGGATCATTCATCATTAGGTCTCAAATCTGACGGTCAATATTTTGTTGGCTTGTCTTGCTCTAGAAGGAAACCCTATTTTATGACAGTTGTGATGTATTCTAAGAGTCTAGTAGCAATCGTGTTGTCTTTGATTCTTTGGTTTTTGATACTCAAGTGAGAAGCTTGCTCTACAAGTATATTGTAATCTTCATGATTTTTGAATAATATATTGGGTGGCGTTTGGAGTGTGGGGTTTTTCTCCTGAAAGGGTTTTCCCCACATAAATTATTGTGTCATGGTATGCATTATATTTATGTTTATTTTTGTTTAAGTTTCTGAAATAGTTGAAAAGATTTTAAAAGTTTTTCATTATCCTCCTCTCAAGATTAGTGTAGGAAGTTGTTCTGCTACCTTAGCTTCCTTACAACAATTATATTTTTTTGAAAGTGATGTTACCATCTGGGATTAATTTTCATTCTAAATTATATGTAGAATTTTTAATAGATATGTTTGAATGTTGATGTAAGGGAATAAAATGAATGACCAACAATCATCTAGTTAAATGCAATAAATCAAATTTATCTATTCTAGAATACAATAATACAATGAACCCAAAAGAAGGAAATATTTGCTTAAACCATGAATGTTGGCCCTAATTTCCTTACAACTTAAGCTACATGCACATAGGTATCTTAAGCCTTCAATGAACGTTAATCCATTTCAAGAGAGTATTTATGGCCACCATATTTGTGTCTTTTTCCCATTAAAAATATGATAGATAGGAGGATATATAACATTGTGAGGAGTCACTAAAGAAACAAGACCTTGTAAAATATTTGCACTATAGGAACACCTTTCTTGTGTCTTAGAAAATCAATATGCTAATTTACTAGGAGAATCTACTTGAATAAATATATCAATTGAAGCTTGTCTAGTAACTATAATATTGTATTTAGCCAGGTTTTCTCCATTATCATATCCTTTTGGATCATCCAAGTGAGTCTCAATATGAGGACTATTAAAGATATTATTATTGTTAGAATATGGGGGGCCATATTAGGGCTTAGATGAGCACTTCTTAATGGAAGATTAGGATTGCAAGTAGCTTGTGGCATAAACAATATCTAGTATACCAAAGGGTAATCAAAATTAGATTAGAAAAATAAAAAATAATAAGTATATCATAAATAAAACAATTGTAAAATGTAAAATAGAAATCCAATGCAAAGGTGGGTAGGGTGAGTAAGATATATGATATATAAATAAGCAAGCCAACCTTATATTAGGGATGTAATAATAAAGAACAAAGATGAAAGGAGGATTAGACTTAATAATAAGATATATAATTTTGAAAAGCATAGATCTAGAAAGGCTAATTTTTTTGATGAGAAACCTAATAGAAAAATAGGTTGCACAAGAATGGTGGGTTCATCATAGTGTAAATATAAGGAAATAATAAACTTAATCTAGGCTAATGCAAAGATACATACAAATAAGCATTAAATAACCTAGATTATAAAATAACATTTGCAAGAGTGGTAATTGATAATTAAATGCTATACTAAAAAAGTAATTAGAATTATAACAAGTACTTATCTCTAGAATAAACATGAGTGAGTGAACATGATGACTTAAAAAAAAATATACATAAAATAGATATTATGAATATGTCCTATTATTAGATTTTTGTATAGGTAACAAGAAATCATGTAGATGTTTATATGAGAATTTTGAGTAAATGTGGTTCCCTTTAGTACATCAATTGAAGTGTTCCTTTAATTATTTATTCCTTTAATGCTCTAGGAATGCCTATAATTCTAGGAATATCCTTGATGATAAATGAATGCACATTGACTCCCTTTAAATATAAGTATATAGTAATGAGTGATGCAAATGTGTGTTTAGTTAGCTCATAATTATTAGTGAACTGGGTTACCCAAATTTAAATTTGAATTTTAGAAATTTAGGGTTAGAATTGTAGATATAGGATTGCTCAAACAATTGGGATTGACTCATCGTAGTGAAGTAATAAGCCTAATGCAAGGATTTAATGTCTAGATATAGAGGGTGCTCGGGAAGACATGCAAAAATAGGTGAAGTATGGTTGGATATATGGGTATGTGTAATGGGAATATGTGAAGGATAGGGGAATGATCCCAACATCTCACAAGATTGTGCCATTTATTAGTATACAGTTGTATTAGAACCTTCTCTCAAAGTGGGCACAAAACTAGATGAGTATTGACATGAGTATGTGAATTTCACCGTTACATTTCTATATAATTTACATGAAATGAAAGACCAAACATTTTTTTAACATGGAAAAATATCTAAACATGCCAAAATCCATAGTTTACAATCTTTGAGATGATATTTTAATATGGGAAGTAACTCAAATCATCTAATTTTTACATTTTATATATAGTTTTGAAAAATTTTCTTTCAATATTTAAACATTTTTAAGAGCTTTTGGATTAGAATTTGGCTTTAAGATTTTTTGTGGGCGATTTGATGGATTGTTCTACTATTGTTTAGAGGAATCTAAAGTAGTTCAAGATTTAAGATTTCTAATATATATGTAAAAATATATTTTTTGAGCTATACGCTGAGTTATAAATTTAATTGGGGAGAAAATTTAGGTTTATAATAACATATTCATCTAGCTATTCATGTCAACTTTGATACAGACATATGCTATTAAGTAGCGACCCCTTAATTCTCACTAATTTTCTTAACCCTTTAATTAAACTTAAAATGTTGAAGGTAATATAAACCTCATACACCTTGATAAATTTTACCTCTTTTATATATATATTCTAAATCAAAATAAAATTGTAATATTTGGCTATAAAGATAGCCACGCAAGATCAAAGAGAGCTTCAATAAAAGCACAAGGGAGATCCAAAATGAGAAAACAATTCTATTCTACTAAAAGATGTAAATATACAAGTGGAGGTCGAGATATTATTTACATGAGTACATAAGGTGGGTATATATGGTATACACCACCAAGAGAGATGAATGCACAACCAATGTGGGATAAAGGAAATGTACTCAAGCATGCAGTAAAACTCCACCAAACAAGGAAAGTAAAAGTCACATAAATTATTTATTCAACCTACCCAAACAAGCTTATTCTATCATAAATGTAAAATACAACAATGCAAATAAGTAAATGCAAGAAAATAAATAGGCACCAACAATAATTTCTAGTTCTATTTAATTTCATTGAATTATTCTATTATACATTAAATCTAAAAATAATGTATTATCACCTAAATATAAAATTAAATCAAATCAACTTTAATTAAATTTTAACATAGATTACGTGAGGAAGAATCGTATAATTTTTTTATCCCAACACGTGCTTCTAAAAACTTCCAAGGTTAGAGTGGATTAAATTAAATGTACAGTTGTCTTCTTAGCATATATTAAATGATATAGTCACAACTACCACGTCCTAATGATCATGGAATTTTTTGGGCAGGGACATGGATGTAATTATGCAAGCATATCATGAACATGCTAAAAATTGTGGTAAACTACCATATAAATTTGAGGTATTGCCTGTTTCCTGTGGTTTAGAAAGAATTGTTTATATCAAATAGAAAGTTTTTTTCCTTTTTTTTTTTGCATGTGTTTTGTTTCTCAAAGATGGTATTTTGCACACACTTGAATCTTAACATCTAAACATTAATTATATAAATAGTTACTTAAAACTAAAGTAAACTTTCTAGTTATAATATAATATAGAATGAACCATCATGTGATGGTGGAGACCCTTAATAAATAAATTATTTTTGAATTCGTGGATATCTACATGTTGCATTGTTTAGGTTCTTGTAGTACAGTTTCTTTTATTATAGAAAAACTCATCTTTGTTAGATTATGTGAAAAATAAGAAGAATTAATACTTGGTCTACAAAATAGACACAAAAAAAAAAATGAAATAAAGTTTTTTGATGAATAAGCTCGATAATATGTAAATGTTCAAAAGCTAATAGTGACAAAAGTAAGATGAATAAACGAAAATCTCACAATACTATGTAAAACCATGTAACGTGAATGAACACAAATAGAATATGTGAGGTGGAAAATATGCTCAATGATGAATGTAGCTTTTTAAATATTGTAAAGTAGGGAGTAACTCCTATGAAGGATACCATCAATTCATTCCATGACCCACTCATAATAAAATATGCAAGCTAAATGTAACTGTAAGAAATGGGTGAAGAGAGGAGATTTGGCAAATGAAACCAAATTAAGTAGCCATCCACATAATAATTCTCCATATATTAGAAGGCCCCCAAAGAGGGGGTATCCATAGGAAGTAGCCTTCTATACTCTTAGGAAAGCTCACAAATGAAGAAATTTGGTTTCTATAAATGGTTTGGTGAAGATGTTGATGATTTTTATAGTAGTTGGGTAGTAGTGGAGATTAATGACCTATCTCTATGCTTGGTATGTTGATGGTGGATCAACTTCCATGACATGTTAGTAACACTTTGATTGTAAAAATTATGCTAGATGATTGACAGAGCTAGATAGAAAACTTGGTGATAATATGTTAAAATAAATAGCCCTAGTGGAAACACTCACATCCCCTTGATACTCAGCCTCAATCAAATATGGAATTATCTCTATAATTAGTGCAAATGTCTCAATGAAACTAATGCTAGTGTTTCTTTCACAACATGCACTATTTTCTCTAGAGAAAATATAGAGTTTTATTGCTTGTTTATCTAATTCAATTGGCTTTAGTTTTATTTAAAATATTTGAAAGTTTCATTGATATCTTATGCTTGCTAATATTTCCTTTTATTGACGGTATTTTGTTGATTTTTTATTCATTTCTTTAATAATCTTAATCAAATTAACTTGATTTCATGTATTTTTTGTGGTTCCCCTTTTTAGATCTTTTATTGTGTTTTGAACATTCTTGGATATATGATTTTAAATGACTTTTTTTTTGGCGTGTCTATTTTAAGTTTGAAAGTAAAAGTGTTATCCCAAGTTTTGTAAGTCTTAACAAACATAGAATTTCATGTTATCTAGAATCAAAATGTTATCCCAAAAAGTGTTTGAAACATGCTTCATGAGATCAAGACAAAGCCCATAATTATACATGTTTTATATATCATCTCACATGTTTTCCTTTAGACCAAATAAAATTTCTAAATATAATCCAAAATTTAAATTTAATCGATTGAGGTAATCAATTTTATGATAATTACATGTAAGTTCTATAGCTATTGAATCATATATATCTATATTTCAAATCATTGGTCTACTAAAACTAGATTGTACCCTTTCTTTTGACTCCATAGTACCCTACCATTCTGGATCAAAGTTTAATTTTAAATGCACCCAAGTGAACAAGATAAGTTTGTAAGATAATTTAAGTGTGTATGTGGCATGAAAGTAACTCAAAATCTATATTTAAAATGATGATATGAAATGTGTTTCAATTGGATTTTTACATTTCGCCTTAAAAGCGTAAGTATAGCATTATAGCTGAGAGTGCTTAAAATTGAGTTCAACATACTCATAATGTTTACAAATGAACTTTAGAGAATTCAACTAGTGAAGTTTATGGATATCAAATAATTTATAAAAACATATTTTTAAAAATTTCAAGCTTGCTGAATTTAAATTTATTTGTGATGATGGAGAGAGGTAGACATATATGTTTAAATGCTACAAGAAACATTCTTTAATTCAACTTGATAAAAGTGTTTACAAATTCGTCATTAGGTAGAGTTTGTTGAGAGCATAATGAAATTATAGAAACTTAGTCGACATATTGACAATGAAAAACTAAAAAATATTTAATAGTTTTCACCTATTTTAGAAACATCCTAAAATATTATTTGCTAATTTTTCCTATTTTATTTAATGATTGAAGGTAACAATTTTTTTTTATGGGAGAAATTACTCCATTATTCCAACACCCCCCCTTAATTTTTACCACCAATTATTTCAACATCTATAACACCCAAATCCTATCATAGGTGCTCAAAATTCTTCTTTTCTAATGCCTTTGTGAATATATTTTCCAATTGGTCTTCATAGATATATAAATCCTAATATATTTCTCCATTGTTCACTAACTCTATGATGAAATTGAGAACATAGTATTAATGTGCTTACTCTTCTTGTGAAGAACATACTTTTTCAATAATGCAATCATTAATTTTTTATCACAAAATATTTTTGTTGGATCCTTTTTCACATATATTAAAGTTGGCAATACTCTATACATCCAAATTACTTGACACACTACTGATGTTACTACTACATGCCTTATTTCTATTGATTAAATTATTCCTATAGGCTTCTTTTTTTATACCCATGAGATTACTTTACCTAATATAGTACATTACTTGTCTTGTTCTTGCTACATATTCATTTCCAAAGGTAATTTTTCCCACCTCAATGAGACATAGTATTGTATGTGAAAGAGTTGATGAGAGGCTATCTAATTGCAAATTCAAGAGGAATATTTTAGCTATCCTTCAAAAATTAATTTAGAAAGTGTATATATTGAAATCACATATACAATATTTTTTATAATATAATTTCATATTAATTTTTAATATATATTTTTTGATAGGTAAGAGGTGAGATTTATAGTCTTAACGAAATTCATTCTGGCCTGCACCAGGTGAGATCATAGAGGAGGAATATCATCCCCACAAATTCATACATTCATATATTTTATTCAATCATGATTGAATACCGGACCATTCAAAACATAACCTACTATTGTTTGATATCACTAACAATAACCAAATCTACCCTTAGAAGAAATAATGTTGAATTTTGAAATTTTTTAGACCAACACTCCAAAGCATCAAACAAGAGGTTTTGGTTGCCTGTCTGTGATGTTAGCAAAAAATAAAACTAAAACCATGATACTTGTCTCTTGTGATCATACAATTTTATTTGAAATTTTGGCACCTGATTTGGATTGAGCTACATATTGTAATTTGTTCTTAATTTCTTGAATGCTGCATATTTTTTTCCTTTTCTACACAATGTGTCATTCTTTACCCTCCCCATTGTTCTGCGCATCTGAAACTTGAAGGGAAGATTGAGCGGATGTGCACCCATCACTTGAGGTGTGAGGGCCAAATACACACTCAAGGGATTTTGAAGTATGGTTAACTGATGTATTTATCGCAGTTGCTTGAGAATGCTCTGTAATGGAGGCAACGCTAACCACTAGTGTAGCTGAGCTTCTAGGCACCACTTGTGAGATTTTTTCCATCCTTGCATTAGTCTTTGGAGAAGATACTTCCTTCTTGGGTGAACATTCTTCAATATAGTGTTTGGAGGCGTAATATAGATTTTTTGTTGCCACTTGGGGTTTTAGGACCTAGGGCAACAAACTTTCTATACTCCACATTTAAGGACAAACCTTAGAGATCTCAACCTCAAGAGTGGAATAAAGGAAAAAGATCTGCTAGAAGGGTGTCCTAGGATATTTTTAGAGATTAATGAGGGGTTCACCACCAAGTAAGAACTTGGAAAGACTAATGTAATGTAAGATGCTACACTAAAACCTAGTTTGATGAAATGACCTACAAAATGACCTAGAAAAGTGTGTAAAACAAAACATAAAGCTGCAAAACAACATGTGTGCACCTGGAAACTTTTAGAGACTTTGATGGAGACTGGAAATTTTGAAAATCCTAAAATTTTGGCCTACTAGGACTCATTCGCCATTCTGGGCGAATTTGTCCCAGTTGTAGATTTCTGCACAACATGTTTCAAGAAAAAGGCTATCTAAATCTACAAAGATCTCTAAAAACCACCTATAATGGGACTCATTTTCCACTTGTGATGAATGAGTTCAGTTTAGATTTTTTGGAACTTCAAAGTTCTAATATGCACCTCTCAGTCTGCTCAATCTACTCCTCTAGGTTTCTGGATCTGAAACTCTAATTTTGGGGCTATATATGACCTTTTAGTGAAGATTATGACCTTGCAAATGGGGAGACAACTCCAAAAATCTTGTAACCTAATCCTCAATGATCTTCAAGTCTTCAAAGCACCTAGATCTACAATCACACAAAGAGAGAGATAGAGAGGGAGAGAGAGCAAGAGTGTTGATTATTAGGGAATAGGGGTTTCCCTTGGTCAAACCCCTTGTAGGTAATTAAACCAAATGATGAGACAAGTATGAAACATGAAATAAAGAACATGAATCATGGAAAATAATACCTTGGATGAAGTATTGTAAATGATTTCTTGTAAATATGCAACTTAACATGAAATGGCCATGAAGGATGCAGATCTTGATCTTGGATCTTCAATGCTACATCACAACACTAGCTCAATAACATGCTTGATGCTTGATATGCTTGACATGATGATGGATCTTGAATTGCTGCAACAATTGATGAAGAAATATACCCTTGAATGCTTGAAAATTGATCTTGAAAGCTATCTTGATGGCCTTGTGCAGACTTGGAATGCTTAACTCTTGAATGCTTGAATTTATATCATGTAGGCTTATGCCAAATAGTGATTTCAAAGCTTGGTTATATAGGTAATGCACTCAAATGACTTTTTATTTGATCCCCAAGGCCGACATAGAAGAAATTTGAAATTAAAACCCAAATTTTCTTGCTCAAACCTTTAAAATAGGCCAAATGGGACTCATTTACCAAGTTGGGAAAATGAGTCCAACCTGGATGGGACTCATTCACCCAAAGTGGTGAATGGGTCCCACAGGAGCTATTTTGCTTGCTAAAATATCGGGGAATGTGTAAATTAAGTTTATATGTTGATATTGTGGGTTTTTTTAATCAAAATATGCCTTGGGATGCATAATATGGGGTCATATGGGCCTATTAATGATTATATAAAGGTCATAAATGCAAGGGAGCCCAAAATCAAATGTGAACTTAGTGTAAATAAATACATTTTACAACATTAAATTAAGGCCAAATTGGGTCTATTTATCTTAGAAGGGACCTAAATCTCATTTGAATGTGTAAAACACATTACAAAACTAGATTAATTCTACCTTAGTTTACAAGCCTCCTAAAATTAATGTGAATGTGTAAATAAATACACTTTACAACATTAAATTAGGGAAAAGTTAAGTTAATTTAGCTTAAAAAGGGCCCAAGACCTAATGTGGATGTGTAAAACACCTCACAACACTAGATCAAGGTGACATTAAGTCCAATTTATCAAATTAATTATTCCTAAATTAGGTTTGTACCATTTCCAAGGGGGGCTCTTTTCCGTCATTATAGGGGGAATCTTGTTTCCACCATGTAGCTTCCTTTTTTGCTTTGGTTTTATTATTTGGACAATTAGTTGCAATGTGTCCCATCTTGTAGCACTTTCTACATCTAAAGGATAAACCTTCATATTCCAAGGGCTATGTCTAGAATTGCTCCATGGCATTCAAGATGATTTCGGCTGGTAGATCCTTTCAGATGTCTAATTCCACCAAAATTCAAGTGAAGGTTATGTCCATATGGTCTGTTGAAGCCACATCTATAGCCACAAAATTGGCAATAACATTGCCTATTGTAGCAAAGAAAGATTCAAACCAATAATATAGAGGAAGGTTTGGAAGACAAACCCAAACAATGATGACTGTAAATGATTTAGTGATCAGGTTGAAGTTAGGATGCCAAGATTTTAACATCAACATGCTTTGTCCCCAAAGCCAAGTATACCTTCAAATTGTGTCATTTCTTTCTTACTGTCAAACACTACCATAAAAATATCTTTTACGTGGGTAAATCTCAAGGTTTCTCTTCCATGTGAGGCATCCATGATTCAAAAATCTTATTGTGCAGATCTGGAAGGCTTGGCTAGAACCGGTTAAACCTTCCAATCAGCTTGTTATCCCTGAGAACTTCTTCATTCACTCTCAATTCTTTCAGGATATTATTATTGAAGTCAATTTTTAAAGGCATTTCAAGATTTTGAGTGAATCATCGACAAGTTGTGCTTGGAAACTCCATTGATGTAGCGGATTTTGTAAAAGCCATATGGGTCACATCTTTCACATCTCCAGCAAAGGAAGCCAAACTAGGGATGCCCATCCTGAGAGACAACACCATATATGTCTATTGAGGAGAGCATGCAACCATTGTGCCATTAGCTTCCCCATTCGCAGCCAGTGTGAGAGTCCATGATTTGTGGTTTGCAAGCAAAGAGCTAGGGCAGGAAGGAAATTCCAAAGTAGGATTTTGGCTTTCCAAGACCGTCGAAATGCCAAGGAAAGGCCCTTGGCACAAGGAAAATATGCACCCCGATCATTCGTAGCACTTGAAACATCTACCTCTGAACATTGACTCCCATTCATAGCCCTAAGATAATTGTGCATTGGAGAAGACTACAAATCAACAACTTTCGACATCATGACAACACCTATATCTTAATAATTTATATATAATTGTATCGTTATTGTAGGCTACACTAATTTCTAATTTATTTATCACCACTTAGTTCATTAAAATAACTGAACTTATCAAGTTATTATTTTATCACAATTAAATTCATTATTTAATATTTATTGCTTAATCAATTTAATTCAAATTTTAATCTAAATTATCTATAATTAAATTAATTTAAATCTTAAACTACATTTTAAAGTTAAGTATCAAATTAAAATATTAAATTGAATAATCAGTCTAGTTAACTCACCAATTAAATCAATTGATAGGCCTAAAACAAAATAAAATATGGTGTGCTCACCTCTTAGGAGATGTGCAACTTAGGGAACCTTATTTTTCTCTATTTCGTTCAAGGAAACCTTAGAGATCTTAATCAAATGGTTGAATTGAGAAGAGGGATCTGCTATAAGGTCTACTATGGTGTGATTATAGATTAAAAGGGGGTTCACCACTACGCAAAGGCTTAGAAAGACAAGAAATGTAACATGCAAAACCTAATTATATGACCTAAAAAGTGAACTCAAATTAGAATAGAAAATTGGAGATAAACATAGGTGCACCTGGAAGGCTGAAGATGCTTGAAACAAGGTCTAGAATGTTGAAATTATGACTTTTGAAGCACACTAGAACTCATATGCCAGGAGGGGTGATTTAGTCCCAGTTGAGGGTTTCAGGCCGAAACCAGAATTTTCAATTGCTAAACCAGGATCTAAAGAATAAGTCTAAAATAGTATATTGGGACACATATGCCACAAGTGGCAATTTAGTCCCAGTATCAGGGTTAATTTGAAACTATGATATCCTCTATTGATCTATACTTCTCTCCCTTCTAATTTCTGAGTCTAAAACACTAAATTCTGACCCATAGGTGACTTTTCATGATCTTGCAAGATAGATGACAACTTTGAGAACTTTCTCAAATCTTTCTCTTCAATGGATCTCCAACCTAGATATACAAATCACACACTAAAGAGACAGAAAAATGTTGTTTTGTTAGTGGATAGGGGTTTTCCTTGGTCAAACCCCATTTTGGTAATCAAACCTTGAAATAAAATGAAAGAGAATGAAGGAATGATGAATGAACAAATATGTTATGTTGCAACTCACCAAACCATTGATATGAAGGCTGCAATCTTGTATGAAATGGCTGGCATGAATGTAGATCTTGACTCTTGATAGAATGATATGGATCTTGACTTGAATGCTTGCTTGAATCATAAGATACCTACATCACAAATGTTAGCCTAATAACAAACACGATGCATGATGACTTTGACTTGATGCTTGAATCTTGAATATAGCTCCAAAGTACTTGATAATCAACTCTTAAATGCTCTTGAATGCTCATAAGATCTCTTAAATTGCTAGCAAAAATTATGTGAAATAACCTTGTATTTATACTTGTTTATGCCAAATTTCTAAAAATTACAACACTAGAAGCAAACATTAGATCTAGGAGAATACAATTTTGCCAAATTGAATTCAAAATAGGTCTAAGCTAAAGCAAGACTCATATGCAAATTGTGGCATATGAGTGCTAGTAGCCTAGGTTTGGGACACAAATTTCAAGAAATGTTAAGTTCTAAGCCAAATTTAGGACCAGGCCCTAAAACTTAGGTGGTACCCATATGCCCAAGGTTGTGTATGAGTCCCAAATCACTAAATCATGGTCATACAATCCAAAATCATTAAACTATGATTGGTCATTTGATATGTGTCAGGATTATCCTTAGAAAGATGCATTAAATAAGGCTTATGGATGCAAAATAGGACCAAATAAATCATAAAAAAGACCAATTTTAGTAGGGAGGGTGAAAACAAGTGTGAAAATGTAAAGGGATACATTTTTATACACTACATTTTTCCATATGTCTCTTCTAAGTTCATCGGAGTGTTGGTCACTTTGTTAACAAAGGATGGTTGAATGTTTGCTTCATTAGAGGAACTAGGTTCACCTATTGTAGGGAACTTAGGCTTAGCTTATGTCTCAATTTCAGGATGTAAAATACCAAACATCTCAAGTTGTGTTGGTTGTTTCATGGAAGGATAAAAGGATGCATTAGTCTCAAGATTGTTAAGGCAATCGTTTATAAAGTTGTTCATGCTATCATCATCTCCTCCAATGATGTCAACTTTGTGAGGACATGCATTAGGAGTTGATTGAGTACGAGTTCAATTTCATTAGGATCATTTCCAAAAGCACAACTTGACACATCCACTAATGACCTCAAGGAAATCCAAAGCTTACCAAAGAAAATATCCATGATGAAATGCAATGCAATAAACTAGAATGAAATTTGTAAATGTAATATGGAAATTAAGCAATGAAATAAATGAAAAAAATTAAGTTAGGTCTAATGAAATGAATGAAACATAAACTTAGTAAACTGAAACATAAATCTAACAATAGAAAATAGAAGCATAGAAAGAAGGATTTTAATGTTATAAAATGCAAATTCATATCTAACATGGGACTAAATTGCCTAGAAGGGTGTATGAGTCCTAGTAAGGGTTTTTGTAGGGTTCAAATTTTGAAAAAAAGTCAGCACAAAACTCCCAAGAATTAGGTAAAACAACTTGCACCATGACTAAATCACCCAGAGGGGTGAATGAGAACTAGATGAGGGTTTTGACAATAATTTCAGAAAATTCTGAGTGAATGTTAAGGTTTTTAATTTGCATGTAGTCTAGACTAAGTGCAATTATAGATTTCAAATGAAATTAAATGATGCAAGATGCAAAAATGCAATCTATATTTACTTTCACTAATGCAAGATTTATAAGCCCTAAATGCAAATGAACTAATGCAAGACTTAATGCAAAGTTAATGTAAGCTATATCTAGGAATATGAAGCACTCCAAATCAGAAATAAGGTGTCCAAAGGCTAGGTTCACTAAAATGAGATGAAAGAAAATATGGTGTGCCCACCTTTTAGGAGATGGGCAACTTAGGGAATCCTATTTTGCTCTATTTCATTCAAGGAAACCCTAGAGATCTTAATCCAATGGTTGAATTGAGAAGAGGGATCTACTATAAGGTCTCCTAAGGTGTGATTAAAGATAAAAAGGGGGTTCACCTCTAAGCAAAGGATTAGAAAGACAAGAAATGTAAGTAACATGGAAAACCTAATTATATGACTAAAATGAACTCAAATTAGAATAACAAACTGGAGATAAATAGAGGTGCACCTAGAAGGATGAAGATGCTTGAAACAAGGTCTACAATCATAAAATTATGAATTTTGAAGTACATTGAGACTCATATGCTAGTAGGGGTGATTTAGTCCTAGTTTAGGGTTACAGGCCGAAACCAAAATTTGCAACTGCTAAAATAGGATTTATAGAAAAAGACTAAAAATTTGTATATTGGGACACATACGCCACGAGTGGTAATTTATTCCCAGTATCAAGGTTGATACGAAACTTTGATATCCTCTAGTGATCTTCTATAGCTTCTCTCCCTTCCGATCTCCAAGTTTGAAACACTAAATTTCAACTTGTAGGTGACTTTCCGTGATCTTACATGATCGATGAAAACTTTGACAACTTTGACAAATTTCTCCAATCTTTCTCTTCAATCGATCTTCAACCTAGATCTACAAATCACACACTAAAGGGAGGGAAAAATGTTGTTTTTTTAGTGGATAGGGGTTTTCCTTGGTCAAACTCTGTTTTGGTAATCAAACCTTGAAATGAAATGAAATGAAATAGAATGAAGGAATGATGAATTAACAAATATGCTATCTTTTTACTCACCAAACCCTTGATATGAAGGCTACAATGTTGTATGAAATGGCTAGGATGAATGTAGATCTTTAATCTTGATAGAATGATATGGATCTTGACATGAATGCTTTCTTGAATCATAAGATACCTACATCACAAATGTTAGCTCAAAAACAAACATGATGCAAGATGATTTTTACTTGATGCTTGAATCTTGAATATAGCTCCAAATTACTTGATAATCAACTCTTGAATGCTCTTGAATTCTCTTACTTGAATGCTCATAAGATCACTTAAATTTCTAGACGAAATTATGTGAAATAACCTTGTGTTTATACTTGTTTATGCCAAATTTCCTGAAATTAGAACACTACAACCTAACATCAGATCTAGGAGAATAAAATCCCACCAAGAATTGAATTTAAAATAGATCCAAGATAAAGAGGGACTCGTACACTAGTTGGGGTGTATGAGTCCCAATAGCTTAGGCTTGGGACACAAATTTCAACAAATGTTATGTTCTATGCCAAATTCAAGACCAAGCCCTAAAACTTAGGTGGGACCCATATTCCCAAGGTAGGTACCTATGAGTCCTAGATCACTAAATCTAGGCCATACTATCCAAAATCATTAAGTTATGATTGGTCATCTGATATGTGTCAAGATTATCCTAAAAAATATGCATTAAATAAGGCTTGTGGATGAAAAATATGACCAAATAAGGCATAAAGAATCCTAATTTTAGCAGGGAGGGCCCAAACAAGTGTGAAAATGTAAAGGGATACATTTTTATACACTAAAAGGCCAATCAATTTGGTTAGCTCAAGATCATGCATTGATTAAGAAATCAATAATTATCAGTTCACTAATCAAATGAGTTGAATACCTAGTCACCTCCATCCAATTAACAAATTGATTGCCAACTTTTCCCATCAGACCCATCCATTTTTGGATCCAATTCATGGTCCATGATCAAATCTCCCCATTCAAATTCCTCTAAATTATTTATAAATTGGAGCTTCATCTTGCATTTTCACCATCTTGAATTGAGCAAGTAGCTACTATAGCATTGAGAAATAAACATCCCAAATAATTCTAGTACATCCACTCCATCTACAATGATGATTTGCATTGGTTTAACACTTATAATTTTGTTTATTTTATTCTGAGTCAAATTTTTATTTAGCTCAATTGGAAGGTGAAAGTTTGTGATTTTTTTGGAGTATAAATTTATTGCTTCATTCTCCTTTTTAATTTATTTGATTTCATATGCCATATTTTTGGAATTACTGGTATGAATCTAAACTAACTTTTCATTTGTAGGGTCAAATTTCCAATTTTTATTTATTTTTATAGGTTCTAATTATTTTTGGTAGTTGGATATTTTAAGATTTTTGACTCTTATATTGTAGGTTGTTGATTCCCAGCCCAAAACATGACACAACCCTCTTTTGTTGCTTCTATTAATTCCCACAATAATTTTTTCTATAAAACAATCATGAATAAAAGACAAGAGAGAGGTATATTGGTAATTCAAATTCAGTTGAAATAAAATCCATGTAAATGTCAGTCTAAAAAAATCAATTAATTGCTTATACAAGTCAATAGTGTTTTGCATGATGGTAGATCTAAATCTACCAATATCCATGTTAAATCATTTCCTTTGATATGCATAGTAACTCACCTCATTCCCATTAGTCCATCACTTATTGTTAGTGTACTATAGGAAAATGGATCATTGACATTTTCATGGTTATTTAGATCTTTTTCCTATGATGTTTGACTTATCTTGCTTTGATTCAATGTTCCAATGTAACTTACGCATTCACATTATGTCCTAAATATTCAAATTATGATATTTTGTGAAGGTGTTGTGAAGTGTTGTAACACATTTCTACACTTTTCTTGACTCTTCTTATTATAATTCATTTAAATATTCCCCTTTTATCCCTTACTAGGTCTTATTTCAAAGTGTTGTAAAGTCTTGTAACAAACTTTCATGCTTTCTTAGGCTTGTCACCACTAATTACACCTTTCTTAAGCTTTATTTGGCCCCTTTATGAACTTATAGGTCATAATTAAGTGTATTTTTGAATGTAAACCCAAAAAACAACATTAAATGCAACTTAATTATTGAAACCTACTTACAAGCCTAGAGTGGGACCCATTTTCCATGGGTGGCGAATGAGTCCCTCTTGACTCTAAATTCAAAATAATTCAAAATTTCTTTCAGGTTTTTATTCATTAAGACTTTTTGTCCACCTGTGATGTATTATTGGGTAATTAGGGCATAAGTGTGTATAAATAAGTGTTTTTCTACCCATTTTACACCTAATTCATTCAAGAATTCATCCTTGCATTCAATCTCATTCATCCACTTAAGCATCAAAGCATCATTCAATCAAGCAAACATCAAGCATCTTGGAGTAGCCATTGAAATATCTTTAGACTTCAACAAGGTTTTGGTGAGTTAGGACATTTGCATGTTGTTATTCATCATTTCCTTCTTCATTTCATTTCATTTCTTATCGAGGGTTTGATTACAAAAGTGGGATTTGACCAAGGAAAATCCCTATACTATAACCCTTAACCATTTTCCCCCTCTTTGCATGTGTGTTTGTAGCTCTTGTAGGAAGATTTGGCAAAGAAATAGGTGTTGCAAAGTGGTCAACAAGTAATCAAAGTGTTTCAAGTAAACCAAACCCTAATTCAAGATTGGAGACAACATACAATCCATTTTCTGTAGATTTGACTCCGTCAACTTGACAAGAAGACAAGTGTAGATCTGGGCCCATAGAATTGATTCCTAAATTTATAGATTTTTGGAGGACTGATTTGCCATCAGTGGCGAATGAGTCCCACCTATAGGTTTTTCAGAATTTAGTTCCTATAGTTAGAAAGTAGTTTCAGGTCTTTTTACTAGTAGGAGGACCGATTCTCCATTAGTGGTGAATGAGTCCCACTAGTGATAAACAATCATTTTTTTCCAGTTTCCAGAACCTTCCAAAATCTTCTTTAATAAGTTTTGGAATTCATTGAAATCCTTAGTGGACATTTCCAATTGTGCCTTTGGCTATGATCCTAATGACCTTGAGATTTCTCATGCTCTTTCAACTCCTCATGAATGTCCTCCTCGTGATGTAGATATCATTGGAGAAGATGATGATAGCATGAGAAAGTTCCTAAATGAATGTCTTGATATCCTTGAAGCTAATGCAAATTTTTACCCATCCATGAAACATTCAAACCTCCCTACTGTTGCACCTCCTGATACATTTGGTTATCTACATCTTGAAACAAATGGACCTAAGTTCACTCCATCAGGTGAACCTAGCTCCTCTAAACAAACAACTCCTCAATAATTTTATGATCATAAAATTGAAAACACACCAATCAACCTTGAAGAAACATATGACAAAGGCTTTACTATCTTAAGAAAACAAGGTTGTGACACAACAACCAAGCATAACATTCACTAAATTTTGGAACAATGACCAACAAATGAAAACAAAACAAGATTAGGATATCAAGATCCTCCTCATGACAACAAGTATCCTTTTGAATATTGGAGACTTTCAGATGATGGTACAATGATCTTTGATTCTCCTCCTGAATTGAATTTCCTCCTCCCATGTGAAAAACCATTACCTGATTCTAATGACAAGGATGCTAGGATCCCTGTAGGTCCTCTTCCTCCTTCAATTCATGAAAAAGGTGAATCTAGTAAATGAAAACAACCTTACAAATTGAAAAAAATCAAGTTTCCTCTCCATCCACCACCTAAGTGTGAAAGGAAACTCCAAATGCTTTTAAACAGAGGTCTCATTCTCTTACCACCTATGAATAGGTTGGTAATCAATCCTAAAGATTCTAACATACCATATTGCAAATACCATCATGTTCTTGGCCATTGAACTGATGAATGTTAGACATTGAAGGACATGCTGAGTAAGTATCACTTCATTGATACCGATAATTATCCTATCATCCCATAATTCCCTAAACCAATTCCCCTCATCATGTGAAAGTTGTAGAATTCTCCATTCTCACTATTGTATGACCTTTCCCATCACCGATCTTGGCTCATTCTTTCCTTACACTCTGTGGGGACACAAAGTTGTTAGCCTTGTCCTAGTAATACATTTTTCCTCGTCTCTTAACTGTGTTATTTCCATTTTGCTTATACCACTTGAGATTGAGAAGCCAATAACTTAGTTAATGGTTGACTTGCATTTCCATTACTCTCCTATTACATTTTCATTTGTACATATGTATCGTGTTCCTTCGTAATGTGTGTTTGACGTTCTCTCTCTCTTTGTGCACTTCCTCTATTTGTACCTCCATTCTTCTATATGCCATACATTTTACCTTTCCTTTTTCACTTTTTTTTCGTCTTTTCCTTTTAGCGATGATGCAAAGCGTTGAGACCGTAATGTCTCTTACATGTTGACCCAAAAGGCCCTTCTCTTTTTCACTTTTGTTTTGTGTTTTCCTTTTGGGGATGACAGAAAGCATTGAGATGCCCTATGTCTCTTCCATGTTGACCCAAACAATCCCTTTTCCTTTTTACTTTGTATTTTCTTGTCTTTTCCTTTTGGGGATGATGCAAGGCATTGAGACCGAAATGTCTCCTTCATGTTGAACCAAAAGCTTTTCCTTTTCATTTTCTCTTTGCTTGTGTTTTCCTTTTGGGGATTATGCAAAAGCATTGAGACCACAATGTCTCTTCCATGTTGACCCAAAACAAATATTTTTCTTTTGTTTTCATTCTCTTTGTGTCATTCTTCTAGTTGTATGTATTTGGGGAATGATGATAGTTCTGAGATTTTTAATAAAAAAAATTGCTGTAATGAACATACTCACCCCAAATCCATAGATCCCTTATGTGTTTGGTGTGTTTCTTTATGGGGGGAAACCCTCCTTTCTTTTTTTTTCTTTCTTGTTTACATGGTGTAGCCTTACTTAGAAACATATGACTTGGCATAGGGGATTTCCAAGTTGGCTCTCATGTCTTGGTTCTTTTGGAGCTTTTTTTTCACTACTTTAAAGTAATTTCTCACATAACAGTGTGTAGCAATTCCTTTAAAGTGGGGGCATACATTGGCATTATTCATTTTGTATTTTTCCTTTTCTTGGTTCTTAGTGCAGCTTTGTTACTTCATATGATGTGTTTGTCGCTTTGTGGATGACATTGGGTGTGATTTCCTTCATAAGCATGATCTATCTTAGCATATTATATTCCTCTTAGTGGCTTGATGTGACACACTACATCCCGTAAGTTGTGAATATTCTATTCTTTGATCGGTCCTCTCTTGGAGACATTAGACACAATGTTCCCTAGGTGATAGACCTTACATGAACTAAATAAGATGCATTTGAACATTTATCTTGCATTTTACATTTTTGCATTCACATGGCCACCTTGCATAACATAGCTTGCATGCCTATGGCACCATCATATTTGTTCATGAGTTCTAAGCATAAGAAGATTTTACTGTCTCATGAAGCACAAAACAACATTTTTCCTTTGTGGTACCTTATTAAAGTTATTAGGAGGTATAACTTTGGTATGGTTGAGTGGGAAGCCCATTCCATGAGACAACTTTCCCCATAGCCACCTATGTGTTTGTGAGTAAATACCACCTGAGTGTATGTTTCTCAACTTTTGGGCCTTCTCACTCAATATATCACCATGAATTTCATCACCCTAGAGTGATTATACATTTTCTTCCTCAGACAAATAGCCTAGATCTGATTAACAACTAGTTGAACAAACGATCGAAGCCTGATCTGACTTTTCCTTTCCCTCTTCCTTCTCTCTTTCTCTTTCATACATGTGTGCTCCTTTGTTCTTATGTTTAGTTTGCCATGGGATCTTCATCCTAGGGGCTTGATCACCCCTCTTGATCATTGTGATCTCATCTTGCTAGCATAAATGCATTTGAACCTCCCTCTCGATATGCATGGCTACTTTAGTGTAAGTTTGAAGCAAGTTCATCCTCTTACTAAAGTGGGGGCTAAATGTACCATAGAAAAATGGATCATTGACATTTACATGGTTATTTAAATCATTTTCCTATGATGTTTGACTTATCTTGGTTTGATTTAATGTTGCAATGTAACTTATGCATTCACATTAGGTCCAATATATTCAAATTATGATGTCTTGTGAAGGTGTTGTGAAGTGTTGTAACACATTTCTACACTTTTCTCAACTCTTCTTATTATAATTCATTTAAATATTCCCCTTTTATCCCTTACCAATTCTAATTTCAAAGTGTTGTAAAGTCTCGTAACAAACTTTCATGCTTTCTTAGGCTTGTCACCACTAATTACACCTTTCTAATGCTTTATTTGGCCACTTTATGCTCTTACATGTCATACTTAAGTGTAATTTTGAATGTAAACCCGACAAACAACATTAAATGCAACTTAATTCTTGACACCCACTTACAAGCCTAGAGTGGGACCCATTTTCTGTGGGTGGCGAATGAGTCCCTCTTGGCTCCAAATTCAAAATAATTCAAAATTTCTTTTAGGATTTTATTCATTAAGACCATATGTCATCCTATGATGTATTATTGGGTAATTAGAGTATAAGTATGTATAAATAAGTGTTTTTCTACCCATTTTACACTTAATTCATTCAATCATTCATCATTGCATTCAATCTCATTCATACACTTAAGCATCAAAGCATCATTCAATCAAGCAAACATCAAGCATCTTGGAGTAGCCATTGACATATCTTTAGACTTCAACAACAAGGTTTTGGTGAGTTAGGACATTTCATGTTGTTATTCATCATTTCCTTCTTCATTTCATTTCATTTATTTATCAAAGGTTTGATTACCAAAGTGGGATTTGACCAAGACAAATCCCTATTCTCTAACCCTTAACCATTTTACCCCTCTTTGCATGTGTGTTTACATCTTTTGTAGGAAGATTTGGAAAATAAATAAGTGTTGGAAAGTCATAAACAAGTCATCAAAGTGTTTCAAGTCAACCAAACTCTAATTCAAGCTTGGAGACAACCTACAGTCCATTTTCTGCAGATCTAACTCTGTTAACCAAACAAGAAGACAAGTGTAGATCTAGGCCAATATAATTGATTCTTGAATTTGCAAATTTTTGGAGAAGGATTGATTCGCCATCAGTGGTGAATGAGTCCCACCTATAAGCTAGAAAAGTTTATTTTGTTAGAATTTAGTTCCCCATAGTTAGAAAGTAGTTTTAGGTCTTTTTACTAATAGGACTCATTCACCACTAAAGAATGACTGATTCACCATCAGTGGTGAATGAGTCCCACTGGTGATAAACAGTGATTTTTTTCTAGTTTCCAGAACCTTCTATTAGCTCTCAAAAACATAGGTAAAGGGAACTTCAAGAGGCTACCAATCTCTTGTTACGTTTTAGTGTAACAAACAAGGTTGAAATGCTAAAACCTTCTACTCTTCAAGTGTTGCTAGACCTTGGCGGGTGTACCTATATGAATTGGGCAGACTTGACTTATGATCTTCTCTCTTGCTATGATTTTTCCACGATGGCAGATGGAAGTCGAAAAATGAAATCAAATTTGGTATAGATTGTATAGCAATATTCCAAACTAAATCCTAATATGCTCAGTTAACAAATGTAAATAAAATGAATAAATCTAAATGGTGAAATGCAAAGACTAGTGCCTTATTGGGTATGCAGAGTCAAATGAAATAGAAATATGCAACATCTTTATGGAAAACACTCAAATTGTTTGGCATATGTTTTTTTTATAACTTGTATAAACATGCAAGATTGTGATTGCTAAGCTCTTCTTAATAATCCAGATGAATTTCCCTGATTACTGTGATCAATTAAAAGGATTTAATCTTTCCTTGAAAGAACCGATCAATCAACCACACAGATACAACAAATGTGCACTGATAAACTAAAGATAAACTTGTTATATCAATTTAAACAACCAGAAAGCATCAATCTTGGAGACAACTTAGTAATAATTTCAACAAGCACAACAAACAATTGACACCAGAAATGAGCAGCCACATCAACTAATTTTCATTAAAAACTCCATTTTGAAAACATGCATCATGGTCTCTATTCTATGGAAAATTTTATCCAACTATATATTCTCTACCCTATCTACTCTAAATTCTGATCTAATCTCTCCATTTATATTTGAGAATGAATATTTATACATTGGCAACCAAAGAGACACAACGCTTCACATTCACTTGTCGGCAACCAACTGTATTCAAGCTTTTGTTAATCATCACTGAAACAATCACTGAGACATCCTGTAGTTATGTTGTAGGCAAATGTATCGCCGAAAGTCATCCTTCTGTCAATCGTTGTGAAGTCATGTCATCTCATCGACACTTTGAGTCTCGCCGATAGTTGCCCTTCATCCCATGTGCTTCACTGTGACATTTTTGAGTCAAGGAGATGTCCCATAGAAGATACTTCACCTTACCAAGATGTGCTCTTTAGTGTACTGTTTGGTCGCTAAGACAATTAACACCCTGTGTTTGATCGAGATGCACCCTGTGGTAACTTTTTGGTCATTGAGATGTAAAAACCCTTTCACTGATGAAATTAATCTTACTGATGAAATTTAAATTTCATCGACAAGACTATGAATCTTCGAAAAGACTCATACCGATGCCAAATGTCTCACCGAGAAATCTCCCAAAGTTCACATTTGATCGCCATGACAATATCATCCTCACACTGATGAAGCAACATGTCAGCATGAAAAAATAGATCGAAAAGACTATATAACCTCACTCTGATAGTCTTTGATAGAGCTCATTCGCATTGTCGACAAGACTGGAGGCGTTCGCCAAAACCATACTATGATACACTTTAGTTCTACCAATATGCATATCTTTATTGTCAGTTAGCAAGAAAATTCAAACTCGCCAAGACCTCACCGCAAAAACCTTTGTCATGCGATATGTTTGCTTTATCATCGGTTGGTAAGACACCACAAATTTTTTGAGACTTCATATCGAATACCTTTTGCTTGGCCGAAGTGTTTGCCTAGACCCCGATAGTCGATGAGACAAAAAAGGTTCGTTATGACATTACTCTGATGAAAGATCCTTTGCTGATATTTGTATCCTTCTACCACAAGTCAGTGAAACAATAAGATCTCGCCAAGAGCCCACATCGAAGAAGACTCTCCTACCAAAAGATACTTGCATGTGAACTCCAATTGCTGTGACATCAAAAATGTCTTGCCGATAGGCAACACAAATGTATATCGACAAAAATGTATTATGGGTTGGGGAAACCTTGACAATCTCATGCCAATATGGATCACAAAGTGAAATACTTAGACCTAGATGGATTTCATGGGACTACATGGCCAAATATGGGGAAAATGTGCTAGTGATAGGACTTATTTGGAAACTTATGAGTATAAACAACATGTAGAATCATCATAATTTTATAGTTCTAACAGTGGCTCTGTCTGGGGATGAATGATTGTAAGATCATTGCAAGGATCCCAATCTCAGGGTGAGTAGTCTAGACACAAGATGATGGATTATGTGAGCAAGATGGAATGAATGGAGATGAAAGTGACCCTACACTACTGTACATGGAAAAATAATTTGAAAGAAGGAAAATCAGGATTGTCCATGTACTGGCAAGTCCTGTTCCTTTTATTTCCTAAACTTCTGTGCATGGAAGATAGAATTTTGAGAGGATTGTCAAGGATTGTCCATGCACTGGAAACCCTTAATCCTCTGTATTGTTGAAGAGAAAAAATGCTTTAGAAATTTCCCATGTATAGGAAATTCCTAATATTCAACAACCATATTCTATAGATAGTATGAATCTTCATCTTTCTTTCCAACAACATCAAAAGGTCCCAGCTACAAGGCTTCAAACTTCCCATGCTTGCCCTTCTACTGGCACCTTGCGTTCCACATCAATACCAAATCACTTTCTCCAAATTTTCTATCCTTCACCTTTTTATCAAATAGATACTTCATCTATGTCTGTATCTTCATGTTTTGGTTTTGGGAAACTCTCCTTATTTCATCAAGTTCAGCTAGTTGCTCCATTCTTTCCTCCATAGGTTCTGGAATATCCAAATCTTCCTGAAGGAAAAACTTGTAGATTGGTAACAAATTCCGCAAAGGCATCCTGGCTTGTGTTGCATACACCAATTCAAATGGAGATTTTCCAATTGCCTTTTTTACAGTGATTTTGTCAACCCAAACTGCCAGTTTTAATTTTGAATCCCAAGCTTTCTTGTTCTGACCTAGCATCCTTCTTATAATCTTTAGAAGACTCTTATTGCTAGATTCTGCTTGACCATTAGCCTGTGGATGGTAAGGGGCTGCATAAGAAATGGTAATGCCATATGTGCTACAGAAATTTCTGAATTCATCTGATCTAAAACACATCCCATTGTCAGTGATCAATCTTATTGGTGTACCAAATCTGGTAATGATGTTGTCCATTAGAAAATTTGTCACAACTCTACTTGTAGCCTGTTTAGTTGGGATTGCTTCAACCCATTTGGTAAAATAATCAGTGGCCACCAATATCCACCTATGTCCACCACTTTATTTTTCTTGTACCTCTCCAATGAAATCAATTCCCCATTGATGAAAAGGGGCATCAACCTACAAGGGTCGAAGTGGCAAAGCTCCCTGATACTTCAGTTTTCTAGAGAATTTATGGCATGCCTCACATTTTATTACATATGTAAGAGTCATTGAAAACCTTTGGCCAGTAATAACCTGCCATGAGAATTTTATGTGCAGTTTTCTTTGCTAAGTAATGTCCTCCACAAACCCCTTCATGCATTTCACTTAAAACATGCCTAGCCTGTGATTCATTGAAACATAACAATAGCATACCATCCCTATTTTTCCAAAATAGATCTCCATCCATGAAGACATACGTAGATGACTACAACTTCAAAGTTCTTTTCTAGCTATCACTCAATTCCTCTGGACACTTCTTGTATTTAAGATAATGCATGATATCTGTATACCATGCCAGAGTATGCTCAATGATCACAATTGCAGTCTCTTCTTCTACACTACAAATTTGATTTGCTTCAATATTCGCCTCTACCATCAACTTGGACAAGCCCTGGCCTCTTACTAGTTTAGTAATTTGTATCTCCATGTCAAACTTTTGGATTTTGTTAATCCATCTACATCTTTTTCCTGTTACTTCAGACTCTATCAGAATATCCTTGATAGCTGCATGAGGAACATAAGCAACCACCTTTGCTCCAACAAGATATGGCCTAAAAGCTTTTATAGCTTTTACTAATGCAAATGCCTACTTTTCCATTATGTCATATTTTAATTCAGACCCCTGTAATGACTTACTAAAGAAAGACACAGGCTATTCATAACAATCCTCATTCTTCTGTAACATACCAACAACAATAGTGTGCATTGAGGTGAATGAAAATATCTGAAAAGGTTTTGTAAAATCTAGAGACTTAAGGACAGGAGCCTCCTTGATGGCCCTTTTTATGGATACAAAAGCTTCCAAGGCTTCTGCAGTCCTCTCTACCTTTTATCCTTTCTTCAACATTTTTGATATGGGTTTAATGATCTGAGCAAAGTTAGAAACAAATCTCCTAACAAGATTAATCTGTCCAAAGAATGATTGTATAGCCTTAACATTTTTAGGGATATGAATTTTATCAATGGCCTCAACCCTCTTAGGATCTATCTTAATCCCTTCTTTTGAAACAATATGTCCCAAGAGCTTACCTTCTGTGACTGCAAAATGACACTTCTTAGGGTTCAAGCTAATACCATACTCTAAGGCTTTAATAGATACCTTCTCTAGATGTTGAACATGATCTTCAACCTTCTTTGAATAAGCAGTCAGGTCATCCTAATACACCACCATGATAACATTGATCAAATCTACAAATGCCACATCCATAGCTCTTTGGAAGGTTGCTCCTACATTGGTGAGACCAAATGGCATTCTCAAATAAACATGTCCCCCAAGGAGTTGTAAAGGCTATCTTATATTGCTTAGATTCCTTGACCTTGACTTGGTTATACACTAAAAATCCATCCATCATAGACAATAGTTCACACCCTATTACCTTATGCAATATAGCCTTCATATTGGGTAGAGGATAATTATCTTTGAGGGATGCTACACTTAGATTTCTGAAATCTACACATAGCCTGATATCTCCATTTTTATTTCTGACAAGGACCAAGTTTGAGACCCACGTTGAATGTTTGATTGGTTTAATGATTCCCCCATCTCTAAGCTTTTCCAATTCTTCTTGCATTTTAGGCTCCAATGTTGGATTTATGGGTCTTTGCTTTTGTCTGAATGGTCTAGCATCTTGCTTCAATGGTATTTCATGCTAAAACAGATCTTCCCTGTATGCTTTTAGATCTTCATAAGACCAAGCAAACACATGTTTATATTTTCTTAGCAACTCTATCAACATTTTTCTAATTGTTGGGCTTATCTTCTTCCCTATGTACACCCTTCTTAGTGTCATCTCAGTCCCCAAGTTAATTTCTTCAATATCTTCCCTCTTGACTGGTGTTTGCTTCATGAGGGATCGATCATTTCCATCATACACCCTCTCCAATGCCACTAAGCCTTTAGGAAGCTTATTTGTTTTAAGCTATAAGATCTCCTTCCCAAATATTGTTTTCTCCCCATCCACTTCTTCAACAAAGGTATTGAAGTCAATCTCTTGGGCTTCATACTGATCTATATAGTGGAGAAACTTCATAAGGTTAGTATCATCATTGAAGACCTGCCAACTATAAATGCTATGAGGAACAGTAGGCCTTGTCTTGAACTCAATTTGTGATACTCTAGCCAGTGTAATGTCATCTCTTTTCAGCACCACATTTGCTAAAAACTCTGCCATTATATTTTTTGACCTATCAATCCACTCAATTGAGAGGGCATCAAACAATTCAATTATGTCCCATACAACATTTCTATATTGCTTCAGTATTTTATGTTTTTCTATATATTTTGACTTAATTTGTGAAACAACCAACTCAGAATCCCCTTGAATAGCCAACAACTTGATTTTGTGTTTCACAGCTATATTCAAATTTGTTAACAAAGCTTCATACTCTGCAACATTGTTTGTACATTCAAATGCTAACAAAAATGAATACTTAAATGTAACACCCTTCAGGTGAAACAAATACTATCCCTGCTCTATTACTTTCTTGACTACAGGCTCCATCAAAATACATCTTCCACACACCATTGCAGTTTTGTGCAGCATGCTTCTCAATTGGATCACTATTGATCAACTCTAGCTAGGCTAGTTCTATATTAAAACTCCCAAGATCAACATCACAAAAAAAATTGATCTGATTTTGTGGTACATAGTCAACAAGTTGATTCATCCTTGGCTCCCTGTACAACTTTACCTCTTGGCCATTTACCAGAATTGTTGCATAAGATAGATCAAACTGAACATTCCCACCAATAGTTATCGTCCACTGTCTTGATAAAAGCATACCAAACTGAGGAGGGGTGTCTATTACTGTTATATCAATATTGTAGGCCACTTGAGGATAAGCAGATAGCTTGACTTCAACATCTTTCATTCTACCCACCATAGGAACAAGTCAGCTATCCATCACGTAGCATTTACCTTCATATTTATCCACCCTCATGCCTAGTTGTTTCATCACTCCTACTGGCATAATATTCATGGTAGCACTAGAATCTATCATGCAATTCCTTAACAATTTGTTATTTATGAGTAATGTAGTGAAAAAAGGATTGACCTATGGGGGACTTGTCAATACATTACTCAAGCAGATTTCTGAGATATTCACTTCCTCTTGCTTACTACTTGCTTTAGTAGCCACCTTGTTTTCAGAATTCACATGCTTTTCATTTGTAATCAATTGGACAACACTGTCTCTGTACTCATTAATCTTCATCATCTCAAGTAGTGGAACAAACATCTTTACCTGAGATAAAGCCTGAGTGAAGTCAAAAGAAGAATTCTCCACTTTAACCATTTTCTTTTGCTCTGGCATTTCTCCTTTGTTTTCTTCCTTTTCTCTTTACTTGGCTAATTAGGCTTTTTCATTTATTTGTGTAATTCCTTCACTTCCTCCTTGTGGATAGGCTTCTATTTAGTTTCATCATATTGTTTATTTTCTATCCTTTTAACAGTTCCTCAATTCCTTGTGTCGCCTTTTCTTTCATAAAAATACCCCCAGGGACACCTTCCTTCTCATTTATAGTCCTTTTTCTCAACCAGTACTTACTCTTTTCCTCTTCAATAAGTTTCCTCATATTGCATTGAGTAGCTATTTTAATAGAATGTGGCTCTGTATATTCTTCTTCAGAGTCAGAAAGGATCTATTGTTCAGCCATATAGACATTGTATCTCTGATTTGAAACATCATAGTTGTAGCCTTCATCCTCTGAAGATGGGTACCTCTCTTCCACATGGTGAAAAGTGTTTGAAGTCAAATACACTTTTTGATCTTCTCCATTTTTTCCCATCAACATTCCTTCCTCTTGTATTCGTTGGGCTACAACACAATAATCTGGGGAATGTGGCTTATCACAGACTTCACAGAAATAATTGTTATTCACCATATAGGTTTCCTTCTTCCTCAATGGATTAGGAGTTTCTTTGCTTCTAGGCCTATCTGTTATAGGTTTTCCATCTTTCTAGTTTGTGTTATAAGGCATTGCATGCAACCTAGGCCTTTCATTCCTATATGTGTGCTCCTGTTTGTATTGATAATTATTGGTTTGTTGGGGAGCCCTATGATTGTCTCTTTTATTAATTATTCCAGTAACCCTCCTATTGTTTTCAATTGTTAATGCTATCTTCTGGGCTTCAACCAAGTCTCTTGGGAACTTTTTTCTTAGTTCATACCCTATTTTAGGATTGAATGCATTCAAATAAACACTCAAATACACAGAGTCTGGCAGTCTTGATCCAAGAGGTATTTTATTCTGCAGTTTATTGAATCTTCGATTAAAATCATAAATTGAATCATTTTGGATTTTCTGAATTCACATCAATTCATGAAGAGCAGCATCGGGTGCACTTTGATTCCCATATTGCTCTAGGAATCGGTCCTGGAATATTTGGAGTGAATCAATAGAGGCTGTTGTTAGGCTATTGAACTAATCTCTGGCTTCTTCAGTCAGCGACATCATGAATAGCCTCATATGTAGATCTTCATAAGGTACATCCAAATCTTGAATGAAGGCATTGAAGCTTCTTAAATGATCTTCAATGGTAATTGCATTACTTCTTGTGAACTTAGGCACCAAACCTCTCCAACTGCCATCCATAGGGTAAGGGTATAAATGAAACCCTGCTAAATCAAACTGTCTGATCATTTTTGCGTACTGATGAGGAGGGTTAGGTGGGTACTGATAAATTGGGTTATTATATTGTGTATTATGATGTGGCATATAATGCTGACCATGAGGCGGCTATGTGTATGTATGTTGTGTGGGAGGATGAGGTCGATGATTTGGCTGTCTGTATTGATTCCCTACTTGGTGGTGAGGGACCCTTGGTGGATCAGAAGGCCCTGCACCATGATTACACTGCTTATGAGGTGGCACATACTTTGGGCAACCAAATGTCTGAACAATAATTTGAGCTTTCTGCAATTCAACTTTTAATTCTTATATCTCCTTCTATAATTCCAACCGTGCTTTTACTTCTTTAGGAATTGAAGGTTCATAATCATCTTGAGGATTTTCATGATCAATGTGTCCATTCTAATTACCTTGCATTTTAAAATCACATTCTTGCTAAATTTTGATTCGTTTAGCCTTGAGTTTAGCTCTAAACTCGGCCTGTTTATGAGGATCATGAAAAGGAAAAGGATTTCTTTGATCTTCTAGGGTACAAGGATTTGTGCTTGAATTATCTCTCCATGTATCATAGTGATCATATGTTTCACAATGTGCTCTTGATGCTTTGTCTTTGTCTGTTATGCGCATGTCCTCACTTATCCTTTTTCCTTTATCAACCTTGTCATCTTTGTGTGTCTACTTACTGCCAACAGGGGCTCCAATATGACCTCCCCTGTATTGAGATCTTCTTCCATTCATGTTTGAACAGATGCAATGTTTTTGTCAAATTTTCCACTCACTTTTTTCAAAAGTGAGAAAGTATTTGATATTTCTTATTCCCAGCGAAGTTTGTACAAGATTTCTGACTCCATGATTAAGGCCTTGGTTCTGAATTTATTTTTCCCTAGTAGAGTCGCCAATTTGTTAGCTCTCAAAAATGTAGGTAAAGGGTACCTCAAGAGGCTGCCAATCTCTTGTTACATTTTAGGGTAACAAACAAGGTTGAAATGCTAAAACCTTCTACTCTTTAGGTGTTGCTAGACCTTGGCAGGTGTACCTATATGAATTGGGTAGACTTGACTTATGATCTTCTCTCTTGCAGTGATTTGTCCACGATGGCAGATGGAAGTGGACAAATGAAATCAAATTTGGTATAGACTGTATAGCAATATTCCAAACTAAATCCTAATATGCTCAGTTAACAAATGTAAAGAAAATGAATAAATCTAAATGGTGAAATGCAGAGACTAGTGCCTTATTGGGTACATGGAGTTAAATGAAATAGAAGTAGGCAACCTATTTATGGAAAACACTCAATTTTTTTGGCATATGTTTTGTTTATAACTTGTATAAACATGCAAGACTATGATTGCTAAGCTCTTCTTAATAATCTAGATGAATTTCCCTGATTACTGTGATCAATTAAAAGGATTTAATCTTTCCATGAAAGAACCGATCAATCAACCACACAGATACAACAAATGTGCACTGATAAACTAAAGATAAACTTGTTATATCAATTTAAACAACCAGAAAGCATCAATCTTGGAGACAACTTAGTAATAATTTCAATAAGCACAACAGAAAATTGACACTAGAGAAATGAGTAGCCACATCAATTGATTTTCATTAAAAACTCCATTTTGAAAACATGCATCATGGTCTCTGTTCTATGGAAAATTTTATACAACTGTATATTCTCTACCCTATCTACTTTAAATTCTAATCTAATCTCTCTATTTATATTTGAGAATGAATATTTATACATTGGAAACTGAAGAAACACAACACTTCACATTCACTTGTTAGCAACCAACTGTATTCGGGATTTTGTTAATCATCACTAAAACAATCACCGAGAAATCACGTAGTTATGCCAAAGGAAAATGTATCACCAAAAGTTATCCTTCTGTCCATCGCTGTGAAGTCATGTCATCTCATCGACACTTTGAGTCTTGCCAATAGTCGCTCTTCATCCCATGTACTTTGCTGTGACATTTCTGAGTCGGGGAGATGTCCCACAGAAGATATTTTTCCTTACCAAGATGTTCTCTTTGCTGTACTTTTCGGTCGCTAAGACAATTCTAAGTTGGAGGTTTCATAGAACACCCTGTGTTTTACCGAGATGCACCTCCTAGTAAATATTTGGTCGCTGAGATGTAACAAACCTTTCACTGATGAATTAATCTTACCAATGAAATAAATTTCATCGGCAAGACTATGAATCTTCGAAAAGACTCATACCAATGCCAAATTTCTCGCTGAGAAATCTCCCAAAGTTCACATTTGATTGCCATGACAATATCATTCTCACAGCGATGAAGTAGCATGTCAATGTGACAAAATAGATTCTGATAGTCTTCAATAGAGCTCATTCGCATTTTTGGCAAGATCGGAGGTGTTTTCCAAAACCATACTTCAATACACTTTAGTCCTACCGATATGCATATCTTTATTGTCGGTCAACAAGACAATTCAAACTCGCCAAGACCTCAATGTGGAAACCTTTTGTTATACAATATGTTTGCTTTATCTTTGGTTGGCAAGACACCACGAATTTGTCGAGACTTCATATCGAATACCTTTTGCTTGGCCGAAGTGTTTGCCTAGACCTCGATAGTAGGTGAAACAAAAAGGTTCGCTATGACATTACTCCGATGAAAGATCCTTCACTGATATGTGTATCCTTCTACCACCAGTCAGTGAAACAATAAGATCTCACCAAGAGCCCACATCGAAGAAGACTCTCCTGCCGAAAGATACTTGCATGTGAACTCCAATCGTTGTGACATCAAAATGTCTTGCCGATAGGCAACACAAACCTATATTGACAAAAATGTATTATGGGTCAAGGAAACCTTGACAATCTCATGCCGATATGAATCACAAAGTGAATTACTTAGACCTAGATGGATTTCATGGGACTACACGGCCAAATATGGGGAAAATGTGCTAGTGATAAGACTTATTTGGAAACTTATGAGTATGAACATGTAAAATCATCAGAATTTTATAGTTCTAACACCTTCCAAGATCATCATTCAACTTCCAGGTGTAGTTTGTTAAGTCTCATGGAATTCTTTTTGCATTTGTTTATGTTTTTAGTTCATGTCTGCATATCACACCGTGTTTTCAACCATTGCATATTTTATTAGTTTTGCATTCATAATTAGTCAATTTTATCAATTAGTTACACTTATATCATTGCATTTAGTCATATTTACATCATACATTCCTTAGTTTGAGTGAGCCACCTCAATTTTAGGGGTCTAAAAAACCCTAAGAGTGCAAGAGAAGTACATAGATCACAAAACCTTAAAATTGATGGTTTAGTTAGATGGAATTCCTTCCTTATGACTCAAAATCTTAAACACAAATATATTTATGACTTGGTGAGCATTCAAATTGTTATTTTCATCTTCCCTCCCCCTCCATCACAATATTCACTATCCTAAAAATTTCTCTGCAAAGGAACCCATGTTTTGTTCCTTCTACTTCAACCCCCACTTGTAGTTGTAAATAAATAAGGTTAGAATTGAGAGGTTATAGCTAATTCAAAAAATACAAATGAGCAAGAATTATAAATATACAATGTTGGGTAGATATACATACATTATTTTGGTGTGGGCTCAAAAATTTATAACACGATAAATTTTTGATAGGTAAACATGTTTTGTGGACCAACAAAAGGGTGTTTGATTGGTAATGCTCAAGGACTAAGACCTATCAACTTTTATATAGAAATTAAGGCTGCCTATTTAAATTATTTTTCTTTATTTTAAGAAGAAATAGGAGGATAGTCGTGGATCTAATTTACATGAATGACCACTCACCTAACATGCACATTATTTTCTAAGTTGACTTTTTTAATTATTCATACAAGATACAATTTGAAGATCTTTCTTTCAAACTATTAACAAGATTCAAGTAGGTTTTATATACAAAGAAACAATTTTTAAACCAATCTCATGTTGCACTTTGGAAAAATTAAAATAAACCCTTTACATTATACTTTGGTGCTTAGTAATTGAACCTATTTTCTATATATATATATAGATTAGAGCATGTTTTCATAATTATTTCATATGATTTTTCCTCATATTGCAAGGTTATATTGGAAATTGAAAACAACTTAAACTAAAGACAAGCTAAAAAATTTCTCCTTTTGTCTCACAAGACAATCTTGAGGATAAAAAGTAACTTGGACTCATTTTTCTAGTAAACCAAAAATCATTATTGAGAACTCATATCTCATTCTTTCTACTTTTTCTTGTACCTAAATTTGATCATTGAATCTAGTGGAAGCTTGTCTATTGGTGGGCTTTACAAACTAAGGGAGGAGTTGTCATTATTGGTAAAGTAAATATGTGATTTAAGCACTTCATGAAATGAGGTGGTTTAATCCCACCAATACTTAGGTCTAGCCTCAAATACCTTCAAACATATGTATAACTCCTTTATATAGATTGTTTATATCCTAATTAGGCATCCCTTTGGACTTTATTCCTTATAGTGCATTGATCCTCAGATTACATGAGGAATTTACTTATAATGTACCCCATTTATATTGGTAGTAGGCCATGGAACAACCAATTCCTAGGCATTAACCATCCAAACATGTGGTAGGTTGGTAGGCAATAGGTGTAAGAAAGCTAAGGTAGTGAAACAACTTTCTACACTAATTTTGATGAAAGGGTTATGCATAAATTTTTGGATCCTTCTAACAGTTACATAAACTTAAATAGAAATAAATATAAATATCATGTATATCACACACATTGATTTATTTTGGGGAAATCCCTTTTGAGAGAAAACTACCATAATCTAAAATCTGCCCAATATATTATTTAGTAATCAACAAGACTACAATTACTTGTAGAACAATCTACTAATAGGATTATCACCAACCAAAGATATGAAGAAAACTTCATAACTATTAGACTCTCACACACTATAATAGTACAATACATATCCATAACACAATGCCCTCATAAAATATAGTTTCCTTCTAGGGAAAGCAAAACCAAAATAATATCCACTATGAGATCTATGACCTAGTGATGACAGTGCAAATTTATAATAATAAAAAATATAAAAAGTGGTATTTAGGGTCATTGCCACCAAACCTTCTAGCCAAGGCACATGACCCTCCGAGCCCCCTGTTGAGGGATGATCCCCAGTCTGTGTAAGGGGGATACACACCCTCCACCCTCCCCTCCCCACCATCCCCTCACCCCACCCTTAAATATATTAACCTAATATAATCATAAGGTTGAAACACCACTTTCCTAATAATAGTTTGACCCTATGTCCAACAAACTACATCAAAACTACCCCACCTTTGGATACATGATATAGTTATAAGCCTACAGGGAGTGAAACACCTACTTGTGTAGCATAGTCTTGTTCATGTGCATTTTGTATCTTTTAATGTTTAGATCAACCCTCCCCACTTCAAATCACTCCAAAAGGGAAGCTTATCCATCTTGAGCCTTAGGATTTTTATTTTTTTCCTATTCTTCATATAAGTCATAACTTTGTCGACAACCACAACTTTCATCCAAATTCAAATACCATAGTCACAAACTTGTAAAAAAACCAAAGTCATAACCTTGAATCAAAATTGGTCCATAACCAAAGTAATAACTATACTCTTATCCTTACCCATAGTCACCACTTTAATCCAAAATAACCCAATGCATTAACCAAACTAAACCATTTCCTAACCCCACCTTAGATCACCCAACTCATAGTCAACCAACCCTAGGTTTACTCCACCCTAGTTAGTTTAACTTAGTAAACTTAAACCATAGGTCCAACCAACCTAGGTTCAACTTAACCGTAGTCCATCCAACCCATAATCAACTAACCCTAGGTTTACTCCACCCTCACTAGTTTAAATCAATTTAAGCCTTAGGTTAACCCAAATTTAGGTCAAATCAACCATAGTCCATCCAACCCATAGTCAACCAATATTAAGTTTACTCCACACTAGTTAGTTTAGCTCATTAAATGAAACCATAGGTCAACTCAACCTTAGATTGAATCCAATAAATAGTTAACCAACCCTAGGTTTACTCTACCCTAGCTCGTTTAACTCAAGTCAACTTGTACCATAGGGCAAGCCAACCTTAGTTAAACATAACCATGGTCTACCTAACTCATAGTTGATCGAGCCTAGGCTCAAATAACCCAAGTTTAACCCAAAATTAGTTCAAATTGTCCATAATCCATTCAACTTGTAGTCAACAAACCCTAGGCTTCATTTAACCCAAGTTTAACTCAACCCCAAGATCACACAATGCAATTCTAACTCAACTATAGGCTAGTCAAACCATCATCTAACCTAAGCTTAGATGATCTATCCCATATTGAATCAACCCTAGATTTATTCCTTTGGTTAGTTTAACTCAAGTCAACTTAAACCATAGGTCAACTCAACTTTAGTTCAAATTAACCATAGTCCATCCAACCCTAAGTTTACTCCACCCTCAATAATTTAACTCAAGTTAAACCATAGGTTAACCCAACCTTAGTTCAATTAACCATTTTCCATCCAACCAATAGTCAACTAACCTTACATTTACTCCACCCTAGTTAATTTAACTCAAGTCAACTTAAACCATAGGTCAACTCAACCTTATATCATCCAGCCCATAGTCAACCAACCCTTGGTTTTCCCATCCCTGTTCATTTAACTCAAGTCAACTTGTACCATAGTAAAACCCAACCTTAATTCAACCTAGCCATAGTCCTCCCAAACCATAGTTAAACAAACCTAGGCTCATGCAACTTATGGTTAACCCAACTTTTGTTCAACTTAACCATTATCAATTCAACACTTAGTCAAAAAACCCTAGGTTTCACTTAACCCAAGTTTAACTCAACCCTACATTCACTCAACCTAAGTCCAACTCAACTATAGGTCAACCAAACCATCATCCAACCTAACCTTAGATCAACCAATATATATTGAACAAAAACTAGGTTTATTCCACCCTAGTTAGTTTAACTCAAATCAACTAAAATCATAGGTTAAGCTAGCCTTAGTGCAACTTAACCATAGTCCTTCCAAACCATATTCAACCAACTATTGATTCACACAACCCAAGTTTAACTAAATCCTAGTTCCACTCAACCCAAGTTCACTCAAACCATGTCTAACTCGATCCTAGTTTAACTCAACCTTTGTTTAATTTTAACCAAGTTTAACTCAATCTTAGTTTAATTCAACCTTAATTTATCTCAGCCAAAAGTTAACCCAACCTTATTTTAGCTTAACCCAAGTTTAATTTTGTAATGATAAAAATTGTACTCCCTTCTTGGAGATGGTACAATGTCTCACTTACTTTGGGAATGATTAACATTAAACTAGACCTAATGTCACCTTGATCTAGTGTTGTAATGTGTTTTACACATTCACATTGGATTTAGGACCCTTTTAAGCTAAATTGACCTAATTTTACCTTAATTTAATGTTGTAAAGTGTATTTATTTACACCTTCACATTAATTTTTGGGCCCTCTTACATTTATGAGCTTCATATAATCATTAATAGGCTCCTAAGACCCTATATTATGCATCTTAAGGCTTATTTCAACCAAAATTAGGACAAGATCAAGAAATATACTTAATTTCTCAACTACCTGACATTTCCTCCACTTGAAAAGGCCTGGTGGGACCCATATGCCACCTTGGGCATACGAGTCCCAACCAAATGGGACCTATAGGCCACAAGTGGCATATGAGTCATGTTGGTTATTTTTTAGGAACCAAACCTATTCTTACCACATACCTATGAACTAACCATAATTCTGTCATTAGTAAGGGCAAGGATTGGCCAACACTTAAGTAAGGATTATTAGGCCTTTACTTCTTCTCTTTGGGCTCTGTAAGACCCAAGAGGGTTATCCTAAAAATCATGTTTATAGATATTGGTGTGTATATGTATCAAACACAAGCAAAATAGATGGTTATCCATAAATGTTCAAGAGACACAATACTCTGAAGATTTGGCTTATCTTCATGGCAATGACTAACTTAAACAAGAGAAAATATAATTTATTAAGATTCACACACACCCAGAAAGAGTTTTTACAAGTAAGTTGATTGTATGTTTATGGTCAGTTGCTGAATTGATTACATAAAGCTCTAGTGAAATTACTTTAATGAGCCGATGCTATATTCTTGGGATGGAGTCAAACTAAATATCCATATGAATTATATAACAATTTTATCTTTGATAATACCTGAAGCCTTGAAAATACCGCACTACAATATTCCCACTCGTTGTTTCTACAATTCACTTCTAATTAGCATCCCATTACATGATTTATTTCAAACCTACTATGATACTCAAGCATTTACATACTTTCCCTAAAATGATAAGCAAGAATAAGACAACACATCCATTGGAAACCAACAGAGAAATAAGATAACCGTTGATTATATTATTCATAGTCTGTATAATCTGTACATAGGAGAGTAATATGTAAAAAATTCATATTATGTCTGTTATATGTATATCATTGTTATTATCATAAAATCGTATACATATTGACTAACTTAATCCCTAAAATATACTATTGGAAAGCTCAATATCCATTATTTTTCTATGTAACCCCTTCATGATAAAACTATCTACCGACCTCTCTTGTAATTCATCCTTAAAATCCCTTTTATAAGACAAGGGAGCAGTAAGCACTGGGCTGAATTACACTTACATTTCACTTTCATTCCAAAATTAATTTCACCAGAAATTGATAATATTCCCCAATCAGTTGCAAATCTATCATTTGTAATTCAAGGGAGAATATGAGCAAAACTCCAAAAAACTGTTTGTGAGGGAAGACCCACCAATCTTCAAAAAGCATCACTATCATAGCACCAAAAATATGCAAATGTTCACACCTGACCAAGAAACATTGCCATCAACATCGAAATCATAGATAAACAAAGACCCATACCACAACATACCAGTCGAAGAAACAAAAATTAACACGAAGGACCAAAAAATGAGCACCAACTCAGAGAAGGAATGAGGTGCTACTTTTCCTTGTCATCAAAAAAGTAGGTATGCCCACTTGGGGTCCTTATTGAAAGAAGAGTAGTCATCATCACCTCATCTTTAGATTCAACTAAATCAGTCATGGCCATGAGATACTAGTGGTAGCGAGAGTCAATTTCATCTCCGTTGTCAGAGGAATGATCTGAGACTTCAATGGGAGAATGATGACATCCCATGTAAGCCCGGTGATACCTATTCCTTCTTGCAGCTTCCCTCTCTTGCCTATGAATTTTCTTCTTCTTTCCTTTGACTAATTCCTCCAAGACAATTTAGCCTCTTAGATGATAGGCACATTTGAGAAAACCCCATGCATACCTTTTGGAAGCTTTTGATTTTTTCTTTGGAGTCACAAGGATTTCGGGCATATCCCATTCACTTCAAGATAATTGTCCTGAGACTCAAGAGGATTGAGTCTCTTAGACTTGTGGACAGGGTTGATATTCACACCTAGCTTACCCATCTCCTTACTTAATAACTTATCAAATTTTCTCAAAAAAAGGATACTGCCCCACCCAAAAATAACTAGCTCAAATTCACACTTACGCTTAGACTCTTAATTCTCATGAACAATCAAATGGTGAGAATAATTAAGCAAGTGATCAACATTAAATAAAACAATAGGAGAGTGTCTGTATTAATTTTTCAAGAAAGCTTGTGTGAGGATGAAGGCCATCAATTACCTTGATTTTGAACCTCAACCGTCGATCATACCTTGAAGTGAATCAACAGATAATTAATCAGGATGATTAATTATAACAAGATTAGAAGCATGTGTTTGATCCTTCTCCATAATTAGAAAACTCAAGTGGGATAATCATCCACTTAGTTTACATACTAACCATACAGTTAATTTTTAATCAAACTTGTTGTGTCACATTTACCTATTCACTTGTGGGAATTAATTTTCTTAATATTGATCACAATAAGACAGTGGGGAGAAATCATGGATTATCTTTAGAATATTGGCCCATACTCTGCCTTACTTCAATTTCACCTTCCCGTGTGTACCAACATCTGACCAATTTGATGACCATAAGAATATTTGCTAAATTTAACATAAGTGCCCAAGAATAATTTTTAATTTAGCATCATTCTTATCTTAGAGTAGTCTCATCCAATATTTTACCAACACCTTATGTCCATATGTATCAATTTGAGCCTTTGAAAATAATCCATGTGGCATAAGCCCACTTTCCCATTGTAAAAGATGGGACACAAGCAAGGCCCTCACGTGATGGCAAGGAGCAGTTAGGATTGAACCTCATCACCCACCATCAACTGCCAATCTTCCTCTCTTATGAAGAAATTGTTGTCTTCAAAACCTATCGGGTTCCACAAAAGTGACAGATGTTGCCTTTCCCATTAGCCTATGTGACAATCTTCCCTTAATGCACAATACGAATGGGTGCACTAGGAATGGTCTTGATGAAGAGACGTGTATGATGCCCATTGTTGATCTTTTTCAAAGACATATCCATTGGACTTTTATAAAAATTGGTCCCACTGTCAGACATGACACATGGCCATTGCTCGCTAGCTCGTGTGTTTAAAATAAGGTGAAATAAACCAACACGGGCATGCGGAGAGTGGTCAGCAAGTGGCCACGCTACTTGATAACTATCGTTGATCTTCTTCAAATGGCACTAGCCATCTTTGCCAAGGAGACCAGACACACCAAAGTGTCAAATGCATGGAAGAATCTCACCAGCTTGTGTGAATAAAATAATAAGAAATAAATTAGCACGTGGGTGCAAGGAATGGTGGTGATCAGCTTTTATCGATCAAATGACCAACATGAAAACCTATTTCTACATATGCCACAAAATTTAATTTAAAAAGGGGCCACCTCTAGGCCAATGAGAACTTGACCCTTAGGAATGAGGATTTAAGATTTAAGTCATTTTTAGAAGGAAAATCAAGTCCGACCATAAAAAAATTTAAAATGATCAAGGTGATCGACAATCCTAAACTCTGGGGCCAGTGAAAATAATGAGTTTGATGGCGTAAGTGACAATTAAAATGACTAGAAACCCAGAACATCAGGTCAATGTGAAAATATAATGACCAAGGGTTTTCTAAATTCATAGGTTAATTGTGAGGGATTTATGCAACACAAAAAGCCTAAAATAGTGATAAGGAACAACCCTAAGCCAAAACAAGAGTGCAAGACAAGTAATATAATTTTTTTAAATTGGAACCAAGAATTTTTGGAGGGGTTCCATCAATTCCCATTTGGCACCTTTTTAGGGTTTTGAGTGGGAAATCATGATTTTAAGTTCAAACTTCATGAATGTCGGCCTTTGGGATCTAATAAACGGTAAGTTGGATGGATTACCTATATAAGCAAGGTCTCAAATCATTATTTTACTAAGCCTTCATGATATGAATCTAAGTTATCAAGAGTCAAGCATTCCAAGACTTCACAAGAGTGTTGGAGAGTTTACAAGAGAATTTCAAAGGTATTCAAGGGAAGAATTCTTCATCATTTGTTACAACAATTCAAGATCCATCATCATGTCAAGATCATCAAGCATCAAGCATATTGTTGAGTTAGTGTTGTGATGTTGCAATGAAGATCCATTGGAAGAATTGTTTCATATCCATATTCAAGATCAAGGTCTACATTGTACATGGCCACTTCATGTTAGATTGCTGATTTACATGTCAAGACATCATTCAAGGTATCATTGTTCATGTTTCATGTTCATATTTTATTGTTTCATCATATTAAGGTTTAATTACCTAAATGGGGTTTGACCAAGGAAAACCCCTATTTCCTAACAATCAAAAAGTTTTTTCGCTCTCTACATGTGTGATTACAGATCTAGGTATCTTGGAGTTTGAAGATCCTTGGAAGTTCAAGTTTTAAGATTGAAGAAAGTCACCAAGTTGTCACAAGTTTTTCATCTTCACAGATAGTCACCTATAGGTTGTAAATAAGGGTTTCAGACATGGAAACAAAGTGTGAAAGGAAGAGCAGAGATTGGAGACATAATTCAGATATTGACCCTCCAAAAAAGTAGAGTGGAACTGATACACCACTTGTGGCTTATGAGTCCCAGTATAACGCATTTTCTAGATTTTAGTGAATTCAAGTCAACCACTATGAGATTCTAATTTTGGTACATAAACCCTAATCTGGGACTAAAATTCTCAAAATGGTGTATGAGTCCTCGTAGGAATTAAACAACAATATTTCAAGGTTTTGGAGCTTGTTCTGACCTCATCATTCTCTCAGATGCACCTCTGTACTTTCTTAGTCTTTTATTTTGTATTTTAGTTTCATTTCCTAGGTCATTTAGTTAGGTTTTGCATGATACTTTGCATGTTACATCTTGTCTTTTCAAGCCCTAGCTTGGTGGTGAACCCTCTCATTACATTTAACCACACCCTAGGATACCTTATTGCAAGATCTCTTTCCACCTTTCTACCTTCAAATTGGGATATCTAAGGTTTCCTTGAGTGTAACAAGTGTGAAATAGGAATATTATCCCTTGTGCTCCATCTCCTCAAAGGTGGGGTGGCTTATTTCTATTGTTACATTTTGGTGAACCTGCCATGAACACCCCTTTTCTTATTTGGATTGTATCATTATTCTAGATCTAGCTTGCATTAACTTTGCATTAGGTTTTTACATTAGTTAATTTGCATCGAGGGTTTCTAAATCTTGCCTTAGTGAAAGTGCATATAGGTTGCATTTTCACATCTTAGATCATTAAATTTCATTTGAAATATGCATTTGTACTTATCCTAAACATCATCATAACTAGAAAACCTAGAAACAACATATAATTTGTTGAAAATAGTGTAAAAACCCTAATATACGACTCATACGCCCCTTTGGGAGATTTAGTCCCAGTATAGTTTTTGTTACCTATTTTCTAGGATTTCTGTGTTGTGTAATTTCTAGCATTTGACCCCTCCAAAAATCCTAACTAGGACTCATATGCCCCTCTAGGCGAATTAGTTGCAGATTAGCACTGAAATTTCCTTTTACAACATTGAAAACCATGTTTCTGCACTTCTATTTATTGTCATTAGTTATCTATTTCAGTTGGTTGAGTTTCTATTACATGCATTTCACTAAATCTAGCTTAAACTAGTTCATTTCATGCACTACTTAATTCCAAATTTGTATTTACAACATTTCTTTTTCCAATTGTTGCATATAGTGTAACTAGTAAATTACCTCGTTTAGAATCTAAAAATTGTATTTATATATTTCATTCTAGGTCATTGCATTGCATTTTAAGTCTCTTTCCATTTTTAGTTTGTATAGATTGCTTATCACAAATGTTAGTACCTATATTTTCCAAGTTTGCAAAGAAAAATTTAGTCAATAAGCATGTTAGTCATTCAATCAATACACTTCCTAGTTATGAGAGCCTCTTAGTGAAAGAAAGTTAAAATGTTGATGCTTGCCTTAAATCTACACCCCATCTCATCTCTCCTATTTGTGGGAATGATGTGATAGAAGAAGATACAAGTATAGAAAATCATGAAGATCATAGTTGTTCTTCTCTCGATGCCTCTCCTATTAGTGACATAGGTATCTTGGTGAAAGAATATGCAATCATTGAGAATCATGAAAGTCTTGGTTGTCCTTCTCTTCCTTAGCCTTGGGAAGATATTATAACAATAGAAGTTGAAATCATTTCCACTACCTTAGTTTAAATTCCTTTCCCAACACCTCCCCTACTTGTGAGAATGCTTTAGTGAAAAAGGATACAATCGTGAATGACTATGAAAATTACATTTGTGAGGACATGTTGGTGTTAAGAGATCTAATGATTGAGAGCTTTCACAATCCTACCTCTCCCACTTTGGAAGACATAATAGGATAGAGGGATGTAATTGTAGATAACCATGACAATCACATTGGTTCTTCTCCTAATACTCTTCCTAGTAATGAAGAAGATAGTTTAGTGTTAGAAGATACACTTGAAAGTCATGAAAATCTCATTTCTCCATTTCCTAATACTCCTACAATTTGGAGAGATCTATTTGAATGAAAAGATCCAATCATTGAAAAGAACGATTCTCCTCTCGATGTCTCCCCTAGTTGTGATGAAGCTACTTTACAAAACTTAACCATGGAATGTGATGAACATCTTGTTTATTACTCCCCTAAAATCTCTCCTACTAGGATAGATATTAGGGCACACGAGAATGAGACCTTAGAAAAAAAGAATGAAATCATGGACAATCATCACAATCACATTTATCCTTCTCTTGATATCTCTCCTAACTTTGTGAAGAAGATATTTTAGTGTTAAGAGATCAAAGAAATGAGAGTCACGAAAATTATATTTGCCTCTCTCCCCCTAGAGAGGACATTATTGAACAAGAGAATTCCATAATTAATAACAAGACAATAAAACCATTGATAACTCCCTTACTTGTGATGGAGTCATTTTACAAGAACCAACCTTTGAATGTCATGAACATCTAGCTTGTAGTTCTCCTAAAAAATATCGTCCTAGGGAGGATATCATGGTGCAAGAAAATGATAACATTAACAATAGTGATATAGTTTCCTTAGATGAAGATGATGAAGTAACATTAGAATCTCCTTCACTAAGGGAAACTAATATTATTCAACCTCAACTTATCCTTTACCCACCTAAGAATAATGTTTTGTAGTGGCTGAGTTATAATACTATTGCTCATATATATAACACTAGAAACAATCTTCAACCACAAAAAACACCTTCAACATTCCTCCCATTTCCCAATCCTATCTTGCCTAGTCTTCCTCGTTTCCCTTCACAAAGCAAAAAGGAGTATGATCTTGTTGAACAACTTAGGAACACTCTTGCTAAAATATTATGATGGGACCTTATTCAAGCATCCCCTCATTATCATAACATGATTGAAAGGGCCTTACAGCAAGTTCCTATCCCTTCTAATGCACAACCAAATGGCATAGTAGCCATAATTCAAGGAGTAAATGCTGACATTATTTTCCACTAAAGTAAGCTCCCTCCTTTGGAATTGAAAAAAAATATGAAGCTCTCATGATAATAGCTAACTACGATGGGTGGGGAATAAAAAGAACCCTTGTTGACAATGGATCCACCCTTAATGTGTGTAGTGTAACCCTTCTGGATAAGCTTGGCGTGGACAAATAAAACATGCAACCTAATTCTTTATCTATTTGGGGATTTGAAAATGAAGGAAAAAAACCACTTGGTGTGATACTTTACCTATTAAAGTTGGGAATACCACATTAGAAACAACGATCCATGTTATGCCTCATGATCTTCATATAATCTTCTTTTAGGAAGACCATGGATCCATGCAATGAATCGGGTGCCTTCTACTCTTCATCATAAAATGAAATGTCTACAAAAATAAAGTGTACACACTCGAAGTTGACCTTGAAACAAATAGTTGTTTGAACATTGGGAAAGGAAAGACAAATCCTCTAAACATATTAATCACAACATCGAACATAAAATCTATAAACAAAGAGAAACAAGAGAGGGAGAAAGTGTCAAAACTATTAGACGATGATTGGGGTTCCTTTGATTTCACACCTGGTCATGCCCACAAAAGGATATAAAAGTCACGGCTAATCCTAACCTAGGAATTGGACATTCCAGCAGGTGACTAACATATTCTTATGGTTGTTCATTTACTTTGTCAAACCAGGGAATGTATACTTGAAATGGAGCGGCACTATATGTGCACTAAGAACTAGTTTCAGTCACGATTTACCAGAAATGATGTGTGACAGGAACTCTACTTATGCTATAAGAATGTAATGTGAAGCCTTCTAAACTTAACCAAAGCAGAAACCATAACAACTACAATTGAGAAACAAACTATGAACTAGCCTTATGCTACAAGAACAAACACAGGGATGGATTCCCGATGCTGCAAGAACAATATAAGACTGAGTTTGCACTGAAACTTCAAGAATGAAATCTAACTTATGATCAATAGAAAATAAACGACTAACTAACTAACTATAGATACGTACTAAGTGGCCCCCCTTAGCAAGCATCAATTAATTATGCAAGAATTGAACTCAAAAAGGTATACATTGTTCTACTCATATGAAATCTATCTCTTATCATAGTACTAATTCTTACATACTCTGCTTCTTATTATCATACTAACTTTTACATGATATCCTTTCTATGCTTGTTATGCTTGCTCACTCGCGTAGGAGGAACACTTATTTAAAACAGAAAAGAAACTAAAGTTACCTAACTCTAACAGAGAAAGACATGGACATAAATGAATCCTGAAACTAAGGAACAAACTTCTCATAAATGAAAACATATCCGTTCAACATGATCCAGAGAATTTAGCATTCCACTCTTTCCAGATTAATTATCATTTAAGTTTCTTCCCAATGACCTAGACAGAGAGTCTTCGCTGGTACAACTTCCTCGATGTCGTGCAAGAAATGGACTTTACTATAGGGCTGAGATCCACTGTGCTTGACTTGTTCATGCTCCTTCAACAACCTACAATGCACAAGGTGACATAGGCGAAAGAAACCATTGGTGGAAAATAACATGATACATTCATTAATCACATTAAATCTATCCCATTATTCAAAAACCATATGCATTATATCAGTCATTCAGGAAGTCAAACAGGGTAATTAATAAAACACATGGAGATGTTAGGCTATAGGAATGTAGGAATGTATTGCTATAGGATACTACCCATTTTAGATAAAAATTCTTTAATAAAAGAGTTAAAACATCCATTAGTAGTAAAAGTAGAGATATTAAAAGTACATCATGATACTCAAATTATGAGCATATCTTGAGCTCATCATCTGCCCCCTACTTAACCTGATGATGGTCCACTAGCATTAAGCTTCCTGGTTGTTTCCCTGAAATCTATAGGAGCAATGCCTACACTGTTTGAGGATTCTGTGTTAAGAGCTCATGAGCTACAAGCTCATGTCTTACCAATTGACCACCCATATTCACAAATTACCTCTGCTGGGATTCGAAAAACTTAAATATTTCTAAAAATTCAAAAGAAAATTCTTCTTCTCTACTTCTTTTCGCTTCTTTTTGTCCTGTTGTCACTTTTCTCTTCTTTTCCAAGAATGACTCGAAATATAATTGCATGTAATAATTATTAGGAACTACTCATATCAAGTAGTTAATATTGTTTAACATAACACATGCAGCCATATTTATAAAGTACAAGAAGAAATAAAAATATCTTATTAGTTGTGTCAACGACATAAGAAAAGGTTTGAAATGGATTATCCCACCCCCTACTTAAAAGTTGACATGTGTCCACACATGGGTGAAAGGAAAGGCGAAGCATGGGTGAAAAAGACTGATATGTACATAGTAGTTGTTGAATAAATGAAACAAATAAATAATGTGATTAAGAGAAGATATCACGTACCTTTCAATTAATGCTCATACATGCTGGGAAAATCACAGTGCACCATGAAATGACAGCTAGAATAGAAACTATGAATGAGGAGGTATGACAAGATGGATGACGTGGAAGAAAAGAGAATGAATGGTGGTGATGGATGGAAAAATGGAGAACGTGGCATCCTTGAAAAGGAAACCTTTATTATGTGCATGGAACGTGGAATGTAAAGAGATGCTACAGGAGAAAGATCAAATCCTTTCACTGCAGGAAGATTAGTGGCCGTATTTGAAACAAACTGCTGCAGAAACTCATCTTTAGACACTGGCTTATGATACAACCGAAGATGGTGTCCATTAACCAGTAGCTTGAATTGAACTGGATCTATTGTGGCTAACTACACTGAGCCATTATCAAATACATTTTCTATTTCATAAGGGCCAAGCTAGCGTGTGTTTAGTTTACCTTGATTTTCTTTGTACTTGGAATCATAGAGCAGCGCCCAATCATCGGAAAATAATTGCTTAGTTCGAATATGATTGTCATGCCATTTTTTCTTTGCTGTTGGATAGTTTTAGTATGCTACAGGGTAGCTTTCCTCATCTCATCCAATGCATTCAGCTGTAGGAGGCATTCTTTTTGAGCATCAAAGATATCACTTTTAAGCTAGAGAGTAGTTCTTAAGGTCTTATGCTCAAATTCAATTGGCAACATGGCAGTCTTACCATAGAGTAACTTAAAAGGAGTAAACCCTGTAGTTGTTTTCCGTGTTTTTCTATAGGCCCAGACTACTTCAAGAAGGTGATCGCTCCAATCCTTCTTGTGTAATTGGACTATCTTTGTAAGGATTACCTCAATTTCTCTATTGGTAACCTCTGCCTGGCCGTTGGCTTGAGGGTGATAGGGGCTATACTTTCTATGCCTGATCTTGTAACCATTCATTAATGCAGTGATTAAGTTGGATGTAAACTAAGCTCCTTGATCAGTAACAAGTTCCCTTGGGACTCCAAACCGAGTAAAAATCTACTCATACAGGAACATAGAAACTTTATTGTCACGAGTATGTGTCATTGCTTTCACTTCCACCCACTTGGTTACATAATCAGTACACACCAAAATGTATGATTTTCCATTGGGTGGAGGATCAATAGGCCCAACAAAATCCATGCCCCATTTGTCAAAGGGACTGACTACCACTTGATTATTCAGGGGCATTTCATCAGACCTTATTGGTCTCCCCATACATTGACATCTATCACATTTCCTAGTGTAGGTTGTTGCATCTTTGTGTAGTGTATTCCAATAGTATCCTGTATTAAGCACTTTCATAGCTGTTCTCTTGGCTGCAAAGTGTCCACCATAGGGCTCATTATGATAGGCATACAAAATGTCAACGGTCTCATCTTCCCTAACATATCTTCTCATGACTTGGTCAGGTCCTATATAAAATAAACAGTCTGTAATCCATGAAAAGTTAAAACTTTTCTCAACTAACAATTTCCTTTCCTTTGGTGAGAAGTGAGCTGGGATCTTGTTTGCTGCTAAATAATTTGCAATATCTACATACCATGGAGTTTGAGTAGCAATAGAAAATAGATGTTCATTAGTGAAGCTATCATCAATTACCTCAGGAGTGTCAGGTGTAGGTGTTTGAAGTCTTGACAAGAAATAAACTACCACATTAGCTCGACCTGGCTTATCAATAACTGTGATATCAAATTCTTGCAACAATAGGATCCATCTTGCTAATCTGCCAGATATGGCAAGCTTATTCATGAGGTACCTTATTGCTACATGATCTGTATGAACAAATATTTGGTAACTAGTGACATAATGTTGAAATTTGTTCAGGGCATACACAACTGCTAGCAATTCTTTCTGTGTGACAGTATAGTTTAATTCAGGGCCTTGAAGATTTTTGCTAATGAAATATATGGCATGCTATATGGAATTCTCTTTTTGTCATAAAACTGCCCCTATGGCATAATCAGAAGCATCTATGTGTTTATGAGAAGGTAGATTCCACTTCAGTCTTTGAAGAACAGGTGCCTGAGTAAGTAAGTTCTTAAGTTGCAGGAAAGATTTGTCACAGGCCTCAGTCCAGGTAAACTCATAATCCTTAGTCAATAAAGCATATAATGGACAGGCTATTTTGCTGAAATATTTGATAAATCTCCTATAATATCTAGCATGTCCTAGGAAACTTCTAACATCATTTTGTTCTGTAGGTGTTGGAAAAGTTAGAATAACTTCTATTTTTAAATAATCAACCTAAATTCCTGCTTGGGAGACATGATGGCCTAAAACAATTCCCTCTTGCATCTTCATGAAGCATTTCTCACTATTCAAAGACAAATTCTGTTCTTGAAATATTTTCAACACTTTTTTCAAATTGGCTAATGCTTCTTCATAAGTAACTCCATAAGTAGTAAAGTCATCCATGTAGATTTCCATAGAATCATGAGAAATGTCAGCAAAATACTTATCATTGCTCTTTGAAATGTTGCAGGTGCATTACACAGTCCAAAAGGTAAGACATAGTAGGAAAAAGTACCCCATAGACCGGTAAAAGTTGTTTTGTCTTGATTTTTCAGGGGTGATTCTAATTTGATTATAGCCACTATATCTATCCAAAAAGGAAAAATACTTTTTCCCAAACAATAAGTCTAGTACTTGGTCAACAAATGGCAGTGGAAAGTGATCCTTTTTAGTTGTTGTGTTTAGCTCTCTATAGTATACACAAAATCTCCATTTTCCACCTTTTTTAGGGACAATCACCAATGGAGACACCCATTGACTATCTAAAATGGGGTAGATAAAACCAATATCAAGCAACTTCTAGAGCTCTGTTTTAAGTATTTCCTTGAGTGCTAGGTTTATCCTTCTTTGAGGCTGCCTAACAAGTAAACAATCTTCCTTAATGTAGATCCTATGAGTACAAAGTTGAGAATCTATTCCCTTCATATCCCCATAGTCACATGCAAAAGCTCTGTGTTGTTCTTGCAACATTGTGATTAGGGCAGCTTGATGAGATTGAGGCAGTTTATTATTGATGTTTAGACAACGGCCTGAAGACACTTCTACTTTCTTGATAAGATCATTCATGGAGGCTGCTGATAAAGGTTGTTTCTATATTTCATATGGAATAAAATTATGATAAACTATAGGAGATTCAAGTGATAGGTTCTTAGAATTTAGTTGCTATAGGAAACACTGCTGAAGACAGCTATCTGCAGTAGATGGGCTACTCAAACCAGGTTTGGATTGCAAAATATGTAAATGCAGGTCATCCTCACTCTGAAGCTGTGAAAATGGATTACTTTATAGCAGCATTAGTTGATCCAATGAATTGAATTCTTCAGTTTCCTCTCCTAAATTTGGCCAAATTGGTTGAGACAAGTCCGGCTGAGGCTGAGCATGTGGGTATAAAGCCAATTTCTTTCTTGACTGACTATCAGAAATTGTCATTTCTCCTGAACAGAATCCTATAAAAGCATCAACCGTAGCTAATCATGGTCCACCTAGGATAATATGATATCCTCCCAAAGTTTCCTTAGTGGACAATATGGTGAAGTCTGCTGGGTATTCCCAAGACTCAAGGATGACAATAACATCTTCTACCATTCCATCAGGCTTTACTGTGTTACTATCAGCAAGTTGCAGGATGGTAGGTGTAGACCGAATGTTTAAGATATTCAAATACTCTATTGTATTCTTGGTCATTACATTGATGGCTGCACCAAGGTCAATCAAAACATTCTTTACTATCTGGCCATTAATATTTATTTGTATCACAGGACTCCCAGGGTCAGTATATTATGGAATGACTATCTTCCCCAACATAATATCTGCCAACTGTCCTAAACACATGGATAGTTTAGGGATCCTTTTTCTTTCTTCCTGGTTTCTTTAAACATGCCTCCTTAATGGCTTTTCTATAATTTGGGACATCTTTAATGGCTTGAAAAAAGAGGAATTTGAATGTGTACATTCTTTAACTGATCCAAAATATCAATGATAGACTCTTCCATAGACTTGGATGTAGTAACTTGAAATATCTGAGGAAAAGGCGGTTTGACCTAACACTACACGACAGACTCCTTAGAGATAGTATTAGACACAGGTATATGTTCTGCAAGTTCAATAGGTTGTTTAGAGGTAGAATCTAGAATTTCTATAATCACAGGTGGTTGTGGAGCAGGGAGAGTGGTTCCAGACCTGAGATGGATATCATGAATATCTAGGGCATAAGCTGCATACTAATTGGCTTCTGCAAAATACATAGGCTATTGTTGTTGATGCTTATTATTAGGATTTGACAATGATTGAGTAGGCATAGGGGTTTGTTTTGGAGGGCCAGTATTTGTTGCCGGTGCTGCAGGAGGTGGCATGAGGGCCTGAGGTTGTGGCTGCTGAAGCTGCAGGGAGATAGGGGATTGGTTCTGCCATTGCTGTGGACTTCTCCATTGAAGATTCTACTGCTAGTTACCTTGGGGTGGAGTCCATTGTCCTTGTGGCTACTGCCAACCTCCTTGAGGATATTTCCATTGAGGACTCTGATAGTTAGGCCAATGAGGTTGAGAAGTATTCCAAAGTGGTAATGAGCCAAATGTAGGTTGCCACTGGTTATTGTAATTAGAATAAGGATTACCAAAAGTCAAAGGATCTTGATGCATACCTTGTCTTTGAGCCCATGGTCGCCTTTGTGCGACAAAGAATACTTGGTCATCATCACTCTCTACCATTTTAAAGTCAGTAGGTAATTGTTTAGCCTCCAGATTAGCCACCATCTTACATCTGCAGTCCCGTTTCTTCTATCTGCAATATGGACATAACTTTGCCAAGATTGCTTTAGCTTCCTCATGTTTCTTTTGAGCTTGCATAGTATCCAAATGTGTATCCATGTTGTTTATGATATCCTGCTTGAAATCAGATAGCAAATTTGTGATCTCCATCTGTGAAACTCCATCAATAGAAGACTTTCCCACTGTGGCTTGATGACCTCTACCATTCTTAACAATTGCTCGAGAGTAGTTGAGACATATTTTCTTGATATCATCCCAAGGAAGTTGGGTTATATCACCTCCTCCCATCAGGTCTAGGCCATCTATACAGGTATCACTAATTCCTCTTAGGAAGAGTAGTTTTTGAGACTCTTCATTGAGAGTAAGGTTTGAATTCTTTTTCAGGGAAAATAATAATCTTGAAATATAGTCTTCTGGGCTTTCATCCTCCTTTTGTTGAATTCTGAATATATCATCTCCCTTACTACCACTCTTACAATATTCTTTGTATTTCTCAAGAGATTTTATTTCATGACTATCCAACTATCAACAACACCTCTTCCCAAACTCATGAAACATCTAAGAGCTCCTTCCTTCAAAGTAGAAGGAAACAACTTCAGCCTGTGAGCATCTGAAGTGTAATCATAGCTGTGACAGAGGATATCATACTCAAACAAGAAAGTGTCTGGGTCCTCTGTAACTAGTCCATAGAACTTCGGGAGTAATGAAGAAATAATATTTTTAAGGTTATCATTATCTTGCTAAGCAATGATGGGAAACTCAAAAGCAGGAGGTTGATTAGGTGGATTTCGTGCCATATTTGCTTGATGGAGTATCAGAGAAAATGGATTTTCTTTAGGTTCTTCATCAGCTGGGTCAAATGGCAATTCAACAAATAGGTTTTTAGCAAATGGATTGATATCTTGGTCTCCTTCTTCCTCAAATAGATTATAAGCTGGTTCAGGATTATTATCAACGAATGGAAGGTCAGGGAGGAATCTTCCTAGAGCGTCTCTTCATCTATGCATGCAATAGAATGAATGGTGAATTGAAGGAATTTGAAAATGCTTGAATAACAGACTAAACTACTGCTAACAATGACTTATGACAGGTTCTTAGCTTGACACCATCCCCAACAATGGTGCCAAAAATGGTCATGCCCACAAAAGGATATAAAAGTCACAAAAAATCCTAACCTGAGAATTGGACATTCCGGCAGGAAAATAACATCTTCTTATGGTCATTCATTTACTTTCTCAAACCAGGGAACATATACTTGAAATGGAGCGGCACTATATGTGCACTAAGAACTAGTTTCAGTCACAATTTACCAAAAATAAATGCGTGAAAGGAATTCTACTTATGCTACAGGAATGTAATGTGAAGCCTTCTAAACTTAACCAAAGCAGAAACCATAACAACTACAACTGAGAAACAAACTATGAATTGGCCTTATGCTGTAGGAACAATATAGGACTGAGTTTGCACTAAAATTTCAAGAACAAAATCTAACTTATGATCAACATAAAATAAATGACTAACTAACTAACTAACTACAGATACTTACTAAGTGGGCCCCCTTAGCAAGCATCAACTAATTATGCAAGAATTGAACTCAGAACTTCATCAACTTTTATTCATAAACTCAAAATGGTATACATTGTTATGCTCATATGAAAACTAACACAAAACTGTATCTCTTATCATAGTATTGATTCTTACATACTTTGCTTCTTATTATCATACTAACTTTTACATGATATCCTTTCTATGCTTGTTATGCTTTCTCACTCACGTAGGAGGAACACTTATTTAAAATACAAAAGCAACTAACTACCTAACTCTAATAGAGGAAGACATGGACATAAATGAATCCTGAAACTAAGGAACAAACTTCTCATAAATGAAAATATATCCGTTCAACATGATCCAGAGAATTTAACATTCCACTCTTTCCAGATTAATGATCATTTAAGTTTCTTCCCAATGACCCGGACAGAGAGTCTTTGCTGGTACAACTTCCTCAACATCATGCAGGAAATGGACTTTACTGCAGAGCCGAGATCCGCTGCGCTTGACTCGTTCATGCTCCCTTCAATAACCTGCAATGCACAAGGCGACAAAGTGGAAATAAAGCATTCGTGGCAAACAACACGATACATTCATTAACCACATATTAAATCTATCCCATTATTCAAAAACCATATGCATTATATCAGTCATTCAGGAAGTCAAACAGGGTAATTAATAAGACACATGGAGATGTTAGGCTACAGGAATGTAGGAATGTATTTCTACATGATACTACCCATTTTCTAAGATAAAAAGTCTTTAATAAAAGAATTAAAACATCCATTAGCAGTAAAAGTAGAGATATTAAAAGTACATCATGATACTCAAATTATGAGCATATCCTGAGCTCATCAACACCTAACTTTGATGGGGAGACAAAAATCATAATAAAGAAGTGTGAAAAAGAAAAAGTGGTAATTTGTCAACACAAAAATTTGGAAGACCCTTCAAAAGCATCCACCTCAACCAATTTAGAAGAAAAGACAAAAAATTACACAACAAACTTTAATAGACTTAATTTTGAGCGACCACTGACTCCAAAAAAATGAAAGAGCTTTACGAAAAAGGTTATGAACTTGTGAAACAATTTGGATATAGTGGAAAAGGATGTGGTGCTAGAGAACACGATATCCATGTCCCTATAGAACCTCACACGTAAGGAAAGACTAGTGGTCTTGGTTATTGTCCCTCAAAAGAAACAAGCAAGCCTTCACTTAACATCAACACTCTTACAAAAGATTCTTCTAAGCCGACTTTAACATTAGTGCATCCTGAATTGATAGATACTACTGGTCTTGATTATTATCCTTTAAATGAAATGGAAGAAACATAGTGTAGTGATAGAAAAGGTATCTCTTTTGCTCACTTAATTTAAAAATAATTGACATTGAATTAACTTAATTGTGACTTGGATTAATGTTCTAATGTGTTAAATAGATTCACATTAATCTAGGGCCCCCTTTCAAACTAAAATTACTTAAATTGCACCTTGTTAAAGTGTTGTAACACACTTTCACACTTTTCTAGGGTTGCTTTAATTAATGGATCCTAATGGGTCCCATTTCAAATAAAATGAGCCTAAAATGTACCTTATTTAGGGTGTTATAAAGTGTTGTAACACACTTTCACACTTAGCTAGGGTCTCCTTAATTAATTATGGTTAATTAGAGTTAATTTTACCTTTCAATTCAAATTTAAGCCTTATTTATGACACCTTTTGAAGAATCCATCACAACACCCAATATTCAAATTGTAAATCATTTAATTTGAAAAATTTGAGGTCCTAGAAAATGGTGCTAGGACCTATTTGGCCTCAGTGGTGAATGGGTCCTCCCTCTATAGGTGTTGGAGTTAAAATGACACTGAGAGGGGGGGGTAAATCAGTGTCTTAATAGATTTGACCAATTTTCACAAATTCAAAAACCTTAGCTTAGATATTATCTCAATATACTCTGATTAATGCATTCATGAGTTGAATGTAATCATTTATAAATAGAATTGAGAAAAGTAATAACCAAACAGTGAACTAAAATAATCAACAACACAGTAAAGCAAAGGGAACTCAGAAGAACAAGAAGACTCAAGACTTTACCGAGTGGAAAACCCTCCTGGGGTATAAAAACCACTCCCTAAATACCTTCCAGGCTTAATCTTTTAAACAAAAGTTCACAATGCCTTATAGGCTGAATTTTGAGCACCCACTCAAGGAGCACTAGCCCCTCATTTTGAGACACCCATCTCAAGGATTACCAACCCCTCAAATTATTTTTTGAACAATAATAGTGACTCAGAGGATTTCTCTATTTTTAGTTAAGCACACATATCTTTCTGCAGAGTTCATTCATACATTTCCATATAGACAAGGAATGATACTCTCAGAATTACAATCAACAACACTTACAGTTTTCAACATTGGTATTTATATACATTTCAAGTATGTATGTCGATAATAAGATCTTGCGTTTTTCACTAGAATTTGAAACTCACATGCTAATTTTAGCTGAATAATGACAGTCTATAGATGATGGAAAAAATAAAGAGTAATGCTTATCTAGAGAGCTGTAAATCATCAATAAAATAAAAAACACAACAGCTTAGAAAGAAACTCAATGATTATTCTATTATGTAACTATTCTGAGATTTGATACCAATCCATGAAGACGACCATTGAGTTTTGAGTCTTTGTAACTATTCGCTGAGACAAGTAGATAGTTCTGTCAAAGGCAATTACACCGCCAAACATTCCTCTTAGTTAACGCTTTCACCATGAGCCATCAGAGTCGGGAAGAACACATAACGAAAAAATCATGTCTCTATGATAGGCTTCCTTAGAGTATTATTCATTCACCGAGACATCAGCAAGTCTTTCACCGAGATCTCCTTAAGTTTCATTCACTATCGCTGTGACCAAACGATATCAGAGAGACCTCTTGTAGACTTCATAATTTTTTTTCTGAGAGTCACTTTTCACCCCGTGTCACTGAGACAATACGAAGTTGAGGAGATGCTATATAGACTGCGCCTTGTTTTGCCGAAACATCCCGAGCTCACCCTAGATCACCAAGATAGTATCAATCTCACACTGATGAGCCTTTGATAGAAACCCCTTGTGTGATGTCGCTGTAACATAATGGTTCTCTCTATGATGCACCCTTCTGTCTTATGAGAGTCGCTATAACATACCAATATCGGGGAGACCTCTCTTAGAAAGATTCATGTCAAACCAAAAAAAAACTTCATTTACTCAGAGTTGCTGAGACAAGATAGATCCTATGCCGATAGAGTTCTTTTATGTTCCATCGACGAGACTGGAGGTCACTCGCTGAGACCTCTCGCTGAAAACCCTAGCTCTTACCGAAGAGACTACCTTTATGATTTGATCAGTGTAACAAATTGAATTCGCGAAGAAATTATATCAATACCCATTATTTTTACCGACAACTTTCCATATGCATATGGTCGGTGAGACACACTTGAATTCGCTTAGATATTAAACCGAATACTCCAAGTCTAGCCGAAGTGAATCTTTTAATGCACCTGTCGGTGAGACTAGAAGAGTTCGCTAAGACCATATGACAATGCCACAAATCTCATCGATAAACTTCCACATGCACTAGTTAGGGAGACAATATGTCTTCACTAAGACCTCAGCTTGATGGCCAAACACATGCCAATATGCTTGTTCTAAAGTGGGTCGGTGTGACATTGCATGTTCGATGAAACATTACACTAAAGTCGATTTCCTTTTCCAATAGAGAACACTTTTCTATCACCGAAACCAAAGACAAGTCTTGCTGAAATAACCTTTCTTGTACCGGTCGCCAAGACAACGAGAATGTCATGCCGAAAGTAGCCTATATGATAAATTCAATTGCCATGACATCTGAAATGTCTTGTTGTTAGGCAACTCAGACATTTCAAAGTGGATCGGGGAGACCCTACCATTCTCACACTAATATGAGTAAGCCCGAAAGAGAAACATCCAAAACTTATGATGTGCAAGGAGAACCATCCTGAGATAGATTATCAATGAGAACAAACTGAAAGAGATTTTGTCATCAAGGACAAACTATAAACACAACTAAGATTGAACAATAGGACCCTCATTACTTTGCATATTTGACATGGGTTTTTGATGTTCTTTCACCCCTCGAAGGAAAGGTCCTGTAATCCTGTGCCAAGACCCATTCGCCCTAGGTGGTGAATGGGTCCTCCCTTAATAAGGACCCCCTTTTTTAATTTAATTCTAGCAAGATTTTAGTAATATTCATTTCCAGATCTGGTGTCGACTTGAATTATTTGAATTTTGGGGTTAATCTCTAGATTTAATATAAATAAGGGTTTAATTCATATAGTTTCATCCTAGACTACCAAGCATTCATGCATTATAACAAGTTTGAGTTCACATGAGTTTATAAGAGAAATTCAAAGGAATTTCAAGGCAGATTATCAAGGTTTCATTTCAACAATTCAAGATCATTTTTGTGGCAATGGAAAAAGTATCCCTTCTACTTTTCCTTTTTCTTGTTTAGGCCCTCCTTGTAAACTAAGCTTAATGGTGCCTTTATTTATTGTTGTAATGTTTTTGACACATTCACATTAGGTCTTGGATAAAATGGTACCTTTTTAAAGTGTTGTGAATTGCTGTAACACACTTTCACACTTTTATGAGGTTTTATTAATTAATTGATCCTAATAAATCTCTTTTTAACCTTAATCATACCTTATTTGGAGTGTTGTAACACACTTTCACACTTTTCTAAGGTTATCATTAATAATTGGGCTTTCTTATGATTTACTTGGCCTTATTTCGCATCCACAAGCCTCATTTAATGCATCTTTTCAAGGATAATCTTGACACAAATCAATACCCAATCATAATTCACGTGTGTTTAGGTTGAATGGCCCAAATTTAGTGATCTGGGACTCATTCGCCACCTTGGGTGAATAATTCCTAGCTAGGTTTTTGGGCCTCGAACCTAGTTTCATGCCTTTCTAAGCATTTTTAAAAATGGTCCCATAAATTATGCCTAATGGGACTCATTCTCCAACTTGGGAAAATGAGTCTCGTGTGGCCCAAATTCAAAATTAATTCAAAATTTTGGTGGGATTTTTTCCTCCTAAATCTGATGTCGGCTTGTAGTGCTGTAATTTTGGGAACTCTTGCATAATTAAGTATAAATACAAGTTTCTTCAACTCATTTTCATCCCAAGCATTCAAGCATTCATCCTTATAGCAAAGTTGAGTTAACAAGAGTGCTCAAGCTTTCACAAGAGCATTCAAGAGTCTGCAAGGGTAGATTATCAAGTATTTTAGAGAATTCTGCAAGCATCAAGTATCATGTCAAAAATTTCACGCTTCATGTTTATTTTTGAGCTAACAATTGTGATGTAGGGTTTTATGATTCAAGCTAGCATTTCATTCAAGATCTATCCCATTTAAGCAAGAGTCAAGATCTACATCCATTCGAGTAATCTCATACATGTTTGTAGCACTTCATTGCTAGGTTTTGGTGAGTTGCAACATCATATTTTGTTCATTCATCATCCTCCATTCCTATTTCATTCTCTTTGAAGATTTGATTACCAAAATAGGGTTTGACCAAGGCAAACCCCTATCCACTAATAAAACAACATTTTTCCACTAATAAAATATAACTCTAACTCTAACCTTAATTCAATGCAAACCCTAACCTCAAGATTTATCATATAACTTTCACCCTAACCCTATTTACACTCTAACCCTAATTGAACCCAAACCATAACCCAAATCATAATTAAATCCTAACCCTAATGTTGACCCAAAGCTTTATTTTAGAACCTTAACCCTAATTTAACTATAATCCTAACCCCAACCTTCACCCTAATGATAACTCCAAGATTTATCCTCAGACCCTAATTGAACCCTAACCCTAATTGAATTCTAATCCTAACTTTAAATCTAACCCTAACCCTAACCCTAGCTATAACCCTAACCAAAATTCTAACTCTATTCATAATTCTAATTCAAACACTAATCCTAATTATAATGACAACCCTAATTCTAACTATTCTAGTAAATGAACCCTATCCTAACCTTAATCCCATCCCTAACCCTAACCTTTACCTTGAAAGATTTATCCAATAACCCTAACCTTAACTGTAATCCTAGTAGTTGAACCTTGTCCTAACCCTAAACCTAATTAAACCATAATCAAGAACCCTAACCCTAATTGAACTCTAATTGAACATTTTTGAACCCTAACCCTAATTGAACCCTAATCCTAATTTATCCCTAAACCTAACCTAAACCTAATTCAAGCCTAACGCTAATTGATATTGTTTAATTGAAAAAAGGATCCTAGACCTGATGTGTAGATCACTAAGATTATAAATCCTTTTTTAAATAGCATTAAAAGCCAAATCAACAAGGGTATGAGATTAAATAACAACCTAAAAGGAGAGCCGATATGTCTTGGATCTGGTCATTTTGTTGATCTAGAAGGGGATTGAATTTAATTTGGATTTAATTGATCTAATTTGACTATGCACCCTAATTTGAAAATATATTTAATCACATAAACAAAACAAAAAGTAATAAAAAAAGCCTTAGATCTAAGAATAAGATATAGAGAGGAGCCTATTCTACAAATTTGAGTATGATTTAGCTAGTATAAGGCATGGGGTCCCCTTGAGTAGATTTCTTCATTTTTGGATCTACAAAGTTTGGAATACATGTTATAGTCTACAAATATGCTTTCCCAAACTATATTTTGTTGAAATTCTTGAATCTAACTTGAACACATGAAAAGAGGGGGAAAAGTTGTGTTGTATGGAGGCTTTCTTAAGGAAAACCCTATTTTGGTATTTCTACCTCTATGTACAAAAAATGATGATGATCAAGAGAGCATACCCTAGGTTAGGTAGAGGCCAAAATAGTAATAATTGACTTAAATGATAAAAGAAAAATGAAAATGTTACCTTCATGAAGTGATTCCACACCATAAGTTACCACAAATGTTGATGGATGAATGCCTTGATTTTTTGATAGATCTGAAAAAGGTTATGAATAATGAGAAAATGGGTTCTTTATGGCCTAGGTCATCTAACACTACTCTTTTCCAATTATCATTCAAGAATTCCCTAGGATCCTAAATTGGATTAACTATCCACACAAAGGGTGATTCAATTCTCAACAAAGAAGACCTAGGGGGGTTATTTTAGGCTTTGAAGGGTTCACCACCAAGCAAAAAGCTTGGAAAAGAAAATTTAACATTCAACTCACAAAACCTAGTAATGCAAGCCAAATGATGAGTGTAAATGAAAAAATTGAGTAACAAGTTAGGGTGTGTGTACATAGGAAGTTTGGAGATGTGATGAGGATTTTGAAAATGAAAAAATGCTATCAAAATATGCTAGGGAGGACTAAGATGCCCTTACTATTGTCTTAGTCCCACTGTTATTTTTAGGGCAGATGCAAAATCTTTGGATGTCAGAAAATAATTTGAAAGAATATCTACAAAATACCCTTGGGAGGACTAAGAGAACCTTACTATTTTCTTAGTCCCATCTTGAATTTCTCAAATCTTTGAATGTGATCCCAAGGCTCAATGTCTGCGCTCCTTTCTTCTTAGATCTCAACTCTTGAAACCTCTAAATCTAGTCTATATGTGAGTTTCTATGAACATGACAACTTTGCAATGCAACTTTACAACTTTACAACTTTGCACTTCAAATGATCTTCAAGTCTTCAACCTAATTTTGAAAAAATAAAAATGCAAGAGAGGAAAAACTTGTTGATTCTTAGTAAATGGGGGTTTTCCTTTGTCAAAACCCTTGTTGGTAATTAAACCTTGGAATCAAATAGAATAATGAAGAGAAATGATGAATGAACACAATGTTATGAACTAAAACTCACCAAACCCTTGTTATGAAGTTTGCAGACTTGTATGAAGTGGCTATCTTGAATGTAGATCTTGAAATGCTTGAATGCTTGATAGATCTTGTCTTGAATTGCTTGCTTGAATCAAAATCCTACATCACAAATGTTAGCTCAAAAAAACACATGATGCAAGAATATCTTTGATATGATGTTTGAATCTTGATGGTGGCTCCAAATGCTTGATGAATTGCTCTTGACCTCATAAACTTGCCTTAGGAATACTCATTCAACTTGCTAGATGAGAAATGAGTGAAAGATCCTTGTATTTATACTTATCCATGCTCAATATCTTGAAATTACACCACACCAAGCCGACATATGAATTCATTAATTAAAGGAGGCTAAATTCTACCAAGATTTGAAATTAAATACTGAAAATAAGTTGAGGGGGACTAAGATTCCCTAGGTGGTGTCTTAGTCACGAGGCTTGAAACTTGGGGCATAGACTCCAAAAAGGGGCCCATTTAAGGTGCATTTGAAATCAGGGTCCAAGACCTTTAGAGGAAAAAGGCACCCTAGGCGGTGCCTTAGTCCTAGTCCAAAAATCAAGGACACATAGCTAGAATCAATAAATTATCATTTATCCTTTGATGTTTGTCATCATTATCCATAAAAGATATAATTTATTAGGCTTGTGGATGCAAAATAGGGCCAAATAAGACATAAATAAGGATAAATAAAGCAAGGAAGGCCCAAAAAAGTATGGAAATGCAAGGGTATGCATTTTCCTACACTACATGTTAGCTCATAAAACATAATGGATTGTTGTAGATAGGATGTAGAGGATAACTTAATCCTTCTTCATGATTTGGCATGATGGATCATGATAAATTCTTGCATAGAATTGAATTCATTCTTCTTGATGTCTTGCAAGCAAGGACTTGATTGATGAAAGTGTTGTAACAATGCTACTAACTCTACCCTTGAATGGTCTTGACTGATTTTAGGATCTTCAATTTTCTTAATAGATTTTTTAGGATTTCAAATGGTGAGAATATTTTGTATTTATATACAATTCTTCTAATTTATCGTTAATCAACTACTGATAGCCAACAAATAAAATTAGATTTTTAAATAATACAATACTATCACCATCATACTTGAATTTGGGACCAAAAGGGCTAGTCAAGGGTGTTGGGCGTCCTAGACTAGACCTATCCTTGTTAGGGCCTAAAGTATTAGGGGAAAATATTAAATTTTTAATTATATTTCCATCATTTGATTTTCCTAATATACATTAGGCAAAATTTACATAAAAAATGGGCTAAGGATGACATCATCAAGTTTTTGAGTAATCAAAAATCAATTAAAAGATGACATCAACCATTATGGTGACATCATCCAAAATAAAAATAAAATTATTTATTTTATGAAACAAAACTTTCTAAAATCCTATGAATTAACTCATGATGGTTAATTTAACTCTACATATCCTATTCTATCTCATTCATCTTTCTAAATATAAAATATTTTTTTTGTTTTTTAGATTTATATTCTTAAGTTCTATTATAGAAATTATTATGTTTTTAAAAAAATATTTTCATTCTTAAAACAAAAATATATATAAAAAACATTTCAAAAATATTTTAACAAAACTTTTCTTAAAAATATTTTAAAATTTTGGAATGAAATTAATGAGTAATAAAATTCATTTGTGCTTCTTATTTTATAAAATTATTTTTTATGAAACAAATCCAATCCATTTTCATTTTTCATTTGCTTTTGTAGGTTAGAGCATCATAAAATCTAAATCTATAAAATCATAAATTTAAATATATATAAAATTATAAATATATAAAATCATAAATCTATAATATGAAACTTGATTTAAATAAGTGACCAGGGGTGAGGATGAGAGCACTCATTTTTTTCTATGAAATTTATAAGAAAAAAAATTAAAATACCAAAAACAAATAAAAAATAAAAAAATAAAAACAAAAAGAAAAGTTGAAAAAAAAAGAAAAAATCAGTTGGAAGAACAAAAGAAAAATCACAGAACAAAAAAGAAATAAAAATAAAAAATAAAAAAAACTAAAAAAGGAAAAGGAGATGGAGAAAAAATCAAAAATTATCAAACAAAAAAAAATGGAAAAAATTAAAAATAAAAATGATGAAAAAAAGAAGAAGTGAGAAAATCAAATAAACTATGGAAAAGGATATCCCTTGACTACTTTAGATATATATTTTTAAATATAAATATACTAGTATATAAATTTTATTATATAAAATAAAATATTAAGTATAAAATAAAATAGCTAAATCTATTTTTACTTTCCCATTTTTTAAATAAAAAATAATAATCAAGAAAAGAAAGTGAACTTGAGTTTAAGATTTTTTAAATAAAAAATAAAAAATCAAGAAAAGAAATAATCTAAAAAAATTGAGTTTGTCAATAGAAATATATGTTACCACTTTTAAAAAAATAATGGACTTGATTTTTTTATGGAATTATAATAGAAACATGTGTCCCCACTTAACTAAGTAATTTATATTTTTTATATTTAAATAATTTGTATTATTTGAGATAAATTTTGCTTTTTTAGAGTTCGCCATTTTTTAATGTAAATTACCCTTAATGTTCATAAAATGACTAATAAAATTCATAATTAGGTTCAAGAATATAGTGGGGGAGGAAAACCTAATGTGAAATTGTCAAAAGTGACATTTTTTATGCTACAAATACCTAAGCTAACCTTATCCATATCCTTGATTGAATCCTAACACTAATTGTAACCTTAATCTAACCCTAGTCACCCTAACCCTAACTCTAAGCTTTATCTTAGAATTATAATTGAACCCTAACCCTAATTAAATCCTAATCATAATCATAACCCAATTTTAAATAATAATAAATACATAAATAATAATGTTATAGAAAAAAAATCTAAACTATATGATAAAGTTAAGTGTAAATATAATTCTTAATTACATTAATTTATTTAAAATAGATATGTTAGTTTCAAATATATTAATTTAAAAAATTATTTTTATGTGTAATAATAAGCTTATTATATTCTTTTATTATTATTTTGTAATTTTAAATAAATTTTAGATATGCAATTATTATGAAAAGTCTTTGTATATTTAGGTTGCTATATTTTTGTACAATAAAATCTTTAGTAAAAGCATTAATTTATATTATTTCTTTATAGATATATTAATTTTGAATAAAATAGAATATGAATGTTTTTTGGTTTTTGAAATGTGTTCAATTTTCTTAAAAAACATTTAATATTTTTTTAATATGTAATAGTAAATTTAGGATATTTGTTTTTATTGAATCTTCTAATTTCTAATTTTAAATACATTAATTTAGATTTTTTTTTAAAAAAAAATCATTTCTTTATAATTTTATTTCTATTATATATCATTAATTTTCTTTTTACAATGACATGAAAAAATAGTTTTCTTTTTTAATTATTTTTCAATATTTTTGAATTTAAGAATATTAATGTAGAAAGTTACCTTTATATGCAATAGTCGATTTTGAAAGCTCTTTCATACTTAATTTTTTAAATTTTAGAAAATCCTTTTTAGGTGTAGTAATTTGATATATTTTTTAATATCTAATCTTTATATATCATTACTATTTTTTATTGGAAAAGATTACTTAAATAAATATATATAAAAAAATCTTGAATATTTTTCAATTTAAAGTATATTAATTTAGAAAATTAGTTTTATATGAAATAGTAAATTTAGATTATCTCCTTTATATTTAATTTTCTAAATTTTAGAAATTCTAACTATTTCACTTATTAACTTAGTTAATTTACTATAGTTACCTTATTGTCTCTACACCTCTATTACATTTGGTATCTACCATTGATAATGATAACTAACTATTTTTTTGTTAAATTAAAAACTATGAATGTTGAAAAACAATGTCCATACAATTATGACCTTTCAAAGTTTTTAGTTAATTATTTTATTTTCATCTTTTAACTTATAAAGATTTGGATTTATCTCCTTACAAATTGTACAATTATAAAGAGATAGATACTAATCTTTCTACTATAGCACTATTTGTTGAAATAAAGAGATCAATAGAACATAAATGATACATTATCTCTCATCTCTTTAAAATAATTATCAAATATAAGTTATATCTTTTAAATCTATTTGGATTTGTTTGGAAAGGTTGAAGGAACATTCAAAGTAAATGCTCGAGTAGGTGTAGAGACAATTCTAGTTATATTTCTATTGAAGATGAATTGCTTGGTAGATGCACAAGACAATTGAGAGGGGGGAGAGGGTCAATCAATTGAACATTAAAACATTCAATCCCTCATTAACTTTCAAACCCTTATCAAAATTTAAATCCTCATTAAGCATTATCAGAATATAAACATGTGAAACAACAATGCAACCACAACTATACACAAGAGAGCACCAAATTTATGTGGGAAACCCTAAGTAGGGAAAACCCATGGTGAGGATTAGCTCACATATATATGAATAGCAACATTGAATACAACTAGGCTCACTATCAAGGGCTTATTGCCCAGAAAAGAAGAAAGGATCATTGTCGGTTGGCTCACTGCCAAGGGCTCACTACCTAGAAGAAAAAAGAATAGAATAAATTGTTATCAATAGATTCAGTATCTCAGAGAAATAGGGAGAATCCACCACTACAACCTTTGGCTCACTGCCTCTAGCAACTTCAAGCACATTAAAAAATGTAGACACCTTCTACTCACTAAATCTAGAGTCATAGGCATTTAGGTTCACACTTAGATCACCACAATTGATAAAATTTGCATCTCACACCTTAAACATCTCCAACAACTCACCTTGTGTTTATACCATCCATGACCTAAACAATCTTAATTAGGTTGGTCTTAATGACTTATATGCACCTCAAACGTGCAACACCAAATAGGTTAGAACCAAACACCTCCACGGTGGAAAGAAGCGAAGGAAAACCTCACCAAGAGTTAAGGAGGATCTAAATCTACATCGAAACGCATCACCATGCTTTCATAAATAACAAACATCCTTTGAAATTACCACTAGCATGCCAAGTCGGCCAAACCTATATAACAATGCAAGCGACCACATACACGCCTCTCTAGGTGTAGAAACACCACACAAACCACAAGGAAACACTCCAAAACATTCCAAAAATATTCCACATCATCATAATATCCAACACCATTGTCACAACCACTTGAAACTGAAGAACACATTCATTCTTTGCAACCAAACACACTGCCATTGAACATCAAAATTAGAATTGAACTTGCAGAGCAACTCAACACCAAAACCTCCAAGGAAAGATAAATACAAAGAATATAAGAATTTTCCGAAATCCACAAGATAGGAACAAAAATGTGGAGAAATGTAGAGCAATTCCATTTCTCCCAAACAACCTTCTTCATAGGCAAACACATTGTCAAACACATCTTCCACTACCACATGATCCAAAACCTGAAACTTAGGATATAGAAACTCTTACCACATTTGATCATCATATCCAAACCACACAAGAATATCTTCAACCATAATGAAATGTAGAACACAACATGTAACACATTTCTATCACATTGCACACTCCTTTATTCATTTTTTTCAAAACAACTTAGAAACCAAGTGAATTAGTTGAATGAACAACGCCAACACAACATATCTACAATATTTTCAACATGAACAATCTTCGCATCTACAATACCAACAATCTCCATATTGTTGACATCAATGACCAACTATTGGCATCAATGACTACACCTGCATATCTTCAACCATAAAGAAATGTGGAACACAACACAAAACACACCTCTATCACATTTCTCACTCTTTTATTCAAATAGTCTACAAAGCACTTGGAAACGAAGTGAACCAACTCTATCAGCAACACCAACAGAACATATCTACAATATCTACAACACCAATAATCTCCAACAATCTCCATACTATTGACGTCAATGATCAACTATTGACGTTAATGACAACACCTACAACATACTTTCAACAATATCCCCCTTTATCAGTGATGGCAACACTAGCTCTAAAAAACCATCAACAACAAAATAAATTTGCATTAAGTAGCACTCCCCTTACTGGGGCATATTGTATACTTCTTTTCACTATTCTCCCCCCATTCTATTTTCTCCACAATCACCACTTTCTCTCCCCCCATCCAAGGAGTTCATCAATTAATCTTGCCCTATGTTTTTTAGATCATACTCTCCCCATTTGGCATCAATGGAAAAGGGAAACATCTTTCCCTTTGACAAAACTTACTTCTCTTTGGGCAACACCAACAAGCAACTACTCTCTCTCCATTACTCTTATCCATACAATTCTCACTATTGCACACACTACACTCTCTTCTACTTACTCTCCCTTAGGGACACAATATGTGCTCCCCTTGAATGTACCAAGCAAAAAAAAAACCACTACTTGCTCCCCCTAAGAAGTAGCCTTGATTAGTTTAGGATCAAAAATGTATCTTGAAATACTTTCCTAGACAAATGCACCACTTATGCATCTAATTGAAAGGATGGGCAATAACCCCTAACTTCTACCAAAGATAATCAAATATATCTTTAGGAAGAGCCTTTGTAAAAATATCAACAACTTGATCCTTTGTAGGCACATACTCCAACTTCACCTCATTCTCTGAAACTTTTTCTCTTAAATAGTGATACAAAGTAGAGATATGTTTTGTTCTTAAATTCACTACCGGATTATTTGAAATATTGATAGAAATTGTATTATCACACAAGATAGAAATAGATTCATCATATGATACTCTGATATCCTTCAATTCCTACTTCATTCACAAAACCTATGTGCACCATGATGCTGCTGCAATATATTCTACCTCTGCAGTAGATAATGAAACTAAATTCTACTTCTTACTCAACCAAGAAACCAACCTACTTCCAAGAAAGAAAACACCTCCACTTGTACTTATTTTTCCATTTGTACAACCTTCCCAATATGCATCTATATATGCACTCAAGGAGAAATTAGTATCCTTAGGATACCATAAACCAAAGTCCGTAGTGCCCTTCAACTATCTAAATATCCTTTTAACTATAGCAAAATGTGACTCTCTAAGATCTTCTTGAAATATTGCAACAAAACATATTGCATGCATGATATCTAGTCTAGTAGCAATTAGGTATAGTAGTCCACCAATCATTGATTTGTACTTGCTCTGATCAACCTTAGGAGATTCATCATTTTTCTTCAACTTACAACCAATAACCATGGGAGTACACACTGGTTTAGAATCCTCCATTGCAAACTTCTTCAACATTTTCTTGACATACTTTTACTGTGAAATGAAAATGCCTTTTTTTGATTGACTGATTCATAATCCAAGTAAGAAATACATCTCCCCACACATTGACATCTCAAACTCTTTTTTCATGTCATCTACAAACTTCTTGTACATGCCTTCATTTCCTCCAAAGATTATGTCATCAACATACACTACCACAATCATGATTTTTTCTCCCTTAACCTTGAAGTAAAGGTTATTATTTGCAGTACCTTTTTTGAATCCTTGCTGCAACAAGTACTTATCCAACCTTGCATACCAAAATCTAGGAGCCTGTTTGAGTCCATACAATTCCTTCTTCAACCTACACACCATATCAATATCATCTGATAACTAAAACCCTTTCAATTTCCCATTGTACACCTCTTCTTCTAACTCACCATTCAAGAATGCAAACTTGATATCCATCTGATACACTTTGAAGTATTTATGTGTTGCAAAAGAGAAAAAACATTCTAATGGTTTCCATCCTTTCGATCAGAGAAAAAGTATCTTCAAAAAACATTCCTTCTACTTGTGAGTAGACCTTACACACAAGTCTAGCCTTATTTTTGACAAGTTTTCCATCCCCATTCAACTTGGTCTTGAAAACCCACTTATTTTTTATCACATGCTTATTTGCTAGTCTTAGAACCAATTCCCAAGTCTAATTCTTCTCAATCTATTCCAACTATTTTTTCATACCCTTGATCCAATTCTCATCTTTGCATGCCTCAATTACTATTTTAGGTTCTACTTCTAAAAGTAAACAAAAATTTATTTGTTCCTCTATCAAAAAAACTTTTCTTCTAGTCAACACACCTTTTCTCTTATCTCCAATAATTTGATCTTCAAAATATTCTTTTGCACATACTTAGGAGTCTTAGGGATCTTTCTTAGATCTTCTTCCTCTTCAACTGCCATTTCTTTTTCTTTCTCTTATTCCATTTCTTCTTCATTGCAAGGGGATTCATCAGATTCATATCCTTCTATGAATATAGAAGTTTGATGTGGTTCTTCATCCCCTTTGACACTTGCACTTTCAACAATATTCTTCAATCTTTTATTATAGCACCAGTAATATTTGCTTCTTGTGGAGTATCCAAGGAAGATTCCTTCATCAAATCTTGCATCAAACTTTCCTAAGTTTTCTCCATCTCTTCTGATATAACATTTACTTCCAAACACTAAAATATTTCATAGTAGGAGGTTTTCCATACCATAACTCATAGGGAGTCTTTGAAATTTTCACTCTTGCTTGACCTCTATTAAGTATGTACATTGCAATATGAATAACTTCTCTCAAATAGACATCTGGTATATTTTCTTCCTTTATCATAGTTCTTGCTACTTCTTGAACAGTTCTATTCTTTCTCTCCACAACTCCATTGTGTTGAGGAGTTCTAGGGGCTACTAAATGTCTCTTTATTCCATGATCTTCACAAAAAACGTTAAACCCATTGGAGGTAAACTCACCACCTCTTGTCAAGCCTTAAACACTTTATTTTAAAACTCATTTCATTCTCAACCATAGACTTAAATTCTTTAAACTTATCTATATCTATTGATTTTTCTTTGAGAAATGTCACCCAAGTCATTGTAGAATAATAATCAATTAACAACATAAAATACTTGTCACCATGAGAGATTCTTATTATGGTGGTTCCACATAGGTTTGTATGCACTAACTGAAAAGGTCATGTGGTAGAATATTCTTTAGTCTTGAACCTCTTCTTTGTTATCTTTCCAAATTTACATTCCTTGTAAATTGCATTGATAGGCTTTGTAATCTTTGGCAGATCTTTCACAACATCAATAGAATTGATCTTTGCTAGCTTGTAAAAATTGATGTGACCCATTCTTCTATGCCATAGCCAACTATCATTGATTTGGGGCATAAAACACTTAGCACCAATACATTTGAGTTCATAAACATTAGCTTCTGTCCTTGTCCCTACAACAACCAAGGTTTTGTATCTTCCTCTTCTGATTTCACAACCGTCATCTTGAAACATCAAATTGTATCCTCTGGTACTAAGAAGATTATGTTGGAGACCCTTCACATTAAGAACATCATCTATTTTATGCTTGGAATGAAAAAAATTGAACCTTTTCCATAGATCTTAGTAGATGTATCATCACCAAACATAACAAGACCACCATCATACTTCTAAAGTTTAACAAACTCATTTTATCACCTATCATATGACTTGACTATCCACTATCAATTATCCAATAATTTCTTTCTTCTCTTGCATGAAAGGAAATCACCATGGTTCCTTCAATGTTATGACCTGCTTCCAGGGTACTTTCCTTCATACATCTTTCATAATTAGTAGAATTAGTTCCAACATTTAGAGCCATGAACAAGCATTCATCACTATCATCATCAAGATAGTTTGATTCCTCATCATTAGATACACCATTGTCTTTTTCAACATAATAAATCTTCTTGAAAAAATTTCCTTTATGATTCTTATGCTTGTCATTTGCAACTTTGATTAGACATTTAGAAGTATGATGACCTATATTTCCACAATTTAAACATTTAAAGGGTAAATTACCTATGTACTTTCTAGTGCCCTTTTTCAGTCTCTTTACAAATTTTTCTTCCACCTCATAAAGATCATCTATATTTGAATCATCACCCTTCTCTACCTTGCCAACTTTAAAGAAAGTTTCTTTCTTTGTAGCATATTGAACAAACTCTCTTAATTCATAAGAAATTAAACCACCAAACATCTGATCTCTAGAATATTGGTCTAAATTCTAAGCTTCTTCAATAGCAAAATTTTTAGAACTTTAAGTTTTAGGAAGAGTTCTTAATACCTTTTTAACAACCTCACTTTCTTCTAGCTTACCACCAATACCATTGATGGCATTGACCACTTCATCCACTCTAAGCATGTAGGCTGTAATATCTTCATCTTTAGACATCCTTAGGGTTTCATATTTATCTTTGTAATTCAAAATATTCTCTTGGTTGACCTTGTCATCTCCTTCATAAATACTTTCCAAGTTTGTCTAGATCTCTTTAGCAGTTTTCAAGCTTATCACTTTCCAAAGTTTTGAATCAGAAAGTCCACTCAATATAGCATTTCTTTCTTTTTCATTCTTCTCATAATCCTTGATTTCATCATCATTTGTCAAACCAGTATCAGGCATAGTATATCCTTGTTCAATTCATTTCGAGACACAAAACCCATGAGAGACCAAAAAGGATTCCATCCTAGCTTTTTAGTAAGCATAATTCATTCCATCGAACATAAGAGCTTTGGAACCCTTCCTGTGCACCATCTGGACCTACTTCAAGTGGTTAATATTTCTCCAAGGAACCACAACTCTGATACCAATTGTTAGATGCATAAGACAACTAATAGGGGGTTAAGTTAGTTGAACATTAAAACATTCGATCTCTCATTAACTTTCAAACCCTTATCCAAATTTTAACCCTCATTAAGCATTAGTAGAATGTAAACATGTGAAACAACAATGCAAACACAACTATACAGAAGAGACCACCAGATTTATGTGGAAAACCCTAAGTAGGGAAAAACCACAGTGACAAGTAGCTCACATATATGAATAACAACACTGAATACAATTAGGCTCATTGCCAAGGGCTCACTTCCGAAAAAATAAGAAAGGATCACTACCAGTTGGCTCACTGTCAAGGGCTCATTGCCTAGAAGAAAGAAGAATTTTGTGAAGTGAACGATACTACATTGAGATACTTTACTTTCAAAATGTTGCATAGTATGACTTATCATCTATGCCTTTATGCATTCACTAAATATGAAGAACCTCTATCTTATATTTCTTTGAACTTGTTTCCTTGCTTGATAATATCATAGCAAGGAAAACCACTCTAAGAAGAAAGTTGATAACAAACATGGATCAATCCCAACCCATAATGAAAAATCAATGGCCTTTGCAACTCCAGAAAATGGATGTTAATTTTAGCTTGACATCTGCAACCCTATTGTATCTATATTGTAGGTAAAAATAGGAAGCAAACACTATGACATCAGTTGTGCTTTCATGACTGTAGAATATTAACAATGCTTACTATTGTTTAATGTTGATTGTTTCCTTTTATATACCCAACACCACTCTTCCACCACCCTGCCAACATGACTCTTCCATTACTATCCTTACACGACTACCTTGCCAACATGACTCTTCTACTATAGTCAGTTACATGTTTGACACCTTCACATTTAAACTACTAACAAGGATGTCAATTTCAATCACACTAATTTTTTATTGACACAAGCCTTTTCTACCACTATATAATGCCTCTTGGAATAACCAAACTAAATGGAGTGTTCATTCAATGTATCATTGGAATAAATAACATATGGTGTGGTGCTTAACTATGTTTATCGAGCACTTATGGTTTGACATCTTTTGTAAAGGTTGGTCTCCATTGTTAGGTAGGATTTTCTTTCGTCTTCATATTCGGGGATCTTTTCCAACATCTCTTTGACAAACAACTAATGTTGCAGCTTCTCTATGATAATGATAAAACCTATTTAGGTGGCTGGTGCATCTTGCAATTTTGGACCATTTTTTTTACTTGTGTTGTACTATATCTATCGGCTATTGCTTTTCTCCTTGAATTGATTTATTAACACCTTAAATATCTTGAAGTATTTCTTTTTAATTTATTTTTCTCTATGCTTAAACTATGCCACCAAATTTTCTGAATTTCCTTGTTAGTTTCAAAATATGGAAGAAAGTACCAATAGACAACCAAAAGTTGCTATCAACATCCCTATGCAAATCAAAGAAAAAACATGCTCTAATATTGTTTGATCCAAAAATAACTTGGATATTTCAGCATGATTTTACATGGATTTTGATTGCTAGAAAGGCAAAGGCAATAAAACAAAAACTAGTGACCTGCGAATTGCTACAACAAGAAAACTAAACTTTACTTATCTCATGACAATTTGATTACATATGCCTCTATTTTTATAGAGGTCTTGAAAAAATATGAGGATGCAATAAAATTAAAATGGATACAAAAAAAACAACTTTAAAACTATGAAAACAACAAAAAGATAAACTAGTTCCTAATTTATTTTTCTACAAAAAAACTTGTAGGGTTTTTCCTTCTCGTATAGGAAAAATTATTCATTTATTCCGACACTCCCCCTTAATTTCGACCGCATATGCTTCTGCATTTTTACTCTTCCAATTTCATCTTTGTAAATATTTGTAATTTCTTCCTCTTTTTGATGGTTGCAACAAGTCTTCAAACTTATTCAAATGATACCTTCAAACTATCTTCAAGACCTGTGAATGTTTCCTCAAATTTCTCTCCAATTGATGTGTTAGTCCTTCAAACTTTGATTTTCAAATCTTCAAAATTTCAATCTAGAAGTTCTCTTTTTTGTGAACTCACTATTTGTAGCTTTCCATTTTTTTGACATCTTACAAGACTTAAACCTCTCTTGATTGCTATCTTCTTTTCCATATGAACATTTGTACTCGAACAACCTTTTCAACATACCTATGATTTGATGCCAATTTGATCCAAAAATCCATCCACAATTCAACTGCATGCATCTTGTCATAGATTCACTTTTGCACTTCCTTTGCCAACACATCTTTACTAAATGATTTCTCATTTGAACCACAAATTCTGCATGGATGTAGATCCCAACACATATATTCTTTATGCCCTTTCCTACTACAATGAAAACATTTGACACATTCCATTCCTTGAACAAATTTTCTTGTACATGTATCATTTCATTTACCTATGATATATCCAAGACCTTTAAATTTTGGTCTCATAACAGGCTCAATCGGCTCTTTGATTCCTTGCTCATGTTTTCCTAATCCTTGACCATTGTATCCCATTCTTTTCATTATTTCAAACTAACATTGTTCTTATTACAATTAACATGATTTATAGATTCAAACACATCATCATCTTTACACTTTTCATCAAAAATAATATTAGCTATATCACACAAACCACTTAATTTATCAACTGAACAATACAAATCTTTTGTACACCACATGCAACATCACATACCAATGACTTTGATTCATTTTTTGCTTTCAATTTTGATAATTCTTCATTTTGTGACCAATTTTGTTCTTTAAACAACTTTAGCTTTTCTTCAAAATCTTTTATTCTTTTTCTTGATCTCCTCAAACAACTTTAATTTTTCTTCTAACTCTTCATTCTTTCTTTTAACATTACTCAAATTCCTTTTGAAGATTCTCAATTTCACACAAATTTTCATTATCTTTCTTTTCCAAATTTCTTTAAATCTGCTATCAATTCTAAGTTACAACTTTTCAGTTTCAGAAACTCATCTTTCAAACTATCTTTTTCATGTATTAAACTTTCCTTTTATTTTTTCACCCTTTTGCCAATCTTTCCAATTGAAACAAATGTTTCATCTTTTTTTATTCAAATAAATTTACTGTGTTACTGCAATCGATTAATGACTTCACCTCACCAATTCTTCACACTTGACACCTGTTATCTCCTTTGTGGCAGCTATGATTACCAAATGTTTTACTACAGCATCTGCCTTAAAACAATTTTCAACGCCTCTCTTTTTCCTTCAGGCGACTTTATGATTTAATTCCTACACCCCTTTGATGGCGTCTTTCTTCCATATGGCATTTATAATATCCTGGCAACGGCTCCTCCAGCGATTCACGATCTCCAAACGGCTCTTTTCTGATCTCCTCAAAACAACGATTCAAAACAGCGATTCAAACTTCAAAACGGTTGCCATTAAAACCTTTCTTTGCTACAAAGGCAAAGGCAATAAAACAAAAACCAGTGACCTGCGAATTGCTACAGCAATAAAACTATACTTTATTTATCTCATGATAATCTGATTACATATGCCTCTGTTTTTATAGAGGTCTTGAAAGAATACGAGGAGGAAATAAATTAAAAATAGCTACAGAAAAAACAGCTTTAAAACTATGAAAACAGCAATCTTCTCGTATGGGAGAAATTATTCGTTTATTCCAACACTGATGTTGTATGCTACTTCAACCAACATACAAAAGGAGGAAAATTTGATATTGGATACGTATATCCATGGGATGTCATCCACATATTTTACTCAACTAGCAATTTTCTCATTCTTAAATATATTCCTACAATGCTATGAAGTTGATTTTACACAATTATTCACTACTAGTAATATGCGATGTATCTCATTCACAACAGAAATAGCGTAATAATGGAGTATGGTGGTTCTTTTTAATTAATATAGGCATCCTGTTCTTGATTTATCAAGATGAATTTTGACATTCTACAATATTTAATGCTTGATGATTCATAGTTTTTTTTTCTACAAAATATACTCGGAGATAATTTTCCTCCACAGTTATAATTTTTTTATTTTTTCCTAACCTTAAGAGTAGCCTTCTTTTGACATGATTATTTCACATTTACATCTACTCGTGATGTGTTATACATTTCAAAGAAAACTGGTCCAACAAATGATTATTTTGGATGTATTTATTAAACCCAAGGATAGGAAAACACCTTTGGCCAGCTTACTGGTGTATGATGGAGTTGATCATGCTTAATTCTGTTGTCATTGTGTAGTCATCATCTAAATCAGACGAGGTTGCAGGATTGATGCAAAAGATAGAGGAGACGAAGAAAATGATTAGGTAAGCTTAAACTGGTTGCATCCTAGTATTATTTCTTAGCATCTAAGTGTTTCGCATGAGTTGACTTTCACGGAGAACAATTTCATTCTACTGTTGGTGTTAGGAGTTTAAAGGGGGAGGAACTGTCTTCTTTGAATCTTCTTGAGTTGGAGCAATTGGAGTGCCAGATTCAACAAGGAATGAAAAGAGTAAGAGTGAGAAAGGTAACTCTTTTCAAATTAATGGATATTGATTTTTTTTAAAACAAGTATATTTTACTTAAAATTATAGAAGTGAATCTTAAAACATTAAATGTATTAATATAAAAATGAATTGTATGTGGTGATAAACATAAAAATCAAAACAGCATTAAAAAGTTATTTAATCCAAAATTTTATTTTATAATGTAACACCCCATGTCAGTTGTGACATCTAGAATATCCATTTTTCAATTTAATTGATTACTATTCGACGCTGTGACAGAACCAACTTGTGGAGGAGCTCCAACAGAGGGTAAGAGCACTATTTAATCACTTTTTAATTTGAGATTATATGTATAATAAATATCATACATTCTTATCTAATTATTTCTTTCTTAATCTGTAGATTAAGACATTTTTATTTATTCCGACTCTCAACTGACTTATTGTTGTAATAATTCAGAGCATAGAGTTACAAAAAGATAATGATGTACTACACAAAATGGTATGTCCAAAAACTTACGTCATTTAGTATTGTATTCATCATTCTATAGAATATAATTGTTTATTATATAGACGCAGCTCTCTCAAAGGAGGACATATGTAGAGAGTATTATCAACAATAATGTTAGAATGTCATCAACTGGAATATCGACCAACACTTGGCAGCAAAGCATTCTGCAACCATGGCAGGGGTAGATTCTATTCTTCCATTATTTGGGGCTTAATAAACGTAGTGTCGATTATTTACTTTCAACCTTTAATCTTGGAATTTTGGCTTTGAAATGCACATTTAGATTGTTTTACTATCACTTGAGAAGGAAATCATCAGCGAATTGTTTTTTTTTTTTCAGAAATAATTCATCGACATGGTTACCTGAGCAGGAGCATCGTCCCACCGATTGCAAGGATGGCAGTGATCCAAACCATTAATATATAATAACAAAATGTGTCATATTTTATTGTAATTATTTGATATAATAAAATAAGTAGTTTTGGATGGTTTCAATTTATAATTGAGCCAAATGGTCGTGGAGAGATGTCGCTTTAGATGTCTAAGTCATATATTTAAATTTCAAATAATTATAGGGCCCTTAAAATACAATTAGTGCCTACCTTATAATTTGAAGTTAATGCTTAATGACCACTATTTTTTAAAACTTAATTTAAATAATTATTAATGTTCAATATTATATTCTTTTCTTCTTTAAAATACTTGAGGTCATCATATATATTTTTTCATTTATATAAAAATTCATTGAAACTATTTCTATTCGTGTATCACATCAAATTTGGTCATATTTATTATAATTATTTATCATAAAGGAAATAATTTTTCATGGGTTTATGTTATAGTTGAGGGGGGCACTTATGGATAGGATATGACACTTTTAGATGTAGAATAATATAATTTTTTTCAATTATGAGTACTCACAAAGCATATGATCATTGCTAGTGCTTAATCTTTCTAATTATTATATATGTTGACACTATTTTGAATTTACTCTTTTTATGGCTTATGTCTTCATAATTATAAACCTCATTAGTAGCAATAATCAGCGTGAAAAATGTAAAGTTAAGGCTTCATGTGGGTTTTGTTTTTGAGTCATGTCTCCTTGTCTATCTCTATGCTCTTTATGGAAAATTCTCCTTATACCCATGTTCTTAGTCTAGTGCAAATGTTGCTTGGTCTTGACATTTTTACCAAGATCATAATTTGTAATTGTGGCCAACTATTTGTTTAAAGGCAACCTTGATTCAACCAAGTGATTGTTTCAATGGTGCCAAGGATTCATATTTTCTCCCCAAACTTTTATGTTTTTTTTGTTGATTTCCTATTGTTGTTGTTTTTGAATTAAAGTGCTTAGTTTACATGTGTCCATTCATAATTGGTTTAATGGACATTCCTCTTTGCAATGGAGAACGGGTTATGTTGGTAATCCCTTCACCTTCCATCACTTAGTAAACCTTAGTTAGTGTCAAACTAAGCCATTGTTAAGTGCTTTGTGTCCTTTTTGGCATTGATTGGTTGGTGGCTATTACTTTATTTATGAAATGGTGAAAAGGGGGGTGGACGTGTCCCTAGGTCCTAAATGAAAAGAACCTATGATTGAAAGGGGCCCTTTCCCACTATTTCATTAAAAAGGGAGATCAACAAGGTTGATAGATTGACTATCAATCATGAAGGTGAGCCAATTAGACCTGGATCTCCTTCTTTTGGGGGATTGGAAATGGATTGGAATTGTTTCCCTCATTAACTTAATTAGACTATGTGACCTAATACATAAAATGCAAGATCCCGACAAATAATAGATTCAAACAATAGTTTGTAAGTAGATCTAGGAAGTTCAAAATATTATGTACCTATCTTAAAAAGTTGGTTCTGAGCTAAATATGAGGATTGCGGTGCCTAGGGGGGCATATGAGTCTCTGATAGGGCATCTTGATTTATTTTTGGGTCCCTTAATGATAGATATGAGCTTCTGATTTCCATTTGCAAAGTTATCAGAATGTTGTGAGATGATTCTATAGGTGAGTTTCCATGTCTTGACAAGATTTAGGGTTTTGAATGCAAAAATGCACAATTTTTCTTCAATCTTTCTTTAATTCTCTTTAAACTTATAACCTGCACATTCAAAAATAGAAAATGTTGGGACATTTTAGGGGTTTTCCTCAATCAAACCCCATGTAAGTGTTTCCACTTCCACAATGGCAATGGCAATGATAAATAGATAATTGAAAGTAAGGAATGATGAAATCACAAAGTGTTGCAACTCACCACCCTTCAATGACGTCCTTGAAGGACTATCATCATGCATATCACCTCAAGGTCTTGGATCTTGCTTGCTTGATTTGATTGAATGCTTTGGAGACCTAAAAAAGTGTTAGCCTTCACAAAACAATGACAAGATTAACACACATATACTTTGAGATGATGCTTGTATCTTGAATTGATGTAATAATTCTCTAAAATGTTGCTCTTGAATGATCTTGAAAATATTTTTTTCTCATGAATGCTTGTTAGTTCTTGTTAGATTTCAAATGATGCAAAGACTAGGTATTTATTGGCATTTCTCTAATTTTCTAAGAATTATATTTTTATAGCTGACATTTAAAATTTGAAATTTGAATGTTAAATTGGCCACTTTGACATATTAGAAATTGGTCTTGAGTAGAATAGGGAGATTGGACGTATGGGTCTTGGACCTATTTTCTAAGGCACAATGTATCGGGGGAAAACATTAATTGATTGTGCAGTTATTCAATGCTTGCAATTTGTCGATGAAATAAAGAAAAATAGGGTAGGCTGTCCCAAGAGGTAGATCTAAAGAGGGAAAAATGGGGTCTTATCTTTCTTCAAATCATTAGGAAATGAGATCCACATCAAAAATTGACTAACAAACCTTAGGAGAGTCAACCTAAGATGTGAATCTTCAGATTTCCCTTTTTGCTAAGATGGGGTTCTAGACGAAGTAGTATCTTAGGGAGACAAATTTGAAATAGCAAAACAACTCTAAACCTAGATTCATAAACTGCAATGAAGGGATTTATTATAAAATAGAAAGAAATAGTAAACTTTCTAGAAAAATTGAAGGTAATAAATGTTGTGCACCTATTAAAACTTGTTGTTTCTACAACCCTAATAGGGACTCATTCTCTCTATGGAAAACGGGTCATGGTATACTTTCTCAGATGAATTTGAATAAGAAACTATAGCTTATGAACTGTGAAAGCTTGTTGCTTTTGTAACCCTAATAGGGACTCATTCATCCTATGGTGAATAGGTGTTGGTAGGCTCTTCTAGAAAACATTCCTTCCTGTAACTTGAAATCCCCACTTTCCGATCTATATCTATCAATAATATGCAAAACAAATTTGATGTCTGTTGATGGATAGGGGTTTTCCTCAGTCAAACCCCAAGTTTGGTAATTAAACCTTGATGATAAATGAAAATATGAAACATGAAATGTGTGTGTAATCCTAACCTTAAGTGTGTCTACGATTAAGATCTCTAATAATGCAAAGAACGCCACTATAGGATCCTATAATGAAACATGAACAATGCAAAATACCTACTTTAGGAGACCTCTAATCCCCTTAATAAGTCACAAATCTAAATATACCTCGCTCTAGGTTGAAAATAGAATGATCATAGAAGATGGGATCACTTAGGAAACAAGTCGTTAGACTTGGTTGAGTCTCATAGTGCTTCTCCCAAAACCTAGAATCCATCATGATTCTCCATAGGCATCTATCAACAATTCTTCAATAATGCTTGATTGTAGACAACAAAATGAGCTTGAATACCTACAAAAACATTATAATGTTTCTCCAATACTTCAATCTTTCTTTCTCCTTGAATATGAATGATTGATCTCATGAAAATTGCTTAGATTCTTCACTCTCTAGTTGAAATATAATGAAAACAACTTTGTATTTGTACATAACTTAATATTTTTTCAAAATTAAAATATCACAAGCTGACATGAAATCATGTATTTCAAATCATTAAAATACCATCAAAACTATATTTTAAAGAGGGGTCCTAGGTCTAAGGGAGGACCGATTTGCCATGTGGTGAATGGGTCCTAGACTACTTACCTAGGACACACATCGAACAAGGTGAAATGTGTTGTGCCTATAGCACACATGCCCCATTCAGACCAGGGACCTCCTCTTTCCTTTTTTCCTTCACCGGGTCATTTTCACCTTTGCCTCATTTTGTGTGCCCCTATTTTTGAGCTTAAGATGGTCACATGCTATAAAGTCATCACATTTCAATTGACCAAATTCATCACCACAAAATCTGTTAAGTCATTTTCCCTTGCGGGCTTAGACCTATGGGTTTCCCGTGGCTATTTTCCTTGGCATCCATGTAGCTTGGCATACCCGCATTTGTGAGTTTCCATTTGCGGGCCACCATCATTGCTTAGCTGCTAGTTAGTGGAAAAATGCCACCATCCACCCACAAAGTGGGTCCTGCATCATCTACTACCATCCCACGACCATGCCAAATTGGGTTTTCGCAAACCCATCTACTCGACCTACCACCATAGGTAGAATTTATGGCATGCATTAATGACTGATATGCCTATAAATGGGGGGTTGAACATGTCATTTTCACCCCTAATTTTCAATTTTTTAATGATGAACTAGGAGCTCTAGCCCACACAAGATCCTTTAGCATATTCAGGTCACATTTTCTTTATATTCACACACAATCTTAAAGGTAGGTGCACATCATTCATTATTGTGTGATTAAATTCTAAAATATTAGGGTAGAATGATGTTAAAATCTTTGAAAGAGGAACCTTAGTTTTCCCTTAGTGGTCCCATCAAATGTATGTAGCCTCGGTTATGCACCTATAAATTGCCTCAAATATTCAAAACCCTCTGTGCCATTTAAAAATTGCAAAATCCATGGTTGCCTTTATGTGAAATCCCATCCTACTGTCACTGTCCATCAAGTGGCAAGGAACTCCCTGTGGCTTGCACCATTGACATTGCCGCCCTTGTTAAAATTGGGCAATCTTGGAAAATTGACTAAGTCCTCGTTTGCGAGAATATGCATACAAGATTCCACCCATAGGCTACCACCTCCCCATCACCGTTGTTTAGCAGCCAAGTCTTCATGACTCCCTATAGTGCATAATCCTCATTTATCTTCACCGTTGAGTAGAGAAAACCCATCAACTGAGAATTAACTAAGTCTAAAAACCCATGTGGGCTGCTACATGTGGTTCACCACACTTAGATTGTTGTTATTTAGCAGAAAAGTCACCCTGTCCACCCACATTGTGGACTCCATGCTCGTCATCACCTTCTCTGTCTTCAAGAGTTTTCCAAACTAAAAATGCTAAGTCAAACTTGTATGCAAGTCAGCCCCTGCAGGTGACCATGTGTGGATGGCCCTTGCTTTGTTATCATTCCTTAACAACGGAATGTTCATTCCATTATGCATGGCGGGTTCCGTAGGAGTGGTTTCCCTTTGCAGATGTTGAAAACCATCAATGCCAAAATATAAGTCTAGGAGCTTCAAGTGGGCCCGCCTATGCAAACCACCACCTATGGACCACTGCCCCTCCAAGGCTATTCCTTAATGGTAAACATTCAATGGTAGCCTAATGAATTCCCTCCACACATCCCAAAGCATTAGAACTCTAAGACACAATGCTAAGCATCCAAGCCCTCCACGGGCCCCACAGTGGGAACTTCTGCATGCAGGTCGCCATTCCTTGAATGCCACTCTTTAATGACTGAACTTTAAATGATAGTCTACCTCATGGTCCCTGCATAACCTGAAACCTCCAAGAACATCAAAGTATAGTTTACTGACCCCAAGTGCCAAATGACTTGTTTCCACACATGCTTAACTATTCCTTAAGGGATTTGTCCCTAAAACAAACAATGAAAAATTTCTATTGCAGATGGCTATCTATGGGTCTTCGTGGCCTTGGAGCCATTTCCTCACTACCATCACCCTAACGGCTTCTACCTAGGGGAAATTCCCATCCATGGGCCCTCATTCACCTAAATGATCCAAATGAACTCCAAATGCATAACGATGATGGATTTCATGATCTTTTAAGAATGTATAAATGGATCTAACCCTTGATTTGCAAGATTTGATTGAAATTTTCCCTAATTTATATGTAAACATAGTTACTGCATCTCTTGCATGCAAGATTTATGGAGCCTACCATGGGTCCACGAAGGAGGCCTGTTGAGAAATCTGACGAAGGGAGGAAGCTTGCTCATGTGCTAAGAGGGAAAGAAGAAAAAGACTAAATGAAGTATCAGTTTCATGGAGTAGAGTGTACCTCGAATCTGTCCTCCACTTGGGACATGGTATCAAATACAAACCTAGGGCACGTTGATATTGATGAGTTTAGGAAAATGGTGATGGTTAACCCTACCATAGAAAAAACACACAATATCAAGGAAAGTGGTCTCACCAAGGTGGTTGGCTTTCCTCTAGCATTAATTGCTCCAGAGCTGGTCATGACCTATCGAGAATGTTATCATTCCAACATGAAAGATATTGATAAATATGGGAGGGTATTGGAAGACTTGTCTGCTAGATCTATTGGCAAGACATTCCACATCCCCACATTTGATCAAATGGAAGAAACAAAGAAGGAATTTTTTGAAAAACATGTGGAAGTAGGACCCTCTTGGGTGCAAAACAATAATCAACCAACATTGGTTGAAAGGAAAGAGGGGTAGTAATAACAAAGTACCCCAAGAGTTGTTAAAGAGTGATTTCTTCGCAGAATACCATGATCTGGTTACTCTATTGAATAGAGTAACAGGCCTACCAACTGTTTCATTGTTTGAGGAATGTATGTTCTATTTCATTGAAGAGATCATCCAAGGAGAAACCAAGTTCCATTGGGATTGTAAACAAATATTTTGGCACCCGAATGTCTTTCTAACCCTTCTAGGGTTTCTCACCTAAAAGGGGAAAGATGGGCCAAAATGCAATGTATACATTCAAAGATTAATTTATGATGGATGCAATATTTCATAATTATGATGTCTAAATGCAATAAATTGAAAAAGAAATGATTTATTGATGCAAAACTAGTGAAATGTGAAGTGCTAGAAAACATAGTGTGATATGTAGAATGATGAAAATCAATGCAATAAAGAATAGGATAAAGATGATGAAAAAAACATGTGTACCTAGAAATTGATGGAGAGAAAAATGGAGATTGCAGAGACATGTAAAATTCTGGAAAACTTGATTTTTGATCCAATTGGGACACTTATGCCAAGCTGGGTGACTTAGTCCCAGATTAGGAAAACTGCCTAGGAAGCCATTTCTGTCAAATGGTTATCTGAAACTATAAAAAATATTGAAAAACTAGTGCAATGGGACTAAGTTTCCACTATGGGCGACTTAGTCCATGTTGGATTTTCTACAAGTTTGAAAGTGGAAATGAAAGCCCACAGTCTGCACTAAGTTTTTTGACGGAAACTCGACTATGAATATGCAAAATAGCTATAAAAAAAAAATTGATTTCTAATGGGGGGTTTGCCTTGGTCAAACCCCTAGTTGGTATTGAAACTTTATAATAGATACAATCTGCATAAAACCCTAGCCCTAAGTGTGTTTAAGACTAGTAAGTGAAAATAAGATGCAACCCTATTCTAATGTATAGGAATAAGATACATTTAAATGGATTTAAAACAATGCAGGAATCACCTTGAGAGATACAAAATCACATTAGAGATGAATCTAAATGACATGCAAAACCTTAAATCTTAAGATAGAGAGAAAATGGAAGATGTAATCACTTTGAAAACAAGTCTTTAGGATTGATTTGATGGCTAGTTGCATCTCCTCAACCTAGATTTCTCCATGATTCACCATAGGCATCCATGATCAACCCTTTGCAATGCAAGATATTGAACAAAAAGTGAGCTTGAAGACCTGCAAAAACCCTAGCTTTCTACCCTAAAGCTTCAACTTTGTTGTAGACAGACTAATGAATCTTCTTGTGAAAGATAGTTTTCTCTTGAATCTTGAATTTGCTTTGTAAAAATGACTTAATGTTATGAAAAAATGACCTAAAAACATGTATTTATAGGCATTAACACTAAATTATTCATTATTTTAACTTCATAGGCTAATATCCCTCAAGAATTTGAATTAGGTTGGTGATTTTCCTGCTCAAAAGTGAAAAACACCTAAAAAAGGACTAAGTCACCACCCCAGGCGACTTAGTCCCACCAGGGATTTTTAAGGTGGGTTTTGTGAGATTTGAATGGTTTGAATGTTTCTTGTCAGGATTTGTATAATTTTTGAGTGGAATAGGCCTTAAAGTCCAAAATAATGAGCATTAGGGGCTTATAAATGTAGTTTTTAAGGGGTGATTGATGTATGGGTGCCTAAAATAGGAACTAATTAGGCCACAAATTGTACTTCTGCAAAGGAGTACAATTTTTGTGTGCATGGTTAGTGCCCACTTTAGCGCCCATATGACTCTACATGCATATCTAAGCTAATGGACTATAAAAAAAACACTTTACTTCATAAAAGGATACTCATTCAAAAGATGGAAGAATGGAGCCCCCAATGTAACTTTATTTGCAAAACCACAAAATTAGGTACCCCATCCTACAACACATTCATTAGTTTTCCAAAAATCCTTTTATCTAACTTCTAGAAATGAAATTAGAGGGTAGATGTATGCACCCCTTTGATTCCTATTACTTTACAGAGGTGGAATCAAGGTAGTAATCTAGCCTCATTGTATAAGGAACATCATACCATAGGACATTTCCAAGTACCATGTCACATAATGATAGACAATTGATGATGTTGGGTGCAAAATGATGATTTCAATGCATTGAACAATGTCAAAAATAGAGTTCCCTAGCTCTCATTATGGTGTTTTGAATAAAAAGTACTTTATTAATGTTGAAAAGAAGAAAAACCCTATTTTGATGCATGCATAAGGTGAAAAAGAATGAAAAGAGTTAAAAGAGGTGAAAGTGAAGTATTTTTTCACTTACTATTTCATTTTACCTTCTTTAAGTGTGAGAATGATGAGTGAGATGGAAAAATTCCAACCATACGAGATTATAGGTCTGCACGATTGGATGTTTTCTGGGACCAGGTGGCACATGACGAACGCCAACATGAGGTGAGCCGATTCTGCTAGCTGTGTTATGTGTTTATGCAATTATTTAATGATTTTTATGCATATCTAGGGTAATTTAGGATCTTGGAAAAGAAGTTTACAAAGTTTCCCCTTTTTTTTTGTGAAGTGTCCCATTTGTTCGCAAAGTGTCCCATTTTTTTGCAAAGTGTCCCATTTCTTTGTGAAGTGTCCCAAAAGAGTTCTAAAGTGTCTAGGGCCTTTAGGAGAGCACATTAGTTGAACTTGAATACACTTGCATGATGATTAATGTAGAAGTTAAAGATATTAGATGAGTTTTAGAGCATATTGTTGTGATTTTGATAGGTACCCACCTGATCACGGCAATGACAAGGAGGGAGATAGTTGAGATTTTCTAGAGATCTAGCCCCATCCCTGTCAGTAGAGGAGATAGAGAATCTTCAGGCCATAGGAATCTATTGGGTGTACCTTATTCCTCCCATGAGGTTCCACGATGGCATGCTTATGGCTCTCTATGAGCACTAGGACACAAATACATGTACATTTCATCTACTGACAAGGGAGATAACAATCACCTTAGAGGATGTTCACTATATTCTCTGTGTTTCGATTTGGGGAGAGTGGGTACATTTCTATAGATACCACACCTTCCATGAGAAGGCCAATTTACAGTACTGTCTAGATGGTCCAATTCATGATTATTGGGTGAGAGGGTGGATTGATCTACCGATGCTGCTATATTCACGAGCACCAATGGTTATATGGATTATGATGCATAATATAGCACTAGTTCTCCTCCCTAATCAGAAGACAACACACCTCAAGGGAGGACTAGTCCATTTGATTTAGGGGATGTCAGAGCATTGCACAGTGTACACCTAGGGTTGGTGTATCCTGGCACATCTGTATTACATATGATCTAGGGTGATGTGTATTCTAAGAGGTGGAGAGTATGGTGCACTACACGCTTCTATAGGTGTGGTACCTAAAGCATATTATGTGTACCAGACCAAACTGCTATCCATACACTACAACAATAGGGTATCCTCGAGCTTTCCGCTATCCTCTTCAGTGATTATGGTAGTACGATGATTTTCATTTTTGGAGAGTACAATTTGACTAACTGGAGGAGGATGAGATCCTTTGGAGACCTTATGGATTGATGCTACAGTGGCTAGATCATAATAGATAGTTAAGGATGATGCAACTAGACAAATTTTTGGTTGGCTTTCATGACCACATAGTATGACCTTTCTACTATGATCGAGTCACGTGACAATTTGGATAGGTTCAAATACCACCCTGGGCAAGATCCTTGTTCAAGAGGTCAGCGCAGAGTACCCATAGATTGGGTGATATAGTGTGGCTCAATGTAGACCATGTGGCTGAGAGTGACTTTTACTTCTCTAATTATGACCAGCCTCTAGCCTTTGATGCATACGATGTCGGTGCCACAGGGGATTATGAGGAGTGGTGGACAATGACACAACCAACACCAATATTCCCAATGGATGAGCCAGTTGGAGATGCAGGTCCACTACCAGATGAAGGAGAAGATAGAGAGGATAGGGTCAAGGAGACAAGCTATAGGGCTATAGATATATTTACTAATGTCATTGATGATGAGTACGATGAGGATGCAGATCCAGATTATGAGGGCTAGGAGGGAGATGAGGAAGATGAGGAGGAGTACGAGGAGGAGGATGAGGAGGAAGATTCAACTCTGAGTGAGAGTGATGAGGTAGCATCTGTTGATTGACATGAGTGGGGATATCCCTCTCCAAACCGTACGATGAGATCACGAGCAACAACTATAGTAGGCACCACTACTCATAGTCGAGTGCAAAGTTGCAAAGTGGTGAAATTTTTGTTCTGCAACTCGTGTGACAAAATGGACTATTCTAATGCATCTAAGTGGGTACGTTTACACTAGGCACAACCCTTTTTCAAACCAAAACACGTGGAATCACTCCAAGATACATTCAACTAGCAAAATCCCTTAAGAGTCCAAAGTGCAAAATGGCTGCAAACTTTAGCATGCTCGTATTAAGACACTATGATGTTTATAAACTTCTTTTCGAAGCCTATGAGATTGCATTGGGCCCCTCTACAATAACCTCTGTCAGTTTTCTCTATTTCAGAGGCCTTTTTCCTATGGCGGCGAATTCTTGCTTGGGGAAAAAGTGGTCAAATGCAAGTAGTTGAGTGTGTAAAAATGTCTTTTTCAATGATTCCACCCATTTCATCCTATTGTAACTTAGTGGAATGGCATAATTAGGGGTAGGAAACATATGTGCATGGTTTTTGGAGCAGGGGAGGCGAGTTGAGTGGTTTGTTGTGATGCCCTAGTTGGCAATTTGATGAGTTTTGGTGAAATTGAGTGGTTTAAGATTGAAAATGGATAAAATCCTTTGGGGCAATAGTTTGTGAGGTACTTTTAAGCATGTTTGATGCTTTGGAAAGGTGTTATGAGTTGTGTGAATGGGATTTTCAATAAACCCACCCTAAACTTGCTAAAAAAGAGGGTTTTGTAAAAGTGGGCTTAAAGGAGCAGTTCTCGGGTTAAAGATTGTGGATTTGGAGGTTTTGTGGTTTGGTAAATGGCTTTCTATAGTTATTTGGGATGGGAAGATAATTTGGAGTACAATTGCTTTGAAAATTTGGCCTAATTGGCCAATCGGGTATATCTCCTTAGTGTTGTCCTTTCAAATGAGGACCATCAGGGTTTCAAACACCCATCAAGGTACTCAACAACATACCACAACCACTCAATAGGTTACTTTGATACAACTCTCTCAAATCAGGCTTTTCTCACCAACTAGGCCTCAAATTAGGCCACTCTTACAAAGGGACTCTACCTTAAACTTTCCATTTCACTCAAAATTCAATTGGGTAGCACTCTATAGGTTACCAAACCAAAGATTCCACAATTTTTTCTTAGACATCCACCCTCCAATATACCTAAACTCAAACCCCTCTTTTATAGCCAAAAATTAAGGGTTTTAATGGAAATCACATTTCCAAACCTCAATCAAACTTTCCACCACCTCAAATAAGTCTACAAAACTCTACACATACTCAATTTAAGAATAAACAATGCTGCCCCAACCTATTACACTCATTACCATATAAAAACCTCTCTTTTCCACTTGGAAAACATAATTTTCCACTCTAGGGCTTCATGCCCAACACATTTTTCAGGCCTCTGCTGCACTCTCTCAACATTACCTCACTTTTTTATTGATTTTTCAGTCCCATTCCACAATTTACAAGAGCCAAAAAAAGTGGAATGGGTTGATTTTACATTTGAAAGGCTACAAACCCTTAAAATAGGGTATAAAACCAGTCACAAAGAATTTGCTCAAAATTACACTGAATCCACTATTGGATGCTCAAATAAAATGCAATAAGTGGCCAACTCAGACCTTAAAATGAATTCAAAACATATTTATAACATTATGCAGTTGTACGGGCCGTATACAGTCACTGCAAACTCAGAAAATACAAAAAAAGTAGAGAAAAATAGAGTATTATTAATGTTCTAATCTTCCAAATCTTCAAAAATCCAACTTTCATCGATGGTTTCCACCTTATTTATGCCTTTTCCCTCCAAAATAACTTTCCTAATGCCTACAACTTCCTTTTGAAATTCTATGACCATTTTCCTTCCCTAAAAATGCAATTTTGCAACTTTTTAGCAAATTCACATCTTTTTTCAATATTTTGCACTTTTTGCAAACTTGACCTTCTAAACATCTAGCTATCAACTAAAATGATGCATTACAATAGAAAATGGTCTCATTGACCTTATTTTAGACAAAATATCTCAAAACCTAAAGCCTACTCCTCAAAACCTTGAATTGATAACTTCTATTCAATTGTGCTCCTGCACCAAAAAATGTGGTAGCGTAGAAATGGAAATGAACTCTTTGAAAAAATTCCTTAGAAAAATGAGGTCTCATGGCGATGGAATTCCATGACAATCAAAATAAATTTGATTGTCATGGCATTCCGTCACCTTGAGACCACATTTCTTTGAGGCATCTTTCCAAATAGTTCACTGCCTTGTCTATGGATTGTCATGGCATTCCATCACCACATTTATTTGATGCATTTTTTTCAAATAGTTCACTACCTTGTCTATTCTATTACTTAATATTATCCTTTTGATATATTTTTTCCAACCATCCATAGCTTGTTCGAAAGCACTTGTTTTAGGATTTTAGCCATAGCAACAAGGTAGTGAACTATTTGACAAGATGCTTTGGTTGACATGTATGAAAAATGTGGTAACATAGACAAGGAAGTGAACTATTTGAAAAAATACCTCAAAGAAATCTAGTCTCATAGAATGCCATGATAAGAAAATGCAATTGGAAGCTACTCCTAGTTATTAGTTATGCAATGTGAAGTAATTGCATAACTGCTTAGGTTGACTTTGTAGAAACTATATTGTAATTGAAATTTTGTCATCTATCAACATCTAGTTATTAGATATTCAATGTGAAGTAATGCTTTGACTTTGAAAGATGTACAATGCAATGTAATCAATGATTTGAATATAAAATCTATTTTTTACAATTCATTAGTTAAAATCTTTATTTTATTTGCTCTCTATATCTCTATATGTTATGGAATTACCTTTCAATTTCAATTTTTTTTTAATCTCTTGTTCTACAATTTGTTTCATTTTTGTAAATATGATTTTTTCCCAATTTTTTCAAAAAATCTTATACTTTTGGTTTCTTGATTTTTTCTGCAAAAGATTTTGCTACCATGCATTGGAAGAATGAAGCATACATGTGAATACAAGCAATATACCTGAAGTATAGATGTGAATAAGTGAAGCATACATGTGAATAAGTGAGGCACAAGTAATTGAAGCATTCCAAAGGATACAAACCACCAGGAATGGAGCTTATTTACACGATACGCTTTAGATGGGCTTATTGAGAAATTGACAGTAATTAATTAAGCATTAGATTTAAACAAAATACATGCCTACAACATTCAAGCATACACTTTTCACGATACGCATGATAGCATCATTCAAAAATGGTAGTAGCAAAATAAGATTTTCTTTAATCAAAAAGTCGTAAGGCTATACAATGCTATATATTGATAAAAGTATATACTATATATCAAAAAAATCCATACAGGCTTAGTACAAAGGAGTCATATGGACATAAAATGTCGCATATATATCGATAGTACAAGACATGTGTTCCAAAATGCTACATAGGCATACAACAAATGACCCTACAATACATAGTCATTTCCCTCTAGGGGAAGGAAATAGATCTCATGTTTCCTTCAAAAATTGGCTAGATGGAGTGACTGTTGGTTCTCTTGTCTTTCAAACATGCTCGCTAGTCCTCCTCTCTTCACTTTGGACCTTCATCTAATACAATAAAAACTAAAGATGTTAATACATAGAAATTGAATTGTGGAATGACATATAACAAAATACAATCACTTACTGCATACATATAGTCTTTATGCACATTTATAGCATTACCACGTCCATGATCTTGAGTGACAACCACATGTAGCAACCATCAAGATAGAAATTAAACTACATAAAAGTATCATGAAAATTTTCTGTAATATACCATAAAAGAGTAAGTATAATGTCAAATTGACTAATTTGTTGCATACCTCTCTCAATGGATCAAAACTGGCTATTGTTGTAGCAACTCCATGGTCCATCGTGCCACCAACATCACTAGGGATGTCTAATTTCATCAACTGAAAATGAAAAAACATATCTAACATCAATATAAAGAAGTTCAGGTAGTACCTTTATAACTATCATAAATGAAAGAGTAAATGGTTGGCCTCATTTGAGACTACAATATAATGCTTATAGATCACATAATGGTGAAAGTAATAAGTCCACTGGAATAGTCCAAACTCTTACAAATGCCAAAGTTGAGTTCTCATTGAGATTCGTATTGCATATGTTGATGAACTAATGTTAATGAGGGCATGCTATCAACATAGTGATAATGCCACAATGAAGTTCACATGAATGAAGTGAGGATTACTATATTACTAGAAAATTTCAAAGGGATAATGGAACATATGATGAATTACGAAGTGTCTAGGGCTTTAATATAACACATGAAGTTGGTTGTTGAGGTGTACAACAGTAATGGAGAATATGGGATGGACTAGAATAGATTAATTGGATGGGCTAGGATGGGATAACAAAATATAGCATGAACTATTAGAGGTTAATGGGATGGGATTATGAGGGAATAAAGGAACATAATGTAAATTAGGGAAAGATAATGGGACAAGACCAAGAGGGGATAATGTAACATAAGGTGAAATAAGAGAGGGTAATGGGATGGGAATAGAAGGATTAATGGAACATAGGATGGACTAGTATAGATTGAAGGGATGGACTAGGATGGGATAAGAAAATATAGGGTAGATAATTATAGGTTAATGGGATGCGATTAGTAGGGAATAATGCAACATAGGGTGAATTAAGAGGTGTTTAGGGTTTGACTATAGTAAACAACGTGCAAACTTGAAATGTGTGTAGCAATAATAGAGAAGAGTTATCTAGGATGAAACATAGATAAAAATGGTATAACATAGAATGGATAAAGGAATATATAGTGGAACATAGGGGATCATGGAACATATAGGGTGAAATAATAATGGGTACAATAAGATGGGAGTAGAAGGGCATAATGACACATAGCATGGACTAGAAGATATTAATGGGATGGGCTAGGAGGGGATCATGGAAAATAGGGTGAACTATTAAATGTTAATGGTATGGGATTATGAAGGAATAAAGGAACAAAAAGTGAATTAGTAGAAGATAATGTGACAAGATCAAGGAATACAAATGCAATGTTTGTGTTTCTCATCAATTTATTAGATTTGTATACACAAAATTATGAAAACTAGCTAACATTGTTTTAAAACACCATTAATGAATAAAGGCTACCTGAGTGAAAGTTGTTTGAGGAAATCAAATGTGATGTGTGGAGGTCGAAGGTCCACCAGGAAACTATTTGAAATCCAAAGCATGTTATGAGACAAACATTCAAATATAACATTCAATTGTTCAAATGCAATAATAATATATTTAATACTAGTTGCATACTTATGGACTCATCGCCGAGAATGAATAAGGGCCTGTAGGAATGAAGCACATCTCATGAACAGTCTAACCTTGAAATTTCATCATATCAAAATTCTACTAATTTAGTTATTCTTAAATTTTAAAATATAATTTAATAAACAACATTAAATGAACTTGTTGAATTTTACCTGAGTGTTAATGCCGAATGTACCATTCAGAAAATTATTTGTGAAATCCATCACCTCTACAATTGATGTAGGCTATGCAGCTGCATCACGAGCACTCTGATAATCGTACCTACTAACAACACCACAAGAACCATAATGGTGGGGCGGAGCTCAGGGACTACACTTCTCCTCCACATCAAGCTCTACTAGAGACCTCACACACTATAAAATGGTTTGGGTGAGTGAGTCAAATGACTCTAGCATGTCCACCTCTACACTATCCTTAACAATGGAAGGAACAACAAAATGCTCCACCATCGGTCTAGCCAAGGGTCTTGGTGCCAACTATGGATTACATCATGCAGTAGGTCTATCATGTGTGGAGCCCCCACCTCTACCCTAAAAGTCTAAGATGTCAAAATAGTTTTGCATTTTATTGAGGACAAACTCACAATAGAGTTTCCTCAAAAAGTATTGTACTACCTCATGGTTATTGCATGGATGTTGGTCAAATACCATTCACCACCACTCCCAAATTTTATTTTTAATTAAATCATGGTGGCACCAATGGATGGGGAACCTCTTGCATGCATGAGACAAAGGTGCATTGGTTCTCGGGTCTGTGGATAGGGAACACAAGTCAACATTGCTAAAAAAAAATTGACATCTGAATACGAGAAACCACTAGCATAAAATTGTTTCATATCATGCCTCTTATTTGACCAATAATTTATTTTCTAGCTCATTTCTCCTACATGAGTTACAATTGACTTCAATGATTTAACAATCCCTCTCCTATAAGGGTGGGTTTTGGCATGCTCGATTAATCTTCCAATTAATTGTTCAATGTCTCTTTTATTGTTTTCAATTTGATTTAGAATATTTTCTTGTGTTCCTTGAGGATGCCTATGAATTAATGGAGGGGTTTCAGGTTTTTCTTGTATAAGAGGCTCTTCGTAAGGGGTTGATTGTGAATTCTCAATGATTCAAGGTGGAGATTCATTCCCTGAGAATTAGAACAAAGTTTTATTATAAAAACCTATTTCAATCTGCATTCTAAATCAAATTTGAAATAAATAGAATAAAAATACATACCTCTTCATAATCTTCAACCTCTTTGATGTGTTGGCGGAATCCTCATGAAAAATCGCAAGCTAAGGATGCAAATAATGGATGATGTTTTGCGAGTGTGAGTTGCAGACCTCAAATCCTCCAAGCCAAGCCATGGGTTGAAGTGAAATGAGGGTTTTAAACATGCTTTTTAGTTTTATTTTTCTTTTTCATTTGGTGTATGCCAAATTTGGTGTGCACCAAATGGCCAATTTCAGCCTTTTTTTGCAAATTTTTCCAATTTGGCACCAAAATTGTGTCAAAGATTGGTTCACTTACCCACCTAAAAAGTGTTGATTCAGTTCCTTTGATGTTGAATAAATTGACTTAGCACACTTCATCATTTTTGCACACTTTTCTTTGTATCAGTTCATACTTCACATCCACAATCTCAAAACTATTAAACATATATATCTAATTCATCCACAAGCATCAATTAGGTTGGCCTAATTAGATGCAACCCATATTCAAAAAATTATATGTCGGCTTCAATCATTTACAAAATCTTTCCAAAAATAATTCAAACATGCAACATGCTACAACATGTTGGCATGGACCTAAGATAGGTCACACATACACCCACATTACAAAATTAATTCACCATAAAATCAACTATCCATTAGGCTAGCTAGAGATAGAACTAATAGCAAAATGACACAACAAAATAATACCAACTCACCATACAAGCACTTGAACACGTTAGATTCTGAACATGCACACTTCCAACATCCATAAACCATTTCCCAAAAATGCAAGCAACAATAACCAACAATAGAAGATTACATACCAAAAATACCAGAGGATGATAACTGCATACCGGTTTAGATGCCAGTCTAGAATACCAGATCAAACTATGACTTAACCTTGCAATTGCAACTCATATAGCATGGTGACATCAATGACAACACAAAAAATGCAAAATAAGATATTCTTCTTCATTCTTCCAACAATATTTCCTTTCCACTCTTAACCTCCCATAGTTATGGTGTTGTCCCAACTTTTGTACTTCCCATAGCCTCAAGTTATAGTAGTGCAACAAGTGCAACCTCTAACTCCCACAATGGCTTGGTTGGTGGGTATGTGGAGGATCATGATGGGCCAAAAAGTGGCAATAGGATGGGTATGTGGCTGACGACTTTTTTTAACCCAAATTTGATGAAACGAAAAGGGTTTTTAAAGGAGATTCTCAGCTTTCCACCAATATAAATTATGCTTTACTTTGAATTTAATAAGTAATTATTATTCATTTTCTATTCAAATTACGAGTAAAGTCCTATTTGATATCTAGATTGATTGAAAAAAATCTATAGCTTTCAAATGGTATCACATTTTTTGAATCTAAAACATGCATCACATTCTATGCTTCATATAATATAGGATTAGAAAAAGAAAAAATAAATTTCATGAAGTTTTGACCAAGTTAAGGTGGTCAGACATACGAGTTTTTAATATTTTTTAAAAGTTGTAACAAAAAATTCATAATAAATTATTTTCTTGGGAAAAAATTACAAAAAAATATGCATCACATTGGGACATGAGTCCTCTACTTATATCTAAAATCTTATAAAAACATATTATCATTTTATTGTGGTTAGGGTGGTAAGACAAACACCTACTTCTTATTTTTTCCTTGAAATTTAAGTACTACTGTATTGAGATTTCAAATTTTCACCAAATAGATTTTTTGTTAAACAAACGTAGTAGTTTAGAAACTACATTCAATTTGCTACAGATTCTATTCTTACATATTTTTGAAATAATATAGATAATTTATTCAAATTTTTATGTCAAGTTGCCTAACTCTGATTTTTCTAATTTTTTTGCCACTTAAGGGCCTATTTTTTCCATGATGATCCTACACATACCCTAGGTAACAATCCATTTTTGTTATCCTTCAATGACTACCATGACATACCCAAGAACCCAAAGGGCTTCTGCACCAAGTTTCATCCATGTGATCTGCAAAGGACAACATAAGAGCACATTAAGATCTTCTAGACAACCTTGAAGGACATGTAGATTGAACATGAAGAAATGGCTTGTAGGCTCTTCCCATACTCATTGGGGGATCAAGCCCTCTAATTGTACATCCATCTGCTGATTGGATCCATCACTACTTGGGACCAAGTGAAGAACAAGTTATTGCAGAAGTTCAAAGTCCCCACCAGCCCCAATGAATTATATCAAGAATTCATGTCTTTTGAAAGAGAGGTCAATGAGCCAATTAGCTTGTTTAATGGAAAATTCCACAGGGCTTCCATGAAGTTGCAACTTCCTTATGTGGTTGATGATGCCTCAACTAGGCTATTCTATTACGTCTAATCTTACATTCATATTAGTGAAAAGGATGTGCTTGCTACTTTCCAAGTTAGTGGATGCATATGCAGAAGTAGTCACAACAAGCACAGACTTTAGTTAGCATATCATAGGTATGTTACCCTCATTGGGTCTAGCTTCTCATCCATATCAAATCCAAGGGATTACCCATGCTTTTTCCAATCAGATGGCCATGCTAAATCAAATCCCTCATCTGGCAATAGTGCCACATCCAGGGCAGCCATCGAACCAAGCACCTCCAGTACCTCATTACTTGTAGTCTTCACAAAATTAGGCCTATAGTCAATAGCCTCAAGTGCCCTCATACTTGCAAGGCTCAGAGTTCCCACCAGCCCAACAAAACCAACTTGTGATACAACCTGTATTTCTTCAAAACTTAGTGTTGCAGCAAAATAACACTAAGAAGGATCACATCAATGAATTGACCAAAATGGTAAATAATCTGTCTATGGAGATGACACACCTAAGGAACCAGAACAACCAGTTGCAAGCCTCTCAAAGGAGCATTCAATCCAATCTCAATTGAGACAATCATGATTCAAGGGCATTCACTAGACAAACTTATAAAAGAGGTGAGAATTCAAGGCAAGGTTTCGAAAGAAGGCCTTCAAAAAGGAAAAATAGAACATAGAACACTAGGACAAACAATGGAGGTGTTCCCACAACTCTTGATCAATCGGGTGGTACCAAAAAGCCAATAAGTGGAGTTTACCTGGTTGAGGCTGCCTTGTTTGGATGGTTTCAGATCCATAAGACAAACAGGAATTCTGAGTTGGATTGTCTAGAATTTCAAACTATAGTAGAATTTTTTCTAGTGGAGGTCCAGAATGTCATTGATAGCTTAGGCTACAGAGACCTTGTTTCATCAAAGCCATATGATTCCTTGGTGTTGGTGGTCAATCAAGCTCCTTTTCCACAAAGTGAAAGCAATGTGCATGAGAAGGAGGCTACACCTAAGGATGAAGAGGCGAAAGAGGTAAGTAATGTTAGTGCTTTATCCCAACTCTTCGATTTAGTAGATAATGGTCCAGTAGATGAGGAAGAGCCTTGTGATGATGAGGTTCAAATGTTTCATCAAAGGGAAACCTCATGTAACTTAAGGAATTGACAAGTTGGCAGCCCTTTCACAACTTCTATTCCTCCCTACAATTTTAGTACTCTGTCTGATCCAAACGCCAACAACAATCCCACTTATCCTCATGTACCAACTGAGTACTTCAATAGGAATAGGCAGCCAAATAAAACTCAAGATTATCCCACTAGTTCTTCCCAAGGAAAATATTTTGAAGAAGAGGTTGAACAAATTGGGGAATACATAGCCAAACAATTCAAGAAGGTTAAGTTGAGTCTTTCAACTTTTAAACTACTTAGAGTCTCAGCTATCAAAAATGCCTTCTTTAGAATGCTCAATGGGACTACTCTACCCAAGAAAATCTAAGAATCACCTGCCAAGGTGATTTCATTTGATACCTCCCAAAGTGAGCCTATAATTGGGGAAATATTGGGAAAGAAGCCCGATCAACCCCTGAATCAACAAGTAAACGAAAAACTAGCTAAAGAGTGAAACCAAGTGCAACCAAAGGATAAATCCAATGACAAAGACAAGGCTCAAGTGGTCCAAGTTGATGTTTCAATGGGGCTATTCCAAGGGAAATTGGAGACCCCTCCTTTCTTGACAACAATCAGAATATTTGGTAAGAATCTGCACAACTTTTTGTTGGATTTAGGAGCCTCAGCCAATGTCAGTCCAATTTTAGTGTGTAAAGCCCTAGGAATAATTCCCACTCCTTTTTGATGGAAGGTAACTTAGTTGGATAAGACAAAAGTGAACATAGTTGGGGAATTGAACATAATACCCATGTAGATTGCAGTCGATCCAAGAGTCCAACAGGTTATAGAAATTCAGGTTGTTGATATCTCAGACACCTATGACATCATATTGGGGAGGGATTTCACCCAAGCCTTGAATGGTTATGTCACATTAGATTATTCCCACTTGTGGCTACCTTGGAAGGGGATTCCTAATCAAATTCGCATTGATCAAGAGCCTCAAATGAAGTTCATGATCACTGAGTATAGTAAGATGAACAAGGTGCTATTTGTAGAAATGGAATTGGGGAATTATTTTCCTATGACATATCAAGATGATGAAGAGTTCCAAGAAGAAGAAGTGGTTGAAGAAGTCCTCATGTTGTGTGATGCTCCCATCAACTTGACTTCCCTTCGAAGTAGCACAAAAGTACTCATTGAATAAAGAAGATGAAGAGATACATGAAGATGGTAACCTTGGATTTCTAGAAGGCTTCCAGGAATTCATGTTGAAATGCACACATGATCAACTCAATTTGGGGGCCAAAATGGATTTTTAGGAGCTACTACTGCCAAGTTGGTTTAGGGTACACAATGTTACTCATTCTGAATTTGAATCCTGCCTATTTCAAATAGTAGTAGAATATTTCAAGGGGTAGGTCACCCCGAAAAGAAGTTGCAAGAGGTAGTAAGATCAAAACCAACCCAAATATATGCAACCACTCGAGGATGCTGAAGTAGATACACAACCAAGGAAGGAAGCATGCTCAACCAACTGCAAAGTCAAGGAATCTTCTAATTTTTGGACACTGCACTTTGATGGGTCCAAATCCAAGTAGGGAGAAAGAGTTGGATTTGATCTCATCATCCCCATGAGTAACAAGTATTTTCTTTCCCATAGACTTTATTTTTATTGCACAACTAATGTAGTAGAATGGGTATGTGCAAGATCATCATGGAAAAAATAGGCCCTTAAGTGGCAAAGAATTTAGAAAAATCAGAGTTAGGAAACTTGACGTAAAAATTCAAAAATATGTAAGAATAGAATCTGTAGAAAATTGAATGTAGTTTCTAAACTACTAGGTTTAGTTTTTTTTACAAAAAATCTATTTGGTGAAAATTTGAAATTTCAATGCAGTAATACTTAAATTTCAAGGAAAAAATAAGTAGGTGTTTGTCTAACCACCCTAACCAGTATAAAATGATAATATTTTTTTATAATATTTTATACATAAGTAGAGGACTCATGTTCAGATGTGATGCTTATTTTTTTGTAATTTTTTTCAAATTAAATAATTAATTATGAATTTTTTATTACAACTTTTAAAAAATATAAAAACTCTTATGTCTCACCACCTTAACTTGGTCAAAACTTCATGAAATTCAATTTTTCTTTTTTTAATCATATAGTATGTGAAGCATAGAATGTGATGAATGTTTTGGAATCAAAAAATGTGATACCATTTGAGAGCTATAGATGTTTTTCAATCATCCTATCAATCAGGACTTTAGTCGTAATTCAAATAGAAAATTAATAATAATTATTTATTAAATTCAAAGTAAAGCATAATTTATATTGGTGGAAAGCTGAGAATCTCCTTTAAAAACCCTTTTCATTTCATCAATTTTGGGTAAAGAAAAGGTCGTCAGCCACATGCCCTAGACATACCCATCATATCACCACTTTTTGGCCCATCATTATCTTGCACATACTTGAATATGAAGCATTAGTTCATGGGCTTTTGATGGCGTTAAGAAAGAAAGTTAAAATGTTGCAAGAATTTGGTGATTCTGAGTTGGTAGTGAAAAAAGTTAGGGAACTTTACTCCTATCATGATAGAAGGTTATAAAATTATAGATACAGGTTGTGGGATCTTATAGAAGACATAGATGCATTTAATATTCAGCTGATCCCACGTAGTAAAAATCACTCTACCGACACACTAGCCCTAGCAACAAGCACCCTCCAACCTTTATCCTTAATCGACTTGAAGAAATTCACTATAGAGCTCACCTTTACCCAATCAGTCCTTGCCAATGTAACTAACTTTCAAGTTTTCAATGATCATTACAAGTTCTAACATACTTGTAACCCAAATTGTAGATGAAGCAGAGCTAGAAGAGGCTAAACTCAACATAGAGGGGGTGATTAATCTAAAAAGAAACACCATACCATTGGGCATGGTCCAGCTGGAAATAATATTTGACTTGGATCAGATAAGGGATCAAGATCAACAAACTAAGAAAGAGTCAATAGAAAATCAATGTGATGCTCGCAACGTGGGTACGATCGAAGAAGTCAAAAATGTTTTCATTGGAAATGTTTACACACTAGAGGAAAGAAAAGGGATTATTGATGCCTTACACATTTATCATGATGTGATTCCTTGGGGTATGTGTTGATGCCAAAAATTGACAAGGTAATAGCCTTATGGGAAACTCAGTTAATGGGGGGACCAATTGTGCTAAATTGAGTGACCTCTAGTTTTATAAAAAGGTTGAATTATTTTGTATTTGGGGTTTTTGGAATGGGAAAAGGAAGAAAATATAAAAATTAAAGATCTAACTAAGACGATGCGCCAAGATGTAGGTGTAGGCACAATAAATCTATCTTTTGGATGTGATTTTAGGGACCCTTCAGCAATCTGCTAAGTCCCAGAATACTAGAAATCAAAGATAAAAACCTAAATAATTTATTCAATAACATAAAAAAACTCTCATACACATTTACTAAAAAATAAATGTCAAAGACCGGGAGGAAGAGCAAAAGGGAACGAGAGGGTAGTGGTTCCGAGTGATTTCTTCCCCAGAAGAGAGATTGTTAGTAGGGAGAATGGGGGAATATGCCAAGGCCTAGTCTGTGAAGTAGTAGGACTCATTTGGTGTGGTGGTAGTAGTGGAGACATGATAGATTCCATCTGCTAGGCGAACTGGATCGGGGCCGATAGACTAGTGAACCATAGATTTTTGGGAAATGAGGTTTATAGGCTACTCTTGCACTCTTAAGATGTTTCACCTAAAAGGAGAGAAATAAACCTCACTCAATCTAATGTATGTATGATGTAAATGAGATGATCTAAATGAAACTAAGTAATGTAATTGACTGATTATGAATGCAAAACCTAAGATATATTCAATTTTTGAAAACACAATGTGATATGCAAGCTTGAACTAAACATGAACAAATGCAAAACAAAAATGAAGAAGGCTGAATCATAGTGCACCTAGGCAAAGAATGAAGAATCTAGAGTGTCCTGAATGCTAATAGAAACTACTAAAAATTACCAGTGGGACTCATTCGCCACTAATGGCGAATCAGTCTAGTTACTGGAAAAAAGTCTTGAAAACTGGTTTTTGACTATCAGGATCCAGAATCTTATAGAATCTAACTTTCCGGCCTTAAGGTGGGACTCATTCGCAACTGATGGTGTATCAATCCTTTTCCAAAATTCTATGAAATCAGGGACCAATTCTGTAGCACCAAATTTGAGCTTGTCTTCTTGTCGGGTTAATAGAGTCAAATCTACATAAAATAGGTTGTAGGTTGTCTCCAAGCTTGAAATAGGTTTTATTTGACTTGAAACACTTTGTTTACTTCTTTTCCACACTTCAACACCTAATTGCTTGAAAAAATTTCATCACAAACTTGTTAAAGAAATCTGAAGATATGTTAATGCATGCTCCAAGATGCTTGATTGAATGATGCAAAGTACTTGAATGGATGATTAAATTCTTGAATGAATTATGAAATTAGGAGATTAAAATGAGGAGAAAAACAATTATTTATACACACTTGTGCCTTAGTAACCTAATGACACCTCATCATAGGTCGACATAAGGTGATTTTGAATTAAAACCTAAAAGAAAATTTAAAATATTTTGAATTTTGAGCCAAGAGGGACTCATTCATGACCCATGGCGAATGGGTCCCGCCCTAGACTTGAAAGTGGTTTTCGGGAATTATCTTTCATTTAATGTTGTTTGTCAGGTTTACATTCAAAAACACACTTAATTTAGCCTTATGAGTGAATAAAGGGGTCAAATAAAGCATAAGAAAGGTGTAAATAGTGAAATTAAGCCTAGAAAAGCATGAAATCTTGTTGCAAGACTTTACAACACTTCAAAATAGGACTTGATAAGGGATGAAAAGGTGAATTTTAGGTGAATTGTAATGAATAGAGTCTAGAAAAGTGTAGAATTTTTCTACAACACTTCAAAAAACCTTCACAAGATGTTATAATTTGAATTTTAAGGACTTAATGTGAATGTTTAAGTCACATTACAACATGAAATCAAACCAAAATGGACCAAGCATCATGAGAGAAAGACCTAAAAGACCAGAAAAATTTCAAAGGGCCATTTTTCTATGGCACAAGTAGTAGCAAGAGGGGTATCAATGGCGGTTGTGGATTGGGCTCTGACGAATGGTGGAAAGGTCCACGAAGTAGTAAAGGAAAGTTATCCTGCCTAGGAGAACTAGGAAAAACCTCCCGGGACCATTGTACCAGAAGCAGAAAAGGAAGGGTCAACACTTGAAGTGATAGGTGACACAAAGACAATGAATGAAACTAGAGACTATGAATCAAGAAGAGGGAGAGAAAAATTTACCTGGGTTGTGAAGGCCTCTGATCCTTGGCTCACTACAGGCTCTTATGAACCTTCTCCTATAACTGCATCTATGTGCTACTTTTTAGTTGGTGGGAAATTTTCAACCTCTATGATCTCTGATGGTTGTTTCTGGGAAACTCTAGGTTTTTAATGGGCCATGTCCATGTCTGTGAGGATCCCAAACATGATATATTCACCTCTAGCTTCAAATTAGTTGTGCTAGGCTATGCCACTACTTGTTTAGTTTTCTGCGCTGAGGCCATCTGCAATTTATTTTCCTTCTCTTTCCCCTTCCTTGCATATTTCTAGCGTCCTCTGAGTCCACATCCTCATCACTAATTGTGTTAGTGTCCTCATGCTCGTTGTTCCAAAACTTATCAAATATTTCATCCGTTTCTACATCCTAATAAGGGGTATCAGGGCATTGGATATCTTGTTGGTAAATCCAGAAATCCCTAATCCTTTCCTTGCTCCATTTAAAATTCCTTACCAAATCATTGGGAAGGGTGGTCCCCATTTGGTGCTCCTCATTATACTTTACCAAAGGGAAGTAGAAATTAAGCCATGGTGGCCTACTATCCTTTGTCAGAATGTGAATCAGGTCTACTAATAGATCATCCCGATCCTTCAGTGGATTCTGCCACTTTTCCTAGTAAGGTTGGGGGTTGTGTGTTACCTTGAAAAATGCATTTGGTAAGTCATTGTCAAGGTTTCACTGCCATTTGCTGCAAATACATACTAGCCCTAGATGAGCTGGTTTTGCCTCTAGCAACTTATGTGTCTACTTCTTAGCCATCACCATCAACTTGAAAGTCAAAGGGCAGAAGAAGAATCCTTTCTTACCCTTTCCTTCACAAAAAATATTGTTGATAATCGACACTTGTCAGAACATTTCAAGGGCCAAAACCCTATTTGTGATGCATGTCAGAAGCTGAAATAGTTCCTCAATAAAGCCACACATCCAAATGAATGTGAAATCATCTCTGAGAAACCAATCACATTTTAGAGTGAAACTCTACATCCACCCTATCTGATTGATAGAAAGCCGATAAAGACCACCATCCTTGTTCAAGTATTGTAGAATTGGAGTCAAGAAATAATCAAAGAATGCATAATTGTCATAAGTTGCGGAGAGGAGAGGATTCCATACAAAAATAGGCCTTCTTATTTCCTTTTCATCAAACATAGCCAACCTCACATGTTTTTTTGAAGAAGTAATGGTTTTGATGCAAAAACATATGGGCAAGGAGAGAAGGAAATCTAAACTTTTTTTGTGTTATGTATTCTTGTATTTGGCTCAAAATCTCCTCGACAATCACTTCTATGAAGTCATACCAGAATAAGGAATGTTTCCTATGCAACTGAAGCCCTAGACCCAGTTGAAACTCTTGAACATACCTATCAGTGTCTAGGCCACAAACAAAGGACATCATTGAGAAGGAATCTTGCATGTCAGCAGGGAAAGAATTATGTGTTGTTAGAATATGTGGTGGTTTTCTATGATCTTCCCTAGACCTTTTGGTTTCTTTGTAATTAAAATATAGAGAAAGATCTCTGCCCCTCCAATACTTGTCTCCTTTTTCTGGAGTGAATGAATCCATCTTTTCCACTTTAGAGTTTTTTACAGGGATGCATAGCATGCTCCAGATAGCTTCTATGTTGATGTTAACTCTTAGCTGTCAACTCTCGATGGTGTTGGTATCTGGGTTAAAATACTTAATGCCCCCATTGACTAGTTTTGGGTTGTAATGCATGAAAGGGACCATATACTATGGGAGCCTGTTGAACCATTGCTTATACACCAAAGAATCCAGGTCACTATTATTCTTCATTCTCTTGTAGGCCACCTCCCTAAGACTCTTAGGGTTCTTTATGAGGATGGGATCATGAATGCTATCCCATTCTTCTTTTATTTGGCTTTGGTCCCTGTGATTTTTTTTCTTTTCCACATCTCGTCTGTGAATCCACTTTGACTTCTCTAGTATCTCAGCTGAAGCGTAAGAGTTATCACCAAAAATATTGGCCATGGGTGTCACATGTATGGTGTCAAAAAAACATTGCGTACGTAGCCTCTCGTTGTGTTTCAATATGAGGATTTTGGGCCATTTTCCTTCTGCTGTGGATTTTTGCTATGCTCAAACTTAATGCAATTCACTGGTGTTCCTTAGCAATTCTAGACTTGAACCTCCTTGCACTAGATAGTGTACTCAGGAAGCCCTTTTACAATGTTATCCTTTCACATGAAATACTTAGCTATTTCCTGGCCTAGAGTGGTAGACAATGGTTGCCTTGCTCCATTAAATTTTTCATGTATTGCCACCTCCTTTGCTTGTGCGAAATGAATTTCTTACCATTTTGAAAATACAAGAATTTATAATGACATTTAGTAATGATGTCTTACAGTGTGATTTTCTTGGGAAATTGAGCCGATGATTTGAAGGAATTTTTAAGCTTCCATATGCTTTGGCAATTAATATCTCAGAGAAAATAATTAAGCCAAAAGTGCAATGAGTACTTGAAAAGATTTGAGTTCATCCTTGGAGTTTGAAAAATTCTTGCAAAGTGATGCATTAGTATCTGCCTATGTAGACTACCACCAGTTTGCGTTACTTAATTACCTCTTCCTAATTTTGCATGCAATAATTTGTACATGGCAGGTGCAACTGGGTGGGAAATTTGAGCTGACTCTTGGTGGAATTTTTGAGTTAGTACTCAATTATCATTATGCTTATGGAACACAGATACCTTAGATATTTCTATAAATAGGTCCTTAGGCAACAACAAAATCACACTTAGCAATTGGGAAGAATTGGTATTTGGCAGTTAGATAACATTAGCATTGGGAAGTTGGGTAGAACTATCATCATGAATACAAGTCCAATTAGGTTGGTTAGAAATAAGTCATAGATGGCCTTCTTAGGAGAAATCTTGAACATGCGCCTGAAAATAATGACAAAGAACAAGCATTCATTGGATATTATAGCAATTAAGTGGGTGTTAGGTCAGGACTATGTAGAGTATGAGGTTAAGTATAGGGTCAATGCTGGCGTCTACTCTCACTTTGTCATGTCTTTGCTTGATATCCAAGTTCCTAAGTAGATGATTCTTCACTTGACGCTAGAAATATTCCTAAAGTGATACCTTGGTGGCCTTGACGAGATTGTGGCAAATGTGGTATATGGCCTGGGAATTTCGATAGTGAGTGACCTTTGTAAGCATACTGAAGAGGATGCAGTGGTGCCATGGGTTCCGTTTCTAAGCAAGTTCCACATTCTTACGCACGAAGAACACCACTAGAGATTCACTCATGCCTATCACTTCCTGCTACACTACTATAATGTGGTGCAATTCTATGGTGTAGAGTGGTACATCAACTTCAAGGACTTGGTATATCCCCCACTCTTGGTTGTTGTTGTTGTTGTTTCTCATAATGCTCCTGCTAATGTTGATGTTATTCTAGATGTTATTGATGATGCTCCTATTCTTACTGTTTAAGACTCAAAAAAATTCATATGTTTTAAGAATCAAACTATTTTTTGTATATATGCCTTAAAAAGGCTTTCAATGCATATCTATATATATATACTTTAAAAGTTGGCCTGAAAACCATTTTGGAACTATATTATCAAAGCATATAATTCTGTATATAATGAATATACAACTTTTAGTTAATTTATTATCTCTTTTGATTCATGTAATTCTACAATATGGGTTCCCTTTTCTTCATTTCTTTGAGTACTTTTTCAGTTTTCCACATATGGCGGTATGTGCAGGATCATGATGGGCCAAAAAGTGGCAATATAATGGGTATGTGGCTGATGACTTTTTTTTACCAAAAAATGATGAAATGAAAAGGTTTTTTAAAGGAGATTCTCAACTTTCCACCAATATAAATAATGCTTTACTTTGAATTTAATAAGTAATTATTATTCATTTTCTATATGAATTACGACTAAAGTCTTGATTGATAGGTTTATTGAAAAACATCTATAGCTTTCAAATGGCATCACATTTTTTGAATCCAAAACATGCATCACATTCTATGCTTCATATACTATAGGATTAAAAAAATAAAAATTAAATTTCAAGAAGTTTTGACCAAGTTAAGGTGGTCAGACATACGAGTTTTTATATTTTTTAAAAGTTGTAATAAAAAAATCATAATTAATTATTTAATATGAAAAAAATTACAAAAAAATAAGCATCACATCTGGACATGAGTCCTCTACTTATTTCTAAAATATTATAAAAAAATATTATCATTTTATTGTGGTTAGGGTGGTCAGACAGACACCTTCTTATTTTTTCCTTGAAATTTAAGTACTATTGCATTGAAATTTCAAATTTTCACAAAATAGATCATTCTTTTTTTAAACAAACCTAGTAGTTTAGAAACTACATTCAATTTTCTATAGATACTATTCTTACATATTTTTGAAATAATATAGATAACTTATTCAAATTTTTACGTCAAGTTGTCTAACTTTGATTTTTCTAATTTTTTTGCCACTTAAGGTCCTATTTTTTCCATGATGATCCTGCACATACCCATGGGTTCATTTTCAATTTCATGGGTTGCTTGGAAAGACCAACCAACAAAAATACGAAAGAAAAATAATTACAATACTTATATATTTACATAGGAAGAATAATAATGAAGCTTAATTAAACAATTTGAGGTTGATTATGTTAACCAAAATCCCAAATGCTTCGTTCTCCATATTTTATAATTCAAATGCATTGTGTTGCTTGTATTGAATTATTCAAAAAGGGTCTTCCCACAGACTATCAAAATTTCCATGTTGGCTAGGCTTCACGGCCCTTTCATTGAATTTTAATATTAGGTCTCCACATTTTAGACCTTGGTGCAAGGCTTTCTTGTCAAACCATCTTTTAACTACTTGTTGGTGATTATACATGGCTTTTACAACCTTTTCTCTTTCTTTTTTGTACATCTGGTAACTTGGCCAATCACACATCCATAGCTTCATTTTATTTAACCTCTAGGGATTTGAGTAGTTCGAGTGTCAGAATCTCCATAGAGATGGGCAATAGTACTTATTTCCCATACACTAGCTCATACGGAAAAGTCTTGAGGACTTTCTTAGGAGTTATGCGGTCTGCCTAGAGCGCTGCCCAAAAGTTCTTATGCCATTCTCTTTGGTGTTCCAACCTGATTCTTTTAATGAGTCAGACTAAATTTTTGGTAGTCGACTCAACCAAGCCATTCCCCTATGGGTAGTAATTTGATGATGTTTTTAAGAATATTCCATGTACGAGTGCGAATTGACATACCTTAGAACCTAGGAAATCCTTAGCATTGTTGAAGTTGATGGTGTTTGGTGGGGTGAATCTCATTACTAGCCCCTCAAGAAAGTTCACAATCTTTGTCTCCATTGCATTATTTAGGGGAATGGCCTTAGTCCATCTAGTGAAGTGGTCCATGGCCATGAGGATCCATTAGTGTCAAGTGCTAGAGGTGGGGTTGATCATCCTGATAAAATTAGGGCCCCATTGTGTGAAGGTCTCATCAACCACTATCAGATTGAGAGGCATTGTGGAATTTTTCTTCTTCCTACAAAGAATTGGAATTCTTTGTAGGCTTTCACCAAGGAGTATGAGTCATTGAATAGCATAGGCTAGAAGTATCCAACACACATGATTTTGATGGTGGTGTTTTTAATAGAGAAGTGTCCATTTGTGGGATTGTTGTGGAAAGTATCAAGAATTTTCTTCACTTTCTCCATGGTGACACACCGCAGCAAAACACCATTGAAGTTCCTTTTGAAAAGGATCCCTTCAATGAGAGTATATCTGCTATTATGAAGTCTGTAGAATCTTCTTTATTGAGAAGGAAGGGCCAATGGATATTTTCCAGTGTGCATGAATCTCACATTGTCTGTTAGCTAGTAGCCTTCGTACTCAAACTCATTTATTAGATCCATCTCTAGTTGCTCCTCTTCAGCTGCCATTTCCTCATCGTGTGCCAAATATTCACATACTCCTCTTCCTTGAATGGTCTTTGTAGGCTTGAACTCAATGTCATATTCAAGGATCTTAGTGATCCAATTGGCCTTTTTTTTGGCAATCTTTCCTTCCATGATATATTCACGCACACTAGAACACGTGACATAAATAACCACCTTATTGCAAGATATGAGGTGTCAGAAGTTCTTAAGTCCCTTAACAATGGTGAATTCTTTCCTCTCGATGAAGTTGTAGTTTTTCTCATAATCCTTTAAGGTCTGAGAATGAAATTCTATCAGATGTTCTCCCTTTCCTTCATCATCCTTTTGAGTTAGTACAATAGCGATGCTGGATTTTCTACTGAATACATACATTCTAAAGTCCTTCAATAGGTCTAGATTTAACAACACATGAGCTGAAGAAATAGTGTCCTTAACCTTATCAAAGGATTCTCTAGCTTCCTTTTTCCATTTGAATAATTGATCCTTTTTTAGCATCAAGGTGATAGGTCTAATTAATCCTGCAAAATTAGAGATGAATTTGCTCACAAAGTTTACCTTTCCTAGAAAGGACTGAACTCCCTTCTTGTTGATAGGTAAGGGAAGCTCTTTGATTTCTTTCACCCACTCCAAATCAATTGCAATTCCTTCTTTGGACACTACATGTCTAATAGTTTTCCCTGTGACACTCTAAAAACACATTTTTTTGGGTTCAAGGATATCCCGAACTCCTAACATCTTTTAAAAACCAATTCTAGATGATAAAAGTGATCATCCTTATGCTTGGAGAATACAATTAGATCATCCAAATAGATTAAGATAATCTTGTTCATCAATTCATTGAAAGCAATATCCATTGCCCGTTGGATAGTGGCTCACACATTTGAGAGGTTGAAAGGCATTTTAGCATATGCAAATGTTCCCCACTTGGTAGTGAACATTGTTTTGTGTCGGTCCTCTTCTTTGAATTGGACCTAGTTGTAACTAGAGAAATCGTCTACTACAGAAAACATTTCTGATCCAACCACTATTTGCAAGATGGACTCCATGGAAGGCAAGGGGTGATGGTCCTTTAGGGATGCTCTGTTCAAATGCCGGAAGTCAACACATAGGGCAATGTCTCCATTTTTCTTTTGGACTAGAACTAGGTTGGATACCCATGCACTATACTTGATCGAGATGATGGTTTGGTATTACATTAGCTTTGTTAGCTCTTATGCTATTAGTGCCTCAATCTTGGGATTCACTTGACTCTTTTTCTAGCAGACAAGTTTTTCTCCTTCGATCAACTCTATAGTATGCTGAATGTTTTTGGGATCATATCCCTTGAGGTCATCATATGACTAGGCCACTAATCCTTCATATTTCTCACAAAAATGGATGAGTCTTTCTTTATCATGATGTGGTACATCTTTTTGACCTTGATTTTTCTTTCATCTCTAACCTGAAGGTCTACATAGTTGCTTTTTTCCACTATGAACATCCTCTTGTCATTCTTTGCATTTTCACAATCGAATAGATTTTTGAGAGTGACCAACCCTTTGGGAAGCTTGTTGGACCTTGACTGAATGATTTTCCATTGTAGGCCTTGACAATCTTCAATTGGAGTTGCTCAGTGAACTTTGCTGACTGTTGGATGAATGAGGTGATGTGTTCATCACTTTCAAATAATTTCTAGTTCTGATCATTATCTAGGATTTCTGGTTAGACAATCACTTGCATAAAGTGTATGTTATGAATTAGGTTAGAAGAAAAATAAAATTGAGATCCAATTGCACCTAGGAAATCGGCCTTTGTATTTTTCTCTCTGGGCACTTTCTTGATATTGAAGGCTTCAAAGCCCTTGATTAGGTCCCAAAATCTATGTCTATAGGATCTCATGTAGACATTATTGGTTGCATAAATTCTTTGGGCCTAATTGACTAGTAGTTCAGAGTCTCTAAACACCATTAGTTTCTTAATGCCCATCCGCTCTGCAAGGCTTAGACCTTGCACTAGGCCTTCATATTCAGCTTCATTTTTCAAATAAGTGAACTCGAAGAAAAAGGACTAGAGTGTCTTCTCATTGAATGGGGATGTTAAACATATCCCAGATCCTACAACAACTTTACATCTTGCTCCATCAAAGTGTAGCATCCATAGCTCTGAGGCTTGACTGCTCTCAAGTTCCTTCATGACCTTTGGAAGCATCTGATCTTCATTATAGATGATATAGGTCACCAACCCAGTGGCATGATAGTTGCTGAAAGGATCAGTTTCTATATATTTGCTTAAGAGGACCTCCTCTAAATCCGTCTGATCTTCGGTCACTTTTTCATCCTCTTGTAGCTCGGTACAATACATTTCCTCTTTGGTGAAAGAGGTATGATCAGCCTCAAAGTTGACCATGGCTTCATTGGCCACATGTTCTAAATGTAGAGGTTCAAATATTATTTTCATTTTCACTCCATTCTTGGTCCTGAGGATCAAGTGTGACCAATCCAAAGAAAGGTATTTTCCTATCTTTGAAGTGAATTCTCGAGATAGGCAAAGGCCGAACATAGGGGGAATGTCTATGATCATAGTAACTTGTGGAATTGTGATACTAGGGAAGGAGAATAGAGTCAGGGGAGGTCCTTAATGACACTTATAGTTTTGACCTTGTTCTCATCAAGCTGCATAACCCCATTTTTTAAAGGTTCATAGCTAAGTCCTAAGGCTTTAGCTATCTACTTGTGCATGACTGTGGTGCTAGCACTAGAGTCAATCATGGAATTATGCAATATATTTTTACCCATGATAAGAGTTAGGAAAAAGGATTTTGGTTTTGACTTATCTCTAACCTCGGTAGAGGATTCCTCTGTACTATTTGTGAGGATTTTTGTAGGAGGTGGTGGATAAATGGCATTTCCCTTAGGTGATTTCTCTATTGGCTCAATGATTGCATCTTCCTAGAGGGCCTTCTACAACAATGAATTCTACTTCAGAATAGTTAAGATATCCCAAAGGGACACATTAGCTAATGATTTCTTCAATTATTCCACCACATTGAATGGTGGTGGATTTAAAGGCTTCTATTCCTTAGCCCTAGTTATAACAATTTCCTTTCATGGCTGAAATTGTTGTGCAACTATGGAGGTATGAGGACTTTGGTCAAAGGCACTTTTGAGCTGCGAGATGACTGGTTTTTTTTGTAAATATACTCTTTGAGGAAGTGTTGTAGTCATATTGAACTTGCAAGGCTTTCGATGTGGATGCATCATTTGAAAATGCCACTTCTTCTTCTTCCATCCATGAGAAGAGCATGTGATCTAGAGCTATATCCATTTCTTGCTCCAGGGACATCCCTTGCATTTGTGCGGTGAGTACCACATTTTCCATATGTGGATAGGCATATACATAACCTCTAGGATCTTACATTGTGCCTTTCCTATGTTTTTCCACCACCTTTTGTTGTAGGTTTTCACGTGGGAAATTTAAGGGCATATGTGCATCACCACAGGGGAAGCATTAGGGATTGGTGTTGTTAGTGATATTTTTTTTCCTTGTTGTCAATCTCTACTTGAGCTTGGGTGAGCACCTTGCAATGGAGTAGGTATTGGCACTATTTGATTATTTTTTTTAGCCTAAAGATTTGTGCGCGAGCCTCCTTGGCACTAATCTTATTGGTAGTAAGATCTTTAACCTTGATAATTTTGGTAGGTTGGATTATGAGGTTCAGACTAGCTCCACTTGACGATAGTTATTTCATTAGCCATCATCCACAACATCTTGTTGATGCCACTCATCTCATCCTTTGAAGAGCCAAATGTGGAAGCGATATTCGATGGGATGCCTAGATATGTGTACATGGATTGAGGAGGAGTGGGTGAATTGGTAGATGCTACTTCTTGGGCAGAAACTCATATTTCAAGACATATAGGCATAATGGGATGAGGTGGCAACTTCCCGATGTCTATTAGATTATTCTCTGCCTTGATAGCAGTGTTGTATGCATCTGGTAGAGTGGTCCCACCAAGAGATTGGATCATCATCAAGATGTAAGAATTGATGGATTTCAAGTAGAACATGAATGCCAATTCCGTTGGCGAGTGGATAGCACCCTAGATCCTCTACCAAGTTGTATGCAACTGGACTTCATGTAGGGCCCACTTTATGGTCACTATTTGATGATATAGTGAGGACTTATCTCCATCATTCGAGAATATTTTGTAGAAAGGATCTTCAAGCTGAAACTAGGTACTATTAGTGTTAGCTTGTAGAGTGAAGTACCAATCTAATGCATTACTCTTGAAAGAGGTTGCGAGCAATATTAGCACTATATTATGTTTGGTAACTCTATACACTAAACACACATCTACCACATTTTGCAGGTGTTCCAATGGTGTTTCTGTGCCATCCTAATGAATTTTGGTCTAGCTTTTAAAGCAGAGGCCAAGATTGGGGCCCAAACGATGGGTGCTATTGGTGCTACAAGGGGATGTTCGACATCCCATGCCATGTAATTTTTGTTAGCAATTGAAACATTGCTGGTGGAGGGATCGGAACATTCACTAGATGGGTTCTAGTTCGTACTGTTACTAGTGGTGGCACTAGCAAGCCAAGGTTATTAGCTATTTGGGATCTAGTAATAGGTTAATGGATCATACACCCACTTTAGGTTTAGGTACGTTTAAGCATTCCCACAAAGTGTTCCAGAAAAAGAAACTGTTGATGCTAAAAATTGACAAGGTAAGAAACTTATGGGATACTCAGTTAATGGGGGGACCAATTGTGCTAAATTGAGTGACCTCTGGGTTTTTAAATAATTTGACTTCTTCTATATTGGGGTTTTTGTCAAATAGCTTAAGAAAATAGAAATGCCAATCAATGGTATAGACTGTGAGTCCTATACAATAATCTAAAAATAGTACAAAGGTTTGGTATCTTTTCCCAAATTTTTATGTATCTTCTGAACTCATTTTCAAAAGAAAGAAGCAGTATATATAGAAAATAACCCTACCACTTGGGAAAATAGTAATAGAAAAGATTCTCTCATCATTAGAAATGATTCCCAAAGCAATGATTTCCTAAGGTCATTGCAACAAAAAAAGATTCAAGCCATAGAACATAGTCACCTTCGAGCCAGATGCATATCCTCCAAATGATGGTGGTGGTCTGAGTGTAGAAGCAACAAAACCTCATGTAGACATGTGTCACTCAATCATGGAGTTAGTTATGACATGTGGCGATAGGTTAGGGCCTGTGGTTCATTCCTCCCTCCTTGTCATGAAAACCCATGCGGGGAAGACACATGGGGAATTCCTTGCTACTAGCACTAACTGTGGGGTCTACCAAAAAGTGTATGTGGATTGATGTTATGTGGCATGCGATGGGGCTTGTTTGAGAAGAAAAGGAAGCAAGCTTTTAAATCCTCATCCTGCTAATACGTAGAAGCATGTCAGGGCACACCAAAGAAACAAAGGAGGGGATCCTTGCGAGGAGCATTCAGTGGACACGTGGAAGCTGATCAAGCCCTCAAAATTCTTGTTATTTTGAGACCTTTTTGTGCTTGGTATTAGCATGTAACATGTCACCCACTAGTATGGGTTTAAGGTTTTACTTAGGTAACCTAGTTGCCTTATTGATCCATCTTAAAGCCTTTAGTGTTTTATTTTTGTGTTGAATGATTTTCTCGGTTGCTAGTGACATAAGTTGTATTCTGAGCCATCATTATGCATTGCTTACTGGCCCTTTTAACTTAGGTTATTCAGTCAATTCCTGTTGTAAACCATTTTAATTCTACCAAGGTCAGGTTCTAATGTTTTTGCTCATAAATGATTTAAGTTTAAGTCATCGATCTCCAAGGGTAAATCTTCGTAAACCTAGTCAAGGACCTCTTTTATGAATAACTTTGTTGTGTGTGTAGCTTTGAGGATCACAAGATTGTAGGAATCAATCTAAGACACTCCTAGCTGGCTCACACATTCTAAGTGATAGCAGTTTATTTATGATGAGGTCAGGGAAATGTTGACACCTGTTTGACTAGGCATGTGCATCCAACCATTGTGTTTCATTTCAACACTTGAGCTTTTAAGATCAATGGTGATGGTTAAAAGATAAAATCCGATCACCACCGTTCCCTGCTGGCTTGTGGAAAAAATATGTAGGCTCGTTAAAAGTAGCAAGACTCACGAGAAGCTTCCATGTACTCTCTACGACTACTAATGAGTGGAGCCCACAAGTGAGTGAAGAAGGTCTAGGTGGCACATTTTTATTAGCCATTTGTCCAAGCTAGAGCAGCAATGTAAATTCAAATGCCATTGACTCAATCTGAGTCATTTGAGAAGGCCATCTCAATTGAAAACTGACGATGCACATTCAAAGCTACGAAGTATACCCGTTACAATTTTTTCACTTCACGTGAGTGGGAGTAAATGACAGAGGTGACCTATAAACTTATTTAAATCCCTTCAAAATTTGTGTATACAACCTATTCTTGCCAATTTGGGATCTGATGAAGCATTTGGGGCAATACAAAGAATTAAAAGAACCAATCTTGAGAAGTCATTCTGGCTAGTATTAGGGTTTATCACAATTGAAAGCTGTAAGTATGACAAACATAGTTTTATGCTTTTTTCAGTTTTTTGAATTAGAGATTTATTTCAATTTTCTTTCAGATGAATAAATTTATTACTTTTCTTTTATTGCTTTGAATTGGGGTTAATTTTGTTTCTAAAAGGCCATGATCGTGTGGAGTATTTTGGAATTAGCATTCGTTCCAAGTCCTAGGTCACAATTAGGAAGTCGATAGTTGAAATTATTCCTCTTAAAACCTTGGTATACGTAAAACCCATGGCTCCCATAGTACATACTACCACCTCTTCGACCCAATCCAGGTCATTCTCCTAAGATGTAATTGACTTGCTTCCCCCATGTACAAGTAAGAAACCGAAAGGAAAGGTCTTGTTTAAGGGCCCTACTATGAGAGAGGGATTGATAGATAAAGATTGCTTCATAAAAGATGTCGAGGCTCCCTACACTAGATGGCAGTTGTTTCAACATTGGTTCAAAAATAGGAACCTTGGAGCTCCTCTTAGTAATCCTTAGAGGTTGGATATGGGAAAGGTTATTTTTCCCAATGTATACATGGATTTTGATCTTTTGAATAATATCGCCTCAAAGTATGACCCAGTTTCTAGGGTGGTCAAGACATTTGATGGGGTAGATATTGTAAGAATAACTGGGAAAGAAAATGAAGAATTTTTTGACTTGCATCAGTGGAGTCTGGATATGGTCCCTTTTGACATGGATGATATTAGAAGAGAATAAAACAATACCAAGGTGTTTATTAGAACAAGGATGAATTTTCCCAATGAGCTATTTTAGCAGTTATTTTAGAAAGACTGTGTATTCTCTATACCAAATAATTGGTTCTACCTTACTTGACACTTTATAGAAGGAATACAATTATCTAGCCACACATTTGCAACACCCACCATACAACATTGTCTATGACTATGGTAGCTATCTGAAAGAACATATCCACAAAGGCCCAGTTGAGCTGAAGCAAGGAAAGAAATGGGCAAAGTTCTACTGGTATTCGCTATTGATGCATATATTTTTGCATAGGGGACAATAGGTTTTTGAAAAGGATATCACTTTGAGAAGAAAGGATGAGGATGTTGACTTGCTTTTTTAGTGTTGGACTTGAATTCTGGATAAAGTTGACAAGAGATACAATTTTGTAATGTTTCAAAATGATTTTGCATCAAGGATAAGGAGGTCCCTGATATTTGAAATGCCAAGAATTCCTAGAGAAATTCATGAGTTCTTGAGACCCACGAAGATGAGACTAGACTTGAATTTGAGTTATAACTAGGGAGACTTGATTTTATATCCTAACAAGATAATTTTTTAGGGTTTATGGCAATGGTCTAGACCTATATGTCTTGTCAAGGGATGTTCCTTTGAGAAAAGGATTCCTCAAAATTATGAGGCAACTAGGAGCTTCACAAATAGTGCATCTATTAGATACAACAAGGAAATGATCATTCTTTCTAGAGTTGACAGTGTTTGCTGATTATATTTTGGTAAAGGGGGTGTGGTAGAAAATGGTACACCTACTAGACTCTTATAAGTTGATGACTATGTTCCTAAGGAATCATGATCCTTAAGTCTTCATTTCTAAGTTGAAAGAAGATAAGAAAATGCGTATTTATGTGCATGTTTTTTATTATCCTAAACATGTCATTAGGAATGTTTTTAGTCCTAAAAAACAAGATGAAAGGAAGGATAAATACCTTGCTTATAAGAAGATGGTAGAAGGAAAATGGAAGAAGGACCCTGAATATAATCCTATGCTAAATATACCTAATGAATTCAGTAGAGTCATGCATGTTATGGACAACTTTGAAAGTGTAATGGGTATGTTAAGGGAATAGTGGGAAGTCATAGATAAAGGAAAGGGTGGTTGAATAAGATGTTGAAGTGACATTGGAAGAGAGACCTACATACCAGCCACCCAAGCAATTAAGAATTTATTCCAGGAGGAAGAAAGCAATAGATGAAGGATAAAGCTTTCCAACCCTAGTCACTTCTGAGGGGCTAAAGATAGTTTCTCTTGAGAATACATTGTCATCACAACCAACATAGGCTCCTTTGGCTATGATTGATCTTGGGTCTCCCCCTACAATCCCTGTCCCTCCCAAGTAGCCAACCTTAAAGAAGGAAAGGACTAAGGTAAGAGGAGTGGTTGAGTACTCTGATACAAAGGAGGATGACTTTTATATCACTACAGAGGATATGTAGCTAGGAATGCCTCTCCCTGAAAGGGGAATTGCCTCAAGTTCAGGACAAAGCAGTCTTAGATTGGGAAAGCTTGACATTATTGGTCTAAATACTACAGATGACTTGAGAGTAGAAACTTGTAAGGAGTTTATGGAAGATGATTCCTTTATTGAAACATCTACATTCAAAGATTTCTGGTGGAAATATAAAGTTGTAGAATATGTACAGAAAGTGGCCATTGAAAGGAGTTTACATCCAAAATTGCTTGAAAGTATCATCAAGGCAAATGTGAGAAGCATTATGAAGGATGAGTTTCAAAAGATTAATGCCTAGGAGGGCAGGGAGCTTCTAAAGAAGAGTGGTGTGCTACTGCTACCAGAATGGAATATTATTGACACTATTGTTCTAGATGCCATAAGAAAGGCTAAAAGGCCTCTTCTACAAATAGAAGAAGAATTGGAGATGGAACTATGGGGTTTTGTATTTAGTGAGGATTGGGATGCATTGGAAATATGGTCATTATTTGTAGGATCCAGGAAACCAACCCTTGCAGATCCATCAGATCTAAGTAGACAATTGCTTGTGAAGAGAGTTATTGATACCCCATCTTTAGAGGTAGCTGATATGGTTGTTAATGTTGCTAGGTTCACTAAAGCAACTATGGAAAGTATCACCCTCGAGAGGGATGATTTCAGGACTAAATATCAAGAGCTTCTCAATGAATATGACAATAGCCAGTGGAAGGGGGCTGTATTAGAAACTAAGCTAGCATTCTATAAACAAAGGGGGGAAGTGCAAAGAGAATAGGGTCATCCTAGCTCAAGTCATCCACCTCTGATGTCTCTAGTTGCATCTTCTTAACATTCACCTTTGACCCAAGCCTAAGCAATGGTACCATATAGTTTGGGACAAGGATCACTCTCAGTTGAGGAATCAAGCCAACCAGGTCCCAACTTGTCTAATGAACAAACAAGGGACCAAATTCTCCTGCAAATTGTAACATATAAGGGGTTGTTGGAAAAGGCTCAAGGCACAATGTATGAAAATGCATCAAAAAATGCTCATAATATTTTGAAACATTTTAATGAGAAGATCTAGGTTACAATGAATAGTGTGCATGACAATTATGCCCTGATGATGCGAGCAATGGGATTGTCCCAAAGGGACAAAGAGTTATCCATGCCAATATTGAATAATTGGATCCCAAGAGCTGAAAAATTAAAGTTAATAGCAGTAGGAGCTAGCCAACATGAAGATAAATATTCGCATGTGTTTCCAACCTATACATTTGTATGTGAATTGATTGAGCAAAAGTTTCAAGGATACATAGCCCCACTGGAGTAAAAGATAAGAGAATTAATTATTGAGCATGATTTTGCAGATTTGTCACCATTGCTAGATATTTTTCTCACTATTTATCAAGTGAAATCACTACAAGTGTGCAAGAAAGACATGGATAAGGCTGTATATTCTGAAGTGAATGAAATCTATAAGGAGATTGATATTAATGTCTTTAATGAAACTTTGGGAAATTTAACATTTGTTGTTAGCTTTCTAGAGGAATTTCATAGGGAATCCAATTTTGTAATCACCATGTACTCCCCATTCAGGAAGACATTAGATAAAGTTATTGATTTCAACTAGCCATCTGATGAGGAATATGAAGAATGGAGAAGAATATTTGATGGCTGATTTAGTTTGTAGACATGGATGTGAAACATATAATTGGTCAAGTATTGTATAGGTCTAACCTCAGAGGTTACAATGTATAAAATATATGTTTCATAGGAAGGTATATGTTATTGATGATGTGGAATGATGACTGAGATGTAAATTTATTTTTGGTCTACCTAATTTTGTCATCTTGGTCAATGAGATGGACATGCTACAATGAGGAAACTATTCTTTTTGACATGTGCTTTTGGTAAGGAAAAGTTGTTCCTTATAAAGAAAGTAAATAATCTTTGTCTCATATGTATTCCCTCCATTTTGTAGAATGCAAATATAACTGAATTAGGGAATATGTTTTGTAGCAGTCCAATTAGAATGTGACATGTGTACATCTGGCTTGAAGCTTTTTTTTGCTCCCTTGTTCTATAAAAGGGAATCCAGGGCCATTTGTGTAGGTCTTTTGTTGAATTATAGAGCTGAATTGTGAAAATTGATATCATAGAGTGAATATGTTGAGTCTTTATCTAATGCTTTGAGTCTAGGTAGCATATTTTGTTAAATACATGGTTTCTGAACATATTTGAATGATAATGGATATTTTTCGAGTCTATAGTCTCTTCATTTGGATTGTGTATACAAATTATTAATGAAATTCTAATCAAAGGTCATTTCCTTAATTTTCATTGTTTTGACACTTTGTTATATTTTTTGGTTTTAACTCTTATTCATAGAGCAAGTTAAAACGCTTGGATCAGATTATGAATTCATATGCATGGTCGTTGGATTTAATATGTAGTATGTAGAATTTGGTTATAGATTTGTGAATTGCAAAGTGATGTCACTTAGATCTTGAATGTTCAGAATTAGTATACCTTATATTGCAATGTGCTCAGACTCCTGGCCCATAGATAATGGAATTGATCCTAATATCTTTAAGTCTTTCCCATGGTTCTAGTTACCTGACTTAAGAACAATATTCTAAATAATCATTGAGCTATGTTTTAAGTTGTAGTTTGTATTATCTTTTATTCTTGACTTAAGATGCATAATTCATTAAAGGAAATTCCAAATTTTTGGATAATTTCTTCTTATTAGTCATCGATGAGAATATATTTGCTTGAATATGCAATGTGTACATGAATTGTTTAAAGAGGTTATATAATATACATTGTGGGGCTACCCTCTTGGGTTTTGCAGAGCCCAAAGTGTAGGAGGTAAATTGATTGGTGCTATATCGTGTTCATTGGCCAATTATCTTGTAGATATTCAAGAATTGAGTCTAGGAAACTCATAGGTATATGGAAGGATTTGATTGGTTCATTGTGAAAAACCAACAAAAGAATTCAAGAGAACCTCTTCAAAAAGGGGCCTGATAATGTTTAAATGTATGAAGCATAGGCCAGACATAGCAAAATATAGAAAAATTGAAGGGAGCTCAAGGAAATTTATATCCAATGCTTTTGGTAACCTCCTAGGGTGTTTCACCTGCAGATGGAGGAACCCAAAAATTCTAGTTTGAAGACCATAGCCTTATCCATTGGGAAATGTAATCAGAGCTTAGAGAGAGTGCTCTGCATAGGCAGCCAGTCAACCTTAGATGGAATTGATATATCTTGTTGATTCTCTTGTGCTTCATGCAGATCAATCACTTCTTTGTATGGAAGCATCATGGATATATTGGCCCTAGACTTGAGTTGGAAGAGTAGTTGTGCTATTTGATGACTGACGGCCTCAATATCCTTTGTAGTAGGGGGTTGATCAAAGCTTTGAAAAGTGGATATTTTTGCTCCTTCTCCTCAATCTTTGTTGTGATCTGTTCCATTCTGGCCACCAAGTCATCAGAAAGAAAGGGGGAGGGTAGGACCATCTGAGTTAGCTAGGAGAATTTTTCTAGCATATTGTTCATAGTTTGGCCGAGTGTGGTAGTGCACTCACTAACATGGAGGATGGTTGTGTGGTAGTGGATGAACTCCTTTGTTGTTTTGGCAGTTGACTTGTGGTCCCTAATCCCTAGGCTCGCTAAGTCCTCATCTAGCATTGTGTATAGCTTATTTAGTGATTTTTCCACCTCATAAACCTTCTCCATGATGAATTGTGGGAATTTCTCAATAGTTTCATGAACCTCCCTACTTAAACTTGTTTCCTCTGACATGAATTGGAGCATCAACTAAAGATTCAGGAAAAAGTCCTTGACCTTTTCCCAGTATGAAATATATAGTCATTGAGCTACTTGAAGGAGGCTTGTCTAGGCAGTAGAGGTTTGGGGAAGATTCTTCAAAAAGGTAATTTTAGGATCCCTTGAACCAACATCTTGTGTCAGTTCCACAATCCTCTTTTCTATAGTGGAGTGTTGTTCCTCCAAGGTTCTCAAATTGGTAAGCCATCTTTCTTTAGCCTGGATTCTATTTGTTGATTCCCTTTCAAGGGAAAGCTTCACCTCCTAAATTTCCTTCTCAAATTATTTTCCTCTGCTACATTCTTTGCTCTAATTGGGCATGTTGATGCTAAAACTCCTCATTATTTTGTTGGATCTCCTCTTTTACCCTAACCAATTGGTCCTGTAATTCTTATTTTTTCTATTGCAGCTCAACGAATAGGTTTGAATCTTGGGCTTGGAACTTTGCAATCTCCTCCTAGATTTTGGCCTACTCTATCTACACTTGATGTGACAAGCACACAATTTCTACATCTCTTTCCTTTTCCTTTTCCTTTTCTAGTAGGACTTTAATTCTCTCCTTGATAGTTTTTAGCTCCTCTTCCTTCTTCTTCAGCTGGCAACCGGACTTGAGGAAGTCGGTGGTCACCACTCATCATGTCTCCTCCATGAGCTCAACTTTATCCTGTAGCTTGGCTATGCTTAGATCAAGTCCCATAGCATAGATGTTGTAATCCTCTGGTTGCATCTCTCCTTGTGGTTTGATGATGGTTTGATGCATAGTTACAAAATGCACCAATTGCTAAGCCTCATTGAAAAGTGTCTGCACCTTTGGTTTAGTCAGCTTTTTAGCATCATTGGACTTTTGCTTATGGATCCTAATAGCCTGTGCTTGTTTTATTTTATAACCTTTTGACAAAAATTCTGTTGACAACCTAATGAGCTAACCTATGAAGGGTGCACTGGGAGGAAGAGGAAAAGGGACTGAGATGCTAGTAGTTATGGCATTATGTGCATTGGTGGCAGCAAAGACATGGAAGATTCCATGTGTTAGGAAAATCGAGCCAGGGCCTATACGATAGTAGAAAGAGGGATATCAATGGCAGCTACAGATTGGGCTTTGATCAAAGGTGGGAAGATCTATGGAGGATTAAAGGAAAACTGTCCCGCTTGGTAGAATTGGGAGAAACCTCTTGCGACCATTGTAGTAGAAGTGAAAAAGGAAGGGCCGACACTTGAAGTGATAGGCAACATAGAGACAATGAACAAAACTAGAGACTATGAATCAAGAAGAGGGAGAGAAAAAATATATCAGGGTAGTGGAGGCCTTCGATCATTGGGTCATTGTGGGCTCTTGTGAACATTCTCCTACAACTGCATCTATGTATTTCTTTTTGGTTGGTGGGGAATTTTCCACCTCTATGACCTTTGATGGTCATTGTTGGGCAACTCTAGGTTTTTTCATGGCCCATGTGCATGTCTTTAAGGATCCCGAACATGATATATTCACCTGCAACTTTAGAGTAGTTGTGCTAGGTTGTGCCACTGCTTGTTTAGTTTTCTTCGTTGAGGTCGTCTACACTTATTTTTCCTTCTCCTTCCCCTTGTATATTTTCTAGCCTCCTCCAGGTCCACATCCTCATCACCACTTGCGTCAGTGTCCTCATGCTCATTGTTCCACAACTTATCAAAATTTTCATCCATCTCTACATCCTAATAAGGGGTATTAGGGCATTGGATCTCTTGTTGGTAAATCTAGAAATCCCTAATCCTTTCCTCACTCTAGTTAAAATTCCTTACCAAATCATTGTGAAGGATGGCCCCCATTTGTATTTTCTCATTATACTTTTTCAAGGTGAAGTAGAACTTAAGTGATGGCAACCTACTATCCTTTGTGGGAATGTGAACTAGTTCTACCAATAGATCACCCTGATGCTATAGTGGATTCCGATGCTTTTCCCAATAAGGCTGGGGGCTATGTGTTACCTTGAAAAATGCATTTGGTAAGTCATTGTTGGGTTTGTACTACCATTTGTCACAAATCCATACTAGCCCCAAATGAACTAGCTTCACCTCTACTAGCATATGCATCTACTTCTTAGCCATCACCACTGACTTGAAAGTCAAAGGGTAGAAGAAGAATCCTTTCTTACCCTTTCCTCTACAAAAAATATTGTCGATAATCTACACTTGTCAGAACATTTCAAGGTCCAACACCCTATTTGTGATGCATGTAGGAAGTTGGGATGGTTCATCAGTAAAGCTATGCATCCAAATGATTGTGAAATCCTCTTCAAGAAACTAGTCACATTTTAGAGTGAAAATTTGCATCCACCCTACCTAGTCGATACAAAGATCATAAAGACCGCCATTCTCACTCAAGTCTTGTAGAATTAGATTCAAGAAATAATCTAATAATGCATAATAGTCATAAGTTATGGAGAGGATAGGAGTCCATACAAAAACCAGCCTTCTTATTCACTTTTCATCAAACAATAGCCAACCTCACATGTTTTTTGAAGAAGTCAGGGTTTTGATACAAAAACATATGGGCAAGGAGAGAAGCAAATCTTAATTTCTGCTATGTTTTGTATTCTTTTATTTGGCTCAACATCTCCCTGATGATCACTTATGTGAAGTCATACCTTAATAAGGAATGTTTCCTATACAACTAAAACCCTAGACCTAGTTGAAATTATTGAACATAATTGTCGATGTCTAGGCCACAAAAAAATGCCATCGTAGAGAAGGCATACTGCATGTCTGCAGGGAAGGAATTGTGTGCTACTGGAGTATATGGTGGATTTTTATTATCTTCCTTGGAGCTTTTGGTTTCTTTGTTATAAAAATCTAGAGCAAGATCTCTTCCCCTCCAATATTTGTATCCTTTTTCTGGAGTGAATGATTGCATCTTCTCCGCTTTAGAGTTTTTTACAGGGATGCATAGCATGCTCTAGATAGATTCTACACTGATGTTAACTCTCAACTCCTAGCCCTCGATGGTGTTGGTATCCAGGTTTAAATGCTTAATTCTGTCATCGACTAGTTTCAAGAAGTAATGCATGAAAGGGACCATATATTGTGGAAGCCTGCTGAACCATTGCTTGTACGCCAAAAAATATGGGTTACTATTCTTCTTCATTCTCTTGTAGGCCACCCACCTAAGAGTCTTAGGGTTCTTTCTAAGGACATGATCATGAATATTATCCCATTCTTCTTTTATTTGGCTCTGGTCCCTATGAGTCTTTTGCTTCTCTACATCCCGCATGTGAATCCACTTTGGCTTCTCTGGTATCCCAGATGAAGCATAAGAGGTATCTCCAAAAGTATTTCCCATGGGAGCCACACACATGGCATCAAACAAGCTTTGTGTTTCCTCTCCTTGTGTTTCAATCTGAGGATTTTGGGCCATTTTCCTTCTATTATGGATTTTTGCTATGCTCAAACTTGACACAATTCATTGGTGTTCCTTAGCAATTCTAGATTCAAAAATCCTTGGACTAGATAGTGTACTCATGAAGGCATTTTACAATGTTAGCTTGTCGCATGCAATACTTAGCTATTTCCTAGCCTAGAGTGGTAGACAACAATTTCCTTTATACATTAAATTCGACATGTATTGCCAACTCCTTTGCTTGTGTGAAATGAATTTCTTGCCATTTTGAAAAGACAAGAATTCATAATGACATTTAGTAATGATTTCTTATGGAATGATTTTCTTGGGAAATTGAGCTGGCAATTTGAAGGCATTTTTAAGCTTTCGCATGCTTTGGAATTTAATATCTCAAAGAAAATAATTAAGCCAAAAGTGCAATGAGTACTTGAAAAGATTTGAGTTCATCCTTCAAGTTTGAAAAATCCCTATAGAGTGACACATCAACATCTTTCCATGTATACTAGTACCGAGGACTACAACAAATTGCATTACTTAATTACCTCTTCCTAATTTTGCATGCAACAATTCGTACATGGCAGGTGTAACTGGGTGGGAAATTTGAACTGGATCTTGGTGGGATTTTTGAGTTAGTACTCAATTATCATCATGCTTATGGCACACAAATGCCTCAGATATTTCTATAAATAGACCCTTAGGAAACAATAAAATCACACTTAGCAATTGGGAAGAATTGGTATTTGGCAGTTAGGTAAAATTAACATTAGGTAGTTGGGTAGAACTAGCATCATGAATACTCCAATTAGGTTGGTTAGCAATAAGTCATAGACAACCTTCTGAGGAAAAATCTCAAATAGGTGCTTGAAAAGAATGACAAAGAATAAGAATTCATTGGCTATTATAATAATGAAGTGGGTGTTAGGTCAGGACTGTGTAGAGTATGATGTTAAAAATAGGGTAAATACTGGCATCTGCTCTCACTTTGTCACATCTTTGCTTGATATCCAGGTTCCTAAGTAGATGATTATTTGCCTGATGATGGGAATCTTCCTCAAGCAGTACCTTGGAGGCCTCAACGATATTGTGGTGAATGTAGTATATGTTTTAATGACGAGCAACCTCTGTAAGCATATCAAAGAGGATGGAGTGGTGCCCTGGGTTCCGATTCTAAGTGGATTTTGCATTCTTACATGTGAAGAACATGATTAGAGAGTCACTTGCACTTGTCACTTCCTACTACACTACTATAATGTGGTGCTATTCTATGGATTAGAGTGGTACACCAACTTCAGGGACATGGTATATCCCCAGCCACTGGTCATTGTTGTTGATGCTCCTATTTCCATTCCTAATTATTCTATTGCTAATTATGTTATTCATGATGTTGTTGATGATGCTCCCATTCCTATTGCTTAAGAATCAAAATTTATTTTTGTATGTATGCCTTAAAAGGGCTTTCAACGCATAGATATGTATATAAAAACTACATAGTATGTAGATATACTTTAAAAATATGGCCTCAGGGCCATTTTGGAAGTGTATTATCAAAGCATATAATTCCGTATATAATGAATATACAATTTTTACTGAATTAGTTGTCTCTTTTGGTTCTTGCAATTCTGCAATATGGGTTCCCTTTTCTTCATTTCTTTGAGTACCTTTTCATTTTTCTGCATATGGGTTCATTTTCAATTTTCCGCATGTATGGGTTCGTTTTCAATTTCATGGGTTGCTTGGAAAGACCGACCGACAAAAACACAAGAAAAATAATTGTAATACTTACATATTTACACATGCAGAAAAATAATAAAGTTTAATTAAACAATTTGAGGTGGATTCCATTAACTGAAATCCCCAATGCTTCCTTCTCCATATTTTCTAATTCAAATGCATTGTGCTGCTTTCATTGAATTATTCCAAAAGGGCCTTCCCATAGACTGTTGAATTTTTTGTGTTGGTTAGGCTTCGTGGCCCTATCATTGAATTTTAATACTAGGTCTCCACATTTTAGACCCTAGTTTGAGGCTTTCTTGTTGAACCATATTTTAACCACATATTGGCAATTATACATTATTGTTAGGGTGTTTTCTCTTTTTTCTTGTACTTCCAATAGCTTGGCCAATCAAACATCCATAGCTTCATTTTCTTCAACCTCTAGGTATTTGAGTAGTTGTAGTGCTAGAATCTCCATAGAGATGGGCAATAGCACTTCTTTCCCATACACTAGATCATACGATGAAGTCTTGATAACTTGCTTAGGAGTTATGTGGTCTACCTAGAGAACTGCTCAAAGGTTCTTATGCCATTCTCTTTGGTGTTTCAACCCAACTCCTTTAATGAGTCAAACTAAATTTTGTTAGTCGACTCAGCTAGGCCATTCCCATGTGAGTAGTAATTTGCTAATTTTGTTAGGAATATTCCATGTATGAGTGCAACTTAACATACCTTAGAACTTAGCAATGCCTTAGTGCTGTTAAAGATGATGGTATTTGGTAGGCTGAATCTTGTTACTAGCCCCTCAAGAAAGTCCACAATCTCTGCATACATTGAATTCATTATGGACATGACCTTGATCCATTTGGTGAAGTAGTTGATGGCTATGAGGATCCATTTTTTGTCCAGCATTGGACATGTGATTGTTCATACCAATAAAATTAGGGCCCCATTGTGTGAAGGGATCATCAACCACTATCGAATTGAGAGGCATTGCAGAATTTTTTCTTCTTCCTACAAAGAATTAGCATTATTTGTAAGCTTTCACCAAGGAGTATGAGTCATTGAATAACATAGGCTAGAAGTATCTATCGCACATGATTTTGATGGTGGTGGTTTTTGTAGAGAATTTTCCACCTGCGGGAATATTGTGGAAAGTATCAAGAATTTTCTTCACTTGCTCTATGGTTACAGACTGTAGAAAAATTCCATTGAAGTTCCTTTTGAAAAGGATCCCTTCAATGAGTGTATATCCACAATTCTGCAGTCTGTAGAATCTTCTCTTCTAAGAAGGAAGGCCCAATGAATATTTTCTAGTGTGCATGAATCTCACTCTGTCTGCTAGCCAATAATGTTCAAACTCATACTCATTTATTAGAACCATCTCTGGTTGATCCTCTTCAACTGCCATTTCCTCGTCACATGCCAAATATTCACACAATCCTCTTCCTTACACAGTCTTTGTAGGCTTGTCCTCAATGTCATATTCAAGGATCTTAGTGATCTAATTGGACCTTTTTTTCAGTGATCTCTCCTTCCATGATATATTCATGCACTAATGGTCTTATCATTCCTTGCATCGCCACAATTGTATAGGTTTTTGAGAGTGATTAGTCCTTTGGGAAGCTTGTTGGACCTCAATTGAATGATTTGTTCATCGTAGGCCTTGACAATCTTCAGTTGGAGTTGCTCAGCAAACTCTCCTGACTATTGGATGAATGAGGTGATGTTTTCATCACTTTCAAATACTTTCCAGCTCTGATCATTATTTGGGTTTTTTGATCAATGTTCACTCACATAGAGTGTATGTTATTATTTAGGTTGAAAGCAAGATCAAATTGAGATCCTCTTGCATCCAGGTGATCTAGCTCTATATTTTTCTCTCTAGGAATTTTCTTAATATTCAAGGCTTCAAAGCCCTTGATCAAGTCCTAGAGTCTATTTCTATAGGATCTCATGTGGACATTCTTGGCTGCAAAAATCCCTTGGACTTGATTGACCACTATGTTGATGGTTTTTTCTGCACAACAACTCAGATAGAATGTGGAAATCCTATGTCTCTTGAAAGGTAAATCTCTATCAGCAAGCCTCAAGAGATAACCCCAAGGTGTTTAATCACATGAGCCATACAAGATAAATCAACACAAGAAGGACAACAAATCACAATGCATGTACTTGCATTAGATCATCCAAAGTAGTAACAATTCTTGTCTTCTGTTACAACACTTGCTTGAAAGTAACCTAACTCCTAACTCTTTGCTCTAATTCTTGATTCACTCCAATGAGAAAAATATCTAGCCCTTACAAATGAGGAAACATACCATATTTATAGAAAACCCCCCAAGATATGTCAGCCCAATTAGGTTTACAATAGAAAATTGCCACATAACAAGTTTGCCCAAGGCTTCATAATAAACCTCCAGGGCAGTGGGATCATCCACAACATAATGGGCCTATAGTCGCATATATGCATGATGGAACCTATTATTAATGGATCATATGGGCTCAATGACCTCTCTCTTGACTTAAATGAACTAAAGGCAGAGCTCATTTGGGCTAATGGGAATCTTGAACTTTCGCAGAAATGCAATCTCCAGTTTAGTCCAATTATGAATAGACCTAGCAAGAAAATGGTTGTACTAGTAGAATGCATCTTCTTCTAGGGAATAAGGAAATATCCTACATGCTACATCCTCATGATTGATTCCTTTATCCCTAAGGTGAGTCTAAAAAATACTGATATGTTCCTCTATGGTCCTATTGGAATCATTAACCTAGAACTTAGAACAAAAGTGTTCAGGGTTCTTGGGCATAAAATTGTAATTATTGAAGGTCAAGGGAGATAGGTTGTTAGCAAGGAAATTCATTGGTGAGGGTGGAGGTGGTAATGGCTAGTTTATAGCTTGCTGGGGTTGTTGAATTGGGATGGCTTCAAAATTAGATGAAGATGGACTTGTTGAGGGTGAGGATGATGAAAGTGGTTGGGTGGATGATGATTCTCCTCTTCTTCTGGTCCTTCTTGACCTAGTGGGAGGTTGTAACTCTTGAAATTCCTCTTCTCCTAGAGTAGATCTAGTTCTTCAAAATATTTCAGGGGAAATGGTAGACATAAATTGATCCAGCTTTTCTATTTAGGCCCTCCTTCTAGTGACAATCTGTTGATGGTGTTTTTTGCACATCAAAAACTCAGACAGAATGTGGAAATCCTATCTCTCTTGAAAGGTAAATCTCTATCAGCAAGCCTCAAGAGATAACCCCAAGGTCTCTAATGTTAGGTCTTGACAATGCATAAATAGCCCAGATAATATGTGAAAAATTTGGTAATCACAAGGGGACCTTACCACACACAAATGTTGAATCTTGAGTTTATCATATTTTGCAATTTGATGATACCTCAAATCCTAAAACAAAAGAAAATGATAAATAAATAGAAAAAGATCAGGGTTTTAGAGAGATTTATAAAATTAACACTAATCCTAAGATTAATAATGCACATGATAAAATACTCGAAATGGACCAATCCCTTCGAAACTAATTCCTGGTTGACCCAGATAAACCTACAATCTTACATAAATAGTGCAATCTTCTAAGGTATTAAATATTTTTAGATCATGAAAATTCATCCAAAACAACCCTATTGCAATTGAAATGAACAAACATTCACAATTGAACTAAGTACAATGAATATTAAATTCTAGGCTAACTTTGCAAAGCAACTAACAATTAACTAGCTGCAAAAAGTATGGACTAGGGATTGCTACAAACACTTCAAGCATTAAACCATAAACACCATTGAATCATCTAACCCTAGATCTGACATATATCAAATAACCTTAAGACATTTTCAAAAGATAGAATCACAAGAACCATACAAGATAAATACACACAAGAAGGACACCAAATCACAATGCCTTTACTTGCATTAGATCATCCAAAGTAGTAAAAATTCCAGTCTTCTATTACAACACTTGCTTGAAAGTAACCTAACTCCTAACTCTTTTCTCTAATGCTTAAATCACTCCAATGAAAAAAATATCTAGCCCTTACAAATGAGGAAACATTCCATATTTATAGAAAACCCCCAAAGATATGTTATCCCAACTAGGTTTACAATAGAAAATGGCCACACAACAAGTCGGCCCAAGAAGTTATAGAACAAAATAAAATAGTATTGAATGCTTGGGACTCATCCAGGTCAGCTTGGGTTCTCCAATGTAGTTCAGTCCACTGCATGCAAAGGATGAAGAGGAAATAATGGTGAAGCACAAATTTTGATGTGATATCATATTAAATGCTCTCCCCCTTATCCTTATCCTCTCCTATCTTATCTTGTACTATCAAAAATAATTTTTGTAGGTTGGCCAAAAGTGGAATTACCAACACCTTAATTCTCCTCTCAATAGATTTAATACCATCCCTTAATTGTTTAATAACTTTATCCCAATCGATCCTTAGGGCTTGCTATTTATCCATAACTACAATATGTAAGTGGTTGCATCATCTAGCTGGTTTTAGATAACTAGGCCATCATTGACTGGAGAATATACATCATGCCACCATTTCCTAAGTTGCTCTAGATTCAAATGTTTTAGTGCAAACATTTTCGTTCTTTTCATGATCTCAAAGAAAGAGATACATTTATTGTAAATATCTGTCAAGGTTCCCTCTATTTGCTTTCCTTTCTTATGCCCCTTTTTCAACCCCTTTTTCTTTATTTGCAAGGCCTCATGCCATACCCAGGGTTCTGCAGCTTTTGAAGAAGGAAGGATTCCATCACTAGCTAGCTTTTCCTTAGTGTACTCCATGATAGTCCTAGTTTTCTGTAGTAGGAGATCTATATATTATTTATCTTGAGCTAGCACACTTTTCAATGACTCCACAAATCTAATGGTAGCCCCAATAGTTAACAAAATTTCCCTAATTGCATCATCACCCTTGGTTCTTACCCCTTGCAACTAACATAGTGTGGCATGACTAGTATTTTTCATCTTTTCCATCTCAGTTATGGTTTCTTCTGGCAAGAGATTTGCTGTAGATGATGAAGAACTGATCTGGCTGATAGATTGCAAGGGTTTCATCAAATCTTGTAGATAATTCTTCAATTTCTCATTCTCCTTCAACTCTTGCTTGGTCTACACTTCTTTCCTCAATCTACCCATGATTGCAACACTAGAGCATTCATATTATTTGATCTCCTCCTCCGTGGAGGTAGGCCCTAAGTTGATAGTTTGCATACTGTAGTCACTACCGGTCACATCATCCTTATGCTTATTAGGAGCAAGATTAGAAATGTTGATCACTCTATTATTTTCTTCATTTCTCTCAATCTTTGAAATGACCCTAGCCTTCTTTTTTTTACCTTTCTCAATTTTGGTCAACAAGTCATCCCAATTTGGGATAGTGTTATCCACTACACTATGTTTACTCTTTAATTCTCTATACAACCAAGCAAGCACAGTGGATCCTGATTGAAAATTACCTTGCTCAACCTCATCTTGCTGACCCTTAGAGAAATCCTCATTTAGAATTTACTTATCAGGAGTCTCTTTAGTCTTATCTTCCCTGTCACCCTTTGTATTTCTATCCTTTTCTTCATTGTGTCCCTTTTCTACATGTTCTGGAAAAGGGGTATTGGTTGGAACTTCCTCTCTCTCTGGATGTCTATCTTCCTCATGATCAATGGGGGAGTCCTCATAAGTCACCAAAGGATACTACAATTTCTTCTTTGTCTCTACCTCTGCATAGTAGAGTTCACCTTCCCAGAATTCTTCCTCTCCTTGATCTTGGTGACCCTCTGCATCTTTAGATTTTCCTAGTGCATCATGAGATTCATGTGAAGGAGGGGTATCATCATGTTGTTCTATGGTAGGGGAAGCTAAGGGAACATCCTTCTTTGTCACACTATCCTTGGGAGAAGGAGCTCTTGATCTTCTTGTGTATACTTGTGTTTTCTCTCCCGAACTCTTTGCATTCACTACTGGTGGGCTAGTTTCTGCCTTGGAAGATTCCTTCTTCTTTTGAGACAATCAAACTATCCTTCTTCTCTTAGGCATGAAAGCACTACCTCCATCTCCCTATTCCTCATACTCCCTATCTATAGATTTCTTTTTGTTTGAAGTATGTTTCCTTTTGTTGGCAATAGATATCCTTTGCTTCTCTCCTTCCTCTGCTTGAGCATCCTTAATCTTTATCTTGAAAGGAGAGCTCACCTTAGCCCTACCCTTAGGGTCCTACTCAACTGACTGTTCAGAAGTAGAATTAGACTCTAAATCTCCCATTAGGTCATAGGTGCATTGCACACCTTCACTCTCTAGTTCCCAAATCTTGTGCTTAAGCCATAACTTTGTGTATTTAATCACTAGAGCCATGACTTGTTCCAGTTCTATCTTTTCCTCCTCTATCCAGTCTATTTCATGAACTGATTTATCCTTCATAGCTTCATAATCATGGTCTTGAATCACATTCCCACCATCATCAATCTAATCTGGGATGACTTTAACATTGTACAATCTAATCAAATTGACTACCAGCCTATATAATTTCTTCTTTCTGATCTCAAACTCATCTTTGCAGTTAGCCCAATAGTCTTCTATGTCATCCTTGTGGCTATACTCCCTACTAGCTCTCTTTTGGGCTTCACCAGTTATATAAAATATACACCTTTTAGAATGGAAAAATAGGCTTAAAATGCTCATCTCCTCCTCAAAGTGATGTGGTGTATTTATGGAAGGGAAAGCCTCATTATTACCTATCCTAAGGGGAAAGTCATTACCAAACCCTATTTTGTGCTTCTCTTTCTTGACTATGGCATCAAAGTCACATGTTTTCCTTATAACTTCTAGGAGTATGAGGCAGTCGGTAGGATACCTAGGAAATATCTAAGGGGATCTCTGACAACCATCTATCCTTATGTAAGAAAAGGTGGTGAAGTATATAAACCAAGCCCCATACTTCTTGATCAATTCCTTAGCCTTGTCAGATATTCTAACATACTTTGCACCTTGAAGAAACCTAGTGATATACATGGTGAATGCATCATTCAACCTCCTATAGCTTGAGCTGCCTAGGTGTAGCTGTGGATAGGTCCTTCATATATTACATCCTACCCAAAGGTTCCTTTTGTGCTCAATCCCTTGTAAGAGTGAAACCTTGCAAGTGCATAAACTAGGTATGAAGTCATGGTGAAGCTCTTTGTCTGCAGCACATTGCATAATTGCTCATGTATCATTGCACTGATAGTTCCAACATAATGATAATAAATATTCCACTCCATCATCACTATGTAATAGAACATCCAGTTCTCAAAATCCCCAGCACTCTTTAAACCCATTACCATGCTGAGGAGTGTGATAGCATCATGGTACTCTAGTTTGAATTTTCCCCTAAATAATTGCCTTGGAAACTTTGAGATGTGGGGCTTAGGTTTCTCCAAATAATAATTGAACACCTATAGATCCTTGTTTGAATCATACTCAAAATAGTTCTTTACAATATTCAAGTCTAGAGTCACAACATGAGACCTATCAAGCATGTCAAAAATTTGTGCCATAGATACAAGAGAGAAGTTGGCCAACACCCTACCTTGTGGGCCAACCACTCTTTGGGTATCCCTGTCATAATTTCTAGCACACTCTAGCACCAAATCATAACACTAGACCATGGGAGGGAACCCAAACACATGAGCCAACCCTGAATCTAATATACTTCTATCCAACAGGGGAAGGTTCTGTGCTGCCATTCTTGTTTTGAATTCTTCATAATCCCATCTACCTACATTGGTATCACCAAATTCAAACTAGATGGAGGAAAGTTGAGACTCAGAAGCCTTATTCTTTATTTCCATATTTATTCTCTCTACTTCAGAGATGGAGGATCCTGCAACACAGATCTGTTTGCTTGCCCATTACCTTGCTAGCCACCATTCTACTTGATTCAGCCTGCATCCAACTAGAAACTAGAATAAATTCTCCTTTAGAATTCCCATATCAAGGTTAGCCAATGATAGAAAATATAATTATAATCAATCAACCCAAAGCTATGATTAAAATCCCTTAAATTAACATAAGGCACAATTACTAAGCGGATTTTAATGATAAAACATGGTTATCCCTACTAAGCATATTTTAATGATAAAACATGGTGATCAAAAAATAAATCATGTCAAGGTGAAGGAAAAGCATATAACATCTTATAAATGATTCAAATCAAGCATGAGATGATATACCCATAACATTGCATTCATTATCTTTCAAATCCTCCATATGGTGAGACTATTTTGAGAAAATTTGCTCGGGAGGGAAATCCGCGAGGTATATGAAATTTCAGAATTTTGCATTCATCCAGGAAAACAAGGAGGCACAAGAGAAATAGGGAAATTCTGAGGGTGTGCGAATTCTACGAAGTCCTCGAAATCTTGAAAACTACCATATCTCATGATTTCGCCTAGAATAATCAATCGATCAAGAATTTAAGGTCTTTGGGCTTGAATCTAATTTATTTTGAATCTCCCATTGGTCATCCTTTAGTTCTCAACATTCCTAGAGGAAAATTGGTGAATATTGGTGATGCCCTAAATTTAACCATCAATTTTTTAAGCTTAAATCCCTAAGCTTCACCATTAACGTAGGGGAGTTAGCTTAGATTTAGATTTCCTATCTTATTGAGCATAAATATGGGTTGTTTGAAACAATCCTAAGTGAGTTTCATCTGAATGGAACTGAAATCACATGTTTAAACTTCACTCATGGCTGACAATCAATCAAGCTCGAAACACTAAAATCAAATCAAGCTAAAGCAACCATACACGCTGGGTCGAGTTTGAAGATGAAGTTGGCATTTTCAAACTAAAAAGATTAACCAAGGGGTGCATCTTCTAGACTTCTAGAAATTATGAAAACATTTGCACATTCCTAGTTTTAAAATGCTCAATGTCAAACACGTAAAATTGAGACTTCACACATACTCAAGACACCAAAGAATCATTCACATTCAACAATAAAAAGTAAGGCAATGAATACATACCATTGATGGAGTGAATTCTATTATAATCAATGGCTGGTGGAAAGATTTTATGTCCTAGCAAACAACAACAACAATGAGCATTCCCAAGAGATTCATGACCAAATTCAAGAATCCACCAGCCCAAATGCCAAATGAAGCCAAGCAGTCAAGATCAAACCCCTCAGATTAGTAGAAGACAAATGAAAAAACCTCAACGACACAAGAATTCCCCAAAATTGACTACATGCCACAGAAATCGTACAATCAAGTATTAATGCCATTGATAAGACAACCCAAACTGAAACTCGAGAATTCGATGAGGTGCAAGAATTTTGGAAAAATCCAATCGACATGGAATTCTATGAAGGACTAGAATCTTCGGATCATAGCGTAAGCTCCTCCTCATCAGGTTTTCAAGGAAACTAGAGAATTCCACTAAAGGAGGAAAATCCTGAAATCAAAGGAAAACTCAGAAATAGCTTAAAATTTAATATTTTCAATAAATAACATAAAGGGATCATCAGTGCAAGCAAGATAAACATTCAAGCACATGACAAAGAAAGAAAATCCTCAAAACCAAAAAAAAAGTGAAAGAGGGTCCCTGCTTTTAGTGGGGCATGTGTGTGAAAACTGCACAACAAATGGTGAATCCTGTTGGGAAAATGCTCTAGAGCATTTCAGTGATAGACTGGAATCAAGAACTGAGAATTTCTGGTTTCAGCCCATACATTAGGGCACCAATTCAGGAGAGCTTCATGATTCAATGGTAGACAAACCTTTCTTGTAATGAGGTCAAAGTGTGTGCATGTGTATTCATTTCCCTTTCCTTAGTTGCAACAGGGACCAAATTTGGTCTGACTAGGTTACGTAAAGATTTTGACTCCAAAAGCATCTTGGATAGAGCCTTGCTACTAGTCAGGCATCTATACCCCTAACGAGGTTATCACTATGGTCCTCCGAAGTATAGGTCTACTACTAGCCAGGTGTCCATGGCCCTAGTAGAGATACTTTGATACTCCTAATAGGTTGAATTCATTCTTTTGATTTTGAATATTTTCTCCTTTCTTTCTTTTCTGATATTCTTATCTTTTATTCTCATTTCAACCTATGAAGAATGAAGTTCACACTCAGGGCTGAGAACCACAGTGGTGCTGAAGTAGAAATAAGAATTTTCACCTGAATAGACTTCATAAGGACCCTATGCTCCTTTGGAATTTTAAAGATTTGTGTAAAGATATAAGACCCAAATACATTCTAGATCTTAATCTAACCCATTACTTATCCACTCATAGCACTTAATACATGTGACACCAATATAGGACTTTAACCAACTAACTCCAAAAGGATGATTGAAGTCTGTAAGAGAAATATTCATAACAGTCCCAGATAATAAATGTGTGTCATGCAGATGCAACATACCTAAAATAAAACAAGCAAACCCAAAGGTAAAGTGGAGCAAAAGAAAACTAAACAAAAAGCAAACCAAAAGCAGCAAACAAAAAGGAAACCTACCCTAACCAAAGCAAAAAAAACCAAGTAGAAAGGAAACCTAAGCTATCTATGTACAAGAAAAGAGCTATAGACAACTTATGATTGGAAATAATACTTCAGATACTGCCCATTTATAGGCAGTGAGATATCCTCTCCAGTGAGAGTTTTCTAGCGAAAAGCATTATCTCCCAGAAGCTTCAAAATCTGATAAGGGCCAAGCCTGAGTTTGTCAAATTTACCCTGCTCTTCCTTACAGTCATGGGATTTATCCTAGTAGAGAAACAAGTCAAAGATTTGAAAGGATTTAACCTTAGCTCTACTATTAAACCATATTTTGACTACATCCTGATGTTTGGAAAAAAATCAAGGGCTTCATCTCTTTTTTTTTCAAGGTGTAACAATTAAGCAAGTCGAGCTTCTCATTTATCCCCTTCATCATAATATTCATTAATCAACTGTAGGGTGGGGATTTTATTTAGATGGGAAACATAGGTTCTAGCCCATAAACCAGGTGGTAAGGGGAAGTTCCTATGGAAGCCTTATGTCTGGTACGATCTGGCCAAAGAGAAAATCAAAGTTGGGTGTGCCAATCCTTAGGGTTTCTTTCTAACAACTTACAAATGACTATTAGGAGGTTCTTATTGGAGGACTCAGCTAGACCATTACCTTGGGGGTAATAGTTGGATGCAAATTTAATTATAATTCCATGATCAAAGGCACAGTTAGAAAATTTCAATGATGCAAATTGAAGACCATTATCACAAACTAGAGACATAGGACATCGAAAGCGGTTGATAATACTCGATTCGATGAAATTGATTACCACTTTAGAAGTACATTTTTTGCATGCAAGATCCTCAATCCATCTTGTGAAATAATCAGTAACGGTGAAAATATACCCATGGCCTACAAAAGAAGGTAGATTGATTGGACCTATGAAGTCCATTCCCCACTATGTGAAAGGTTTTACTTCAAAAAATGGTTGAAGTGGGAGTGTTGCATGCTTTTCTCTAGTGGCAGTAGTTTGACACAAATGACAAGTTCTGATATGGTTATGTGTGTCCTTAAACAATGTGGGTCAATAATAACCAACCCTCAGAATTTGATTTGCAGTGGAAGGTGTAGATCCATGGCCAGTGCCATATATCTCATGAAATTCTATCATAACACTTTTTGCTTCTTGCTTCCCCAAGTATCTTAAGTAGACACCTTCATGGATATTTTTGTATAGAATAGCTCCCTTCAGCATGAAACTATCACTCTTCAAGTGCAATACTCTTCTTTGTACAATGTTAAGGTGATTTGGACACTATTGATTCAAAAGATAGTAAATAATATCATCTTACTAGTCCTCGAGGGAAATGTCTTCAAGATTATAATGTTGGGCTACAAGGTCAGGACCCATTTCTACTATTGTTCTAGTAAGTCCTTTCCCTCTTACCTGCTTCAAGGGATGAATCTCAATATCATACTCCTGCAACATAGTCACCCACTTAGCTCTGCATTCTCCCAATTCATTTTGCATTGGCAACAACTTGACTGTAGGATCTGGCACTACTGCAAGACCTTGTTCCTCAGAATATAGTGTCTGAATTTCTTCATAGCCCTAACTAAGGTACAGGCTTGGTTCTCCACACTTGGGTACCTTAGTTTTGCATCTTTCAGTGGTGTACTCATAAATTCCATGGGATTTTCATTCCCTTGATCAAACTTTTGAGTCAACATGCCAACACAAGAGTGATCAGAATCAAATGAATATATTTAAAATGGTTTAGCATAATTAGGACTCACCAAGACTAGGGCTTCAACAACAACCCTTTTTATTTCTACAAATGATTCTTTTTCCTCTGCATTCAATTCAATTTTAGCTTCTCGCTTCAACATGGCATTTAATGGCTTGAATATCTCAACAAATCCAATGATGAACTTTCTTACGAAGTTAATCTTTCCAAAAAATGATTTCATTTCTTTATTGCTAGCAAGTGGTTGAATCCTGAGTATGGCTTCCACTTGTTTAGGGTCAATACCAATTCCTTTCTTTGAAATAACATGCCCCAATATTTTTCCTTCAGTAACCCCAAAGATGCATTTATTTGGGTTAAGGGAGATGCCAAACTCTCTAAACCTCTGAAATACCTTTCATAAGTTTGCTACATGATCACCTTTCCTTTTGGGAAAAACTGTCAGATCGTCCATATAAATTATTATGCACTTACCAATTATGTCTTTAAAATCAATGTCCATAGCCCTCTGGAATGTAGCTCCAACATTGATCAAGCTGAAGGTCATTCTTCTGTAAGAAAAAGTGCCCCACTTTGTGGTGAAAGTAGTTTTATGCCTATCTTCATATTGTACCATAACTTGGTTATATCTAGAGTAGCCATCTAGAAAAGACATCATTTGAGACCCATTGAAAATTTGAAGCACTTCATCTAATGAAGGAACTAGATAGTTATCTTTTTATGATGCTCTATTAAGGTTCCTAAAATCTACACAGTCTGATCTCCCCATTTTTTTTCTCATAGGGACTAGATTTGCAACCCAGGTTGAATGCTTGAATGGGAATATGATACTGTAGACAATAGCTTCTACACTTCCTTTTGGATTATGGGTTCTGGCAGGGCATTGATCGGCCTTTTCCTCTACCTAAAACGTATTGCTCCTAGCTTTAGAGGGATAGTATGAGTTATAATTGAAGTGTCATATGTCTTCAGGTCTTCATAGCTCTAGGCTATCACATCTTTATATGTATGCAGGGCATTAACTATTGCTTCTCTCTCCTCTAGAGTACACACTTTACCAATGAAGACATTCTTGATATCATCTTGAATCCCCATGTTGTATGTTTCACATTGTCCACTAATGGATTCCTTCTTAGTATCTTGCTCCCTGATCTCTGACCTTATCCAAATAAAAAGTCCTCTCTAGCTACAGCATTCCCCTTGGAATAGTATTAGTCTTCAAATTAATAACCCCTTCCAAATCCATCTCTACTTCTTGGGGCTTAGCTTCATCAATGATCTGAGAAGTAAAGACATATAAACTTGCAATAAAATCCAAAATATACTTATCATATGCAAATACCTAGAATTTTGTCACATTGTTAGGCACTGAAGGTACTAGAGTCAGCTTTACAGTAAAATTATTCAATCCAAAGAGAGATAAAGGCTACAAGGTACTAGCTTCCTGAGCTAAGGAGTCTGCAGTTTGGTTCTTATTACGTGGTATCAACTGAATGTTGAAGGAATCAAAACCTTCAATAAGGTCCCATACTCTATTCCTATAATTGGCCATCCTTCTATCATGGAATGAGTACTGCTTTCTAACTTGCTTGACCACCAAGTCAGAATCCCTGAAGACTTGCAATATTTTAACCTTCTTCCTTAGTGCCATAAGCAACCCATGAATCAAGGCCTCATATTCTGCTACATTATTGGTACAATGAAACTGAAGTCTATGAGTAGCAAATAAATTTTTACCTCTTGGACTTTTTAGCTCAAATCCTTCCCAACTCCTTACTTTGATTTAGATCCATCAAAGCTTAAGGTCCAAAAACTAGCAACTCCATATTTCCTTGTCGTGTCCCTTGTATTATTATTGTTGGAAGGTTCTTCAGAAAGCATCACCTTCTTTCTTTTGGGATCTTCTTGAATATTATTTATATTGATTTTGACCACTGGAGTAGGGTTGATATAGTTCTGTACTTGTTCTACTATAGTTTGACATAAGCAACAGTCCAATTTAGAATGGGAGGCATTATGAACTCTACACCAATTGGGTAAGGGTAATTCTCCAAAATTCATTCCTCTACCCAAATGAATTTGATCTTCTACGCATTTTTGGATGAATTCCTGAAAATTATCCAACAAGCTGAGCTGGTTATCTTCAAGATCATCATCGTTAATTGGTTCCACCAGGGCTCCAGTACCACTAGATTCAGCTATAAGATCAACTGGTGTAGTATGTAGAATAAGAATTTCTTCTACATCAGATTCTTCAAAAGGGGCCGCCAACACATAATTACCCATGCTCACTTCTAATATCAGTATTTCATTCAAAGTATTATGATATTCTGTGATCACATATTTCATTCTAGGTGCTCTTTCAATCCCGATCTGGTTTGGCACTCCTTTCCAGGGAAGCCACATGTGGGATTGATCGGTTGATACATATCCATTGAGGGCCTTAGTAAAATCTCTTCCCAAAATCAGACCATAAGCATCAGGTATATCTGCCACCTTTATATTAATGACTTGTTGAACTCTAGGATTAGAGGAAAATTGCATGGGAATCATGTTCAATTCCCCTACAACATTAACTTTAGTTCTATCTAGTTGAGTGAATTTCTTTTGGGAGACAACAAGGGTAATGCCTAAGGCTCCTCGGACACCAAAGGGCATCACATTGATAGAAGCACCTAAATCCAACAAGAAATTGTGCAAGTTCTTACCAAATATACAAACAAAAATAAAAAATAGAGTTTCTATTCTTCCTTGAAATAGAGTTAAAGGGGTATCAACCTGGGCAACTTGAATTTTATCTTTCTCTTTCCCTTTGTCTCCAGGTTGTGTGTGAACTTGACTCTGATATTTTACTACTTGAGAACTGGATGCTTTATTAACACTCCCACTAACTGATCTATCTTGTGATGCCGAACTAGCACTGTAAGCTCCTAAAACTGCATTTCTAATAGCTAGGACTCTGAATAATTCAAATACAAAGAGAATTACCTTTAGCTTCTTGAGTTCTTCTACAACATATATGGCTAGCTATTTTGCACTCAGGTCAATAGGAGCCTCTTTGGGGCATTCCACCACCTTGTCTTTGCTTGTTTTCGTAGTCCACCCTTTTGATAGATCCACTTGTCATTGATGTTTAGATAAGTACTGTCTAGGAACATGAGGATATGTTAGATTATTGTTGGCATTGGGATCTGGAAGTGTAGTGAAGTTGTTTGGAGGAATAGAAGTGGTGAACGAGCCTCTTTCCTATGGGCATTTATTTAGCGGATTTCTTAAGTCATATTTCTTAATAGGCCGTTGGAATGTCTGCACCTCTTCAACATAAGTTTCTTCCTCATCCATGGGGCCATTATCATTCATAAGATTTTCATTAAACAACTATGTAATCTCATCTCCATTGCACACCTGATCTGCTTCCTCCTTAGACTAGCTTGATTCTCCTTTAGGTACATTCTCCTCACTCTACGGAAAAAGAGCATGATTTAGCACCAACATTGATGAGTCATAAGGAGTAGATGGTACCAACTCCTGGTTACTTGTATTATTCTCCACCTCATACTGAAATATTGAAGCAACTGTCTAAAACTTAGGACAGTCTAATTTAGAATGCTAGCATGTCTTATGGTTTCTACACCAATCTGATAAAGCAGCTTTAGCCAGATATACACCACTTGGAGGATTCTCTTGATTAACTGGCTGATCCAATGGAGTGGGAACACCCCCATTGTTAGGCCTCGTATTCTATGTCCTGCTCTATCTGGGTGGTTGTCTTCTGTTGAATCCTTTTCCACCAGCTTTCCCCCTATCAAATTTCTAGCTAAAAGATTGTCCCTTATCATAATTTTGTCCTCTATCATAATTATGTCCTCTTTCAGGGTGTTGTCCCCTATTAAAGTACTACCCTTGTTGAGATTCCTAATTTTCCCTATTATGTTCAGACTGCATACTCCTTTAAGAAGCCTGGAGTTGAATGTTTTGGCTTCTTAGATAAGTGACCTCCATGTTCAGCTTCTTCACTTTTTTAATCAGTTCATCCAACCTTTCCTTGTCAAGATTATTATATGGAGTCTAGTTTGTATCATTTTGAGGATATCCTATTGCAACACCAAAAATCAGTGACTGGTTCCATACCTCAGAATTCTACAAATATGTGGGGAAACTAGTCTACGACTGTGGATGAAGGGCTTGATTAACATTTTGTTGGGGGTAACTGACCATGGCTGGAGCTTGATTCAAAGGAGATCCTGGGTGGGGAACTAGAGGCAACTGAGGTATCAGATTCATAATAGGAGTATGATTGGTAAGGGCCTCATTAATGGCCTGGACTTTCCCTGGATAAGCAGTGAGTCCCAATGATGGTAAAGGACTAGACAAGTGTTGTCTTAAATTAGTGCTAATCTCGACTACCTCGGTGTATGCATCAAGCAAACTAGCTGGAGGATTGGTCTTACACTTCATGAAGGTAGTTGTAAGACTATCCAAGGCTTCATAATAAACCTCCAAGGCAGTGGGATCATCCATAGCATAAGGGGCCTATAGTTGGGTATATGCACCATGGAACCTATTATTAAAGGACCCTATGGGCTCATTGACCTCTCTCTTGACTTTAGTGAACTGAAGGTAGAGCTCAATTGGGCTAACAGGAATCTTGAACTTTTGCAGAAATGCAGTCTCCAGTTCAATTCAATTATGAATAGACCCAATAGGAAAATAGTTGTACCAGTAGAATGCATCTTCTCCAAGGAAATAAGGAAAGAGCCTACATGCTACATCCTCATGATTGATTCCTCTATCCCTAAGGCAAGTCTAAAAAATCCTGATATGTTCCTCTCCAGTCCTATTGGGATCATTAACCTAGAACTTAGAACAAAAGTGTTTAGGGTTCTTGGGCATAACATTGTAATTATTGAAGGTCAAGGGAGACAGTTTTCTATCAAGGAAATCCATTGGAGGGGGTGGAGGTGGTAATGGCTAGTTTATGGTTTGTTGGGGTTATTGAATGGATATAGATTTTGAATCACATGAAGATGGACTTGATGAGGGTGAGGATGATGGAGATGATGGAAGTGGCTGGGTGGATGATGATTCTCCTCTTCTTTTGGTCCTTCTTGACCTAGTGGGAGGTTGTAACTCTTGAAATTCCTCTTCTACTAGAGTAGATCTGGTTCTTCTTCCAAATCTTTTAGGGGAAATGGTAGACATAGATCAATCCAGCTTGTCTATTTAGGCCCTCCTTCTAGCGCTAATTTGCTGATGGTGTTTTCTGCATAGCAAAAACTTAGATAAAATGTGGAAATCCTATCTCTCTTTAAAGGTAAATCTCTATCAACAAGCCTCAAGAGATAACCCCAAGGTCTCTAATGTTAGGTCTTGACAAAGTATAAATAGCTAAGATAATTTGTGAAAATGTTGCTAATAAGAAGGGAACCTTACTACAAAAAAATATTGAATCTTGAGTTTATCAGATTTTGCAATTTGATGATACCTCAAATCCTAAAACAAAACCAAATGATAAAGAAATAGTAAAAGATAAGGGTTTTAGAGAGATTTCTAAAATTAACACTAATCCTAAGATTAACAATGCAAATGATAACATACTCGAAATGGACCAATCCCTTAGAAACCAATTCCTGCTTGACCCAAATAAACCTGCAATCTTACAAAAATAGTGCAATCTTCTAAGGTATTAAAGATTTTTAGATCATGAACATTCGTCCAAAACAAACCTATAGCAATTGAAATGAACAAACATTCACAGTTGAACTAAGCACAATGAATATTAAAGTCCATGCTAACTTTGCAAAGCAACTAACAATCAACCAGCTTTAAAAAGTATGGACTAGGGATTGCTACAAAGACTTCAAGCATTAAACCATAAACAACATTGAATCACCTAACCCTAGATCTAACATATATCAAATAACCTTAAGCAATTTTCAAAAGATAGAATCAGAGGAACCATACAAGATAATTCAATACACGAAGGAAACCAAATCACAATGCCTTTACTTGCATTAGATCATCCAAAGTAGTAACAATTCTATTCTTCTGTTACAACACTTGCTTGAATGTAACCTTACTCCTAACTCTTTGCTCTAATGCTTAATTCGCTCCAATGAAAAAACTATCTATCATTTTCAAATGAGATAGCATGCCATATTTATAGAAAACCCCCAAAGATATGTTAGCCCGATTAGGTTACAATAGAAAATGGCCACACAACAAGCTAGCCCAAGAAGTCCTAGAACAAAATAAAATAGTATTAAATGCTTGGGACTCATCTAGGTTGGCCTAGGTTCTCCAATGTAGTTTGGTCCACTACATGCAAAGGATGAAGAGGAAATAATAGGGAAGCACAAATTTTGATGTGATATTGTATTAAATGTTCTCCCTTTTCCTTATCCTTATCCTCTCCTATCTTATCTTGTACTATCGAAAATACTTTTTGCATGTTGGCCAAAGGTGGAATTACCAACACTTGAATTCTCCTCTCAATAGATTTAATATCATCCCTTAATTTTTTAATAACTTTATCCCAATCTATCCTTAGGGCTTGATATTTATCCATAATTGCAACGTAAGTGGCTACATCATCTAGTTGGTGTTCGATAACTGGGCCATCATTGACTGTAGAATATAAATCATGCCACCATTTCCTAAGTTGCTCTAGATTCAAATGTTTTGGTGCAAGCCTTTTCCTTCCTGTCATGATCTCAAAGAAAGAGATACATTTGTTGTAAATATCTATCAAGGTGCCCTCTATTTGTTTTCCTTGGTTATGCACCTTCTTCAACACCTTCTACCTGATTTGCAAGGCCTCATGCCATTCCCAGGGTTCTGCAGCTTTTAAAGAAGGAAGGATTCCATCACTAGCTAGCTTTTCCTCAGTATACTCCATGATAGTCCTAGTTTTCTATAGTAGGAGATCTATATATTCTTTATCTTGAGCTAGCACACTTTTTAACCACTCCAAAGATCTAATAGAATCCCCACCAATTGAAAAAATATCCTTAATTGCATCATGCCCCTAGTTCCTACCCTTTGCAACCAACTTAGTGTGGCATGAGTAGTAGTTTTCATCTTTTCCAACTCAGTTATGGTTTCTCCTAGCAAGAGATTTGCTACAGATGATGAAGAACTAATCTGGCTAATAGATTGCAAGGGTTTCATCAAATCCTATAGATAATTCTTCAATTTCTCATTCTCCTTCAACTCTCACTTGGTCTACACTTCTTTCCTGAATCTACCAAATATTGCAGCACTAGAGCCTTCATATTCGTTGATCTCCTACTCCATGGAGGTAGGCCCTAAGTTGATAGTTTGGATACTATAGTCACTACCAATCACATCATCCTTATGCTTATCAGGAGTAGGAGTAGCAATGTAGATCACTCAATTATTTGCTTCATCTCTCTCAATCTTTGAAATGACCCTATCCTTCTTTTTTTTACCTTTCTCAATTTTGGACAACAAGTCATCCCAATTTGGGAGAGTGTTATCCACTACAATCTATTTACTCTTCAATTGTCTATCCAACCAAGCATCCATAGTGGATCTTGATTGAAAATTACCTTGCTCAATGTTATCCTACTTGTTAGGATTTAGGTGCCATCAACCTTGTAAATCCTTTAATTAATTATTCTCCTAAAGTTTTTTCAACATTTACCCATAAGAGGTGAAACCGTTTAACCAACGGTGGTGAAAGAGACAATGTAAATGTAGTGTTATCGTTACCATTTGTCATTTAGGCAAAGGAAAAAATAGCTAGGCATCCCACTTGGAATCTTCTAGAATGAGGTTGTTAGGATGTTTTAAGAGCATCTATGAAATGTATGACAATTTTCATAAGAGGCTATGATAGTATGACATATTCCTATGACAAGTATGACAAATTCCTATGATAGAATATGCTATCTTTGACCCTAGGTGCTCATTCATAAGTTATGCCTTATGATAGTTGTAAGAGCATTTGTAAGAGGCTATTTTTAGGATGTCATGACCATTTCATGAAGGGATGCGTGGGTTTTTCTAGGTGGTATTGATGCCTATTGTTTGGTGAAACCATGGTGGTTTTCATCCTCACAAATCTCTTTAAATAGGGGCCTTGAGCTAGAGTTATTCAATTCAATTTTGCAAGTTTACAAGGTAACAGGGTGTTGCAGGATTTTACAGGGATGATAAGAGAAGTCTATTGCTGCATGTAATATTTCATAATATTAGTAATATAATTGCCTCTCTTTCGGTGGTGGATTTTTTTCCCTTTGGGATTTCTAATGTAAATCTGTTGTTGCATGTGTTATGATTCTTCTATCTCTCTCTCTCATTCTTTCTTCACACTAAGGTTAAAGGTTAATCTACATAATTCAGATTTTCATTCACCTATTTAAGTTCATAATGCAATCTTTCTTCACCTTGATAATCAACAATTGGTATCAGAGCTAACAGTTTTGTTAAGGAAGGGACACTTTCCTTTTAAAGTGTTGAAGGTTTTTGCTGCAGTGGGAGATTTTGTGTTGTGAGTTTTGCAGATTTGTGAAAGATTGTATACCATGGCCTCCACCTCTCGTCAAGATATTGAGAAGTTTAATGGCACTAGTTACGAGATGTGGAAGTTGAAAGTGGAGGATCTCCTTGAGGAGAGAGATCAGTGGTTACCAATTTCAGTTGATAAGAAGCCATCTACTTCAACCTTGTCAGATGAAGATTGGAAGAAGTTAGATAAGAAGGCTTGAGGGACCATTCAGTTGTGTCTCACTGATTTTTTCCTCTTGAATGTCCCTTCAGAAGACATGTGGCATACAAGCTTTGGAGGAAGATAGATGAAATCTATCAAACTAAGAGTTTGTCTAACAAGTTGTCTCTCAAAAGATGTTTATATTCATTAAAGATGAAGAATGGTGATTCTATTGCTAAAAATTTGAATTCTTTTAATTTGATTATAAGTCAGCTTGCATCTATTGATGTTAAAATAGAAGATGAGGATAAATGTATTCTATTAATTTTCTCTTTGCTAGAATCTTGGGAAAATTTAATTATGGTTATAACAAGTGGTGGTGCAGAACCTAAGATGGATAATGTTATTCCCATACTTCTTTCAGAGGATATGAGGAGGAATACCATGCATAGTGGCTCCCAAGATGCCTTGCATGTGTGAGGTAGGCCCAAGGAGAAAGGGCCTAAAGGGGATAAGAAGAAGGATAAGTCTAAAGGATGATCTAAGATCCCTAGAAAGAGCAAAGTGAAGTGTTGGAACTATGGTAAACGGGGACATGTGAAGAAGGAATGTAGAAATAAGAAAATGAATGCAAATTCCTTCACGAAAAAGTCCTCTGATAACAGTGATTCTGATGCTTTGATTATTTCAGCTAACACAGTTTGCAATGATGCTTGGCTTATTGATTCAGGTGCTTCCTTCCATGTGACTTCTCACAAGGAGTGGTTTTCTACATACAAAGAATATGATGGAGGAGAGGTCTTCATGGGTGACAAAAAATCACAAAAGATTGTTAGTAAAGGAAAGGTAAAGTTGTGTTTTAGTGATGAGAGGGTTAAAATCCTTGATGATGTTTTACATATTCCAGAACTTACAAAAATTTTAATTTCGGTTTCCAAGTTGAATGATTCTAGAATGAATGTTACATTTGACAAGTCTGGTTGTAGGATGGTAAGGGGAAGTTTGGTGGTTGCTAAAGGATCTCAGACATGGAATCTATTTACGTTACATGCCTCTACTTTTTGTAACTCCTCTTTTGTAACTGGCACTGAAAATGCATGTATGTTGTGGCACCATAGATTGGGTCACATTGGTGAAAAAGGTCTTAGGACCATACTTGATAAGAAACTAGTAGATGGTATTTCTGATTATTCTATTGATAAAAATGATTTCTATGAGGATTGTGTGTTTGGTAAATAAAATAGGTCATCATTTCCTAAAGGAACTAATAAATCTAATGGATTGCTAGAACTAATTCATTCGGATGTATGTGCTCCAGTGGATATAGATTCTTTGAGTAGATCACGTTATTATGTTTCCTTCATTGATGATTACTCAAGATATACTTGGATTTATTTTATGCATACAAAATCTGAAGTTTTCACCAAATTAAGGAATTTAAGGCATTGGTTGAAAAGAAAATAGATTATAAGATAAAAGTATTGAGATCTGACAATGGGGGTGAATATTGTTCAAAGGAATTTGATGAGTTTTGCAAACATGTAGGAATTGTTAGGCAAAAGACTACACCTTACACACCCCAACAAAATGGGGTAGCAGAAAGAATGAACCATACATTAATGGAAAGAGCTAGGAGCATGTTAAGTAGTGCTAAGTTAGATAAATTTTTTTGGGAAGAAGCTGTTGGTACTACTTGTTATTTAATTAACAAATCTCCTTGTAAAGCTCTTGTTGATAAAACACCTTATGAAATGTGGTTGGGTAAAAATCCTCCAGTTTCACTTATAAGGGTCTTTGGTTGTGAGGCTTTTGTTCATGTGCCTAAAGAGAAGTGGTATAAATTGGATCCCAAATCTCAAAAATGCATCTTTGTAGGTTATGGTGAAAATATTAAAGGTTATAAACTTTGGAATCCACTAACACGAAAGATGATATTTTCAAGAGATATTATTTTTAGGGAATCTAGAGCTAACTTTGAAGATGAGCAACCAAAGGAAAATTCAAAAATAGTGCATTTTGAAACTAAGCAAGAAGATGCACATGTGGAAGAATAGAGAGATGGAGAAGAAGATGGAGAAGAAGAAGAGAGTTATGAAGAATCTGTTGTAACAAAATAAATTGAAAACAATGAGGATGAACATGAGGAGGAATCTCTTACTCCACCTTCTAGAAGGTCCACAAGACAATGAAATCTAGTTGATAGGTATAGCCCACCTTATTTTCGTTGTAAATTTGCTTTGATATGTACTGATGATGAACCTAGATCTTTTAGGGAGGCTCTCTATTCAAAAGAATGTGAGTCTTGGATGTAGGCCATGCAGGATGAGATGATGTCTTTGAAAAACTAAGACACCTGGGATCTTTTTAGTTTTCCCAAAGGAAGAAAGGCCATTGGTTGTAAGTGGGTATATAAAAAGAAGTTTGGTGCAAATGATAAGTTGGAATGGTACAAGGCTAGATTAGTGGCCAAGGGCTACTCCCAGAGAGAGGGAGTTGATTTTGGTGAAATATTCTCTCCTGCTGCTAAGTTAACTTCTATTAGATTCCTTTTATCCATTGTTGCTTCTTATGATTTACAAATACAACAAATGGATGTTAAAACTACTTTCTTGCATGGGGATCTCAAGGAAGAAATTTATATACAATAGCCTAACAGTTTTGTTGTGAAAGGAAAATAACACTTGGTTTGCAGGTTAAAATGATATCTATATGGTTTGAAATAGTCACCTAGGATGTGGTACCATAAGTTTGATGCTTTTGCATTAAATATGGGTTTTTTTAGAAGTGAAGAGGATCACTGTGTTTATTTTAAAGTTGTTGATGATCAGATACTGATTATTTTCTTATATGTGAATGATATGTTGTTCATTGGTAACAATAAGGCAATGATTCAGGAACTTAAAACTCGGCTTTCTGGAACATTTGATATGAAAGATTTAGTGGCTGCTAAATATATTCTTGGGATGGACATCATTAGGGATCGAGTTCACAAAAAGCTTTGGTTAAGTCAGAGTAAGTATGTTAACACTATTTTGCAGAGGTTTAATATATAGGACTGTAAACCAATAAATATTCCATTTCCTATTGGTACTAAGTTAAGTTTAGACATGTGTCCTAAATTGGATGATGATATTGATGAAATGTCTAAAGTTCCTTATGCTAGTGTTGTCGGTAGTTTAATGTATGCAATGCTTTGTACTAGACCAGATATAGCCCAAGTAGTGGGAGTTCTAAGAAGGTTTATGTCTAACCCTGGTAAAGAACATTGGAATTTTGTTAAAAGGGTATTTAGATATTTGCAAGGCACTTCTGATTACTGTTTGGTTTATCATGGTACTGACAATGTTGATAAGTCATTGGACATACATGGTTTGGTTGATTTAGATTGGGTAGGTGACTTGGATAGTTGAAGGTCCACTAGTGGCTATGTTTACTTTGGTTGGAGGTGTAGTAAGTTGGATGCATAAAAGACAACGTACAGTTGCTTTGTCCACAACTGAAGCAGAGTATATGGCTGCTACACATGCCTCTAAGGAGGCAGTTTGGTTACATATACTTGGTAATGGTATTGGTTTTGATTGTAGGATAGTGAAGATTGGATGTGATAGTCAGAGTGCCATATGTTTGGCTAAAAATCCTATGTATCATGCTCGTACTAAGCATGTTGACGTTCAGTATCAATTTGTGTGAGAAATGGTTGAGAATGGACAGGTCTTGATTGAAAAAGTTGACACTTTGGATAATGTTGCAGATTCTCTTATGAAGCCAATCACCACGAAAAATTTATCTTGGTGCAGAAAGGCCATGGGCCTTGATCACTATACTTAATTCTATGTAATTGTATCTCTATGGGTGTAATTTAAAATGTATGATGTCTGTAGACACTTAAAAATGACCTAGGCCTACAAGCTCTATTTTTATCACTTTGTCCTAGCATAATTATAACATTTAATTGTCTTTGGTCCACATTCAACTATTAATTAAATAATTCATTTCCTTTTATTCTTCGTGATTATTAAATAAATAAATTCTATTTATTTATTAAATACGTCATTAATTGTCTAAGTCTTCCCCTAATTAAATAAATTTCTAAATTTATTTAATTACCTTTCTTCATTTATTTCTTCCTAATTATTAAAATAAATAAATTTTATGTATTTATTTAATATGTCACTAATCCCCATAATTAAATGAATTTATTAATTTATTTAATTATTAATCTTATCTTCTAAATTAAATAATTATCTTTAATTATTTAATTGCCAAATTTAACATTTCTCTCATTTTAAATAAATAAATTATTTAAAATGATTTCACATTCTTAACTGTCAGTTCATTTTAGTAAATAATCTGAAAATCGATTATTTATTATTTCACAAAATCCATATTTTGAATTAATTTAATTCAAAATGGTAATATTTCTCCAAAAAAATCAAGTAATCAGGCAGATTCTTGATTTTCCAAATCTGATCTTCAGTTTAGCCCTTATCTTCTTGATTTTTCGAATCTCACAAATTAGGCAGTCTTTATCTTCTTGATTTTTGAAAATCTTTATTTTCTAATTAATTATCTCATTTATTCTCCACTGCCGATTCGATCTTCTTAGATGACATCTCAACCACTCGTTTAAGGATTTTTCCCTAACCCTAATTAGGGATTATCAGATTTAATCTCATCCTCTGATTTTAGGTCTCTCTCAAAAGTCGATCTCGCCCATCCATTCAAAATGGCATGTTTTATAAAATGCTATTTTGCTCTAATTTTTAGATTACACACTGACACAATTAGATATTTTACAGAAATTGTAGCATTTATTGTCATATTCCATTAAGTTTTGGAATATTTAGGCATAGGCATTTTTAATCATATTTTCATAGGCATAGGCATTTAGATTCAAATCCTTCAAAGCTTGTGTAGGACTTCGTCAAAGATTTCTTGCACATTCGGTCTGAGGGCAACACAACAATCAACAAGTTAGAAGGTGCTACGAAGATGAATCATGGAAGCTTCAACAATTATCTGGTATACTTGTTTCATTTATTTTAGTTTCCATTGTACTTTGTAGTTCTTTGGGTTTTAGTCTTTGTCAATTTGCTAACATCTAACATACCTAAAATTTAACCTTAGATACAATTTCAAGTGGGAGAATGTTAGGATTTAGGTGCCATCAACCTTGTAAATCCTTAATTAATTATTCTCCTAAAGTGTTTTCAACATTTACCCATAAGTGGTGAAACTGTTTAACCAATGGTGGTGAAAGAGACGATGTAAATGTAGTGTTACTATTACCATTTGTCATTTAGGAAAAGGACAAAATAGCTAGGCATCCCACTTGGAATCTTCTAGAATGAGGTTTTTAGGATGTTGTAAGAGCATCTATGACATGTATGATAGTTGTCATAAGATGCTATGACATTATGACAGATTCCTATGACAGAATATGCTATCTTTGACCATAGGTGATCATACATAAGTTATGCCTTATGACAACTGTAAGAGCATCTGTAAGAGGCTATTTTTAGGATGTCATGAACATTTCATGAAGGGAGGTGTGGGTTTTTCTAGGAGGTATTTCTTCCTATTGTTTGGTGAAACCATGGTGGTTTTCATCCTCACAAATCTCTTTAAATAGGGGCCTTGAGCTAGAGTTATTCAATTCAATTTTACAGGTTTGTAAGGTAACAGGGTGTTGTAGGATTTTACAAGGATGATAAGAGAAGTTTATTGCTGCATGTAATATTTTATAATATTAGTAATATACTTGCCTCTCTTTCGGTGGTGGATTTTTTTCCCTTTGGGGTTTCTCCACGTAAATCTGTTGTTGCATGTGTTATGATTCTTCTCTCTCTCAAATTCTTTCTTCACACTAAGGCTAAAGGTTAATCTACATATTTCATATTTTCATTTACTTATTTAAGTTCATATTGCAAGATTTCTTCACCTTGGTAATCAACACTACTAACCCTTAGAGAAATCCTCATTCAAACTTTGTTTATCAGGAGTCTCTTCAGTCTTATCTTCCCTATCATCCTATGGATTTCTATCCTTTTCTTCATTGTGTCCCTTTTCTACATGTTCTGGAAAATGAGTCTTGGTTGGCACTTCCTCTCTCTCTGGATGTCTATCTTCTTCATGATCAATGGGTGATTCCTCATAAGTCACCAAAGGAGACTATAATTTCTTCTCTGTCTTTGCCTTTGCATAGTAGAGTTCACCTTCCTATAATTCTTCCTCTCCTTGATCTTGGTGACCCTTTGCATCCTTAGATTCACATGTTGCATCATAAGATTCATTAGGAGTGGAATCATCATGTTGTTCTATGGTAGGGGAAGCTAAGGGAAAATCGTTCTTTGGCACACTATCCTTGGGAGGAGTTCTTTATCTTCTTGTGTATACTTGTGTTTTCTCTCCTGAACTCTCTACATTCACTACTGGTGGGAAATTTTCTGCCTTGGAAGATTCCTTCTTTTGAGACAATATCACGATCATTCCTCTCTTAGGCACAAAAGTACTACCTCTGTCTCCCTCTTCCTCATGCTCCCCCTCTGTAGATTTCTTTTCCTTTGAAGTATGTTTCCTTTTGTTGGCAATAGGTCTCCTTTTCTTCTCTACTTCCTCTGCTTGCGCATCCTTAATCTTTATCTTGAAAGGAGAACTCACCTTATCCCTACCCTTAGGGTCTTTCTCAACTGACCCTTCAGAGGTAGAATGAGACTCCAAATCTCCCATTAGGTCATAGGTTCATTGCACACCTTCACTCTCCAGTTCCAAAATCTTGTGCTTAAGCCATAAATTTTTGTATTTAATCACTGGAGCCATGACTTGTTCCAATTCTATCCATTCCTCCTCTAGCCAGTCTATTTCATGAACTAATTTATCCTTCATAGCTTCATAATCATGGCCTTGAATCACATCCCCATCATCATCAATCTGATTCAGGATGACTTTAACATTGTACAATCTAATCAAATCAGCTAGAAGCCTAGAGAATTTCTTCTTTCTAATCTCAAACTCATCTTTGTAGTTAGCCCAATAGTCTTCTATGTCATCCTTGTGGCTATACTCCCTACTGGCTCTCTTTTGGTCTTCACTAGTTCTATCAAATCTAGACCTTTTAGAATGGAAAGATAGGCCCAAAGTGCTCATCTCCTCCTTAGAGTGATAAGTTGTATTTATGGAATGGCAAGCCTTATTAGCTATCATGAGGGGAAAGTCATTGCCAAACCCTATTTTGTGCTTCTCTTTCTTGACTATGGCATCAAAGTCACATATTTTTCTTGTAACTTCCAGGAGTATGAGGTGGTCGAAAGGATACCTAGGAAATATCTAAGGGGATCTCTGACAACCATCTCTCCTTATATAAGAAAAGGTGGGGAACTGTATAAACCAAGCCCCATACTTCTTGATCAATTCCTGAGCCTCATTAGATATTCTAACATGCTCTACACCTTGAATCAACCTAGTGATATACATGGTGAATGCATCATTCACCCTCCTATAGCTTGAGCTTCCTAGGTATAGTTGTGGATAGAATTCATATATTAAATCCTACCTAAAGGTGCCTTTTGTGCTCAATCACTTGTAAGGGTGGAACCTTGCAAGTGCATAAACTAGGTATGAAGTCATGGTGAAGCTCTTTGTCTGTAGCACATTGCATAACTCCTCATATATCATTGCAGTGATGGTGCCAACCCAATGATAATCAATATTCCACTCCATCATCACTATGTCATAAAACATCTAGTTCTCAAAAATCCCATTACTCTTCAAACCCATTACCCTGTTGAGGAGTGTGATAGCATCATAGTACTCTAGTTTGAATTTTTCCTTGAATAATTGCTTTGGAAACTTTGATATGTAGGGCTTAGGTTTCTCCAAAAAAGAATTGACCACCTGTAGATCCCTGTTTGAATCATCCTCAAAATAGTTCTTGGAAATATTCAAGTCTAGAGTCACCCCATGAGACCTGTTAGGCATGTCAAAAGTCTTTGACATAGATAGAGGAGAGAAGTTTGCCAACACCCTGCCTTGTGGGCCAATCACTCTTTGGGTATCCCTTTCATAATGTCTAGCACACTCTAGCACCAAATAATAACGCTGGACTATGGGAGGGAACCCAACCACATGAGCCAACCCTGAATCCAATATCCTTCTATCCAATAGGGGAAGGTTTTGTGCTGCCATTCTTTCTTTGAATTCTTCATAATCCCATCTTCCTAGATTGGTATCACCAACTTTAGACCAAATGGAGGAAATCTTTGACTTAGGAGCTTTACTCTTTATGTCCATCTTTATTCTCTCTACTTCAGATATAGAGGATCCTTCAACACTTAGATATGTCTACTTTCCTATTGTCTAGCTAGCCACCATTCTACTTGATTCAGCCTACATCCAACAAGAAACCATAATAAATTCTCCTTTATAATGCCCATATCAAGGTTAGCCAACCATTGATAATATAATTGTAATCAATCAACCCAAACCTATGATTAAATCCCTTAAATGAACATAAGGCACAATTACTAAGAAATCCAAGATTTTGAGCCATCCAGGGAAATGAAGCCAGGGAAGAAATCTGAGAAATTCTCTACTAAGAGGATTTTAATGATAAAACATGGTTATACAAAAATAAATCATCACAAGGTGAAGGAAAAGTATATAACATCTTTTAAATGATTCAAATCAAGCATGAGATGTTATACCCATCACATTGCATTCATTATCTTTCAAATCCTCCATACGGTGAGACTATTTCAGGAAAATCTGCTTGGGAGGAAAATCCACAAGGTATGTGAAATTTTATACTTTTGCATTCATCCAGGAAAACAAGGAGGCACAAGAGAAATAGGGAAATTTTGAGCGTGCGGGAATTCTGCAAAGGCCTAGAAATCTTGAAAACTACCATATCTCATGATTTTGCCTAGAATAATAGATCGATTAAGAATTTAAGGTCTTTTGGCTTGAATCTCCCATTGGTCATCCTTTTGTTGTCAACATTCCTAGAGGAAAATTGGTGAAGATTGGTGATGCCCTAAATTCAACCATCGATTTCTTATGCTTAAAACCCTAAAATTTTCCATTAACATAGGGGAGTTAGCTTAGATTTAGATTGCCTATCTTATGAAGCATAGAAATGGGTTGTTTGAAACAAGCCTAAGTGAGTTTCACTTGAATGGAACCAAAATCACTTGCTTAAACTTCTATCATAGTCGATAATTAATCAAGCTCAAAAACCCTAAAATCAAATCAAGCAGAAGCAATCATGCACGCCGGGTCGAGTTTGAAGATGAAGTTGGCATTTTCAAACTAAAAATATTAACCAAGGGGTGCATATTCTAGACTTCTAGAAATTATGAAAATGTTTGCACACCCCTAGCTTTAAAATGCTCAATGTCAAACACGTAAAAAATTAGAATCCACACATACTCAAGACACCAAAGAATCATTCACATTCAACAATCAAAAGTAAGGAAATAGATACATACCATTGATGAACTGAATTCTATTATCATCAATGACTATTAGCAAGATTTGACATCCTAGCAAACAATAGCAACAATGAGCACTCCCCGGAGATTCAACACCAAATTCAAGAATCCACTAGCCCAAATTCCAAATGAAGCCAAGCACTCAAGATCAAACCCATCAGATCAGTAGAAGACAAATGAAAAAACCTCAATGGCACAAGAATTCCAAAAAATTGACTAAATACATGCCACAAAAATCTTACAATCAAGCGTTAATGCCATTGACAAGACAACCCAAACTGAAACCTAGGAATTCGATGAGGTGCAAGAATTTTAGAAAAATCCAGTCAACATGGAATTTTTTGAAGGACTAGAATCTCTGAAACACAGTCTAAGCTCCTCCTCATTGGGTTTTCAAGGACATCAGAGAATTCTTCTAGAGGAGGAAAATCTCAAAATCAAAGGAAAACCCAAAAATAGCTTAAAATTTTAGATTTTCAATAAATAAAATAAAGGGACCATTGATGCAATCAAGATAAACATTTAAGCACATGCCAAAGCAATAAAATCCTCAAAACCAAAGGGCCAAAAACCAAAACAAAAGAAAAAGAGTGTCCCTTCTTTCCATGGGGTGTGTGTGTGAAAACTACACAACACACTAGTTCGGAGTCTCTGAACACCATTATTTGCTTGATTCCCATCTTCTTTGCAAGGATTAGACCTTACACTAGGAATTCATATTCAACTTCATTATTTGAACAAGCAAACTAGAAGTAGAAGGACCAAAGTGTCTTCTCATTGAGTGGGGATGTCAAACATATATCGGCTCCTTCATGAACTTTACATCTTGCTCCATCAAAGTGCAACATCCATAGCTCTATGGCTTGACCACTCTCGAGTTCCTTCATGACCTTTAGAAGTAGTTGATCTTCATCATAGATGGCATAGGTCCCCAACCCAGTGGCATGATAGTTGTCAAAAGGATCAATGTCTATATATTCACTTAAGAGGACCTCCTCTGAATTTGTTTAGTCTCTGGTCACTTTTTCATCCTCTAGTAAATTTGTACAATACATTTCCTCTTTGGTGAAAGATGTATGATCAGCCTCAAAGTTGATCATGGCTTCATCGGCCACATGTTCCAAATATAGAGGTTCAGATATTATTTTCACTTTAGCTCCATGGGATAGGTAAAGGTCGGACATGGGGGAACATCTATGATCATAGTATCTTGTGGAACTACGATACTAGGGTAGGAGAATAGAGTCAACGAGAGTTCCTTAATGAAACCTATGGTTTTGAACTTGTTCCCATCAAGCTACCTAACCCCCCTTTTTAAATGTTCATAGCTAAGTCCTAAGGCTTCAACTATCTGCTTGGGATGACTATGGTGCTAGCACTAGATTCAATCATGGAATTATGCAATAATTATTTTTCCCACAATAAATGTTAGGAAAAAGGGTTTTGGTTTCAACTTATCTCTAATCTTGGTGGAGGCTTCCTCTATACTATTTTTGAGGAATTTCATAGGAGGTGATGGATCAATGGCCTTTCCCTTAGGTGCTTTCTATGTTGGCTCAATGATTGCATCTTCTTGGAGGGCCTTCTGCAGCAATGACTTCTTCTCCGGAATAGCTAAGATATCCCAAAGGGACACATTAGCTAAGGATTTCTTCAATTATTCCACCACATTGAATGATGGTGGATTTAAAAGCTTCTATTCCTTAGCCTTGGTTATAACAATTCTCTTTTGTGGTTGAAATTGTTGTGCAACTATAGAGATACTAGGAGTTTGGTTGGAGGCACTTTTGAGCTAAGAGATGATTGGTTCACTCGTAAATATTATTTTTGAGCGAGTGTTGTAATTATAATACACTTGCAGGGCTTTCGATGTGGATGCATCATTTGCAAACATCACTTCTTCTTCCATCCATTTGAAGAGTGCATGATTGGGAGCTATATTTGTTTCTTGCTCTAGGGACATCCATTACATATGTGCAGTGAGTACTACATTTTCCATTTGCGGAGGGGAATATACATAACCTCCAGGATCTGACGCCATGCCTTGGCTACATTGTTCTGCTAAATTTTGTTATAGGTTGCCATGTGGGAAATTTTGAGGCATATGTGCATCACCATAGGGGAGCATCAACGATTGGTGTCATTGGTGAGATTGTTTTGCCCTATTGTTATCTCTCTACATGAGCTTGGTTGAGCACCTTGTAGCAGAGTAGGTACTGGCACTATTTGATTAGTTGTTTGAGCCTATGGATTTGTTCACGAGCTTCCTTGGAACTAATTTTTCTGGTAGGAAGATCTTCCACCTTGATAATTTTAGTAGGTTGGCTTTAGAGGCACAAACTGGTTCCACTTGATGGTTGTTATTTCATTAGCGATGGTTTGCAACATCTCCTTGATACCGCTCATCTCATCCTTTGAAGAGATAGGTGTGGAAGCAATGTTCTATGGTCCACATAGATATGTGTATATGGATTGAAGAGGAGCACACACATTGGTAGATGCTACTTATTTAGTGGAAACTGATATTTCGAGAAATATAGGCATAATGGGCTAAGGTGGTAACTTCCCAACATCTATCAGATTATTCTCTGCCTTTACAACAACGTTGTATGCATTTGGTAGAGTGGTCTCACCAAGAGATTGGATCATCATCGAGATGTTGACATTGATGGATTTCAAGTAGAACATGAATGCTAATTCAACCGACAGGTGGATAGTAGCCTAGATCCTATACCAAGTTGTATAGAACTTGGCATTGAAGTTAGTCATGGCTTCATATAGGGCCCACTTTATGGTTGCTAGTTGATGATATAGCAAGGATCTATCTCCATCATTCAAGAATCTTTTGTAGAAAGGATCTCTGAGATGATGCTAGGTACCATTAGTGTTAGCTTGCAGAGTGTGGTACCAATCTAATGCCTTACCCCTCAAAGAGGTTGCGAGCAATCTTAGTGCTATATTTTGGTCAGTAACTTCATGCACCAAACACATGTCAACCACATCTTGTAGGTGTTTAAATGGTTTTTTTGCACCATTATGGTGAATTTTGGTATAACTTTTAAAGTAGAGGCCAAGATATGGGCCCAAACAATGGGTGCTACTAGTGCTACAAGGAGACTTTTGAAATCCCACGTGACATAATTTGTGTTAGAAATTGGCAACATGGCTATTGGAGGGATTGTAATGTTCACTGGATGGGTTCTAGTTCATACTGTTACTAGTGGTGGCACTAGCAAGCTAGGGTTATCAGTTGTTTGGGATATAGTAACAGGCCAATGGCTCATACACCCAATTTAGGTTTAGGTACATTTAAGCAATCTCACTAGGCATTCCAGGAAAAGAAACTGTTGATGCTAAAAATTGACAAGGTAATAGCCTTATGAGAAACTCAGTTAATGGGGGGACCAATTGCGCTAAACTAAGTGACCTCTAAGTTTTTAAAGAAGTTGGCTTCTTCTGTATTTAGGGTTTTTGGAATGGGAAAAGGAAGCAAATATAAAAAATAAAGATATAACTAAGGAGATGCACCAAGATGTAGGTATAGGGACAATAAATTTATCTTTTAGATGTGATTTAAGGACCTGTTCAACAATCTGCTAAGTCCCAGAATAACAGAAATCAAAGATGAAAACCTAAATAATTTATTCAATAACATAAAATAACTCCCATACACATTTACTAAAAAGAAGAGTCAAATACATGGTCCAAATTAACAAACTTATATTGAAATCATAAAAGTTCTACAAATAAACAACTCAATATAGTAATGACACAGTTTAATGTTATGTCAAATAGCTTAAGAAAATAGAAAGGTCAATTAATGGCATAGTTTGTGAGTCTTATAAAATAATCTAAAAATAGTACAAAAGGCTTGGTTTATTTTCCCAATTTTTTCTATATCTTTTGAACTCATTTTCGGAAGGAAGAAGTAGTATATATAAAAAATAATCCCACCGCTTGGCAAGCTAGTAACAGAAAAGATTCCCTCATCACAAGCAATGATGCCCAAAGTAATGATTTCCTAAGGCTGTTGCAACAGAAAAAGATTCAATCCATACAACATAGTCACCTTTGAGCCAGATGCATCTCCTCCAAATGATGGCAGTGGTCCCACCATAGATGTAGCAAAACCTCGTGTATACATGTGTTTCTCAATCATGAAGTTAGTTAGGACACATGGCGATAGCTCGAGGCCTGTGGTTCATTCATCCCTCGTGAAGAAAACCCACATGGGAAAGACACGTGGAGAAGTCCTTGCTATCGACACTAACTGTGGGGTCCTCCAAAAAGTGTACATGGTTTGATGCTATGTGGCATGCAAACTGGGCTTGTTTGAGAAGTGAAGGAAGTAGGCTTTTAAATGCCCATGCTGCTAAAATGTGGAAGCATGAAAAGGCATGCTGAAGAAACAAAGGAGTTGATCCTTGTGACGAGCACTCAGTGGACACATGGAAGCATTCAGAAAAATCTCATAAAAAAGGGGTCCACTGATTTTCAAATGTAGAGGGCGTGAGCCAAACTTAGCAAAATACAAATAGCTCAAAGGGAGCTTGAGAAAATTTATATCCATGGTATGAAGACCCAAAAACCTATGATACATTCATCATTACTCATACCATTCCTCTCAAGCCAGATGTGAGGCCTTTCTAGCAGAATCAGTGCCCTATTAATGCTTTGATAGAGCCTATCATTTTCAAAGAAGTGCAGAAGTTGTCCTCCTGAATCATCTTTCTAGTCTGGCATTCAACATGGGTGGGTAACCTAGTTCCAGTCATGAAAAAGAATGGGGAAATCCAATTTTACATAGACTTCAAGAATCTAAACCAAGCCTTTGAGAAAGATAATTATCTAGTGCCCTCAGTGGATGAGGTAATACAAATAGTCAATGGATCCCAGATGATATCATTTCTGGATGGCTACTCATGATATAACTAGGTCATGGTGCAATATGAAGAAAGGCTAAAAATGAAATTCACCACAAAGTGGAGAATATTTGCATATAGAAGGATGTTGTTTAGATTAATCAATGTTGGCACTACTTTTCAGCATGGAATGGACATAGCCTTCAAAGATATAATCAGAAAGTGCATCATCATATACATGGATGACCTCACTATGTTCTCAAAGAAAAAAGGGGACCACGTCTCTGATTTGTGGAGAGTTTTTCAAAAGTTTAGAGAATTTGACATCTCATTAAATCTGAAGAAATGCATTTTTTGGGGTGACCAAAGGAAAGCTATTGGGACACATGATCTCAAAAACTGGGATCTCAATTGACCCCGAATGAATCTAGGCTATATTGAAAATGTAGCCTCCAAGCAATAAAAGGGAGATGAAGCCCCTTTTCAAGAAAATAAACTTTGTCAGGAAGCTCATCACAAGCTTCACAAAAATCATCAAGCCATTGAACACCATGCTTAAACAAGATGCTAAAGTGGAATGGACACTAAAATCCAAGCAATATTTTAAAGAAATTAAGAAGGAAATTATAGATTTCCCAATGTTGGTCAGCCCAGACTATCTAAAACCATTTTGCATCTATTCCTTTGGTTCAGATTACACATGTGCCATCATGTTAACCCAGAAGGATGATGAAGGGAATGAGCACCCCATTGAATTTATGAGTGCTCCATTGAAGGATGAAAAATTATGGTACCACAATGTTGAAAATCAAGTCTATTTCTTGGTCAGGGGAGTTAAAAAATCAAGCATTACATCTTAAGGAATAAGGTATTTGCATTTGTACTAGATCCAGTTGTCAAGACCCTGTTGATGTAGAATGAGTTAGGTGAAAGAAAAGAAAAATGGGTCACATTGCCGCAAGAATATGGCATGGAAATTCAACCCATGAAGTTGGTCTGAGGACAAACCCTAACTCGCACCATAGTAGAGACAAGACCCAAGCTCATAGTGTAGCAGTACCAACTAGAGAAAGTCTCCCTAGAAGAATGGTATGATGACATTCTATATTATCTATTGAACAATAAGCACCCATCACGACTGCATGAAGTACAAAAGCGTGCTCTGAGAATGAAGATCAAATACTACATGTTGCAAGGATCAATATTATAGAAGAGAAACCATGAAGGAATCTATCTTAGGTGCCTTGGAACAGAAGAAGAAACTCAAGCATTGAGGGAGTTTCATGATAAGATCAGTATTGGCCATGGATCTGACCCTTAAACTTCCCATTAGATTTTGCAGGTCGGGTATTACTAGCTAACGCTATTCAAAGGTGCACACAACCACATTAGACCTTGTTATGTTTGTCAGACCACCGCCACCCGAGAAATAAATGTTGTTGTCTTGCTCCAACTAGTCACAGAGGTAAGGCCCTTTGCTCAGTAGGGACTCGACTTCATCGATATGGTAATCCCACCATCCTCTATAGGAAATAGGTATATTATGACCACTTCTGATTACTGTAGGCAATGTACAACTGAAGTAGTTACTAATTTTTTTGTAAAGTTTTATTTTGAATCACTTTGGTTTCCTATTTGCCCTTGTGTCTGACAATGGTATTGCCTTTGCATCCCTTAAATTTGCTAGTTGGACCTTTGATTACGAGATTTCCCTCAAATTATCTTCCAATTACTATCCCAAAAGGAATGACTTAGCTAAATCCACCAAAAAAAACTTGTTGATGGTCATTTGAAAGCTGCTTGACAAGAACCTAGAAGACTAGCACACAAAGTTGCATTTTTCCTTATGGGCAGATCACACTCATCACAAGATTGCCTTGGGAAATTACCTTTTTTCCTCATCTATGACCTAGACCTGTATTCCCAGTCCACCTCAAAATCCCCATGCTTCAATTCATTAACACATATTATGAGGAGCGAGAGAGCCAAGAGACTCGCTTGGCTGAATTACTGCATTTAGAGGAAGTTCGTGACCAAGCAATAGAAATTTTTTCCAAGAACTAGGGTATAGTCAAAAGATGGTTCGATCGTCGAGCCAAAGTAAAGGCCTTTAGGATTGCTAACTTAGTCCTTAGTTCAGAAAAGGCCCATGAGAAAAAAGGGGGGCATGAAAAATTCGACAAGCTTTGGCTTTGCCCCTTTCTGATTTTCAAGATTTGAGGAGATAATGCCTTTTTCCTAAAAATGTTAACTAGAGAGGATGTATTGTTTCCTGTCAATAGGAAATACCTCAAACATTACTTCCTTGCTTGAGCTTTCCAAGTCATCTCCTTTTTTATATAGTTTTATATAGTTAGAGTAGGTCTTTTGGTTTGTTGTTTTTCTTTCACTTCACTTTTGCTCACTTTCTCGACTTTTGTTTTTGTTGAGGGTGTTTTCCAATCTTCATGAGGTGGTTGTGCTTGGTTTGTTAGAGGGCCCACTTTTCTACCCACTCCCATATGTTTTTTGAGTAATTCTTCATGAGTTACCATGGATTTCTATTCACCTCTATGAGGTAAGTTTCCTTACTTGAACTCCAACTTGGCCTAGGACTGAACCCTTATTTGAATCCCTTCATGCTTATCTCAAATTATACATAAAATAAATCTTAAGAACTCTCAATGAGCTATTAGATAGTCATTATGACTTTGTGGCAGGTGAAAAATCTAAAGTCTGCTCTAGTAACCAGTATGATTTCTAAGCCCACTATGAGCTTCAGTGCTTATACAATTGAGCAAAAGAGTATCAAAGAAAATTTAAAAGAAAAGAGAAAGAAATGTTGAAACAAGCAACTGTGTGGGTGTGTGAACAACTCCATCAGGGCTATGGATGCTTGGATGGCAATAGAGAAATGTTCATGGGATCACAACGACAACTCCGTCAGGGCTATCAATGCCTGATTGGAAACAACACAATGTCCAACTTACTTTTGGGTTTAGACAATGTATGTAGCTTGCCTCAACTAATTGATTGCTATCCTGCATGGAATCTAAGAGATGGGAATGAACTCACTACACACACTTCTAAGATATTTTTGTGATTCAATTCAACCGAGAATATCGTTCTTTTCAAGTCTTTAGTTCCTTTGGGGAAACTAACTTCTAGTCTATGAAACTAGAGATTTTGGGTTCCAGATGAATCCTTACCCTTATAAAACTTGGGAGTGTTCTCCCAGTGGAGTCGACATTTGTTTTTCCTATAACACACATGCCCCATTTAGATTGGGGACCCCTTCTTTCCTTTTTTCCTTCATCGGGTCATTTTCTCCTTTGTCTCATTTTGTGTGCCCTCATTTCTGAGCTTAAGATGGTCACATGTTGTAAAGTCATCACATTTCAATTGACCAAATTCATCACAACAAAATCTGTTAATTCATTTTCCCTTGTAGGCCTAGACCTATGAGTTTCCCTTGGTCATTTTCCCCGACATCCGTGGAGCTTGGCGGACCCAAATTTGTAGGTTTCCATTCATGGGCTGTCATCATTACTAAGCTGCTAGCTAGTGAAGAAATCCAAGAATCCATTTGTAAAGCAGGTCCCACATCATCTGTTGCCATCAAATGACCATGCCAAATCAGGCTTCTACAAACCCATCTACCTGAGCTACCATTGTACCTAGAATTTATGGTGCCCATTAATGATTGATATGCATATAAAAGGGGGGGTCAAACCTGTCATTTTCACCACTATTTTTCAAATTTTTAACAGTGAACCAGGAGCTCCAACCTACATGAGATCCTTCAGCAAATTTAGGTCACATTTTCTTTGCATTCACACATGATCTAAAAGTTAGGTGCACATCATTCTTTGCTATGTGATTAAATTCAAAACTGTTAGGGTTAAATGACGTTAAAAACTTTGAAAGAGAAACCCTAGTTTACCCTTAGTGGTCCCATAAAACTTATGTAGCATCAGTTTCACACTTATAAATTGCCTCAAACATTCAAAACCCTTGGTGTTGTTTAAAACTTTCAAAATCCACAGTTTCCTTCATGTGGAATCCCATTCTGTTGTTGCCATTCATCGTGTGGTGAGGAACTCCATGTGGCCTACACCATTAGCATTGCCACCCTTGTTAAAATTGGGAAATCTTGGAAAATTGAATAGGTCCCCATCCTTTTACGAGAATATGCATTTGGGATTCTTCCCACGGGATGCCTCCTCCCCATCGCCATTGTTTAGTGGCCAAGTCCTCATGTGAAAATTTACTAAGTCCAAATGCCCATGCGAGCCACTACATGTGGCTTGCAATCCTTAAATTGTTGTTATATAATGGGAAACTCATCTCATCCGACCGCATTGTGGACTCCGTTCCAGACATGACCTTTTTCATCTTTGAGAGTTTACCAAACAAAAAATTCTAAGTGAAACCTGTATGGAGGCTGGCCTCTGCAGGTGGCCATGTGGGGATGGCCCCTCCTCTATTGTCATTCCTTAATGATGGAATGTTCATGCCATCTTGCATGGTGGGTTTCGTAGGAGTGCTTTCCCTTCGCACATGTTGAAAACTGTCAGCATCAAAACTGAGGTCTAGGAGCTTGATGCGGGCCCGCCTATGTAAATTGCTCCCCCTCCAAGGTCGTTCCTTAATGAAAAAAAATTGACAATAGCTCGATGACCTCCCTTCACATGTCCCAAATCATTAGAACTCTAAGACAAAATGCTAAGTGTCCAATCCCTCTATGGGTCCTGCAGTGTTGTCTTTTGCATGCAAGTTGTCATTCGTTGAATGCCACTCTTTAATGGCTAAACTTCAAATGACAGACTACCTCATGGCACCTACCTAACCTGAACCCGCAAGAACATCAAAGCATAGTTTAATGACCTCAAGTGCCTCATGACTTTTTTTTGCATGTGCTTAACTATTCCTTAAGGGATTTGTCCTACAAACAAACAATGTAGAATTTCTGTTGCAGGTGGCCGCTGCTTGTCTCCATGGCCCCAAAGCCATTTCCTCATTTCCATTAACCTATCAGCTTCTACCTAGGGGAAACCCACATCCCTAGGCTCACATTCACCTAAATGATCCAAATGAACTCCAAATGCAGAACGATGATGAATTTCATGATCTTTTAAGAATGTATAAATGAATCTAACACTTGATTTACAAAATTTGATTGACATTTTCCCTAATTTATATGTGAACGCACTTTGGTATGTGCAAGATCATGATGGGCCAAAAAGTGGCAATATAATGGGTATTTGTAGGGTATGTGGCTGACGAATTTTTTTCACCCAAAATTGATGAAATGAAAAGGGTTTTTCAAGGAGATTCGCAGCTTTCCACCAATATAAATTATGCTTTACTTTGAATTTAATAAATAATTATTATTCATTTTCTATTTGAATTAGGACTAAAGTCCTAATTGATAGGCTGATTGAAAAACATCTAAAGCTTTCAAATGGTATCACATTTTTTGAATCCAAAACATGCATCACATTCTATGCTTCACATACTATAGGATTAAAGAAAGAAAAAAATGAATTTCATGAAGTTTTGACCAAGTTAAGGTGGTTAGACATACGATTTTTTATATTTAAAAAAAATAATAATAAAAGATTCATAATTAATTATTTATTTGGAAAAAAACTTACAAAAAAATATGCATCACATTTAGATAAGAGTCCTCTACTTATGCCTAAAATATTATAAAAAGTATTATCATTTTATTGTGGTTAGGGTGGTCAGACATACACCTACTTCTTATTTTTTCCCTAAAATTTAAGTACTACTACATTGAAATTTCAAATTTTTACCAAATAGATTTTAAAAAAAAAAAACGTAGTAGTTTATAAACTTCATTCAATTTGCTACATATTCTATTCTTACATTTTTTTGAAATAACATAGATAACTTATTCAATTTTTTACGTCAAGTTTCCTAACTCTGATATTTCTAAATTTTTTGCCACTTAAGGGCCTATTTTTTCCATGATGATCCTACACATACCCACTTACTGCATCTCTTGTACATGGGCCTGTTTCACAAAGTCGAGTGTAACTCCAAGCTCTCCACCTAGGACATGATATAAGATACAAACTTGGGGCACATGGATATTGATGAGTTTAGGAAAAGGGTGATTGTTAACCCTACCATAGAAAACACATGAAAGATCGAGGCAAGTGGTATTGCCAAGGTAGTTGGATTTCCTCCCACGTTAATTTTCTCTAAGTTGGACAAGACCTATCAAGAATGTTATCATTCCAACAAGAAAGTTATTGATAAATATTGGAGTGTATTGGAAGACTTGTTTGCTAGATCTATTGGCAAGACATTCCACATCCCCACAATTTATCAAATGGAACAAATAGAGAAGGAATTTCCTGAAAACATGTGGAAGTAGTACCCTCTTGGGTGCAAAAGAATAATCAACCAACATTGGTTGAAAGAAAAGAGGGGTAGTGCTAACAAAGCACCCCAAGATATTTTCAGGAGTGATTTCTTTGAAGAATACCATGATTTGGTTACTCTATTAAGTAGAGTAATGGGCCTTCCAACTACTACATTCTTCAATGAATGGATGTTTTATTTCATTGAAGAGATCATCTGAGGAGAGACCAAGTTCCATTGGGATAAAATGATCAGTGAAAACTTCCACAACCAGCTTATGGTTGTAAAGAAGACCTCCAATTTTATATGACATCATATCTGGTATACGTCCCAGTGGAGAAATTCCCATGCAAAGGACTATTTAGTCCAAGCCCACTAGGAATAAAGAAAGGGGAGCTTGAAGTCTATGTCTGCTACCCTCAACTACAATATAGAAACTTCAAGAAAGATTACAAAAGGGTGAATGATGCCTTCATTGTGCACATAATCAGACTCCTGGGAGGAGATTTTGAGAGGAGGGTATCACATAGTGTGAAGGCCTTTACCAAATGATTTGGGTATCTATTCATATAGTTCCCAAAGTTTATGTATATCAGAGTAGAAGGGTTCTTAGGGAACCTCTACTGATTTCCCCACTACCCCAACAATCACCTCATCTTACTGGAAGTTACTCGACAACTGCAAAATTACCACACATTGTTGAGCAATAAACAATGAGTTGGGATTCCATATCCCCTAAATCTTGGGTAGGGAATGTAATCCTACCCCACCACCCAATGTGCAAATTATTCAAAGAAAGAGTTGGTGGAGTATAACTTGGATCTCCACATAGACTGAGGAAGGATGGACCCTTATGGAAAGTTGAAGAAATGGGTTGGAAAACAATATGCCTATTACTTCATGTTGAGGACTTTTGGGCCAACTATGGAGATGATAAAGAAGTACGAGTTAGGCACTATATGAGAATGACAACCTAGTTTTTAAAATTAGTAAATCTTTTCCCCATGCCTGATCACGTAGTGGAGGAAGATGATAATATTATTGATGATAGATATAATGATGTGGCCAACTTTCCCTTTCATGTAATATATTTGAGTGAAGAAGAGTTCACTAACCTTGATATATTGACCCAACCCATTGAAAATAGAAAAAAATAGCGGGTAGATGCACAAATTATCCAACTTAAAGAGCAGGGTGCTAAATTGACTTATGGTTGGCTCAAGGATGAGCTTGAAAGAGAAAATGACAATGACATGCTCGTTGTCCCATCAAAAGAAGCTCCCAAGTCCCCACCAATAACAAGGTCAAAGAAAAGAGAGGATGCACCTAAGCGAAAGCCAAAATAAAAGGTGTATTCCAAAAATCCCACTGAGGGGAAATCATCTAAAAGAGTGAAGAAAATAGGGACATTCACGCTTGAAATGCCCACCATTGAGGAGAATCCTTAGCACAAGGAAGAAGAAGAAACTAAATAGTGGTTCTCGCCACCTACCACATCCACTCTCGCTATTTCTATCACCCTTTCCACTCTTCCACTACCTTCTTCTCAGGCTTTTCCTATTTCATCTCCACCCGCTATGGACATCTCATTCCACCTTTCCTGCACCTCGATGACTGCTTCAATGATGATACTTGACTCCTCCTCTTCTATTAAATCCCCACTATTATCTTCTTTAGTCCCTCCTCTAGTTCATATTTTTTTTGCTCCACTATCCATAATATCCATGGTTACCATGCCTCCTGCTACTTTATCGCATGCCTTCACAACTTATATGAAAAATGTGCCTGATGAACTCTTTGGGGTAATCCTTGACCCCAAGGTCTAGGATTTAATGACCCAAATTTTTTATGTCCTTCCTCTTTCCTCACACCCAAAGAGCCATTGAAAATGGAAGCCATGATGCATATTTCAAAAGCGATGGAAAAGTGTCACACAGAGAAACAAAGAGAGTCTATAAAAGATATGGCTAGAGAGCCCAAAGATTATGATCGAGATGATTACTTTGAACACCCTAAAGGGGGATTGAATATAAACTATGACAAGGTGGATTTTATGAAGAGGAATCATAGGATTCAAAAGAGGACGCTGAGGCTCTTAATGAGTGTAACGTTATAGAGACATCCAATCAAGAGTTAGATGAAGAAATTCCCTAGCAACACAAAGATGTAAGTGTGAAGGTTGATGCTAAAGAACATCATTCTGAAGAGAAGATAGACACTGGCACAAATGTGGGGATACTCAAACATCCTCGACCGATTGGCCAAGACAAAGACTTGGTCTAGGAAGAAGTACCTGCTAAAAAGGAGGAAGAAAAGGAGAAAGATAAAGAAGGAGAAGATGCGCCCGAAAAGAGCTCTAAGGTTGAGCATCATATTGAGATTGAACATGAAGAAGAGAAAGAAACTCCAAAAGAAGGAATTACTAGAGAGAATGTAGCTTCTACTGAGTTGAACAAAGGGAAGGCTATACAGATAGAGGGCTTAGATGAAGAGGAAAAAAAGATCAAGAAGCTCTAGATATTAAGGAGTAGCCTTAGAATGAAAAAAGAGACGAAGGTGATCATGAATGACCCAAGCGACAAACCGAGGTGCCTAACTAGCTGGAATGATAATTGAAAAAGAAGTCTCTTGTGGTCGTAGACCCTAAAGTGAGGCTTGATGCAATAATAGCCAGTGCACAAATGAAAAATAGAAAAGAGAAGAATCCCAAGGTTCACTCCCACATTAGAGTGGATGCCTCTAGGTCTCAGATGATACTAATTTCCACCCCTATGATAGAAAAAGATAAAGGCACTGTGTAAGGTCAAGGCTACATAATATCCACCATTAACTTGGGCCCAACAACTTGGGAACAAAAGATAGATGAATTTCAAGGGTCAGTTGCCACCATCATGCAAAAAATGAATAAGGATCAGTCCAAAGAAGAATAACTGAAAGAATAGGTAGTGGATCTCACAACTTATATCGAATAGTGGATGGCTATAGAAGAAAAGAATCAAGAAAAATTTTTGGAGCTTCCCTCCTGATTATCCAAAGAAGATATTAGTAAAATGGAGAAAAGGAAGAACTGAACCAAGTCCATAACACAATGGTTCAATAAGGTGGTATTCAATGACGAAAAAGGGATCAACCATGCAATCACAATGTACAACATGTATCAGCGCTTAGGAAAGGACATAAAAATTATGATGAATACTTGTAAAGAGTTCCTAGAAACATAAAAGATCACTTATCATAAGTTGGTGTGTATCCTTAAGCTTTGCATAGAAATCTGGGAAAATGAGCTGGAAATCATGAAGGAAGACCATTGGCTGATGGTAACTTGGCTAATAAATCTGGATTATAGAAAGGAATTTCTAGAAAAGGTTTTGTGTGACCTTGAAGTTGATCACAAGTGGGCTACCAAGCATCGGGAAGATAGTGCTGAATATCTAAAGATGATGACCAATTTTGAGATGCCCTACTTGGAGTTACATTCAAAGAAGATCAAGCCTTTGTTCTATAAGAAAATGGAGCAAGGAGCTGGTCATATGTTGTCAAAGGAATTTAGGGATTTTTCCATGAGATATTTCATGCGGATAGAGAAGATGATCAAGGCTACCTCAAATTATGTAGAGAATCAACAAGAAATCATTGAAAGAATCAAGATGTTATCCTTCCAAATCCTCAAATCTGAGCTCTCTGAAGAAAAGAAGCTTATGGATGTGTTCGGAAGATTCATCAAGTATGCAAATGCTTAGAAAGAGGTTGTAAATCCCATCATAGATGATGAGTACTTGTTAAAATAACTACAAAGGATGGCAGCCACTACAAGACAAAACTAATACAGTGTCAAGGCTACTAAATGATAAAATAGGGAAAAAGACAAGCATGTATTTTATATTGCTATATATTTGGGGGTAGGTGAAACTCTAATGTAAAATGAATCTGAGCCACATGATGAAATTTAATCTTTTCCATTCATTTTTCTTTTGGAAAACTATAAATAAGGGCATCCTCTCATTTTCAAAGAGAGAGATGGGTTGTTGTGTAAAGGCATGCTACGAAAAATTAATGAGAATAACATTGTTTGATAGATTCTTGTGTTTTCTTCTCATTTGTGCATGATTCATTCTCTGAATCTTACATTATAGCTTTGTTGTTATAGTTTTAAGTTGATTTTAGTTGTTAGTTCATGTTCCACTTTAATGGTGAAGAATGCCATGGTGTTGATATCTTCCTTGCTCATAATTTTTTCTTTCTATTGATGATAAACAATAGTGTAAAGTTAGTTTGAGGATTGTTCATATTACTACACTAAGGTTCATCTATTTTTCATGATTTAGTGGTGAAAGGATGGTTGAAAATTTATAGACTTTAGAAGATTGCACTTGTTTCGTGAGACTGTAGGTTGATCTTGGTTAAGTGAAACTTAGTTGTAGGAAGGTTGTCCACTTTAGCATCCTCCATTATTATTATTCAACATTAGTTGTAGGTCTAGGAAACTTCTCATCCCTTTTCCCTTTTGACCTCTCTTTAAAACTAAAGTTAAAACTACATCTAAGGGTTATTTTTAGGATTAGATTCAATTAATTGAAAGCACAATAATAAAACCCAAAGAGATATGAAGCACAATCAAAACTTAAACAAGAATGATTATGGCAGATTCCTCATTGAAGTTTTCTTGATTCACCTCTATAGCACCTTCTAATTTGCAGCGTATGACTGATACCCTCAGATCGAGTGTGTGAGCATTTTGACTATGCCATTGTCCTATGCAAGTTTTGAAGGATTTAATTATATAATTCCTATGCCAATGATAAATGATAAACGACTATGAATGATAAATGACTATAGTACCTATAATAATGAAGTGGACTCCAAATTATGAACAAAATTGACATTTTATAAAAAACATAATTTTGAATGGACACACGAGATCGACTCTTGACATAAACCTAAAGTCAGAGGACGAGATTCAATATGATAATCCCTAATCAGGGTTAGGGTAAAATCCTTCAATGAGTGGTCAAGATGTTATATGAGAAAATCAGATCAGCGGTGGAGAAAAGATGAGATAATTAATTTAAAAAATAAGGATTTTCAAAATTAAGAAGATAAAGATAGCCTGCTTTGGGAGATTTGAAAAATTAGATAAAAGATGAACTAAAAAGCAATTTTGATAAAATCAAGAACCTGCTTGCTTTATTTGATTTTTGGAAGAAAGCTACCAATTTGAATTAAATCAACTCAAAATATGGATTTTGTGAGACAAATAAATAATCTTTTTTAGATTATTTACCAAAATGGATTGTCAATTAAGATTGTGATGACATTTTAAATAATTTCATTTATTTAAAATGAGAGGAATATTAATTTTGTCAATTTAATAATTAAAGATAATTATTTAATTTAGAAGCTATGATTAAGAATTAAATAAATTAATGAATTTATTTAATTGTGAGGATTAGTGACATATTAAATAAATAAATGAAATTCATTTATTTACAAATCAGGAAGAATTAATGAATAAAGATAATTAAACCAATTTAGAAATGTATTTAATTAGAGGAAGACTTAGACAATTAATGACGTATTTAATAAATAAATAAAATTTGTTTATTTAATAATCATGAAGAATAAAAGAGATATGAATTAATTAAATAATTATGAATTATTTAATTAATAGTCGAATGTGAACCAAGGACATAATTAAATGTCATAATTATTCTAGGATGAAAGTGGTAAAAATGAAGCTTGCAGGCCTAGGTCATTTTTAGGTGTCTACATTTTGCCACTCTTTGTCATAATATAGCATGTTGCATTGTGACAAAGAAAATAAGTCAAAAAACATGCCCCAGTGAAGGTACAATGTATCTATGTTAATGTTTATATGAGCAATCTAAATGAAAACAAAACACAAAATGAAACATTAAACCAAAGAAGACTAAATGAATTGAATTCAAATGAAACAAAGAGAGTTTCTTCAGAGCCGTTTCATTTTCCTCTATCTCCAGGGATTTGAAGTTGCTGCTCTCAGATTTTGTGTAAGGTCAGCTTCTCCGAATGGCAACCTGTAGAACGAGTATGCAAAAAGGAAAATGCTTCTCTATCCTATATGCTGGTGGAGTGAAATTTGCTGATATGGATATGGACAGGGGCTGTGAATTATGCACAGGGGCTGTAAAAGGAAGATGTCATGATTCTATACTGCTATTGCTATGCTATGAAAATACTATGAATACTATGAATGCTATGAATGCTATGAATGCTTATGCTACTTGAAATTTGACTATAATTTTCCTACTTAAAACTTCTATATCATTTGGAGTACCCGACAGTCATATTTATAGCTTTTTGCAGGCATAATCCTGGCTGGCAAGAGTCTACGACTGTGAGATTGTCTGGTAGATTTGAAAGGTGAGAGATGGAGAGGTTGAGAAGAAGATGGAAGAGGTTGAGAGGTTGGAGAGAAGGATGGATTCCTGTCTTCAACCCACGGGAACAAGCCTGCATAGAAACAGATAAAATTAAATTTTCTATTTTGACCGTTTGCTTCCCGGGTGTTGAAGATAATCCCCAAATTAAATAAATAAATAAATTTATTTAATTTCATTTAATGAATTTTGATTTTTGATTTTAAAAAATATGAAAGATTTAATTAAATATTTTGAGATATTTAATTATGATATGACTTTAGAAGAATATGAAATATTAGAAGAACTAATTAAATATTTTGGAATATTTAATTATGAATGGATATTAGAATCAAATTAGAGGAATTAATTAAATATTTGAAATATTTAATTATAAATGATATTTAGAAGAAAAGAAGAATATTTTAATCTTTATTTGAATAAAATATTCAAACTAAGATTATATGATAATTAATATAAATAAATCGTAATATTTATTTAATTAATTAAGAAATAATACGAAAAGATGATTAAATAAACTTATTTATTTAATTCAAATGAAATAATGGATAATATAAATAAATATTTAAATTTATTTTATATAGATGGAATTAAAGATTTAATTAATATATTTAATTAATTACCAGACAATGTGATGTGACCAGTTTTAGGTGTATACATTTTGCCTCTCTTTGAAGTGATGTGTTTTACGCATTACTTCAAAGAATTTTAAAATTTTCCCCAAATGTTGATTGTCGAAATGTCGATAGGTATATGCCCCCACAAACGATGAATCAATCATATTTTGAATTTTTATGAATTTTTTGATTTTATTCGATTTTTGTGAAATTTTTTAATTTTTATGATTTTGAAGATGTCGATTCATCGTTTGAAACTAACGATTTGAAGAAAATTGACCCGAAAAGATGTAAAATGAAAAATTGATGAAGAAATTGCCCCTACTATGTTAAAATGTAGTAAAATACCCCAATTTTACCATTATATAGGTTAAAAATATCATTTTCCATGTCATTTTCAATTTTAACCTAGTAAAATTTACAAATTTTGAGCTCTGAGTTGATAATCATGGCACTTCCTGTTCACCAGCATCGTTTCGAGCGTATCCGATGACATCAGCGGCCAACGCACTATGGACCTCCGGTATGTATCCCGTAAATCTCCTGCTTTTCAAAAATTTTCCGTTTAGTGCACGTTTTTCAATGTAGAAAAGTGTATTTTAGTGCCCTTGAAAATTTTCGTAGCGCATATGATATTTTCCGTAGAGCATATGATTCCATAGCGCATATGATAACTTTTATAGCGCTTTTAATAATTTTCATAGCGCATATGATATAATAGCGCATTTGATAGATTTCGTAGCGCTTTTGATGTTTTTCGTTACGTAGCGCAATTGATTTCATAGCGCATATGATAGATTTCGTAGCGCTTTTGATTAGTTCCGTAGCGCCTTTAATTCCTTAGCACCGATGATGAATTTTGTAGTGCATTTAACCAATTTTGTAGTGCCTTTAATCATATGTTGTTGTGACCTGATAAATTTGTTCCCAAAGTTTTTGGAAAACAAATAGGAGCTGATAAATTTTCTTTTAAAGTTATTAAAAACAAATAGGACAGATAAGTTTTCTTCTAAAGTTGTTAGAAAGAAACGTGATGTTGCTTATTTTCTTTCAATGACGATGAAAAACAAATAGTTTGATTGATTTGTTTGCTTCTAAGGTTGTTAAAAACAAACATGATTTTGATATTAGTCACATTTCATGATGATGATGAAAAACAAATAATTTGATGTTCAGTTTTTAATTGATACGTTATGATGATTTGATATTGATTTTGCTTTGATAATATGTCAACAGGAGAGATTAGGTGTTTTGCAGTTACGAGAGACATTTCCGAGCACATGGACATTGATTCCACATTTGTTACAGTCAGATAGAGATGTGATTGATGCTTGTGGATTGAGTGCATTACTTGACATGCCTGAGGTTCGCCTCAATAGGGCTCTATTGACAGCACTTGCAGAGCAATGGCATAGTGACACCAACACATTTCATTTACCAACGGGCGAGATTAGAGTGACCCCTGAGGACGTATATCGCATCCTACAGATCCCAGTGATGGGAGAGATAGTTGTTTTTGATAGCCGAGAGGTTGGAGGCATTGACGCTTTGAGACAGATTTTCCAAGATGATCAGATTGCTGGATACTTCATTCCATGGGGTGAGATGATAGATACATATCCACCTTTACCATCTGTACTTGCAGGATTCATTGGAGGTGTGTTATGCCCCAACCATAGGTCGAAGGGGTTTGCGATCAGATGGGGTTGTGTTTTGGAGAGTATGGTGATGCAGGGGACATGGTATGCATGGGGTACATGCATGCTAGCCCACTTATATGATAAGTTACATCATGTTGTATATGGTAGAGGCCGAAGTTTTTCTGTTGGGTGCTCATTATTACAGATATGGGCATGGGAGCACTTTGCTGTTTTACATCCATTGGCTTGAGAACAGTGACCAGCTGGTCGATCATATAGATGGAGATATGCTCACATTATTGCTCAACAAAGACTGGGCAAACTAGTGCATTGGCAGTGGTTATTGGATAGTCTGGATATAGTATGCTGGAGACCGTATTTAGATTGTGAGCCATGGCCAGAGGATGCGAGGGAGATTCCATATGTATGTACTTCCAGATTTGTGATTGGACGGACTCCATGGATCATTGAGAGATTTCTTGCTGGATGAGTATGTCGACAGTTTGGTTAGATTCAGGGTATGCTTGTGGGTTCAGCCATTTATGCATGACGATAGCCAGAGCTTGTTGTATGGGGTCCATGGATTTCATATGAGATAGCGGTGGTAGAGTTCACCAGTTTGGGAGCAGTGATGTGGGATTACTGAGTGGATGTCCTTGATGCAGGGACTACACCATAGTATTTTCAGTATGTCCTAGAGCATCTGACACCACGTATGTTTGATCCTGATGAGGCTATTGTTCCTATTGCTGCACAAAGACGATGACATAGGGACTCTCGATTAGAGGATGACGATTCAGAGGACAGTGATGATGATGAGAGTGGAGGAGATGATGACTTAGAGGGAGATGATGGTGGTGATGGTAGAGGTGGAGATAGAGGTGGCAGGAGAGGTGGTAGGAGAGGTGGCAGAGGTGGAAGAGGTGGACCACGGATGAGACACACTGACCCATCTCCTTCAGTAGATCTGACAATATCAGGTCAGATATCGTCTTTACAGAGTACAGTACAGAGTTTGCAGACCCAGCTATCATAGGCACAGGCCTTGATTACACAGTTGTAGGGACAGTTGACTGCAGTTACTGCTGAGAGGGATGCAGTGAGACAGTGAGGTGAGCAGGCCATTGCTTTGGTAGATAGCCTATAGAGAGTAGCAGCTAGCACCTTGACTGGTGATATGATGAGAGAGGTTACTAGAGCCACCCGAGAGGTAGAGTTTTACCGAACTAGATATCATGATATAGTTCCACCTAATCGAAGGGAGAGTTATGCTTAGTCACGGTCTACCCATGGTCAGTCTCATACTACTAGTAGAGGTGTGACACAGCCATTACCTCCAGGAGGGCCATCAGGGATAGGCAGAGCAGGTCCATCAGGGGCAAGTGGTATAGATCCCAGACCAGTGCCATCAGACGATAGCACTGCCTAGTGCATTGTAGAGGATATTTTCATGATATGCGGATGAGACATTTTGTATACACCTTGAGATGATCTCATTTTTTATGATGTTATATCATTTGTAGTTGACATCCTTGTACATTTTGACATTCATTTTTGAGATATATGAAATGCAGCGATGATTTATGATGATATAAATGTGTCTATATAATGTGTATGATATGATGGTTTCATGGTTATCATATATATACATACATGATTTATGAGATGAAATCCGTTTGATAAATGAATGTATATGTTTTAGATGTATATGATATATGCTTTTATTTTTATGATTTTCTAATGCAAAAATATATGAAAAATGTATGAAATGATGTTTTTGTGAATGTCAAAATGTACTCAGTCATATATTCGAAAAGATATAACCATTTGATTCTTTGCCAGCTTTTGAGAAATCTATGAATGCAAAATGCAGTTTTTTTTTTTTAACATGAATGCAATCTATACTAACTATGCAGGACATCCATACAATATTGCCATTTGGAGAGCTTATTCATGCTTTTTGTATCATCATAGAGCTTTGAAATGTTGAAAGTTAATACAAGAATCAAAGGGTATGTTAGCACCGATGATGACCTGAGTATTGCTTTCATAATATTTAATATAGCAAGTTAATACAAGCATCTAGGTATAATTGAACCGAGACGACCTGAGTATTGCTTGCATAAACAGACAAGAGTTAACCCGTTTCCCATGCAAATTCTGAAATGTCATCCATGATCCATAGTAGAGCATGTCTCGCGACCAATTTGCATAGTACTAATGATTTCCTCACAAACAACAGACAAATAAAAATCATACTCTTTCCTTGCTTTTCTAGTTCAGTACATCATTGAATTACTCCAGAGATATGATAGAAATTAAACAACCATTCAAATCTTGCTTAAAAATATTTCAAACATTTATTCAGATTAAGATCATCCAATTTTGGTTATCATCATTGATGTTCTCAATTTGATAGTTGTTTGGATCATGTTGTTTCAATTTCCATTGGCATTGAATAAACATTTTGTGGTTGATTTGATAAGACAATGTTTGTTGTGTTTTGTCAAACTATTTTTGTGTCTGTTTGTAATGTTCGAAAAACTTGTTGCCCCTCTCTTGTTAAGTCTATGTTTCTGCATTTTCCCCCAGTGTAAACACAACTTAAAGAGTATGGATATGTACAAATTTCATCAAGCCATGATGAAACATAATAATTCCTATCAAATGATATGGATATGAAAGATATATACAGAGGATAAATATGGATGAATAATGCCTAAAGTGAAAACAAGACATAAACTAATAGATGGAAAAGCCTATTTTGATCACAAGTAGCGCATGTTTGCCAGGTTTTCACTACTTGTTTTTATTGCACTTTTTCAGGATTTTTTTCTTATTTTTTTATTTTTTTCAGGACTTTTTATGATTTATTTTTTTCTAATTTTTTTCGGACTTTTATGATTTTTTTTAAAAAAATTTCAGGACTTTTTATGATTTTTATTTTTATTTTTATTTTTTTTATTTTTTCAGGACTTTTTAAACATAGAACTTCTTTAAATGAATACTATTGATTGGTTCTTCAAATAGGTCCCCCTCTGACGTAGATAAATAATATGCACCAGAACCATATGCTGCAATGATGACAAATGGACCCAACCAATTAGGTTCAAATTTCCCTTTCTTTTCTCTGTCTTGCTGATTACGTGGATTTTCCCTTAAGACTAAGTCACCCACTTGAAATGTTTGTGGTTTAACTCTATGATTATAATTACGAGACATAATCTGTTGGTAACCTTTGAAATGATCAGTTGCATGTTGACGTCTTTCATCTAACAATTCTAGCTCTTGGAGGCGAGAAACCCTGTAGTCTTCATCACTTATCAATCCCTTGAGTGAGACCCTAAGCGAAGGTATTTCAACTTCTAGTGGTAAGATTGCTTCTGCTCAATAGACCAGAGCATATGGCATAGCTCCTATTGGTGTGCGAATGCTTGTTCTGTATGCCCACAAAGCTGGGTTGAGTTGAACATGCCAATCACGTCCAACATCATTTACTGTCTTCTTTAATATCTTCAAGATGGTTTTGTTAGAAGCTTCTGCTTGACCATTACCCTGTGGATAGTAAGGTGTAGAAAATTTGTGTTGGATGTGAAATCTTTCACAAAGTTCATCAACATCCTGATTCTTGAAAGGCCTTCCATTATCAATAATGATAGAATTAGGAATTCCATATCTACAAATAATGTAATTCAGTATAAATGAAGATATTTGTTTTCCAGTCACTGTTGTTAAAGGAACAACTTCAATCCATTTTGTAAAATACTTCGTAGCTGCTATGATAAATTTATGCCCATTTGACGATGAAGGGTGAATTTTTCCAACAAGATCAAGTCCCCACTGAGAAAAAGGCCATGTCAGAGTGAAAGATTGCAGTTCTTGTGCAGGTGCATGAATAAGATTCCCATGAATCTGACATTTAGAACACTTCTTGATGAAAGTAAAAGAATCTTTCTCCATGGTTGGCCAATAGTATCCCATTCTGACAAGTTTCTTGGCTAAGGTCAAACCACTCGAATGAGTTCCACAAATACCACCATGAACCTCTTGTAAGGCTTTTTCAGATTCGTCATGTTCAAGACATCTAAGGAGTGTACCATCAAGACCACGTCGATAAAGGATATTGGCAATTAAGGTATAATGGGATGATTGACGAATGAAATTCTATTTTTGGTTGCGGGATAAATCTGAAGGTAAGATATTATCTTTCAAATAGGTATAAGTCTTTCCATATAAAGGTGAATCAGAACTGATTAAATGACATATGACTTGGGTTTCAGGATTATCATAGGCGGGAGAAAACAATTGTTCCACCAAGAATTCATACTTAGTTTGATCTTCTGAGAGTTGTAATAAGGAAGCAATGGTAGCCATTGCATCTACAACTTTATTATCAATCCTTGATATTTGTGAGAACTTAATAGACACAAAATACTTTTTATAGTCATCCACCATATTCTTGTAAGGTAGCAACTTATCATCTTTGGTTTGATAATCATCATTAATTTGATTAATGACAAGTTGTGAATCACCATAGGCTTGCAGCTCTACAATCCACCATTCCAATGCTATTTTTAATCCTATGAGCAATGCCTCATATTCAACTATGTTATTTGTACAAGGGAACATCAATCGATATGATCGTGAGATGGTATGTCCTTCAGGTGTAACAAAGAGAATCCCTGCCCCCGAGCCATATTGTGTATAAGATCCATCAAAGTATAATGTCCATGATTTCTAAATTGTTGCTATGAAGACATCTGCATCAAGAAACTCAATGTGCATTAGATTTTCTTCTTGTAAAGTTGCTTCAGCTAACTGATATGCAATGACCTGTCCTTTAATAGCTTTTCGATCTACATAGTGAATGTCAAACTCACTTAAGATCATTACCAATTTTGCAAGTCTTCCTGTTAAAGTAGCTCTGCTTAATAAGTATTTTAATGGATCAATTTTTGTTATCAGCTTAACTGTATCAGCCAACATATAATGTCACCACTTTTGAGAAGCAAATACCACTGCAAGGCAAGCTTTTTCAATGAAACTGTAGTTTAACTCATGACTTGTTAAGGTTCTGCTAATATAATATATGGCCCTTTCCTTACCTGTAGAATCTTCTTGTGCTAGCAATGCTCCCAAAGATACTTCTGTTGCTGAAATATAGAGTATAAGTGGCTCTCCTGGAATAGGTGGAATTAAAACTGGTGGCTACGTAAGATATTGCTTGATTTGATTGAATGTTGCTTCACATTTGTCATCCCATTTGAATGGGACATTTTTATGCAATAAATGTGCAAATGGAAAGCTTTTGTCTGCCAGTTGAGCTATAAACCTTCTGATGGACTATAATCTTCCTTGCAATGATCGAATTTGACTGATATTTCGTGGTGGCGGCATGTCCATTATAGCTTGTACTTTTTCTCGATCAACCTCTATACCCTTTTCTGAAACAATGTATCCTAGGAGTTTTGTAGATGTAACGCCGAAGACACATTTCTTTGGATTTAGTTGAACATTGAACTTCTCCATTCTGATAAAGATTTTTGATAAGATTTCCAGGTGTTCTTCTCGTGTATGAGATTTGGCAAGTAGATCATCAACGTAATCTTCCATGAATGTATGCATCATATCATGAAAATTTGTTGTCATTGCTCTTTGATAAGTGGCTCCAGCATTCTTTAACCCAAATGGCATTACATTCCAGCAATAGGTACCCCAAGGGCATGTAAACGCTGTTTTATCTTGATCCTCTGGTGCAATTTTTATGTGGTTTTATCCTGAAAATCCATGCATTAATGAATACATTGCATGGCCAGCAGTTAAATCAACAATCATATCTATGTTAGGCAAAGGAAAGTCATCTTTGGGATAAGCTTTATTTAAATCTCTGAAATCTGTACAAACTCTGATCCTTCCATCTGGCTTTGAAATAGGTACAATATTGGAAATCCATTTGGCATAATCAATAGTTCAAATGAATCCAACATCCAAAAGCTTCTTTAATTCTTCTTTGACCAGTAACGCAACATGTGGATGCATTTTTCTGAGCTTTTGCTTCACAGGTTTTGCCCCTGGTTGAATAGATGAATGATGCATTATCAAATTAGGATCTAACCCTGGCATATCGGCATATGACCAAGCAAAGTTGATTTGATTTTCCTTCAAGAATTCCATGAATTTCAGGACTTCTTCAACTGTTAATGATGCTACAAGTTGCAAAACTTTTGGCTACTCTACTGTACTTATGTTGATTGATTCTGTTGGTTCAATCAAAATAGAAGATCTTTCATGATAATACTTGGGAAGAGTGTCAAGTTTCTCATCCTTCAGTGCCTCAGAAAGGTTTTCACTGTCGGATTCGCTCTTTATTTTTCTCTTTTGTTGATCTATCACTGCCATTGTTCGGTTTTCACCAATAGATCCATCTTTTATTTCATATATTTTGTAGCTAAGAGACTTGACACCCTCCCTATCATGAGTATGAAATTCTTCAATGAAATAATTGTTTTCTTCATTTGAGGAACAAAGGAAATTTATAATGTCCTCGTCATCATTGAATGTGGGAATATGGATAGGTTCGTCAATGTCCCAATCAATAAGTTCTGGATAAACTAAAGGAATAGGATCATTAGGTTGGGTAAGGTCTTGAATTGTCAAAGTCATGATATGGTTATCATCCTCATGGTATACAAGGTCTATGATGGTATTTTCCTGTTGATTGTCAATCTCATTAGAATCTGATTCATCCTCACTTGAGTCATGATTGCTTTGTAAAAAATAATCAAGTGGAGGCCTTGAGCTTTCTCCTTGTATGAGAATAGGTGCATATTTGTGTATGGTATCAACTTGTTTGTCTCTCCAAAATTCATCATTATAAATGGTGTCCCATTCATATTCATTAGAATCAGTATCTGAACTATTTTGCAATTGGAAAACTGATTCATGAGGTTTGTCTGACACTGATCCTTTTTCATAAGTTGATTGTGTTTGCTGTGAAGTAGAGTCTTCTTTATCTTTTCCATATCCAAGTCCTATTTTATCACTTGAATGCTTTGAAATAGGTTGAATTGGTTCCACAATTCCTTCTCTTCTTTTCCCTATAGGACCATTTCCTTCATAGCCCATCTTCTGCATGATAGCGTACCCCTTACCATATTGTTCTTTAGGTAACTTAATGTGTAAGAGAGAGTCATCTTCATCTTTGTATAGCCAACTTAGGATGTCGCTATCTTCAGCTTCTTCTTCAGTGGTATTAGCTCTAATGAATTTTCCATCAAACTTTGTGATTGGCACAAAAGTTTGAGATGTAGAAGCTATTGCAATCTTTTGATTTGATAAGGTAGGCTACCCATGTGACCTCAGAGAAGGAGGTAAGGTAGAAAGAGATAATGAATATTCACCTACCCCTTTTTCTTTAAACTTTAGCTTAGTATCAAGATTCTTTGTCAATTCTTGCAATTGGACTTGTAAATTGGAAGAAGAAATAGCAAGAGCTTCCCTATTGTGTGGCACAAAGACATCTTGAGTTACTTGAAGATTTGAACAAGTTTGGGTACTATTATAATCAGCTTGTATAGTTATTTCTTGTCCATTATATGGAAACTTGATGCATTGATGATACATTGATGGTACTGCTTGCATATCATGAATCCACGGATGACCCAAAAGTATGTTATAAGAAAGATCTTGATCTAGAACCTGACAAAATGTATTCTTCACAACAGGTCCCACTCTGATAGGCAACAATATCAATCCTTTAGAAGCTCTTTCTTCATCATCATATGCCTTGATAATTATCTTCCTTCGTGGATCAATCTCATTTTCTGATATTCCTAAGGCATTTATTAACTTTAAGGTACACATATTCAAACCAGCTCCTCCATCTATTAATACACGTCTAATATGATGTTTATGGATCATGACTTCAAGATAGAGCGAGGAATTATGTGGATGTGTCATGGAAGCATCATCTTTATCAGAAAATGAAAGACAAGTGGGGGAAGACAAATGTCCCACCATGGCTTGAAATTTGTTTACATCCAAATCAATATCAACAGTTGTATTTACAAGAGCTTCTTCTAAAATATTCTTGTGTATGGGGGATATTTTGAGAAGTTCAAGGATGGAGATTTGAGCTGATGTTTTTCTCAATTGATCAACTAGATTATACTGACTTGGAGAAGAAATAGTTGTTTTAGATGAACTTCCTTTTAGAACAACTTTTGCTTGACCTCTTTTTGCCACATTAACCTATTGATATTCTTGTTTTCCCTGGATTTTGATAACATTTACCCGTTGATCATATGCATAGATGTGACGAATTATATTGTCTTCAACATTATGTATGCTTTTGGCTTTTGTATCCGACGTTTCCCCCTTTTGATAGTTGGGTAAAGGATCTTTAAATGCTTGATGATTGTCATTGGTATGATGTCCCTCAATTGTAATGGTACCATTGTCATTTAAATTTGTACTAGATTTTTCAAAGCTTGACAATTGTTCATTCTATGACCCTTACATCGATGATAATTACAATAATATGAGTCATTCCATGATGGTGGTTTGACTCGTGGCTCATAATCTCTTTGTGGAGGTAAGGTGATAACCTTATTATCAAGAAGCTCCTTGAGAGCAGACTCAAGAGATTGACCCAAAGCAGTAAAATTCTGTCGATTTGAAAAGAATGAAGGTCTGGACAGATTTGATGTTTGGGTATTGCCAAGATTATTATTGAAATTACCATGATTTTGATTGGTATTTTGATTGGTCATACTTTCTTACTTAGAGGTTTGTCCTTGTTGATTGTTGTTTCCTTGTTGAGTGGTATTTGCTTGTTGATTGTTTCGAGGAGCACTTCATAGATTGAAAATAGATGGTCTTGTTCGTAAATTATTTGCATCCACTATACCATCATTGACAACATTTTTGTTTCTGTTCCAAAACCTTGTTTTATCATTTTGATTCGATGTACTCGGATTATCAAGTTTTATCACTCCCCTTTTAACCAAGGCCCCTTCAATAGTGATTGTGTTTTCAATCAATTTTTCAAAGTTATGAGGACAATGAAGGTTAAGCCAATAGCTTAATTCTTGATCAAGGCTATTGATAAAGATATCCATCTTTTCCTTTTCAGGAATAGGACGGGAATATCGTGCAAATAACCTTCTCCACCTTTTCAAGAATGTAGTGAAGGGTTCTCCTACTTTTTGTTTCACTTTACAAAGATCAAGCATTGTTATCTGGTGTTGAATGTTGTAGGAGTATTGTGATATAAATTGATTTATCAACTCCTCAAAATTTTTGATGGGTGGAGTGATTTTTGAAAGCCACTCCATGGATTGTACACCTAGACTTCGTGGAAATAATCGCATTAAGTAGGTATCATCATAGGCAAATTCAAGACTCATGTTTCGGAAATCCCTCACATGGTCAATAGGATCAATTTTTCCATTATACCTATCATACTTAGGAATTTCGCAATGTTTTGGAAATGGGATCATTTGAAGAATCCTATCAAATGGATAAGGAGATATGTTTTCCAAAACATATTTCTTTGTTGTACCCCCTTGCATCTCTTTTATTTTCCCTTATAATTCTTTTATCTGTTGATTAAGAGCACTAAAGTTAGTAGGAGGAGTTTCAGGACTTTGTTTAATCCCTTCTATGTCGAAATTGTGAGGTAACTTAGCTCCTTGATTAGCTAATGAAAGAAAGTATCACTCTTTGTTTCATTCTAAAATCATTTCCATAAGGGTATGGAATTGGGGATCTTGTTCTGCTTCTTGAAGTTTTTCTTCTGTTAACTCATCAAGATTAAATGTTTCCTCTTCTTTTTCAGTATGGTCTCCCATTTTACTTGTAGTGGTTTCTCCCTCGTCTTTTTTCATTTGTTTTTGAGATCTCATGAAGATAGGCATAAGTTTTGCTCCAATTTCTACTCACTTTTGATCAAAAGAGTGAAATAGTGCAATTTATGTGATATATATGAAAGTCAGGATAGAATGAAGATTCTATGACTTACACAAAATTTCTAATCTTTAGCTTGTGTTGTTCCCTAAGTGAAAGGATGAAAATCCTATTTAGCGGGAGTGTAAGCAAAAGATCAAGAAAAGGATGATTTTGCACTTTATGAAGTTTTGATCATGGCTTTGTAAAAGGATGGTTTTTATTATGGATGCCTAATGTATTCTAAGTTCTCTATTGCAAAATCTGATTTGGACGAGTAGAATATTCAATTGCAGGTTGGGGAATATAACTGAAACGAATGCATTGACTATGGTTATGCCTTTGAGAAAGAGCTCTTCTTTGAAAGTAAGCTTTTGAATACAAAGGTTCTATGGCATAATCATCTGAAAGACCTCTAACACAATCATGATACCTATGAAGAAATGTTCTATATTTAAGTAAAATTTTTCGGCTTTGATACAAGAATCGTTGCTTCTTCAATAGTTTCTTGTGGTTGAGGGGTTTCTTTGGCTTCTTAATCCTTTTGAAAACGGATTTCTTTACAAACGTTGTGGATTTCCAATCTCGTAACATGAGATTAATCAATGTGATAGTGAGTGTTTTGGATGATCTTATCTGAATTAGTGTATTGAAAACACATCAAACAATTTGTAAAATAGTTGTCTTAAGTCCTATGCTAAACATCAAGTGTATAATCAAAATGTTGTTCAAAAAGTGTTTTAACGGGTTTTACACATGATAAGCACTTCAAACAGACTCACTCTTAGTTCTCAAGTAGGTCATCATAGTAATCAACAGCCCACATCTTAGAACTGTGTCGACTCACACAGCCATGTCACCCCCGAAAGGGTGCCCATGTTTTTGTCTTTTCCAGGTGCGTACTTAGAGTGACAGAAGTGGATACCAGATCCCCTGAGCAAACAATCCTTGGTACTTATATGGTGAGTATCTTGGGGGTAGATTCTTCCCTCCCCTACACTATGATTAATATAATGTTCGGAAACTAACTCGGTAAGATAGTACACTAAGTTCTTAATAAGGGTTTATGTTCAGTGCGGCAAATGATAGACTCCCTCGAGAGACCTCCCTACCTTTAGAACAAAGGGTTTGGGGATGGTTATCAATGCACACTACTGTCGAATGGTATTTTCATCAACCATCCGCATTTGATTATAGTGGGTTGGAAAACTTGGCTGTAGTTGTTCCCACTTAGGTTGTTCCCGTAGGGTGAGTACTTTTTCCCACTACGGCAGGCCTTCTAAGAGGTGCTAATAAAACAAGAAATTACAAAAAAGGAAATAGGTGAGTTTGGCATTTTGATCACCCAGTTAAGGGGAGAGCATAGGCCTATCACCAAAAACAAAGCAAACAACAGTTTATTTAAGGCCCAAAAATAAAGGTTTTCTATGCTAAGTGAAGATTTTGCTTCACACAAACAGAAAATTCTTTTTAGCCAAAAAAATAAAGTGTGGAATGTCTACCCTAGGATTGCTTCATTTTACCTTAAATGTATACCCTAGGATTGCTTCTTTTTACCTTAAATGTCTACCCTAGGATTGCTTCTTTTTACCTTAAATGTCTACCCTAGGATTGCTTCTTTTTACCTTTAAAACTACTAACTGTCCACGGTTGCGTCAGATTTAGTTAAATTGTTTAATCATTGCAAATTACAACTTGCAGAATTGTGCTATAATAGAGGTTATGGGCACTGCAAAAATCCTTAAAGGCGCTGCAAAACTAATTAAGAGCACTGTAAAACATTTTACGGGCGCTGCAAGAAATATCACGGGCGCTGCAAAAGTCTTTATGTGCACTGCAAGACATATCATGGGCACTGCAAAAATCTTTATGGGTGCTGCAAAAGACCTCAAATGTGCTAAACTGGGTGTTGAAGTTTCAAAGATGTGTTTCCTGCAATATTCTGCTGTTTTTATCTATAACCTGTCAAAAGAAACTGCAAAAAGATATGATAAACAAGGGCAAGAGCCCCACGGTGGGCGCCAAAAATGTGTTAATGTTTATATGAGCAATCTAAATGAAAACAAAACACAAAATGAAACATTAAACCAAAGAAGACTAAATGAATTGAATTCAAATGAAACAAAGAGAATTTCTTCAGAGCCGTTTCATTTTCCTCTATCTCCAGGGATTTGAAGCTGCTGGCTCTCAGATTTTGTGTAAGGTCAGCTTCTCCGAATGGCAACCTATAGAATGAGTATGCAAAAAGGAAAATGCTTCTCTATCCTATATGATGGTGGAGTGAAATTTGCTGATACGGATATGGACAGGGGCTGTGAATTATGCACAGGGGTTGTAAAAGGAAGATGTCATGATTCCTAACTGCTATTGCTATGCTACGAAAATACTATGAATACTATGAATGCTATGAATGCTATGAATACTTATGCTACTTGAAATTTGACTATAATTTTCCTGCTTAAAACTTCTATATCATTTGGAGTACCCGGCAGTCATATTTATAGCTTTTTGTAGGCATAATCCTGGCTGGCAAGAATCTACGGCTATGAGATTGTCTGGTAGATTTGAAAGGAGAGAGATGGAGAGGTTGAGAAGAAGATGGAAGAGGTTGAGAGGTTGGAGAGAAGGATGGATTCCTGTCTTCAACCCACGGGAACAAGCCTGCATAGAAACATAGAAAATTAAATTTTCTGTTTTGACCATTTGCTTCCCGGGTGTTGAAGATAATCCCCAAATTAAATAAATAAATAAATTTATTTAATTTCATTTAATGAATTTTGATTTTTGATTTTAAAAACTATGAAAGATTTAATTAAATATTTTGAGATATTTAATTATGATATGACTTTAGAAGAATATGAAATATTAGAAGAACTAATTAAATATTTTGGAATATTTAATTATGAATGGATATTAGAATCAAATAAGTGGAATTAATTAAATATTTGAAATATTTAATTATAAATGATATTCAGAAGAAAAGAAGAATATTTTAATCTTTATTTGAATAAAATATTCAAACTAAGATTATATGATAATTAATATAAATAAATCGTAATATTTATTTAATTAATTAAGAAATAAATACGGAAAGATGATTAAATAAACTTATTTATTTAATCGAAATGAAATAATGGATAATATAAATAAATTATTTAAATTTATTTATACATAGATGGAATTCAAAGATTTAATTAAATATTGAAAATATTTAATTAATTACCAGACAATGTGATGTGACCATTTTTAGGTGTATACAGTATCAATGCCCCCTCGGGAAATTTTTCAAATTTTGGGTTAGCAACAAATTTTTTTTGTAAAGGGTCCTGATAAGTCAATGTAATAACCAGAAAAGCGAGGCAGACAATTTTGGATTCTGACATGTTTAAGTCAACCAACGGGGTGGTCAAACCTAGTCAAATAAGCATTAAGTAATAACTGAGTTCAGAAATCTCATTTTGACCTTATAAATAGATTGACAAATGAGTAAAAGTCAATTCATTCTTACTATTCACCTTGCGAATTTTGAGAGCTTAGAGCAAAAAACATAGCAGCGACGATGGTGATTCTAGTGTCAGAGCATCGCGGCAAGATTGTGCAGACATTCTGATGGCTAGAGGGCTTGGAGCCAGTGGTATGTACCCTTGTCCTACTTTGTAATTTTTTTGTTTTGCGTGTCATACATAAGTTTCTAGGACAAACAACAAATGTACCATGATGCATATGCATTCGCGTAAGCCGCATTCGTCTTGGCATTCGATGCAATTGATGCGTTGCGATGCAAATGACATTGTAAATTAGAGGAGACCGAAGTTTGCACGACATTTGCAAAAAATTGTGATGCATTCGCCATTACGGGCCGCATTTGACAGCTGGAATGCCGCATTCGCTTTTTTGTGATGTAATTGACTATTTAAGTGATGCATTTGATTTCTTGTGACGCATTCAATTTATTGCGATGCATTCGATTTATTGCAACACAACTGTCAATCCGATGACACAAATACTCTGTCATGATGCATTTGATCAATTAAACGATGTAATTGTCATGTTGCGACGCATGTGAATATTTAAACGATGCACTCGATGTTCTGCAACGCATGTACTGTCAACGCGACACATTTGACTTTGACTTTCGCTAGGGCTAATTTGAATACTTGTGAAATTTGAATGCTTTTGATGATACTGACACATTGTTCGGCTGTTGCAGAGGCAGTTTGCCCCAATTTACACCTGAGAGAGCAGACTGACTACATTCTGGTTTGCTGACTAGCTTACTCTGAGGGAGTGACAACAATTGATACGGCTAGGTCTATTTTATGTCACCTATATGCCCGTTGTTCAGGCGAATAGGGGACTGTTGACCGCACTGTGTGAGCTCTGGCATTCAGAGACATGCTCTTTCCACCTATTGATAGGTGAGGTGACCATTACATTGGAGGATGTGTACCGCATCCTATGAGTGTCGATCTGAGGAGAGCGGATCATTTACGACCCTCATCATGGTGAGCAGACCTTCAAGACCTACTACCAAGATAATGGTGCAGGACTTGGCATCTAGGGATATGAGATCAGATGGGAGTTCATGGCAGAGCACTATGCTCATTTTGATGCTTTCCTTGCGACTTTGATTGGTGGTCTTTTGATTCCTGACCGTCGGGGACATGGATTCCCGATTGGTTGGGATGAGACATGATAAGACAGTGTATGCCTGGGGCCCGTGTTTATTAGGTACCCTCTACCATCAGCTGCACGAGGTTGCATACAGACGAGCAGAGAGCATCTCATGTGGGATGACATTGATGATGATATGGGCCTGGGAGAATATTGCCATATTTTGCCCACCCATTGAGAGACCATAGTTGGTAGAGGGGATGCCCTATGCTTACTACTATGTAGGTGCCCTACAATAGACACAGATGGGTGAGACCAGTTGGTGGTGGCATAGGATTGACACCATGGTGACATTTATCTGGAGGTCGTACAGAGATTGTGAGCAGTGGGATGATGAGGTGGATCACCTAAGCTTATGTTGACAGTATCGGTACCTGATCGACAGGACGGTGCAAACCTTGCTCATTATAGAGATGTATCTTCCACAACAGGTGCTCAGGCAGTTTAGAGAGTAGTAGGGTGCACCGGTAGGGACAACTGAGTATGCACAGCCTCCAGAGAGTATGCTTGGGGGACAACCATTCTAGTAGCATTTGCAGAGTAGCAAATCAATGGGCTAGGAGCCCAGCCATGGAGATGGAGGGGTGGAGTTTCCAATCTTGGGACTACTATAGATTATGACCTATGGTGGCAGGCACATATACCAGTGCCACTAACAGATCCTGATGGGCCAGCACCTGTGGATAGGCAGTCAGTGATACCTCATGTGCTGAGGGCCAGGTGAGGAGGCAGGGATGGTGACAGGGGCAGAGGTCGGGGGAGGGATGGAGGTAGGGATAGGGGTAGGGGTAGAGATGTAGGTAGGGATGGGGGCAGAGATGGAGGCCAGGGTGGGGATGATGGAGATGACAGAGATGATGGAGGAGACGGCAGGAGGCAGAGGCGAGACGGTCAGAGATAGGGCCGAAGGGTGTGACAACACATGGCTAGGGCGCCATTAGATGCCATCCCAGAGGTTTCCGAGGAGGGTGAGAGAGGAGGTGGAGCAGCCACGACAGGAGGGGGAGGAGGAGAGACATGAAGAGGATGTGGCAGAGGAGGGGAGACATGAGGAAGATGTGGTAGAGGAGAGACATGAGGAGGATGTGGCAATGGAGGAGAGACATGAGGAGGATGTGGAAGAGGAGTAGTCGAGGTAGGAGGAGGCTGTGGGGGTGGCAGATGATGGGGCCGACGGCGATGATGAGGAGATGATACCATGGATGAGGCCGAGAGACTCCTTAGATGGCGGATGGTAGAGGGTGAGGAGGAGACACCTTCTAGTTCGGCATTGCCCCATGATGCCACGACCGACCAGAGGGTGACAGACTTACAGAGGAGACTGGATGAGAGCATGGCTCAGGTCAGAGCCTTACAGTCAGAGCTAGAGGTAGCTTAGGTAGAGCGAGATTAGGCAATGATCTGCCAACAAGACTCTGCTTAGTAGTGTACACAATTTGTGGCATTATGCACCGGGCCTACTGGGGATATGGCTCGTGAGTTAGCCAGGGCGAGCACGAGGCTGGGTCAGTACAGGACCTTATATGAGCAGGTAGTGCCCCTCGAGCAATAAGATCGTACATTGTCGTGGTCACAGATGAGGACAGGTAGTGGACATAGATCAGGGAGTGCCAACGGCAGCTGGAGTCATACTAGTGCAGGAGGGTCTACCTCTTCAAGGCACATATTAGGGCATAGGTCCCACCACTGCCACAGGCATACCTCGAGTCACCACTCGAGCCACAGTCACAGGTCCATTGGTTCAGTGCAGAGGTAGCCACCAGTGGTAGATCCGTCTGCTTCTCAGAGTCAGGCAGTAGTGACATCACAGTTGTCCATTATCGTGGAGATGATGCCTTCATTCGTAGTTCCACCGGTAGCGCAGAAAGAGGTTGCTATAGGTTTGCCTATCATTTCAATGCCAATGACAGAGCTTCTGCCTCCACCCTCTTTTCCACGAGGGGATGATGAGAGTCTACGCTAGGGGCATGCTTGTTATTATGACACATTATGTATATTATTGAGCCTATGAGCTCCATTTTTGGGATATCTGTTGACTCTATCCTGTGACATTGTACATTTTTGGGATGGTATTTATATGATGATGTAGTTTTGTTGTGGCCTATATGTATGTTATGTGATGTTATTTGATATATGTATATGATGTGATGTCCTATGTATGATGCTTAATTTATGATGCCATGTATTTCCTATGATGTGTGCTTATGATTATGATGCCATGATGATGATAATAATATGCACAATGTATTTATGAAATGGGTGTAATGTTGATGATTATGTTAATGCACTTTTTGTGATTATGTAAATGCTATGGATGATGTATGTATGGACCTAATGCAATATTTATATGATCATGTATGCACTTAAGTTTTTGTATGTCATAGGATATCATCATGAGATGGATGAAAGAAGATGACTAGACTGATGATAGAAGGCGACCAGACCGATGAGAGAAGAGGACCAACCGACAAAGATGCATGTTAGTTCCTAAACCAAATCCTTCAAAACTTTTCCATAGGACTTTAATATTTATTTCTCTTAGTCATCATTGGGAAAACTTTTGTAATGGCTAACAAACACCATGATATGACATAGATCAAGGTGTGTAAGGTCATACCATAACATAAGACAAGCAGTCACAGATGAGGATGATCATGATTCAGACTAAAAGCACAATTGCCCTAGTCTCTTTGTCATAATCAACCACAAGTAGAAAAGACAAAGGCAATTCATGAAACGTTGTTGCTTCTCTAAATCTTGTTTCCAGGACATCCTTGAGAAACTAGCAACATGATTGCTAAAAATATAACAAAATAGAGCCCTTATCATGATACGCCATTGTTTTTCTAAATCCCAGAATCAGGACCTCGCTGAGAAACTAGTAGTCATGCGTGTCAATCATCATGATATGTTGCTGCTTCTCTAAATCCTTTTAGTGGGATCTCACTGAAAAAACTAATAACATGATAAAAATCCAAAAGACAGGTGTCAAATGGTTGCCAAGTGCATCTAGATATCCATTGTTCTGATGTTAAGATGCCATGTTTGATAATGTCGAGATGCCAAAATGTTTAAAGTCTTGATGATGTTTAGATGAAAAATGTTGAGAATTGTCGAATTCAGGAAGGAAACATCCTGAATAATGTTGACGTTGAGAGGATTTGATCCCTAATAGTCGAAAGGGGTCCCTCGAAATGATGATGCCTAGGAAGGACACATCCTAAGGCATAGATGATAGAGTTGGTTCTTCAGATGGACACATCTAAAGAATACTGATGTCAAGAGGAGTGATCCTTAGATGTTAAGAGGATTGCTCAAAATGTCGAATGACAACGATGATGCCTAGGAAGGACACATCCTAAGGCATGAATGACAGAGATTATCTTGCAGAAGGACACATCTGAAGGTTAAGTAGGAGTTGTCAGTTTGATAGGTTATGATGATTTGACTTGTTTTGACTAAGTTTGACTTGTGTTGACCATATGTTGCTATTGTCATGATGATATGTGTCAATGAGATTGTCATGATGTGATAAATGATTGTCATAATTTACTTTATGAGTTCTATTCATTTTGGAAAGATTTGCTTTGTCCTGAATACTTTTTGATGTGTGTGCTAGTGTGATGCCATGAACCCTAATGGACTGACCTAGTGTGGCCTCGAGGGCTCATCGACAGATGCCCTTGCCTACGTCATGCACTCAGAGACCTCGTAGTTCGACATGACCAATGACTTTGTATTGATGACCGAAGATTGTGCCATGATTTTATTTTGACAAACCTAAAAGGACTGACCTAATGTCTCAGGGACTCAAAAATCAGTCTTGCCTATGTAGCAAATGCACAGACACAATGTAGTTCAATCAAACGATAAATACTTGACTGATTGACAGGACCAATTTCGATCAGAGATGATCCTGCGTTGGACATTTCATGGTGGTTTTCTTTAGGATATTTTCAATTTTTAGGTCTTTCTTTAGGGAATTTTATGATGTTGCTACCTTTTTTCATAACTTTTTGCTATGTTTTTGTTTTTTTTTGAACATTTTCAATGTTTAGGTCTTTTTTCAAGACATTTTTCCAATTGCCAAAGCCATATGTGATATCCACTGCAGTTATATGATTTGAATTTTTCCCCCAGTTAGGTCCAAGACTTAGCCAACTTTAAGGAACATGGACGAGATGCTGCTGGTTTACTAGGTGGACAGTCATTAGGACTTGATTTCAATCATTTATCAACCATGAAAGGAAGGGTATAATGTCATGTCGATTGGTGTGATAATGGTGTGAGTTGTCTTTCATCCTAGGCCAAGGCAGACAAAGTGACAGTAGATGGTAGAGAAATGATTGATTACGCATGGCGCTTGTTTGCCAGATTTTCACCATGGTATTTATCCAAAGCACTTGTTTTCCAGGTTTTCACTGTTGGAAAAAAATTTTCTCTTTACTATTTTGTCATTTTTCTTATTTTTTTGTTGTTTCCAAGACGCCTGTTTTCCAAGTTTTCATCAAGGTAACGATGTTTTTATCATTTTTTAATTTTTTGTATTTTTATGGTTTTTCCAGCTCGATCTCCTAATGCTATGCGTAGAACTTCCAGAGATGTAGACTGTTGATAGGCTCTATTAATTTTTCTCCATCTGGAGTCACCAGCTGATAAGCTCTAGAACCAAAAGAAGATATGATGACATAAGGACCCAACTAGTTTGGTTCAAACTTTCCTGGCTTTTCTCTGTCAGCTTGGTTCTTAGGGTTCTGCATTAGGACTAAATCACCAATGTCAAATTTCCTAACCATGACTCTCTTATTGTAACTACGACAGAGACAGTTCTGATATGCTTGTAGATGGTTCAGGGAATTTTGTCTTCTTTCTTCCAGCATTTCCAGCTCATGCAAGCGTGACTGTCTGTACTCTTCTTCATCAGTTACACCCTTCACAATAATTAATCACAATGAATCCACAATGGAAACTTAAACAAGAATGATTATACCAGATTCCTCGTTGAAGTTTTCTTGATTCACCTCCATAGCATCTTCTAATTTGCAGTGTATGATTGATACCCTCAGATCGAGTGTGTGAGCAATTTGACTATGCCATTGTCCTATGCAAGTTTTGAAGGATTTAATTATATTATGCCTATGTCAATGATAAATGATAAATGACTATGAATGATAAATGACTATAATTCCTATAATAATGAAGTGGTCTCCAAATTATGAACAAAATTGACATTTTATAGAAAACGTAATTTTGAATGGATGGACGAGATCAACTCTTGACAGAAACCTAAAGTCAGAGGATGAGATTCAATCTGATAATCCCTAATCAGGGTTAGGGTAAAATCCTTAAATGAGTGGTCAAGATGTTATCTAAGAAAATCAGATCGACGGTGGAGAAAAGATGAGATAATTAATTTCAAAAATAAAGATTTTCAAAATTAAGAAGATAAAGATAGCCTACTTTGTGAGATTTGAAAAATCAGATAAAAGATGGACTGAAAAGCAATTTTGATAAAATCAAGAACTTGCTTGCTTTATTTGATTTTTGGATGAAAGCTACCAATTTGAATTAAATCAACTCAAAATATAGATTTTGTGAGACAAATAAATAACCTTTTTTAGATTATTTACCAAAATGGACTGTCAGTTAAAATTGTGATGACATTTTAAATAATTTCATTTATTTAAAATGAGAGGAATATTAATTTTGTCAATATAATAATTAAAGATAATTATTTAATTTAGAAGATATGATTAAGAATTAAATAAATTAATGAATTTATTTAATTGTGAGGATTAGTGACATTAAATAAATAAATGAAATTTATTTATTTAAAAATCAAGAAGAATTAATGAATAAAGACAATTAAACAAATTTAGAAATTTATTTAATTAGAGGAAGACTTAGACAATTAATGACATATTTAATAAATAAATAAAATTTGTTTATTTAATAATCATGAAGAATAAAAGAGACAAAATAAGCCTGATGGAGATGGCGCGCGTGTCTGCTACGCGAAGAGCCGAGCTAGGGCATTCGAGCCCTAGCTCGTGAGAGCTTTTTCTCTGTTCCTGCGCGACTGGGGTGGGATCTGTTGGGCATTTCGGGGGGCAGTGTTCTGTGCGGATTGTTCTTTGTCCGGGTCTTGGTTTGCTTGCAGGGATACGCGGCCAGGGCTCTATTTGGGTCTGTGTTTTCTGTCCGCCCGTGGCTTCCTTGGTGGGTTGTGCTGGGCGCTAGTTCTTGGGGCCTCGGTGGCGGTGATTGCCCTTGTATGCTCGGTTTGGCTGTTGGGGAATGGTTTTGGGGTGAACGGAGGGTAAGGGGTTGTTGTTCCCTCTGAAGCTGCGTGATAGGGTGGGGTGGGCAGCGTTGTGGTTGGTGGAAGGGTTGGTGCTTGGTGGAAGGGTTGGTGTGTGGCGTTATTGGATTGGGTTTGGCTTTTGCTGCCACAATGTCTATGGGAGAGGCCTCGCAGGGCCCTTCTGGCATGGACTTTCGTTCCGCGATTGGCTCAAAGTCGCCAGTGCATGCAACAAAATTTATTGACAATAGCCTTTTCTCTCATGACTCGATAGATGGCGGTGTTCGCATGTCAGGGGGATCCCGCATCACTAAAGTTAATGGATGCCTTGAGCGGTGTAAAGAGAGACCTACGCTGGTAATTCCACCTGAGATGATAGCTGAAGATATCGACTATTATTCCAGACATTCCTTATACTGCAAATTTTTGGGGATGAGGGTTTCCCCTCAATTTTTGGTGTCTTGGGCCCGACGGACCTGGTCGCCGGAGGGTGAAATGGACATTATGTTGCTGGCTAACAATTACTTTATGGTTACTTTTGACTGCATGGCGGACCGGAATAGGGTCTTTGAGGGTGGTCCCTATTTTTATAACCAAGTGGGGTTGTTCATCAAGCCCTGGCATGCGGGTTTCAACCCTTCGGTGGAGCTTCCGAATCGGGTTCCGGTTTGGGTCAGACTTCCTCGACTTCCAGTGGAATGCTGTCGTGATGATATTCTGCAACTGATAGCAGCTTTGCTTGGAAAACCTGTCGGCTCCTCTCAACAAACTCTGGATAGAAAGGTAATGACTTATGCCCGCATCTGTGTCGAAATTGATTTGGGTAAACCCTTGCCAGACTCTATAGATATGTGTGTAGGCTCTTACTCTTGGGTGCAGTATTTGGATTATGAGACTCTTCCATTCCGTTGTCGTCTGTGTCATGAATATGGTCACTTGCTGCGTCGGTGTCCAAAGGCTAGGCCTGTGGTGCCACCTTCGCCTCAGGTTCCTCGCAACCCTCCTATGACTGACAAGGGGAAGGATCATATCCCTGGTGATGGGGAAGATGCAGATGGTTTTGTACCTGTCAAGGGGCGTAACCGGAATAGGGGTCAAAAGAGGACCTTGAATGAGAGACAGGAGGAGGATACTTTTAACAGATTCGAGGTGTTAGATGATCTTAGCCAGCAAGAAGTGAATCCGGGATTGGTAAACCTTGATCTTGGAACTCTGAGTACAGGACAGAATGGTCTTGTCTCTGAGGCTGCCCAGGATGCAATGGATGGTGATGGCTCTCAGATGGTCACGGATCTTCATTTGGGTGTTCTAGCGGAGTCAGTTCCAGTGGCTGAGTTGAAGAAGGTTGGTGGGAATGGGCCTCCTCCGGGGTCAAGTGATGGTGTTGTTATCGGGAGGAGTGTCAAGTCTCCATCTCCTTTGGGTATTCACCAAAAGGACCTAAAAAAAGGGGGGGGAGAGAAATCTTCCAAGCTTGGTCGTAAGAAGGACTTGGAAAAGATTAAATTAACAGGGGAAAACTTGGTGGAGTCGGGGTCGGTCAAGACTTTGGATTCTCACTTCTTGAACTCCCTAAAATGATTGTTTTATCATGGAATGTGAGGGGCTTGAACAGTGGCCCTCGACAAAAAGCTGTTCGCGATTTGATTAGAAGTAATGTTCCTGATGTTCTTTTCCTGCAGGAGACTAAGTTGTCGATTGAGGATATGATAGGTATGATGCCCAAGTTATGGGGGAGTGGTGAGTGCCAGTGCGTTGGTGCTCTTGGTTCTGCCGGGGGTGTGGCCTGTTTATGGAACCCTCGGAAGGTTCGCCCTCTCTGGTGGATGTCCTTTAAGTCTTCCATTTCTATGGTGGCTTCTTGGTTTGAAACGGGAGAGTCTATTCTTTTCTCTAATATTTATGCACCTGTTGATCTTCCTGGCAAACAGTTGCTATGGTCCCATATTGCGTATGTGCGTAGCATGGCTCCTCTTCATCCGTGGATTATGGCTGGTGACTTCAATGCCATTGCTGAGTTGGCTGAGAAGCGTGGAGGTAATGCAAGGTTGGACCCCTCGGCACTTCTTCTGCAAGAAAACATCTCTACCTTGAATTTGGTTGACATCAAGCCCAGTAATGGTCGGTTCACTTGGAACAACCGGAGGACAGGGGTTAACAGCATTTCAGAAAGGTTGGATCGCTTCCTGGTTTCCTGCTATTGGATTGGTGGCTTGTGGTCCGCTTGCTCCAAAATCTTGGATTGGAGAGGTTCGGATCATTGGCCCATTAAGCTTGCCATTTCTTCTGCCCGTGTGCCTCGTACTCCTTCCTTCAAGTTTCAGCTCATGTGGTTGCGGGACCCTTCTTTACATGCCCATGTGGCGGATTGGTGGAAGGTTGGCAGACCTTCATATGGTACGGCAATGTATACTTTTGCTAAATTACTTCAATTTACCAAATCTCAGCTCAAACGGTGGAATAGACAATGCTTCGGCAATATTTTCCATGATAAGGCTCGTGCTCAAGCTGATTTGGATGGCATCACAAGGGTGATCAGGGAAGAGGGAGTGACGGTTGGCTTGCTCCAGGATGAAGCCAGGGCTCTTAAGGTGCTGGAGGAGTGTGAGTTGAGAGAGGAAATATTTTGGAAGCAGAAGGCCAGAATTGAGTGGCTTCAAGAAGGAGATAAAAATACTGCTTTCTTCTTTAACTCGGTAAAAGCCAGGAGGCAAGGTAATTCCATTTCAGTTCTGGTTAATGAAAGAGGTGAGCAGCTCTCTTCCTCTCAGGAAATCTCGAATGAAGCTGTGCAGTATTTTGAATCTTTATTTAGGGAGGATGGGCATGGTGGATCTATTGAGGAGGTTCAGGTTCTTTCCTGTATTCCGTCTTTGGTCACAAGGGAAATGAATGAGCATCTCATGGGTGATGTTTCTTTGGAGGAGTTGGAGGCGACTGTGTTCCAGATGAAGAAAGGGAAGGCTCCTGGCCCTGATGGCTTCCCGATTGAATTCTTTCAAGAATTCTGGGATATTATTAAGTTGGACTTATTGGCTGTTGTTAAGGAGTCCCAGAAGAACAAGCAGATGTTACGGGCTTTGAATGCTACTTTTCTTGCCCTCATACCTAAATGTGAGGAGGCGGATAGGTTAAGTCATTTTAGACCTATTTCCTTGTGCAATGTGATTTACAAAATTATCTCCAAACTGATTGCTGAGAGATTAAAAAAGTGGTTGAAAATGTTGATCTCGGAGGAGCAGAGTGGTTTTGTGGAAGGCAGGCAAATTTTGGATGGGGTTGTTATCGCTTCTGAAACCATTCACTCAATGGCTAGCTCCAATGATAAGGCGATGTTCATCAAGTTAGATATGGCTAAGGCCTATGACCGTGTCCGGTGGTCCTTCCTCCAGCGGATGCTTGGCGCTTTTGGGTTTGGAAATGAATGGATTCAGTGGGTTATGAGTTGCGTTACCTCTGTTTCCTTCTCTGTGTTAACTAATGGGGAGCATTCTAAACTTTTTGGAGCTTCTCGGGGGTTGCGTCAGGGGGATCCCCTTTCTCCGTATTTATTTATTCTTCTTGTTGAAGGTTTGGGGCGTCTGATAAGAAGGAATGTCGACTTGGGTATTATTCAGGGGTGGCGGTGGGGAGGCGATTTGCCTCCGCAATCCCATTTACAGTTTGTGGATGACACGGCTCTGATGGGTATGGCTACTATTAGGGAAGCTACCACTTTGCGCAAGGTGTTGGATGTGTATCTTGCTGCCTCAGGTCAACGGATTAATGAGGATAAGTCCTCCATCTTCTTCTTTAACACCCCTGGGCCCATTCAGCGGAGGATTGCCCATATCTTGAGATTTCAAATTGGAGGGTTTCCTTTGATCTATCTTGGTGTGCCTATCTCTGCTGGTAGGCTGCCTAAAGATTCTTGGCAGAATATTTTGGATAAATTTCGGGTGAAAGTTAATCACTGGACTCATAGGTGGCTATCCTTTGCTGGCCGTATTCAGTTGCTCAAGTCGGTGGTGCAGGCTCTTCCCACATACAGATGTATGCTTCAGGTGGCCCCGATGGGTTTTCTTAAGGATTTAGACGCTTTAGCCAGGAAGTTTCTTTGGGCTGGTAACTTGTTGTCTTCAAAGTGGAGCCTTGTTAGCTGGGATACTGTTTGTAGCCCGCGTCAGTTGGGTGGTCTCGGGTTAAGGCAGTCATCCTTGACCGGGGAGGCTCTGGCTGCTAAACTGTATTGGAGATGGTGTGTGGAGCAGGATCAAATTTGGGCTAGGATCTTATCTCATAAATACTTCCCTGGGGCTGCTTGGCAGGATATTCCCAGATTTCCCTTGGAGGGGAGAGGCTCGATGATTTGGAGTACACTTAAGAAAGGTGCTACACTTGTTAAGGATGGCCTTTTCTGGATATGTAGGGGGGGGTCGTCGGCTCACTTCTGGTCTGATTCTTGGGATGGATTTCCTCCCATTACTTCTCAGTTCCCTAATTTGTTGATGCTGAGCCAGAGGTTTCTTGAGGCTGGTTGGTCTAGGGTGAGTGACTTTATGGCCTTCTCTGATAATGACCAACTGGTGTTGGCGAGATGGAAGCGACTTGATGAATGGCCGGATGTTGGATTGAAGGAAGAATGCATAGAGCTTCATAATATCCTTTCTAGAAGGCGATGCAGTTCCCTCCGGGATGGGGATGTCCTCTCTTGGTCCCCTAATCCTAAGGGGGTCTATTCTGTTGCTTCTGGGTATCAGGTTTTGTTAGCTCGTAAGCTGGAAGAGGTGGAGGTTCCCTGGTGGAAGAGAGTGTGGAATAACTTTTCTTGGCCAAAGTGTAATTGTTTTGTTTGGACCTTAGCTCGGAACAGATGTTTGACGTGGGACAACATTCAGAAGCGTGGATTTCAGGGCCCCTCTATTTGTGTTCTCTGTGGGGGAGGGGAAGAAGAGTCTGCTCATTTGTTCTTTCGTTGCTCCTTTGCTACGCAACTTTGGCATTTCTGGTGGGGAGTGTGGAACAGTACCTGTGTTCATGCCTCCTCTTTAGTTGACTTTTGGAGCAATTTGGGTAGGCCTCCTTCGGTGGCCCCTTTTTTGCAGGATGTGTGGTATGTGGGGCCTACTTTCATCCTGTGGCAGATTTGGCTTGAGAGAAATCGCAGGATTTTTCGTGGTGAGAAAATGGGTGTGCAGCAAGTTTGGCAAAGAATTTTGGGTATGATTCAGGAAACGGTGGCGGCTAAATGTGATGTTGGGTTTCCCCTGGAGAAAGGGGATGCTACAGTGGTGGATAGATTGGGGATTCAAGGGTCGGCTTTGGCGATTGCTAGTCGTAGGCGAGGTCGGAGCCAGCGGCAAAGGGTTCATAGGTTGGGTAGATGGGTGCCCCCTCCAACTGGCGTCTTGAAGATTAACACAGACGGCTCTTCTCGGGGTAATCCTGGGCCTGCTGGGGTTGGGGGGATTGGCAGAGACTTTAGGGGGTCAACGATCTTCTTCTTTTCTGTTCATGAGGGAGTGCAACCCATTAATTTGATGGAAGGTTTGGCAATCTTATACGCCTTTGAGCGGGCGTTTGCCTTGGGATGGCGCAAGGTTATCTGTGAGTCTGATTCGCAAGTCTTGATAAATTTGCTAAAGGAAAGGAAGTCTTCTGGTGTTCACTGGCAGTTGGCTAGGTTGGTTCAACATATTTTGTTGATTAGTTCCAGGATGGAGATGGTGTCCTTTGTTCACATTCCGAGGGAATGGAACAAAGCGGCTGATTGTTTGGCCCGGTGGGCTTCTGAGCACGCTGAGGGTTGGAGTGTTGATGAGTTGGGACAAGTTACTCGGGAGCTCCGCCACGACTTGGAGGGGATTCTTTCTGAAGATGGTAATACTAGGGATGTTGAGTGATGTGGATGTTTGGTTCTTGTATGGTTCTGGTGGTTCTCGGGCTTTGGCCTGTTGATGTGTTGTAATGCTGTTCTCTGATTATTAATAAAGTTTTTACCCCTTTTTATTCAAAAAAAAAAAAATCATGAAGAATAAAAGGACATGAATTAATTAAACAATTGTAAACTATTTAATTAATAGTCGAATGTGGACCAAAGACATAATTAAATGTCTTAATTATGCTAGGACGAAAGTGGTAAAAATAGAGCCTACAGGCCTAGGTCATTTTTAAGTGTCTACACCATGATTATAAAACTAAGATGATTCTAATATGATTCTATAATGATGATTGCTATTTTACTAATATGATAATTGCTCAAATGCTTCTAATTCTATTTCTGTAGAGTAAGATTGCACAAAGTTGGGATCCATTTCCTGTAGAAAGAAGTTGTATTTATAGATTTCTTGGTAGCATATTTGTGATGTGGCAACAAGGGTCTATATTTTATTTGAAGGTGTAAGTGTGGAAAATATAAACTAAATACAATTAAATACACCCTCTTAATGAAACATTGTATCAAGATTAAACATGAATTAAACTAATTTAAAACACAAAAAAGCCTGAAAGCATCTCATTGTCTCCTATCTCGAAAGATTTATCAAATTATAGAAGCTCTCAGATTTATAAGCACCGTAATTGTTTAAAATGCCTATCTAGAGAATGGAATGGATGCTAAATGCAATGATGTTATGACTGCTAATGATTTCTAGGTGATATGATGCTACTGTTTAGTGCTGTCACAATAGTGGTTTACAATTCCTGAGAGGAATGAATTTTAACTGAAATCACATATTTTTAGAAAATATAATGATTTAAGCCTTAAAAAGTTCCATTTTAAGGATTCCAATTGAAGAGGGTTTGATCAAATCACCTTAGATCAAACCCCCTTGGATAGAACCTCGCTAGTTTTAAACCATACCTATAAATGCGTCTCCTTTACACCTATCAAAATGCTGATAAAAAATCACTTTTGATTTAGCTTTTTGGGGATCAAATGAATTCATTTAAAATTTATTTCAAATGATTTATGGTATTCCTTAGAACAAGCTATCCAATGAATATAATTTTAATATGTTTTGGTTTTGTTATGTATTTGTTTTTAAGTTTTATTAAACATAGGTTTTCATCAAAATGAATTTCTTTGTTCTTCACATGTGGAAAAATAGAAGATTATCAAAAAAAAAATATGAACCATATATTGAAGTCCTTGATCCAACAAAAAAAATTAAATTAAATTTTGACATATACAAAAAAATTTACACGTTATACAGTCACGCTGTGTTTGAATTGTAATTTGTTTAATTTTGAAACTTGATTAAGGAAAAATATTCAATAAAAACTATCTAACCAAGTGGGAGCACTAGATATCAGAGTTAAAAATCTAAATTTGAAAGAATTAGAATTTTATCCTTCATGGAAAAAAAGTTGTGTTATACAGTGTGCATCACTTTTTAAAAATGTTGTTTTATGAAAAAAAATCAATTTTTGTGGGAGATGGAAAAAGAAGTGAAATTTGATTCCAAAAATTTTGAAAAAAATATTTTTAGAATCTACAAAAAAAATTGATGAGACTCTAGTTTGCACCATCTTCAAATTCCTCATGGTTTAGCTGCTATAGGTGCCTGAATGTGAAGATTTAGTTAAAAATAATAATTTCAGTGTCTAGTTTGGCCAAAAATTGTAAACCACTATTATGGGATCACCCGTAATGAAGTCTGATGGATGAAAGCTACAGTAAAAAGAAACTATGATGTTGTCATGATATGAAATCTACTGATGCCATGATACTATGATGATACTAAAATGCTAATGCTAAATGATTATGATTGCTTGGTTGTTTGAGTACTAATTCCTGCATAGTAAGTTTGCATAAAGGATGATGATTCTCGGATCATTTTGATGCTTCAGAAGGTTGTATATATAGATTCCCGGCATCACATTTGTACAGGAGTAACACAATAGAGGCTGAGATTAAATTTGAAGATTTTGAATGGTATGAGATGAGAAGGTGGAGTTGATCATGGAGGATTGTTACTCCCCATAAAAATACTAGGCAAGATGAAAGGAAAGATTTGAGGTAGAAGATTAAGAGGATTTCCTGCAGGTTTGTCCCTAAGGCTCTTCCTGTGAATGCCAGTTGTATTAATTAGATTTGAAAAATCTAATTTTATTGGTGAGTGAATAAAATGATTAGATTTATGCATTATTTAAATATTTTTGGTTTATTTAAATTAGCAAAAAGAAAGATAAATAATTTAATAAAAAAAACTATAGAAGTTGTTTATTAAATTAAAATAGAAAGAATATGATAATTAAATTATAGATTTCAGAATATCTTTATTTAATTAAGAAGAAATGTGATAAGATAATTAAATAATACAAAGTATTGAAATTGTGTATTTAATTTAAGATAGAATTAATGGATAAAGTATAGAAGAAATAATAATGATAATAATTAAATAAAACAAAGTATTTAATTTTGTTTATTTAATTAAGAGGGAAATATGATAAGATAGAAGAACTAATAGTGAAGTTAATATAAATAAATATTTCTATTTATTTACTAAGTAGATAAATTTAAGATTAATTAATCAAATAAGTCATATTTAATTAATTAGATTCTCCAAACCATTTTTAGGTATCTACATTTTTCTCCTCTTTGAAGTGATGTGTTTACGCATTGCTTCAAAGAAAATTTTGTGTTGTCGCTACTAATATCGACAAGAAAATTTTTAGAATGCCCCATACATGATTTCAGGTGATTGATGGATATATGCCCCCTCGGGAGATAAATTAATGAATTTTTTATTTTTTATTCTATTTTTTGGAATTTTCAAAATATTTCAATTTTTTATGATTTTTCGATGATTTTATGTAGATTCGATGAAGATTTGATGAAAATATATATATATATATATTTATCTCCCGATAATTGATGTAGAAAGTTGTCCTAGATGAGTTTCAATTAATCTCCCCTCTAAAAAATTAAATCAATGTCATAAAAATCCCTTTTTGAAATAACCTATAAACAGTTAAAAAGGTTCGTTTCAAAATCATTTGTAGATTGTCACTTTTGAAAGTTTGAGAGAGAGATTTTGTGCTACGTGGACCAAGATGTTGATTCCCTTTCACACTCACCATTTTGAGCGTGTTTGACGACATCAGTGGCTGGCCGCATTCGGACCTCCGGTATGTCCATAATTTTTTCTTGGTTTTCGTGTATTTTTCATTTTTTAGTGTATTTTCAATTTTTTATAAAAGAAACTTGTTTTAGCGCTTCAACATTCTGTTGTAGCACATTTTGACTCCATTGTAGTGCTTCTAGGGTCTGTGTTAGTGCTTTTGATCATTTAGCGCTTTAAGAGTCTGTTTTAGCACGTCTATAGTGTAGGTTGGTGGTTTTCGAAGTTTAGCCCTTAGGTCAGCCATTGAAGCACTTCTCTAAAGTAGATTAGCACGTCAAGAGTTTTAGAACTTAGGATAGATTGTGTAGCACTTTTAAGGTTTTTTTTAGCGCATTTCAAGTTTTAGCGCTCTTCTAAAAAACATTAGTGCTTTGACCCAATAAAATGGCACTTTTGATAAAATGGCACTTTGTTTAAATGTAATAGCACTTTTATCTGATGAGATGGCACATTTCTTTGTTTTAGCATTTATAATGTCCTTGTAAGCACATTTATATCAAAGTGTCTATGATTTTCATCAATTTTTTCTTGATGTTCTTGATTTTCGATCGTATTAGCTGTTGGTGTGATATGAATGATTTGTCTAATCAAATACATGATTTTTCGATCTCATGATAGGTGAGGTTTGATGTTTTTTTTTATGATAATTATCCTCATGATAGGTGATTAATAACTAGAATTGGCATACCTCATGATAAGCGAGGTTGATTTGATGTGTTGATGATGACCTCATGATAGGTGAGGTTGATTTGATGCATTGATGATGACGTCATGATAAGTGAGGTTGATTTGATATGTGCTCATGAGATTTGATAAGAATTCTCACCAAGAGATTACTTGATTTGATATGGTATCTTGATGTTATTTGATGATTGACATGAATTTATTGACCTTGATTTTTGTTGTGATAATAGGAGCGATTAGGGAACCTCCAGATTCAAGAGCATTTCCCTTGGACATTTGATCTCATTCCTAGGCTGGCACAGCCTAAGACGGCCATCATCACATGTTGTGGATTGTCTCCTCTTCTTTACATGCCCCATATTAGGATTAATCAGGGTTTGTTGAAAGCTTTAGCTGAGAGGTGGCATAGTGAGCACAACACCTTTCACCTTCCCACTAGAGAGATGACAATCACCCCAGAGGATGTTTGGTGGATCCTACAGCTTCTGATTGTTGGAGATGTTTCCGTATATGATTCGAGAGAGCAGGGTGGGACTGATGCTCTTTGTAGACTGTTTCAAGATGATTGTATTGCAAGAGAGTGGATTTCATGGTGTGATATGGTTGATGCATATGCCACTTTGCCGACAGTACTTGCTGGTTTCATTGGTGGATTCCTTAGTCTTGATCACAAGTCTAAGGGATTTTTAGTTGGTTGGGGCCGAGTTCTGGAGAGCATGGTTGTTCATGGCACCCGATTTGCTTGGGGCATGTGTTTGCTTGCCTAGTTATATCATGATTTACATTCAGTTGTGTATCTCAATTTTTGAAGTTTGTCAGTCGGCATTACCTTGCTTTAGGTATGGGCGTGGGAGCACATAGCTATCACACATCAAATTCTAGTTGGATAGAGGCCACCTAGGAGACCTTATGTATTCTGATATTCTGGCAGGTTTACCCAGTCTAAACTGGGTAAGTTAGAGTATTGGAGGAGAGTTATTGATGATATAGATTATGTGACATGACGTCCCTACCTAGATTGTGATCATTGGGATGATGATGATATGTTCAACTACCATTTCTCTGGTAGTCGATGATCCTGATTGGTCATGCTCGTCGGGTTTTAAAGAGATTCTTGATCAGACATGTCTACAGATAGTATGGGATGGTATAGAGTATCCCTTAGGGTGCCACTCACTATGCTCATCGGCAGTTGGATACAATAGATTGGGGGCCTTGTTTTTCATATGTTGTAGCAGTTCAACAGTTTTACGCTTTACAACCCTTTGTGTGGAACATTCGGGCATATATTGTTGAGGCTCCTCTTATAGCAGATTATGCTGAGTATAGTGCTTTGCATCCATTTCCATGCTTGAATATTCTAGATGAGCCTGCCCCATTACATGGTGAGGAGGATGTTCCTATCACTTGTGGTCATAGACGAAGCAGAGAGGATGTTGGAGGAGTTGAGGTAGAGTATGTTGATGTGGTTGGTGAGGCAGCGGTTGAGACTGAGGTTGATGTTGGGGTAGAGGAGGATGTTTGTGGTGAGAGTAGTGGAGATGAGAGCAGCAGAGATGATAGCAGCAGAGATGAGAGATTTGATAGTGGAGAGGTTGCAGTTGGTTCAGGCCCTGCCTTAGATTTTCTTGGTGAGACTATGCATCGTAAGAGGCAGGTTGTGGGAGATGTTTCAGTGCAGCTATGGATGGCAGATCTTCAGGTGCAGTTAGAGACTGTTCAGGAGCAGCTTCTTCAGACACAAGGTTTATTAGAGCAGACACAGGCTCAAATGCAGGTACAGGCTGAGTTGCATACAAAGACTCTTTCAGTTGTGCAAGCTCAGTTAGTCACAACTCAGTCACAGATTACAACATTGATAGCTGAGAGGGATGTGGCAAGACAAACAATCGGGATAGCTCATGCTCAAGTTACTTTATTGACAACCAAGAGAGATGGGCCTAGGCAGACAATCGGGATAGCTCAGGCTCATGTTACTTCATTGACATCTAAGAGAGATGCGGTCAGGTTTGCAACAGAGGGTGCTCAGGCTTTGGCCAATAGATTACATAGACTAGCAAATGGTACCTCCTTGGCAGATTACATGCGAGAGGTTACTCACATTGGTGAGGAGATTTAGTTTTATAGAGCGAGGTATTATGATGTAGTGCCTTTTGAGCAAAGAGTGAGTTATACAAGTCCCCATTATGGTAGGTCATGATCCAGGACTGTCAGTGCAGGTGTTACGTAATTGTTACCTAGAGATCCCATGGATCCTGGTTCCTCTGGTGGTAGGGGTCCTGATCCTGCTATGCCTACACCATCTGAATCCATCAGCACATGATTTTTTCCATGATGTACCTTGATTGTTCCGATGTACAACCATTATTGATGTTTTATCTCTATTCATTTTAGACATCATTATATACTTGACATTGTGATTTTGATATATATGAGATGTAGTAGATTCTATGGTCCATGATATGTTTTATTTTGATTTTCTGATGGATGCATTTTTTTTTATGTTTATATTCTATGTGATGGTTTTATTGTCATGATGGTATGCTTTGATATGATGTTGTTCTATCTATGATGCAACTAATGGTAATGTATGGATGCATCGTATATGGATACATGATTTATGATGTACATGGATTTATGATGTATATGGATTTATGATTATGGATTGATGTGTGTAGATGATATACTATATGTGATGTAAATGTAAATATATGGATGAAAATGTGGAATGATACTTGTTGTAATAAATTGATGGAATTTATTATCAAATGGATGGATTATATGTGAATATGTGATACAACAAATGGATGAATGTGATGATGGTGATGTATTTTAAGTATAATTGAATGATATAGATATATGTATGTTGAAATGACAATTCAAATGTTTTGAATATATGCAAATGATAATGATGATGCAACCTATATGATTATGATGTTTTTTTTGTAATTTTCAAGTATACTCAGTCTTGTATGAAAAAAAGATAATTTATTTAAGGAATGATTCACCAATTTATTTTATAACAAATACTTTGCAGATATGTCACTATTATGGATGCATTCTACTTTTATTATGCAAATCTATATGTTGGTATAGGCATTTTAACAATACTTTTGTGCTTCTGTATCATCATTGAGCTTTAAAATGTTGAAAGTGAGTACAAGCATCAATGGTATAATATAAACTGATGATGACCTGAGTACTACTTTCATGATTTTTGATATTGCAAGCTAACACAAGCATCAAGGTATAATTAAACTGAGATGACCTAAGCATTTCTTGTGTAAAAATAACAAGAATAAACCACTTTCCTATGTGAATTGGAATGTCATCCATGATACTTTGTAGAGCATTTCCCGTGATGATTCACACAATAATTATGATTAATTCACATACAGCAGACAAAGAAAAATACCATTTCTTCTTCCTAGCTTCTCTAGTTCAACACATCATTGAGTTTACCAAAGAAATGATAACATTGATCAAAAGTACATCATATCTTCCATTTGATTATAGTATTCAATCATTTATTTAGATTAGATCATCCATCCTGATTTTGTGATGTTTTTTGTGTTTTTCGAGATTTTGGATCAAACTAACCTAAAGACCTATCCTAGGGGCCTCGGGGGCTAATCAAAGATTAGCCTTGCCTACATTATATACGTAGAGACCACGTAGTTTGACTGACACAGACACATGTTTTTTGACTTTTTGAGACTGACTTTTATACTTGTTTTTGGATTTTCTATTGTAAACTGGATGTTTGATGCATTTTCGATGATGATAGATATTCCATGTTGGGTTGTGTTTTGATCACTCTTTCTATTGTTTTTGTCCATTTTGTGAAGCTCAAAATTTATGTTGCCCCCAATGATTTTCAGATGTTTCCCCCAAGCCAGGGTGAGATATGACTATGTGATAGGAAATGATAATGGATGTAAAAAAATGACAGAGGAATCAATGACCATGACATGTGTCCAAATAGATGGAAGAGTTGGTTTTAAATCACAAATAGCGCCTGTTTCCAAGTTTTCACTATATGTTTTTATTGCACCTTTTCATTTTTTTATTTTTTTGTAATTTAATGTCTTCTTTTTTTTTGTATTTTTATGTCACTAGGATGCCTGTATGCCAGGTTTTCACCAAGGTAACCATTTCTAGAAACTAATTCATGCACTAAGTGATTCAGGTATCGAATTTTTCGAGATGGATACTGTTGATAGGTTCATCAAATAGATCCCCTTCTAGTGTAGATAATTGATATGCTCCTGATCCATACATTGATATGATAACAAAGGGACCTAACTAGTTAGGTTCAAATTTCCCTTTCTTTTCTCTATCTTTCTGAGTTTTAGGGTTTTCCTTTAGGACCAAGTCACCAACTTGAAAAATTCTAGGTTTTACCCTATGATTGTAACTCCTTGACATTCTTTGTTGGTAGGATTTCAAATGATTTAGTGCTTGTTGATGGCATTCATCCAGCAATTCCTACTCATGTAGCCTTGAAACTCTGTAATCTTCATTTGCTATGAGACCCTTTAGTGATACACATAGTGATGGTATTTCTATCTCAATTGGTAGAATGGCCTCTAATCCATACACCAAGGCATATGGTGTAGCTCCTATTGGAATTCTGATGCTGGTTATGTAGGCCCATATTGCAAGATTTAACTGAACATGCCAATCACGTCCACCATTGTCTACCATCTTCTATAGTATTTTCAGGGTTGTCTTGTTTGAGGCTTCTGCTTGTCTATTTCCCTGTGGATAGTATGGTGTTGAAAAAGGATGTTGAATATGGAATTGTTCACATAATTCCTAGACATCCTAATTTTTAAAAGGCCTTCCATTGTCTGAAATAATGGATTGAGGTACCCCATATCGACAGATGAGATAGTTGAGTATGAAAGATGAAATATGTTTTCTAGTGACAGTTGTCAAAGGAACTACTTCTATCCATTTTGTAAAATACTTTGTTGTTGTGATGATGAAATTATGGCCATTTGATGAAGGATGTATTTTCCCCACCAACTCCAGTCCCCATTGAAAAAAGGGCCATGTGGATGTGAATGGTTGTAATTCTTGTGCTGGCACATGAATTAGATTGCCATGAATCTGACATTTTTAACATCTTTTAACATATTGATATGCTTCCTTCTCCATATTCGGCTAGCAATACCCTAAACAGAGGAGTTTCTTAGCTAGGGTTAGCCCACTTGAATGAGTCCCACAAATACCTTCATGGACCTCTCGTAAGGATTTTTTAGATTTGTGATGCTCCAGACACTGGAGAATAGTACCATCTAAACCTTGACGGTAAAGGATGTTAGCGATTAATGTATGTCATGTAAATTGACGGAAAAGTTACGCTTTTTGGTTTCTAGAGAGGTCAAGAGGAAGAATGTTGTCTTTAAGGTAAGTATAGATCTCTCCATATTGTGAGGGTTGAATGTTGGGTATGTGGAATATGGTCTATGAATTAGGGTTATTGTATGCAGGACTAGATACTTGTTCAACCATAAACTCATATTGATCTTACTTTTTTGATAATTGCAATAGGGATGCAATTGTTGCCATGGCATCTGCAGCTTTGTTTTTTTCCTGTGGTATTTGCTCAAACTTGATATCCATGAAGTATTTCTTTAGATCATCTATCATTTGCTTATAAGGCATGAGCTTCTCATCCTTTGTTTGATACTTGTTATTTACTTGATAAATGACAAGTTGTGAGTCCCCATACACTTGTATTTGTGTGATTTTACATTCAATAGCTATTTTGATGCCAATAATCAATGCTTCATATTCAACTATATTGTTTGTGCATGGAAACATTAACCTATAAGATCTAGGAATAGTGTGTCCTTGAGGTGTGACAAATAGAATTCCTTCCCCTGCTCCTTTCTGTGTATATGATACGTCAAAGTATAGTCTCCATTGTTGAGTTGTAATATTCATGATGTCAGCATCTAAAAATTCAATGTGCGTTGGATGATGATCCTATAATGGAGCTTTAGCTAGTTGATCTGCTATTACCTATCCTTTGATGGCTCTCCTATCAACATATTGGATATCAAACTCACTCAATATTATGACCCATTTTTCAAGTCTTCCTATTAGTGCAGCTTTACTAAGTAAGTATTTTAATGGGTCTATTTTTGCTATGAGCCTGACTATATGATTCAACATGTAGTGCCACAATTGTTGAGTTACAAATACCACTACTAAACAAGCCTTTTCTATGAATTTATAGTTTATTTCATATCTGTTAAGAGTCCTGTTAATGTAGTAAACCGCTTGTTCTTTTCCTTCAGAATCTAGTTGTGCTAATAGAGCTCTAAAAGATATTTTAGTTGTTGCAATATATAGTAATAATGGTCTTTCTACTATGGGTGGCATGAGTATTGGAGGTGTCACCAAATATTTCTTTATCTGGTCAAAAGTTGTTTCATGGTTATGATCCCATTTGAATGAAACATTTTTATGAAGTAGATGATTAAATGGATGACTCTTATCTGCTAGCTGGGAGATAAATCTTCTAATGGATTGTAACCTACCTTGTAGGTACCGTAATTGACTGATGTTTTTAGGTAGTGGCATCTCCATGATTGCCTTAACCTTAGCTAGATCCACTTCAATACCTTTTTCTGAAACTATGTAACCAAGAAGTTTTGTTGAAGTCACCCCAAAGATACACTTCTTTGGGTTCAATCTTACATTGAATTTTTCCAGTCTAGTGAAGATCTTATCAAGTATTTCTAGATTTCCTTCCCTAGTGTGTGATTTTTCTAAGATGTCATCCACATATTCTTTCATGAAAGTCTGCATCATATCATGAAAATTTGTGGTCATTGCTAGTTGATATGTTGCACCTTCATTTTTCAATCCAAAAGGCATGACATTCTAGCATAATGTTCCCCAAGGGAAAGTGAATGTCATCTTTTCTTGATCCTCAGGTGCTATTTTGATTTGATTGTATCTTGAGAAGCCATCCATTATAGATAACATGGCATGTCCTGTTGTTAGATCAACAATTATGTCAATGTTGGGAAAAGGAAAATCATCCTTTGGGCATGCCTTGTTTAAATCTCTAAAATCTGTGCATATTCTGATGCTATGATCAGGTTTGGATACTGGTACAATGTTTGAGATCCATTCTACATAATCTATGGATTTGATAAAGCCTACATCTAATATTTTTTTTAGTTTAGTTTTAACCAAAAGGGTGATGTGGGGATGCATCTTTCTCAAAAAAAATTTGACTTGTTTGATTCCCTTTGGTAGTAATAAATGATGCATTAGAAGTTGTGGATCCAATTCTGGCATGTCAAAATAAGACCATGCAAAATTTATTTTTCATTACTCAAATAATCTAGTGAATGTCATCTTCTCTTGTTTTGTCATGGATGCTGCTAGATGTAAGATCTTTGCTTCTTTAGATGTTCCCATATTTTTAGACTGTTTTGGCTCTACCAGTACTGATGATCTATCATGGTAGTGTTCTAGGAGAGTGTCAAATATTTCATCCTTCAGTGCCTCAGAATGGTTTTCACTATTGGATGTGTTCTTTATTTTTCTCTTTTCAAAATCTAATGCTACCTCAGAGAGGTTTTCATCATTAGATTTATTTTTCCTGTTATCATTTGTGTAACTGAAAGATTTGGCACCCTCCTGATGTAAAGTATTGATATGAGTGTTATGGATAGTACGTGTATCAATTTTTTCATAGCATAGATAATTTATGATGGTGTCATCATTTGAAAAGACTGGTATAAGACTAGGTTCGATGGGTTCCCAGTCAATAAGTTCGGGGTGAATTAATGGTAACAATTCATCAGATTGAATAAGGTCAATTGTTGTAAGTGTCATGATAGCTAGGTGGTCAAAGTTATTTGTAGGATGTTTGAGGTCTATGACAGTACTCACCTCCAAGTTTTCTGACTCACTCGATGTCTAATCATCCTTGCTTGAGTCATCAATATTTGTTGATCCCATAACAAATGTTCTAATTCCTAAACCTCCTCTCATAAGGGTGTATATGTTTGGATAATATCAATCTCTTTATCAGTGTATGATATAGTAGATAGATGATCCCATTCATATTCATTTGAGTCTGTGTTAGAGCCGTCTCTCATTTGTAGTATCCTTTCCACTGCTTTTTGGGTTTCTTCTTCTTTTTGCTCAATTATGTAGCCTAATCCCATTTTGTCTTTAGGCTATAATGTGAGAGGCTGAATGGGTTCAATAATAGCATCCTTTCTCTTGCCAATTAGTCCTTGACTTTTGTAACCCATTTTCTCTAAAATGGCCTTCCCTTTTCCATACTGATCTATTTTGATGCTGATGTTTGCTGATGTTGATGCTTCCTCGTCTTTGTATAGCCAACTGAGAATGGCTTTATCTTCTGACTCCTCTTCAAGTGTACCTACTTTTATGAACCTTTAATTTAGAGTTGTGATGGGTCGTGATGGTTTTGGAGATTTTATTATGGGTTGTCCATATGTTTTTGGTGATGGTAGTAACTATGATAGGCACAAATATTTCTCAAGAGAATATTCTCCTACACTCTCTTCCTTTATCTGAACCTTTTCTAAAAGTTGTGATAATTCATTTATATGACTTTTGGCTTTTGATGTGTCTGTGATAGTTAGTTCTTTCTCTAGAATCTTTTTATCAACCCATTTAGATATAAAATTAGGTTGGCTATCTATAGTATATGAATTAGAAGTATTGACTTCTCTGTTATGAGGTATCAGAGTGTCTTGAATTGCTTTCAACATGCTGCAAATCTGTGGATTATTGTTGTCAGCTGATATGGTGACTTCCTATCCATTTACTGGAAATTTTAGACATTGATGGTATGTTCAAGGTACCGCTTGCATGTCATGGATCCATGGATGACCCAATAGTATGTTGTATGTTAGATCTTTGTCTAACACTCAAGACAAACAATGTTTTTGACAATTGGCCCTACCTGGATTGGAAGTATGATAAGTCCTCTAGAAGACCTTTCCTCTTCATCATATGCCTTTATCATTATTTTTCTCTTGGTGTCAATGGTATTGTCAAAATAGCCTAGTGCATGAATTAGTTTCAAAGTACAAATATTTAGACCAGCTCCTCCTTCTAACTGAACACACTTAACATGGTGTTTATGGATGAGAACTTCAATATGCAAGGCTGAATTGTGTGGGTGATTTACAGATACATCATCTTGTTCAGAGAACGATAGACAATGAGGTGTGGTGAGATGTCCCACCATGGCTTGGAATTGAAAAACATCCAAATTATTAGGGACCATTGTAGCGACAAGAGCTTGTTCTAAAACTTCCTTGTGTGATGGTGAAATTTTGAGAAGTTCTAAGATGGATATTTGTGCAGGTATCTTTCGTAATTGATCAATGATATTGTATTGATGTGATGGGGGAGCATTGTTTTTGGAGGAAATTCCTTTCAATGCTACCATGGATTGTCCCCTTCTAGTTACATTTACTTGTGGATGATCTTGTGTTTCCCTTATTTTTAAAACATTGATTTGATTGTCAAATGTTCCCGCACTTGTCCTCATGTTCAGGGATTCAATGTTATTGTTGTTTGTGTTATCCTTTTGGGTTTCAATTTTGTTTTTCTCTACCTCGGAAAGGCAAAGAATGGCGGTGTCATAGACATAGTTTATACTTTTCCCCTTACCACTAGAAGAAGAAGACTCCTTTTTCATAGTTGGGTAATGGATTGATAAATGCACTGTGATCATTGTTTGTCTGAGGCCCTTCAACAAACACCTTCTTGGCTTTGATAAAGTCTTGTATTAGGTGTTTTAGTTGCATACAGTTATTTGCCTTATGTCCTCTATTCTTATGGAAATTACAATAATCTGCATCATTCCACCATGATGGTTTTACCTTTGGCTCCCAGTTTTGAGCTTCTAGTAAAGTAATAAGTTTGTTCGCAATGAGTTCTTTCATTGATGATTCTAATGTTTGTCCTAATGGGGTTAATTTCCATTGATTTGATTTCCTTTGGTATGACGGTTGGTATTTTTTTTTGGATAGTTCCCTGACTGTTGTTTTGGTTTTCATTTTGGTTTGCTTTGGCAGTTGACGCTGTCAAATTGAATATTGGTTTTACATTGTCAGTTGTAGGTTCAATATTTCTAGTATTTCTATTTTTCTACCAAAATTTTGGCTTGTTGTTGTTTCCATAGTGATTTGCATTGTTCGATGTTTCACTATAGTGCTTAATAACTCCTCATTTGACTAGGGCTTCTTCGATTTTGAGCCCATTCTCAATTACTTTTTTGAATGTTGATGGACATTGTAATCAAAGTCGATAACTCATTTGATCATTTAAGTTGTCTATAAACAATTCAATCTTCTCCTCTTTAGGTATAGATCGAGGATACCTAGCAGACAACTTTCTCCATGATTGTAAGAATGATAAAAATGTCTCACCATTTTTCTATTATAGATTATATAGAGATCCTTTATGGTTATGTCATGTGTTATGTTGAAAGAGAATTGAGAGATGAATTTGTTAACCAATTCTTCAAAGGATCTGATCCCTGGTTATAATTTTGAGAACCATTCCATGGAATGGGCTCCCAAACTCCTAGGAAATAACCTCATGAGGTATGTATCTTCTTGTGCAAATTTGAAGCTGATTGTTCTAAATTCTCATACATGGTCAATTGGGTCTGATTTTCCATTGTATTTGTCGTACTTAGGAAACTCACATTGTCTTGCGAAGGGTATCATATCCACACATGGATGAAAAGGGTAAGGACAAATTTCCTTTAATAAATATGTTTTTGTGGTTCCTGTTTGCATATTTTGAACCTGTTGCTATAGAATTTGCATTTGAGTTGTTAAAGCTACTACTTGATTTGTATCCTGGGTGTGGTTTGGTTTTGTCTCATTAGTTCTAGGTGTTTCCTTCAACCGATTAATGTCAAAATCTTTTGGAAGTTTGGCACCTAACTCTGCTAACATTCAGAGGTATTTCTCCATGTCTTGTTCTAAGACCTTTTCCATATATTTATGAAAATTTGGGTCTTGTTGTGCGTGTTGTATATCCTCTTGTGTTATTTCATTGTTCTCATCTTGTTGGTATCGAAAAAAAGGGTTCTCTTCAGTCATGCTTAGATTTTCTATTTCTTTTTCTCTGAGTTTTTTCCTTTGCAACCTTGTTAAGATTGGCATACAAGTTTTTGTTGTTTTCCCTCACTAAACTTAGATCTTCTATGTGGTGTTAGTGTCGATTTGCTTTTTTTTTTTTTTAAGGAATCCAAATAGAATGATGTATTCTATTGAGGAGGCTAACTTAAAATTCCTGATTACTGAATCTTTTTGTCTCGTGATGGTAGGATGTCAAAAATCCTGATGAGGAAAATTGGCTCACTAATCCAAGATTTGTTTTGATAATTTAACACTTTGTATTTTGTAAGATCTGATTTTTGTGTGAAACAATTTTAACTTGTAAGAACCTACTTTTTTTCGTGATGTTCAGACATTGTCTAGTCTGTAAAATCTTTTTGACTGGTAAATAATTATGTTTTTGTTGTTGGTCTATCTGATGGTTGTTCTGAAAGTTTCTCTATTTTTCTCCTTCTGTGGACATGCTAATACAAAGGGCAGAAGTGCTAAAACATAGCTTAGAAGTGCTAAAACAAAGCACAAAAGTGATAAAACAGAGAGAAGAAGCACTAAAACAAAGAGCAAAAGTGCTAAAACAGAGGGTTGAAGTGCTAAAATAGAGTTTAGAAGCGCTATGTTTTTCTATGGAAGCACTAAAACATGGATCAAAAGCACTAGAATGTTGGATACTGGAATTTCCTGGCAGTTTGATTTGTTGTGATAGAAGTGCTATGAGATTGTTTAGAAGTGCCAAAACAGATGGTTGAATCACTAAAACAAAGGGTTGAAGCACTAAAACAGAGGGTTGAAGTGCTATAGTTTGTCTCAAAAGAGCTATAGTTTCTGTTTAATGCCAAGCAGGGTGTAGCAATATGGGTCTCTGACCTGCTATGTCTGCTTTCTCTTCTTCTTCGTCCAAGATTATAGATGCCATAAGGAATTGATGGGGTGTTTCATTCTTTTTGAAAATGAATGTCCTCAAACTACTGATGATGTCATTTTGAGTGCCTTCAATGTGTACATTACCAAGCTGAAATATTGGTGTGGTTAGCCCTAGTTGTTGAACAGGTTTTGTAGGTCTCCAAATGGTGATAAGGTGGTAACTCTAATGTTTCCAAAGTTTTGTCTACAGTAAGAACTGATCTGGTCTAGTGGAGTATTCTATGGTAGGTTGTGGAATGGAGGATTGTCGAATACGATGACTATGGTTGAATTCCTGTGAAAGAGAGTTTCTTTGAATATAGGCTTGTGAAGTCAAAGGTTCTATAGCATAATCATCAGTGTAACCCCTATCAAAATTATGGAACCCATGGAGGAATGTTCTATGATGAAGCAAAGTCTTCCTATTTTGATACAAGAAATGTCATCTTTGCAAAAGATGTTTGTAAGTAAGTTTTTTTTTGGGTTTTTAATTCTCTTGGCCAAAGATTTTTTGACAAACTTAGTGGTTTTCCAATCTCTAATCATGTATTCTCATTTTTGATTTTATATTTTTTAGGATGATCTTTTATTTGAATTTTAATGATTTTGGAATACACAACACTCAAATTAAGACAGTTGTTTTTAAGAGTTGTAATCTAAACAAATAGTGTATGTTCAAAAGAACCATGCATGGTCCTATTTTCATTGGTTTGATAACAAGAAGACACTTCAGACAGACTCAATCTTAATAGTCAAAAGGTCATCATTATACTCAACAGCCCACAGCTTAAAATTTTGTCGACTCACATAGCCATGTCACCCCTTAGAGGGCGCCCATGTTTTTGTCTTTTCGAGGTGTGTACTTAGAGTGATGGAAGTGGATACCAGATCCCCTGAGCAAATGGTCCTTGGAAATTATATGGTGAGTGTCTTGGGGGCAGAATATTCCCTCCCCTTGCACTATGAGTATTACAATGTCTGGTTACTGACTCAGTTGAATACTACACTAGGTTCTTAAAAAGGGTTTCTATTCGGAGCAACAATAATAGACTCCCTTAGGAGACCTCCCAACCTTTAGAACAAAGGTTTTAGGGATGGTTATCTTGCACACTTCCGGCAAAAGTGGGTTTCCCCAAATTTGCTTTAAATTTTATAGTGGGGTGGAAAAACCTGGCTTTGGTTTGAACCCACTTATGTCGTTCCTATAGGGTGAGTACTTTTGACCACTAAGGCAGTCCTTCTAAAGGACGTAATAAAACTTGAAGAATGCATAAAAAGGATGAATTTGGCTTTTTGGATCACCCAGTTAAGGGGAGAGCATATGCCTATCAACCATTCAAACACATAAACCACTTGTTCAAATTTTAGAGCCCAAACAAAAGAAAATTTAATCTATGTGAAGAAGTTGCTTCACAATGAAGCTGTTGCTTCACAAAAAGACATGGTGTTCATTTTTAAATCCCAATTTTGCAAAGTTTGGTGACTACCCTAGATTGATAAATTTTAATCCAATTTTGAAAATGTGAATATCCTAGGATTGGTCCATTTTAAACCAACTAAAGAAGTGTCTATCCTAGATTGATTCTTTTTAAAACCAACTAAAGAAGTGAAATTTACCGGCCACAGACGCGTCGGATCCAGAAAATGAGTTACACAGAAGTGCTATGGCAGTGATCAAAAGTGTTATAGAAATTGATAGAAGCGCTATAGGAAGGGATAAAAGCGCTATAGAAATAGACAAAAGTGCTATAGGAAAGGACAAAAGTGTTATAGGAATAGAAAAAAGCTCTAAAACATATGTTGAATATTACTGTCGGTCCATGTTGGATTGTGAATTGAAGCGCTAAAACAATGATGCAAAGTGTTATACTTTTATCTAGAAGCTCTAGAAAAGTCCTTAGAAGCGCTATAGAATCTTTTGAATGTGCTAAAACCGATCACGATAGACTCATGTATGAAAAATTTCCAGAAAAACTTGTTAAAAACATGGGGTATGGCCCCATGATGGGCGCCAAAATGTAAGTGTGGAAAATGTAAACTAAATACAATTAAATACAACTCTTAATGAAACATTGTATCAATATTAAACATGAATTAAACTAATTTAAAACACTAAAAACCCTCAAAGTTTCTCATTGTCTCCTATCTCCAAAGATTTATCAAATTACAGAAGCTCTCAGATTTGTAAGCACTGTAACTATTTAAAATGCCTATCTAGAGAATGGAATGGATGCTAAATGCAATGATCTTATGATTTATAAGTGATATGATGCTACTGTAAATGAATCCTGATGGATGAAAGCTAAATTAAAAAGAAACTATGATGCTGTCATGATATGAAATCTACTGATGCCATGATACTATGATGATACTAAAATGCTAATGCTAAATGATTATGATTGCTTAGTTTCTTGAGTACTAATTCCTGCATAGTATGTTTGCATAAAGGATGATGATTCTTTGATCATTTTGATGCTTCAGAAGGCTATATATATAGATTCCCAGTAGCACATTTGCACAGGGGTAACACAACAGAGGCTGAGATTAAATTTGAAGATTTTGAATGGTATGAGATGAGAAGGTGGAGCTGATAATGGAGGATTGTTCCTGCCCATGAAAACACTAGGCAAGATGAAAGGAAAGAGTTGAGGTAGAAGATTGAGAGGATTGCCTACAGGTTTGTCCCCGAGGCTCTTCCCGTGAATGCCAATTGTATTAATTAGATTTGAAAAATATAATTTTATTGGTGAGTGAATAAAGGGATTAGATTTATGCATTATTTAAATATTTTTGGTTTATTTAAATTAGCAAAAAGAAAGATAAATAATTTAATAAAACAAACTATAGAAATTGTTTATTAAATTAAAATAGAAAGAATATGATAATTAAATTAAATATTTTAGGATATCTTTATTTAATTAAGAAGAAATGTGATAAGATAATTAAATAACATAAAGTATTGAAATTGTGTATTTAATTTAAGATAGAAGAAATGGATAAAGTATAGAAGAAATAATAATGATAATAATTAAATAAAACAAAGTATTTAATTTTGTTTATTTAATTAAGAGGGAAATATGATAAGATAGAAGAGCTAATAGTGAACTTAATATAAATAAATATTTCTATTTATTTACTAAGTAGATGAATTTAAGATTAATTAATCAAATAAGCTGTATTTAATTAATTAGATTCTCCAGACCATTTTTAGGTGTTTACAAAAGGATTCAATAGTGAAGGATGAAGAAGCCTAAGAAGATTATGGAGATTGTTCCTCCCCACAAAAACATTCAACCAGAGGATAGGAATGTTCAATGGAAGAAGATGAAGAAGTTTTTCTATAATTTATCTTAAATTTGTCTCCAAATTTGTCTGTAAAGACTGTGTTGAATTAATTAGATATAAAATATCTAATTTTGTTGGTGGATATGATGAGTGAAAATAGGAAATCACTGTAGAAATATGATTTAATTGAATTATTTGGATTTATTCAATTTAGCAAAAGAGGATAATTATTTTAATAAAACCAACTATAGAAGTCTTGTTTATTAAATTAAGATCGAAGAAATAGATAATTAAATAAAACAAACTATGCAAACTTGTTTATTTAATTAAGATAGAATTATGTGATTAAGATAGAATAAATATAATTATAGAAGAATTTGATAATAATAATTAAATAAAACAAAGTATGTGATTTGTTTATTTAATTAAGATGAAATAATATGATAAAGATAGAAGAATTAGAAGTGAACTATATAAAATAATATTTCTATTTATTTATAAGTAGATGAATATAGAAGGGTTAATTAATCAAATAAATCATATTTAATTAATTATATTATCTAGACCATTTTCAGGTGTATACATTTTTCCCCTCTTTGAAGTGATGTGTTTACGCAATTCTTCAAAGAAAATTTTGTTGTTGCTGCCAATATTGACGAAATAATTTTTAGTATGCCCCAGATGTTGATTGTCACGTGATGATGGATATATGCCCCCTCGAGAGATAAATTGATGATTTTTTTTGTATTTAAAAAAAAAAATCAAATTCTTATGATTTTTCAATGATTTGATGATTATTGATGATGCAACAATTTATCTCCCAATAGATAATGTGAAAAATACCCCTATGATGAAATAATGAATTAAGCCCCTTTTGGGAAAGAAATTTAATAAATCCCACCAAAATACCTCTTAATTAACCTTTTAATAGCTAAAAAGATGGATTTTGAATTCATTTGTGCATATTGAATTTTGAAAATTGAGAGATAGTGGTTTTGAGCAATTTGGAGAAAAATGTCCATCCCTTACCACACTCATTGTTTCGAGCACATGCATCGACACAACTATCCAGCCACATACAGACCTCTGGTATGTACCTTAGAACTTCCTCGTATTTCATGTTTTTCTTGATTTTTGCACTTTATTTCATTTTCAATTTGTTTGCTTTCTTTTAGCGCATAATTATATATAGGTTGATGTAGCACATACAACGTCAATTTTGGCGCATTTACAAAATAGTGCTTAGGCTAGCTCTTTTAGTGCATTGATAGGATGAAATAGCGCATTGATAATTTAGTGCATAGGTCAAATATTTTAGAGCATAGACTTCTCGAATTAGCGCATAGAATGTTATAGCATGTTTGTCGCCTGAAATGGCACATAGACTCCCTAAAATGGCACATACACAGATATAACACATTGACCGCCTATTTCGACGCATAGATGATTTTTTATGGCACATTTACTTTTCTAGCGCATTGAAACTCTGTTTTAGTGCATCCAAGTCAAAATGATAAATTTTGTCAATTTACTCCTTGATTTTGTTTATTTTCGATCACATCAGCCTTTGAGTTGATGTTGATCAACCTCATGATAGGAAAGGTTTGATGATTGATTGATGATAATTAACCTCATGATAGGCGAGGAATAATTATAGTTTGATTGATAAACCTCATGATAGGTGAGGTTGATTTGATTAATTGATCTCATGATAGGCAAGCTGCAATTTTAGATTGATGATTGACCTCATGATAGGTGAGGTTCAATGATAGTTGCTCTTGATATTTGATCAAAGTATCACTAGAGCTGATTAGATTTGATAATATGATTGATGTTTGATGAATTGACAAAGACTACTAACTTTTGATATTTCATGATGATAGGAGTCTTTGACGAACTTACAGATACGTGAGTGATTTCCCAGGACATTTGATTTGATACCATAGCTAGTACAGTTTGAGACCGCAATTATCACATGATGTGGATTATCCTCTCTTCTAGATATGCCCCAGATTAGGATTAATAGGGGACTATTAACAGCCTTAGCAGAGACATGGCATAGTGAGCACAATACCTTCCACCTTTGCACCAATGAGATGACAGTGACTCTCGAGGATGTATGGTGGATTTTGAGGATTCATGTTGCTGGGGAGCTAGTAGTATATGATTCTTCTAAGTAGGGTGGGACTGATGCACTACGTTGAGTTTTTCAAGATGATACGATTAGTGGATATGAGATTCCATGGCAAGAGATGTTTGGTGCTTATGCTACCTTTCCATAGGTTCTTGTTGGTTTCATTGGAGGGTTCTTTTGTCTTGATCGCAGGTCAAAGGGACATTCTATTGGGTGGGGTTGTATTTTGGAGAGCATGATCATCCATGGTACTAGATATACCTGGGGTATGTGCATGCTTGCACATCTTTACCATGATTTTCATCAGGTGGTCTACCTCTGAGGTGCCAATTTGTCTTCTGGGGTTACATTAGTTCAGGTGTGGGCATGGGAGCATATAGTTGTTACGCGTCTAGTGATGGTCAGACAGTGACGCACCATGAGGTCGTACGTTCATATATATGTAGGTTGACTTGCTTAGCCTAGACTGGGCAAGTTGGAGCATTGGAGGAGAGTCCTCAATGATGTAGAGGTCGCTACATGGTGGCCCTATCTAGATTTTGAGCACTGGGATGATGATGATATAGAGATTTCATACCTCTGCCAGTCCATGTATCTGATTGGTAGGACTTGTTTTGTTATTGAGATATTTTTGTTGAGGGTGCTCAGACAGTATGGCATTGTATAAGGCATGCCCCATGGTGTTGCACATTATGCCCAGCATAAAAGTAGATTCCACTGATTAGGGACCCAACCAATCATATGATACTACAGTTAAGGAGTACCAGCGTCTACAGCCTTTGGTTTGGGAGATTCATCCTAAGATCATCGAGGTTCCTATCATAGTAGATTATGTACAACACCTTTCTTTACATCCTTTTCCATGGATATCTATTCTAGATGAGCCAATGCCGCTACCAAGTGAGGAAGAGATTGCAGTTGCACATGGTCACCGATAGAGGAGAGATGTGGGAGGTGAGGAGGATTTGGATAGTAGTGATTATGAGGAGAGCAGTAGTGATGACGAGGGAGATGGAGATGGTGGAGGAGGTGGTGGAGATGGTGGATGAGGTGGTGGAGCTATTGATGTTAGAGACTTCATGGTGCCTCATAAGAGGCGATCACTAGTAGCTCCCTCAGAGCAACATGTTCACATTGGAGTACCTTCCTAGAAGCAGTAGACCTAGATTGCGAGCTTACAGGTTCAAGTCCAGACACTGCTGGGTTAGCTGATACAGGCCCAAGGGTTATTAGTGCAGATGCAAAAAAATATACAGTCATAGGTGAAGGCTAATGCAGAGGCTCTCTCACAAGTATAGGTGTAGACACATAAAAATGACCTAGGCCTGCAAGCTCTATTTTAATCACTTTCATCCTAGCATAATTATGTCATTTAATTATGTCCTTAGTCCACATTTGACTATTAATTAAATAATTCATAATTATTTAATTAATTCATGTCATTTTATTCTCCATGATTATTTATTTATTCAATACATCTTTAATTGTCTAAAGTCTTCCTTTAATTAAATAAATTTGTTTAATTACCTTTATCCATTTATTCTTCCTGATTATTAAATAAATAAATTTTATTTACTTATTCAATATGTCACTAATTTCCATAATTAAATGAATTCGTGAATTTATTTAATTATCAGTCATAATCGTCTAAAATTAAATAATTATCTTTAATTATTTAATTACTCAATTTAACATATTCATCATTTTAAGTAAATTTAAAATGATTTCACTTTCTTCACTGTCAGTCCATTTTAGTAAATAATCTGAAAAAGACTATTTATTGTCTCAAAAAATCCATATTTTGAGTTGATTTAATTCAAATTGGTAGCTTTCTTCCAAAATAAAAAAAAAGCAAGTAGATTCTTGTTTTTTCAAAGCTGCTTTTCAGTCCACCTTTTATCTTTTTGATTTTTGGAATCTCACAAAGCAGGCTATCTTTATCTTCTTAATTTTGAAACTCTTTATTTCTCTAATTAATTATCTCATCTTTTCTCTACCACAGATTTGATTTTCTCAGATGACATCTCAACCACTCATCTAAGGATTTTTCCCTAACCCTAATTAGGGATTATCAAATTAAATCTCGTCCTCTGATTTTAGGTTTCTGTCAAGAGTCGATCTCGTATGTCCATTCAAAATTACGTTTTCTATAAAATGTAAATTTTGCTCATAATTTAGGGACCACTTCATGATTATAAGCATTATAGTCATTTATCATTTGTTATAGTCATTTATCATTGGCATAGGCAAATTTTACTTAAATCCTTCAAAACTTGCATAGGACAATGGCATAGTCAAATTGCTCACACACTCAATCTGAGGGCATCAATCATACGCTACAAGCTAGGAGGTGCTATGGAGGTGATTCATGGAAGCTTTGAAAATTTGGTATAATCGTTTCGTTATTATTTGATTTCTTTGTGCTTCATAACTTCTTTGGTTTTACATTATTTATCTAATCAAATGTGCTAACCTCAAACCTTAGAAATTTACCCATTGATAAATTGGTGAACCCAATGTGAATCCTTTGATCTAGCTTGCCTTTTGCAGGTTTTATTGACTTTTTGTTACAGATCTGTCAGTTTTTGGACAAAACCCCAGGTTTTACCAATTTCTTCATATATTCTACACAGCTGCGAATTTTTTTACAAGATTTTTACATAATTTTGTACATAATCTCAAGAGGATACAGTAAAACAATCGATGGTTTATCATCATTTTTGTGGTAGTTATTCTGATTTTAATTAATTTTATAAAATTGATTTTTTGGACGTAAATCGATGAATTTTTCATAAATTTTTATATTTTTGGAAAGATATTTAAATTCTAATGGGGGTCTATGTTTTACAGATTGAATTTGGAGGTCAAATACAATGCAAAAAAATCTGATCTTCATTTTTTGTATGGTTTTCACAAATCTCAATTTTTGGGTGCAAAATAGGGAATTTTTTCGACTTCTTTACATTTCTAGAAAGCTCTTACAAAATTAGCAAGGATCTCTTCTTTGAGTTTTTTATTTTTCAGATCAAGAAAATCGTCAAATAATAAAATCTAATTCGGCTATGTCAAAAACATGTATCTGAAATTGTAATTTTCTGATGAGCTTGTTTTTTTTTCTTTGGCTGCATTATAATATCTTTTTTTTATCTTGTAGGTGATCATAAGGAGCTATAGTAGCAGCAATATCAGTCATATATAACAGATTGGAAAGCAAAAACTTCTGGGTTTGCATATACATATGTTTGTCGAAGACTAAAAATCAAAGAAACTCCTAACTTGTGGTCTTGCAGGTTCGAGTGTTGAAGACTGAATACTATACATTGTGCTTGTCTTTTTTAGATTAGTACACATTGATTTTGGTGCACATAAAATGAACATGTTTTACTATTTTGTCTAATTTTGTTTGCAAATTCTAGGTGATTATGCTCTCACCTTGTGAAAACTTGGTGATCAGAAAACCAAACCCATTCTATCTGTTATACACCCTCACGACTTAGTAATCGAAGTATCTTATCCCCTTGTTCTTTCGAGCGATCTTCGGTGTAAGAGAAACGGTTACTAACTCTAGAACTTGGGCCTGTTCTGGTGGGAAAAAGTACTCACCCCATGACGACTAAGACCGGTAGCACCCTGACATCAAAGGAATTCCAACCAGTATATAAAAGTGGATTCTTAGGGAAATCCCAAGAATCACGCATATGGTTCTAATGAGATGGATTCGAAAGGGGACTCTTGCCACATGGATCATGCCCTATGAATGGAATGCCCGCATTAAACACCTTTTGTCTTAGAGTCCAACTTTTTTTGGCTGTTGCTTGATATAGTGCAGGGTACAGTATCATGCGCGAAGACACTCACTACTGATCCCCTTGAGTAGAGATAGCAGTTCTTGGATGTCACTACCCAAGAATTTGAATTTGGTGTGCTTAAATGATGTTAATGAGCCATGGAGGGGAGCTAATGCCACCAAAATTCTAAGCTATCCACTCTCGAGAAGGAAAGGTATTTATCACCAATCCGGGTATAAAGGTGGGCTATATCAAGTATACAAACCCTTGGCCTATTGGCCTTTTAGAATTGTACTTGTCTTATGTGCGCTTGCTTACACTAAAACATCGTGCTTGTCAAGTTTTTTCTAGATTTTCAAATAATATACACAACATTCACAAATCTAGACACAAACAATCAACCTTAGACAACTCAGACTTTTCAATAGAACATCAAAAAACAATCTCAATCATCATTTTGAACCTAGACCTTGGATTTATAACATTAAGTCCTTAGTCAAACATCATAATCTTACTCTTTAGTTGAAATTTTGGCTTTGATCACCTTTTCATCTTACATCAATCATTTCCTTAGACAAACATTATCATCACCTAGTCATCCTAGTCGACATTTTAGGAAACATAGTCTTACATTTTCATCCTTATCGAAAATCCAAAAAACATAGGTTGTCATCATCCTCACATTTAGTTGTCATTCTCATCATCCTTATCTAAGCAATCCATTTTTATTGTTGAGACTAGGCTTCAAAGACAGAGAGGACAAATGGAAAACTTTGGACTAGATTTCAATCCCAACATCGATAATAACACTTACGACACAAACCAACATTGGACTTTTTCCGACCCATTTCACAACATGAACATTCAATCTTTCATGAACATGCCATCTTCATCATGAAATCCTTTTGAACCATTCATACAAAGAGACCAAAATGGACGAGTATATGCAGAAGACTTAGAAGCTGTAGTGCAAAATCTCGATATAGTCTCCTTTGTAGAAAACTCAGTCTTACGCGACCCTCAAAGGTATCTAGCCATGCTTTTGGACCAAGGGGCTAAGTTACCATGAGGCTTTGACATAAATACTTTCCCACATCCATTAGTCTACCCTCACCATCAACAGTCACTTGACATAAATGCTACCATTAATTCACAACACATGTCCAGTTATCACCCTTATCCTAACTTTGACAAGGGAAACCAACTATCCACTAGTCCATACCAAGTCTCCATGTCATATGCTAGTCCTTCACCTATCAATCCCATCCAAGTCTACATGCCTTATCAACTATCCACCAACTCATGTCACGTCCCCACATCATACCATATCGATCCGGCCCAAGTCTCCATGTCATATGCTAGTCCTTCCCATACCAATCTAGTCCAAGTACCCATGTCCTATCCTAGCCCTTCACATACTAGTCCCGGTCCAAGTCCCCACATCTTCTCCTAATTATTTTCAAATCACCCCCTCACAAGCCACATCTAGTCATGAAAAATTTGTCATTACTCAAAGTCAAATCCCATTTAATAAACTTGAGGATACATGTCAAAATGAAATCCCAAAGCATGACCTTATAATGTCACCCTCATGTCAAGAACAAGGTAGTTCATCCCATGACCCTATCTTTCAGTCCATCCATGAAGTCCTTCAAGACAATCATGACATCCAAAACACACCTCTCCTTGACAACGACTCTATTTCTGATTATATCATCCACGACAACCCCATCTTTGACCAAGACCCCATCATTGACCAAGAAGCCCAGATCCATGACAACCCCATCTTTGACCAAGACCCTACCATTGAACATGAAGTCCAAAACGATCCACTCCTTGACCTTTACGCCATTCATGATCAAACACTTTATGACCTTATAAAGGCCTCGACTATTGACACTTCCCATGATGAGACACTTGCCTCCATGGGACACAGACGATATTCCTCTAGAACAAGAATCTTCCACTATGGATATGCTTGCATATGATCAACTTATAGCTAAAATCATTGGATTCTATGAAACTAAACATAATGATGGCTTCGACATTTCCTTGGAAGCACCAACAAAATCATTCGAACTTGACATGTCACACGATCAGACCAAAAATATCAGTCAGGAATATGTCCAACATGACAATGAAGCTAAGACACTTTATCAACTAGGGTCATCTATCTTTGTTAGAGCAGGCTTTCTTGCAGATGAAAATATTACAAGTGATAGTATCCACATACATAATGATGGGTTAGCATCTTGCTTTGAAAACAACAAATACTCCATTGCCAACAAAATCTATCAAAGCATGCAATATAAAGGAAAAGGAATAGGCATACATGAACAAGGCATTCGAGAACCAATACAACTTCAAGCAAATTGCAAATATCAAGGTCGTGGGTATTCTTTAGTCAGCAAATCAAACAATGTTAGTGGTGCTTCCTTGATATTGGGGGAAACCTTTTCAGATATAAACATTAAAATGGAGTCCATGAGAAATCCTTGTCATAAGATTGCTGCCAATACTCCCTCCACCCACACCATGAACCGTCATTCCATCATAAATAAACCTTCCCTTTGGAACCAACAAAAACAAAATTCATACAAATCAAAAGGTGAAAATCAAATGTCAAAGGCCATCGAATCAGACAAAAAGACAAGTGGACAAATGAAATTAAAATGGATCCCAAAGAAAAGTGGATCAAGCAAAGAAAATATGTCAAAAGAAAAATTCAATAAATATGTGGAGCCACAAGACAAGAGGACTCCCACATATAACACATGTCCACCTCCTTCAAAATGGTCATCAATCAAGGCATATAAAAGTGTTGGTTCCAAACACTATCCCTCCAAAATCCGTCATCCACCATCCCAAGTTTGGAAAATAAAAAGTCATTCATCCAAATGTCCAAACAATCTTTCCACGTCTACCATCATTCATCATAACCCTCCATCTCATCTAAAGTCCAATGATCCCACATCACAAATCCATCACATCTTGGCAGCAACTCTTTACTGCATGGACTCTCATGGCACTCTATCGCGATATGTGTATTTTGATAAGGCCAACTCTAGTATCAGAAAGGACCACAATGACATCGATTAGTTGTATACAAGCACTACAATCTTGACAAGACAACTACTTTAGACAAGACATTATTGGCATATCATGGCACCAGTCTCTACATCGGCATCGTTAGTGAATTCAGAATAGGTAGTGGTCATCTAAAGCATCTAGGCTATCCACAAAATTAGAAAAAATAAATACAAAAAATAAAATAAAATTGAAAATTGTTAAAAAAATCGTCACCCTGATGAAAACCTGGCAAATAGGCATCTTGGTGACACCAAAAAAATCAAAAAGTCAAGAAAATAGTAAAGAGAAAAATTTCATCCAATGGTGAACCTGGAAAACAGGTGCCCTGGATAAGTACCATGATGAAAACCTGGCAAACAGGCATCATGTGTAAAATAAATCGTCTATGTGAAATTTTATACTTGGGGGCAAGTCGTCTCATTTTCCCATGCCTTCCTCATGACATTGACATCCATCTAAGCCCTATCATTTCCACACATTTTTCCCACTTACCTCGGTCTTGACATAAAATTGGCACACATAAATCATGCTTTGGGAAAACTCTTGACATATCTATCCTTCGGTCATACACGATTCACGTCAGTGACCGTCATAGTCTTATTGTCCTTGTATGACATAGTCCTTGAAAATCATATGACAATTCCATTAGTCTCATGTCTCCCATCTTTTACCAAGGCCACCCCCTATCCTTTCATGCCTGTCACCTATCTTGGCTTTCCCTTGTCAAACGGTCTAAGGATACTCCATCATCCCTTTTAGCCCTAACCAAGTCATTCCAAATACAACAATTCTAATCTATACAATCACATTATCCAAAACATTGCATGACCTTATTCATGTCCTGGCTGTAGACCTCGATACTTTCATCACATTATCATCATCCTCATGTTGTTTCAAGATGCATCCTTCCCACGTCAAACAAGACTGTCATCACCTACCAATTGGTATTCAACTTGACTATGGGCACAATCATGTTTTTCTTTGGATTCTCATGCATAGGCATCATTCACATGCATTTTTCGTGATCCTCTTAAACCATTCAAAAAGACAAAAACACCATAAAAAGTCCTGAAAAAAGAAGAAGACAAAAACATCACAAAAAGTCCTGAAAAAAGACAAAAACATCATAAAAAGTCCTAAAAAAAGACATAAACATCATAAAATGTCCTAAAAAATACAAAAACATCATAAAATGTCCTGAAGAAAGACCAAAAACATCATAAAATGTCCTAAACAAAGACCTAAAAATCATAAAATGTCCTAAAGAAAAATACAAAAAACATCTAAATCAATGTCAAAATCTTAAAAATGGAGTCAAATTTAGTCATGTTAGTCAGTCCATGTCAGTGTTGAACTACGTTGTCTCTGCGCATTTGCTAATGTAGGCAAGGCCATCAATCGATGATTCCCCCGAGACATTAGGTTAGTCCTTTTAGGTTGGTTCAAATAAAATCATGGCATTTGTCACAATTGTCACATCGGTCAAATAAGTCAAACATAGTCAAACTCGGACACAAGACAGTCATTCGAAATGTCAATGTCAAAATTGGTCAAAATCAAACAGCACAGTCCAATCAGTCATACAGTCAACATTAGTCAACTTGCCAAAACGTATTAGTCAAAACAATGTCAATCTTGTCACTCTTTGGTCCTCTTCAAGATGTGTCCTTCTTGGAGTTAAACCTCGTCAAAATGTCCTTTGCCTTTTTCAGGATGTGTCCTTCCTAACAATAGGCCCCGTCAAAACTCTTAAACTGTTGAAATTGTCAAACTGACAAGAAATCAATCTTTGGCAAACATTGGCAAACAAAATAAAATGGTTGTTAATCTTTCTAGTCTATCTTGTCTTATCTTTTGACTATCTTGGCTATTTTGTCTTATATTTTTACTATCTTGTCTTTTTTGTCATGTTACTAGCTACCTCGAGGATGTCCCATGAAGGATTTAGAGGTGCGATGATGTCTCCTGGCCTATTTTATTTTCTTTGACTATTGTCTGTGGATTGTCTTGATAAAAAGATTGGGGCAACTTCACCCTTAGTATGAGTTAGAAAATTCATTGTCTATGACTGTCTATTTTTCAAGTGGATGACCTTGCACACCTTGGTCTACGTCATATCATGGTATTTTTTGTCCATTTGTGTCATTTTTACCACCCAATGATGATTCAAGCAATGTCTATTAGTTCTTTGGCAAGTTTTGAAGGATTCTTTTATCTAGTCTACATCTTCATCATCCATATCTTTTGCACTAACATTTTTTTTGTCTCTTCATATTCTAGTCTTCTCATCCATTTCAAGAGCACACCCATGTTCTTGGAACCCATCTTTCCTCTCGAGGGGGCATACCGCTACCCTCCTCGTCGTTCTTCCTCATCTTATTTTGCACTGGGGCATATTTTTTTATTTATTTTCTTTGTCACAATGTGACATGTTACATTATGACAAAGAGGGGAAAAATGTAGACACATAAAAATGACCTAGGCCTGCAAGCTCTATTTTAACCACTTTCATCCTAGCATAATTATGACATTTAACTATGTCCTTGGTCCACATTCGACTATTAATTAAATAATTCATAATTATTTAATTAATTCATGTCATTTTATTATTCATGATTATTAAATAAATAAATGTTATTTATTTATTCAATACGTCTTTAATTGTCTAAAGTCTTCCTTTAATTAAATAAATTTGTTAATCTGTTTAATTACCTTTATCCATTTATTCTTTTTGATTATTAAATAAATAAATTTTATTTATTTATTCAATATGTCACTAATTTCCATAATTAAATGAATTTGTGAATTTATTTAATTATCAATCATAATCCTCCAAAATTAAATAATTATCTTTAATTATTTAATTACTCAATTTAACATATTCGTCATTTTAAGTAAATTTAAAATGATTTCACTTTCTTCACTGTCAGTCCATTTTAGTAAATAATATGAAAAAGATTATTTATTGTCTCACAAAATCCATATTTTGAATTGATTTAATCCAAATTGGTAGCTTTCTTCCAAAATAAAAAAAAGCAAGCAAATTCTTGTTTTTTCAAAGCTGCTTTTCAGTCAACCTTTAATCTTTTTGATTTTTGGAATCTCACAAAGCAGGCTATCTTTATCTTCTTAATTTTGAAAATCTTTATTTCTCTAATTAATTATCTCATCTTTTCTCCACCACAGATTTGATTTTCTCAGATGACATCTCAACCACTCATCTAAGGATTTTTCCCTAACCCTGATTAGGGATTATCAAATTAAATCTCGTTCTCTGATTTTAGGTTTCTGTCAAGAGTCGATCTCGTCTGTCCATTCAAAATTACGTTTTCTATAAAATGTCAAATTTTCTCATAATTTAGGGAGCACTTCATGATTATAAGCATTATAGTCATTTATCATTGGCATAGGAAAATTTTACTTAAATCCTTCAAAACTTGCATAGGACAATGGCATAGTCAAATTTCTCACACACTCGATCTAAGGGCATTAATCATATGCTGCAAGCTAGGAGGTGCTATGGAGGTGATTCATGGAAGCTTCATGAATTTGGTATAATTGTTTCGTTATTATTTGATTTCTTTATGCTTCATAACTTCTTTGGGTTTATAGGATTGATCTAATCATTTCTAACCTCAAACCTTAGAAATTTACCCATTGATACAATAGGCACATTTGGCAGCTACACAAGCACAGATAGCCTCCTTGACAGTCGAGAGAGATGTAGCTAGATGCGCTACAGAGCAAGCACAGGGATTGGCCGATAGATTGCAGAGATTAGCCGATGGTACCTCTATGGCTAACTATATGAGAGAGTTTCTTCGTGTGGGTAGAGAGGGAGAGTATTATAGAGGTCGATACCATGATACAGTTCCTTCAAAGCAGAGAATTAGTTATGCTCAATCTTGATTAGGTAGGAGTTAGTCTAGGAGTATGAGTAGAGGTGTGACACAACCTCTTCTGAGAGATCTAAGAGATCGTGGGACATCCGGTAGAGGAGGAAGTGGTCCAGAGACTCCAACACCATTTGGGGCCAACAACGCATAGCCTTATGATTAGATTCCCTGATGTATGATATATACTCCAATTTTTTATTCACGACCATTTTTGGCATTGTATCTCTTGACATTTCAGACATCTTTGTATACTTGACATTATGATTCTTGAGATTTATATGATATGCAGCAGATTTATCGATCTATATGTGTTCTTTATGATTTTATGATGGATGCATATAATGAATGCCTATGATGGATGCATTTACTTTCTTGTTTTATATTTTATGTGTGATTTATATGATGTTATGGATGCAATTTTGTGATCTTGATGGCATGCTATGATTTTATGACATTTGTTTTATTTATGATGTTAAATATGATTATGCTTATAATGATGATGTATGGATGCATGGTGCCCATAGTATTTACATGGATTGATATTTGGATGATAATGTATATACCCAAATGATATGATAATACAACTATATGTATGATTTTGGATATGTTGTTTCTATGATATATGACATAATGATGTAAATGGAATATAATGCACTACACTTTTGATATTTCAAATGAAAATATATGATGTAATGAATGGATGAATGAATGATCAATGTGATGATACTTCCATTGTGTGATGTATGATATGATAATGTAAATTTGAAAATGTGACTATGTAGATTATTTACTTTTTGATATTTTTCTTATGCAATTAGATGATGTGATGCACAAATGAAAAATATGGTATGATAAATGTAAATATATGATCAAAGGTATGAATGACTAAATGATATAATAATGCTTTCTAATGTATGCAAGGGAAATTGTTATGCAACTATATGATAATGATGATGTTTTTGTTAATTTCAAGTATACTCAGTCTATCAATGATAAAAGATAACATCATTTTTTAATTATTCACCAGCCTTTGGAACAAAATACTCTACAGATGCAAAACTAACATAAATGCAACCTAATTTTACCATGCAAATATTCATATGCCAAATTTGTCACCTTAACAGTCCATTTATCATGCTTTTATCATTATTGAGCCTTTAAAATGTTGAAAGTGAGTTCAAGCATTGATGGTATCAGTTAGACCATGATGACATGAGTACTACTTTCATGATTTTTGATATTGCAAATGAACACAAGCATCTAGGTATAATTAAACCAAGATGGCCTAAGCATTTCTTGTGTAAACAAACAAGAACCAATCATTTTCCTATGTGAATTCAGAATGTCATCAATGATACTTTGTAGAGCACATCTCACAACAATTCACACAATAATAATAATTAACTCACCAACTTTAGATAAAGAGAATACCTTTCTCCTTCTTAGCTTGTCTAGTTCAATACATCATCGAGTTGCTCCAAAGAAATGATAACAAAAATCAAAGTACAACATTTGAACATTCAAGATAAAATGATAAAATCATGATTCAAAAGAATATCATCCATCTCGAGTTGTTTTGATTGATTTGATTTCAACCATTTTGATGTGGATGGTTGATTTTTTTGAAATCTTTTGAGTTTAATGTATGTCTAATGTTGAGTTTCCCTATGATCATTGTGCTTTTTTCGTTGTCATACTGTTGTTGTCTATTTGTTTAAGCTCGAAGTTTATTGCCACCAGTAAGTTCAGGATTTTTCCCCCAAGCTAGGGTGAGACGTAACCACTTTTCCAGGATATGTTCATGAGATTTCACTTCAATGATAAGCATAAATGGTGGCGAAAGTGAACAATCAAGGCATGCATCTAATAGATGGAAAAACTAGTTTAAATCACAAGTAGCTCCTGTTTCCAGGTTTTCACTACATTTTTTTATTGCTCTTTTTCAGATTTATGATTTTTTTGTATTTTTCTCTTTTCTGATTATTTTTTATATATATTTTTCTATCACCAAGACCCCTGTTTGCCAGGTGTTCATCAAGGTGACCATTTTCCCATGCACTAGATGATTCAGGTATATAATTTCCTGAGATGGATATTGTTGATAGGTTCATCAAACAAATCCCCTTCAGGTGTAGATAGTTGATAGGCTCTAGATCCATAGACTGATATGACAACAAAGGGACCTATCTGAGTTGGTTCAAATTTCCCTTTCTTTTCTCTGTCCTATTGAATTTGAGGGTTTTCATTTAGGACCAAATCACCAACCTAAAATACTCTAGGTTTTACCATGTGATTTTATCTTTTGGACATCCTCTGTTGATATGCCTTCAAAGGATTCACAACTTGTTGATGACGTTCATCCAACAGTTCTAGTTCTTGAAGTCTAGACACTCTATAATCCTCATCTCAAATTATTCCCTTTAGTGACACATGGAGTGATGTTATCTCAACCTCAATAGGTAGTATGCCCTCTTATCCATATACCAAGGCATAAGGTGTAGCTCCTGTAGGTATTATGATACTAGTTTTGTATGCCTATAGAGCAGGGTTTAATTGAAAGTGTCAATCACGTCCAACATCATTGACAATCTTCTACAAAAATTTTAGAATAGTTTTATTTGAGGCCTCTGCTTGGCCATTCCCTTGAGGATTGTATAGTGTTGAAAAATGATGTTGGATATGAAACCTCTCACATAGTTCTTGAACATATTGATTCTTAAAAGGTATACCGTTGTCAGTGACAATGGACTATGGAAACCATACCGATAGATGAGGTAATTTAGTATGAAAGAAAAATCTATTTTTGAGTGATTGTTGTCAAGGGAACAACTTCTATCCACTTTGTAAAGTACTTTGTGGTTGTGATTATGAATTTGTGTCCATTGGATGAAGATGGATTAATCTTTCCTGCCAGGTCTAGTCCCCACTGACAAAAGGGCCATGTTGAAGTAAACGGTTGCAATTCCTGTGCTGACGCGTGGATTAGATTGCCATGGATTTGACATTTATGGCACTTCTTAACAAACTAAAAAGACTCCTCCATGTTCAACAAGTAATACCCCAAACAGAGGAGTTTCTTTGCTAGGGTTATTCTGCTTGAATGAGTTCCACAAATACCTTCATGAACCTCATGTAAGGTTGTCTTAGATTCGTTATGTTCTAGACATAGGAGAAGAGTACCATCTAGACCTCGACAGTAAAGTATGTCGGCAATTAAGGTATGTCATGTGGTTTGGCGGATGAAGTTGCATTTCTGGTTTCTAGAAAGATCAGGAGGAAGGATATTGTCCTTTAGGTAAGCATAGGTATTTCCATAGATTGAGGGTTCAACATCAACTATATGGCATATGGTTTGAGATTTTGGATTATCATAAGAAATATAATTAGACACTTGTTCCACCATAAATTCATAATGACCTCGCTTTTCTAGAATCTGCAAGAGAGAAGCAATTGTTGCTATAGCATCAACAACTTTGTTTTCTCCCCATGGAATCTGTTCAAATTTGATATCTACAAAGTACTTTTTGAAATAATCCACCATTTTCTTAGATGGCATCAACTTCTCATCTTTGGTTTGATATTCATCATTTACCTAATAAATGACTAATTGTGAATCTCTATATACTTGTAGCTTTGTAATCTTCCATTCAACTGCCACTTTTATGCCAATGATTAATGCCTCGTATCTAGCTACGTTATTTGTACATGGAAACATGAGTCTATAGGACTTTGGGATGGTATATCCTTGAGGTGTAACAAACAGAATTCCCGAACCTGACCCACATTGTGTGTAGGACCCATCAAAATACAACAACCATCGTTGTGTTGTCATAGTAAGAATTTCTACATCAAGAAACTCAATGCTCATTAGATAATTATATGGTAGTGGAGCTTCAGCTAACTGATTGGCTATCACTTGACCCTTGATGGTTCTTTGATCTACATATTGGATGTAAAATTCACTTAAGATCATCACCCACTTGGCTAGTCTTCCTGTTAGGGCAGCCTTGTTGAGTAAATACTTTAGTGGATCAATCTTTCCTATGAGCTTGACTGTGTGGGTTAACATGTAATGCCGCAATTGCTAGGTAGAAAATACCACTACCAAACAAGCTTTATCAATGAAGGAGTAATTTATCTCATAACCATTAAGAGTCATGTTGATATAATAGATAGCTTGTTCCTTTCTCACGGGATCTTCTTGTGCTAATAAAGCACCCAAAGAAATCTTAGTTGTTGCAATGTATAGTAATAATGGTCTATCTTCTATAGGTGGCATTAGTATGGGTGGTGACATTAGGCATTTATTTATTTGATTGAAAGTTGTTTCACATCCTTGATCCCATTTGAAAGAGATATTCTTATGTAGCAAATGATTGAATGGATGACTTTTGTCTACTAATTGGGAGATAAACCTCCTGATTGATTGTAGCATGCCCTATAGAGACTGTAGTTGATTGATATTCTTTGGTGGTGGCATTTCCATTATAGCCTTGACCTTGGCGGGATCCACTTCGATACCCTTTTTTGAAACTATGTATCCTAAAAGCTTTATTGAGGTAACACCAAACACACATTTCTTAGGATTTAATCTGACATTGAACTTCTCTAGTCTGGTAAATATTTTGTCCAGGATCTCTAGATGTCCTTTTCTGGTATATGACTTCGCTAATATATCATCCATGTAATCTTCCAAAAAGGTATGCATCATGTCATGGAAAATGGTGGTCATTGCTCACTGATATGTAGCTCCTGCATTTTTCAACCCAAAGGGCATGATGTTCCAACAAAATGTGCCCCATGGACATGTGAATGTTATTTTCTCCTGATCTTCTGGTGCTATTTTGATTTGGTTGTAACCTGAGAAGCCATCCATTAGTGATAACATGGCATGTACTGTTGTTAAGTCTACAATAATGTCAATGTTTGGTAAAGGAAAATCATCATTTAGGCATGCCTTGTTGAGATCTTTGAAGTCGTTACATATTCCAATACTATTGTTTGGTTTAGAAATAGGTACAATATTTGAAATCCACTTAACGTAATCAATAGATTTGATGAATCCTGCATCTAACAACTTTTTTAGCTCTGTCTTTACCAATAAGGCAATATGCAGATGCATTTTCCTTAGTTTTTGCTTCACAGGTTTTATCCCAGATGGTAGAGATAAATGATGCATTACTAACCCTAGCATATCAGAGTAAGACCAAGCAAAGTTAATGTGTCTTTCTTCAAAGAACTTGATGAATTTAGGTGTTTCTTATTTAGTCATAGATGTTTCTAGATGTAGAGTTTTTGCTTTCTTTGTTGTACCAAGATTGATAGACTGTGTAGGTTCAACCAATATTGATGATCTTGCACAATAGTATTCTAGAAGGGTGTCAAATCTTCCATCTTTTGGTGCCTCAGAGATTTTTTCACCGTCAGATGTGTTCTTTATTCTTACTTTTTCAAGATCTAATGCTACCATTGAATGGTTTTCACCATTAGATCCATTATTCTTGTTTTCAATTTTACAATTGAAAGATTTGGTACCCTCTTGATTCAAAGTATTGTTATGAGATTCATGAGTAGAACTTGTGTCAAGTGTGTCACAAAAAAGGAAATTAGCGATAGCATCATCATTCGCAAAGATAGGTACATCAATAGGTTTAGTTGGTTCCCAATCGATAAGTTCAAGATGTATTAAGGGTAAAAGGTCATTAGATTGGTTAAGGTCAATGACAGTGAGGGTTTTGATAGCCATGTTATCAAGGCTGTCAATAGCGATGTCAAGGTCTATGATATTACTCTCCTCCAAGTCATCTATTTCACTCGATGTTTGTCCATCCTCACTTGAGTCATCAATATTTTGTGATCCAAATACAAGGGGTCTAGTCCCCGAGCTTTGCCCCTCCCCACGTGTGAGTGCATACTATTTTATAACATCAACTTGTATGTCCTTGTATGATACTTCTAATAAAGAATCCCACTCATACTCATTAGAATCTATTTCAAAGCTATCTTGCATTTAAAGGACTCTTTCAACAACTCTATGAGTGTTTTCTTCTTTTGTTTCCCCTTTATAACCCAGTCCCATTTTATCTTTTGACTGAAGTGTGAGAGGTCGAATGGTTTCTATAATTCCCCCTTTTCTTTTTCCAATAGGCCCTTGTCCTTCATACCCCGTTTTCTCTAATATTGCTTTTCCCTTTCCATATTGATATGTCTTTATGCTAATAGTTGTTGATGTAGATGCTTCCTCATCATTGTAGATCTAATTGAGGATGGCCTTATCTTTATATTCATCTTCTAAAGTGCCTTCATTTACAAATCTATCATCCAAAACCGTGGTAGGTTGTGATGGTTTTTTGTGTTAATGTTGACGGTTGCCCATATGATCTTGGAGATGGCAGCAGCTATGAAAGACATAAAGATTTCCCAATGGAATACTCTCCCATGCCTTTTTCTATTAACTAGATCTTTTTTTTGAATTTTTATGATAGAGAATTCAATTGACCTTCATTTTTTGATAGAGTGGAGTCAATGACACTAGTATCTTTTGACTGGTGCTTTTTCTCAACCCATTTAGATACCACGTTTGGTTTTCTTTCACTGTTGGATGAACTAGAAGTGTTTGCTTCCCTATTATGGGGCACAAAAGTGTCTTGAGTTGTTTTAAGCATGTTATAATATTGGGGATTGTTGTAATCAACTGAAATAGTAACTTCTTGTCCATTAACAAGAAACTTTAAGCACTAATGATAAGTTGAGGGTACTGCTTGCATTTCATAAATCCAAGGACATCCCAAGAGTATATTATAAGTCAGCTCTTTGTCTAGCACTTGACAAACTATATTCCTCACAATTGGTCCCACTTGAATATGCAACATGATCAATCCTTTGGAGGATCTCTCTTCTTCATCACAGGCTTTTATTGTGATTTTCCTTCTAGCATCAATAGCATTATCAGAATATCCTAGTGCATGGATTAGTTTTAAAGTGCAAATGTTTAAACCAGCTCCACCATCTATCAAGAAACATTTAACATGGTGTTTGTGGATTAAGACTTCAATATGAAGGGTAGCATTGTGCGGATGATTAAGTGATACGTCATCTTGTTCAAAAAATGATAGGCAATGAGGCATGGTTAAATGTCCCACCATAGCCTATTTTTGGCAAACTCGCAGATTATTGGGTACTGTTGTGGCCACAAGAGCTTGTTCCAAAACCTCCCTATGAGACAGTGAGATTTTAAGGAGTTCTAATATTGATATTTGGGCTGGTATTATTTGTAGTTGATCAACTATGTTGTACTAATTTGAAGGGGCAACAGTGGTTTTAGATGCAACTCCTTTCAATATTACCTTAGATTGCCCCCTTGTTGTCACATTGACTGGTAATCTTGATTTTCCCTAATTTTTATGACATTAATATGATTTTTGGATGTGACAATGTTCAAGATCATATTTAGTGGTATGATGTCATTGATTCCAATGTTATTAGTTTGATTATTAGCAACATCATTCTTCTCAACCACTGAAATACAATGAATAGTGTTGGCATAAATGTAGTTTACATTTTTGCCTTTACTATTTACAGAGGAAGATTCTCCCTTTTCATAATTTGGTAAAGGATTTTGAAATGCACTAAGATCATTGTTCGTTTGATGTCCTTCTACGAATACTTTCTTGTTTCCAATAAAATCTTGTACTAGATTTTTCAACTGCATACAATCATTATTTTTATGTCCTTTGTTTTTATGAAAGTCACAATAATCCATGTCATTCCACCAAGATGGATTTAATTTTGGTTCTTGATTTCTTGCTTCAGGTAATGTGATAAGTCCATGTGTAAGAATTTATCTCATTTTTTATTCTAGTGTTTGTCCCAACGGTGTGAATCTTCTTCGATTTGATTGTTTTTTATATGATTATGGTTTAGATTCTCCATTTTTCAGATTGTTGCTTTAATTGAAATTTTGATTAATGTTTTGATCATTTTTTTGATTGGTATTTGTAGTAGTAGTTGTCAAATTAAATACCGGTTTCACATTTTTTGTCTCATTTGTAGCATCATTATTACCAGTATTTATATTCTTTTTCCAAAACTTTGGTTTATCATTGCTATTGTAGTGATTCAAGGAGTTTTTATTATTTGATCCTTCATTGTAGTGTTCTATAACCCCTCTCTTGACTAAAGCTTCTTCGATCTTGAGCCCATTTTCTATCACTTTCTCAAATGTAGGTGGGCATTGTAGTTAAAGATTGTAACTCATCTCATCAGTTAGGTTGTCAATGAATAGTTCCATATTTTCCTCTTCAGGTATGCAATGAGGATATCTAGCAAACAACCTTATCCATCATTGTAGAAATGAGAGGAATGTTTCACCTTTTTTTTTTGTATTGTAAAGGACCTTTATTGTTATCTCATGTTGAATATTATAGGAGAATTGTGAGATAAACCTGTTGACAAGTTCCTCAAAAGATCAAATTCCTGGTTGTAGTTGAGAGAACCATTCCATACATTTACCTCCTAAGCTTCTTGGAAATAACCTAATTAGATAAGTTTCCTCTTGTGCAAATTCTAAACTCATGGTTCTAAATTCCCTCACATGATCAATTGGATCAGTTTTACCATTGTACTTGTCATATTTTGGGAATTCGCAATGTCTAGGAAATGGTATCATGTCTACACTTGGATCAAAAGGATATGGAAAAATGTCCTGTAATGAGTACCTTTTTGTGGACCCTTTTTGCATATCTTGAAGTTGTAATTTTTGCATTTGATGTGTTAGGACATTCACTTGATCTATTTTTTGTGTGTTTTATGGTTTAGTTTCAACTGCTATCTAGGTGCTTCTTTTACTCGATTAAAGTCAAATTCCTTCAGAAGTTTTGTACCTAATTCAGCTAACATCAAAAGGTATTTTTCTCCATCCCTTTCCAAAACTTTTTCCATAAATTTATGAAAGTTAGGATCTTGTTGTGTCATTTGGATATCCTGTTTAGTTATTTCATTACCATCATTTTGGTGGAATTTGGAAAAGGGATTTTCTTTAGCCATAGTATTTAGTGTTTCAATTTATTTCTCTCTAAGTTTTTGTCTTTGTAACCTTGTTAGAATGGGCATACAAGTGTTGGGGTTTTTCACTAAACTTTGATCTTTTTTGACATAGTGCTAAGGATGATAACTAAGTCAAATAGAATGATAAATTCTATTAATGATACTAAGTTATATTTTCTCTTTTTATACCATTTCATTTCGTGATGGCAGGATGACTGATCCTGATAAGGAAACTTAACTTGATAATCAAGAGTTGTGTTAGATGATTAGGCACTTTAAAATTGTAAGATCTTGGTTTAATTTTGAAATATTTTGACTTGTAAGGTCTAATTTTCCAAGTTTAAGACATTGACCAGTTTGACTAAGAAAATGTTTAATTTCTAGTAAAAATTTGAATTTTGATGTCAACTATCTGATAGGAGGTAAAAATAACTCTCTAGTTTTTTATTCTGTGGATGCGCTATAAAAATCCTCTGATGAGCTAAAATACAGTGTAAATGCACTGGTAAATTTGGTATATGCACCATTAAACAGGGCATATGCGCTAACAAACTAGGTAGATGCATTGAAAAAGAGTGTAAATGTGCTAGTAAACTAGGTATATACGCTATTAAATAGGGAAGATGTGCTGAAAAACTGGGTAGATGCACTGAAAAAAAACGTAGATGCGCTAATATTCTTGGTAAATATGCTAACAAACTAGGTGTAGATGCACTGAAATAGAACATATATGCACTAAAATACTGAGCAAATGTGCTGAGACAAAGTTTGGTTGTGCTAAACTGGAAGTGATCATAGTTCGGTCTATTTTTTCTGCTTATTTTCAGTAAAAGGATTGATTCCAGGTTGTCATTTTCTAAACAATGAAGATTTTGGAGGGTTGTTTTGCTTGTAAATCTTGGAATTTGACAATCTAATTGGATGATTCCTTTGGAAATGAATTTACACAAACAAAAGCAAGTTTGTAAACATTGTTTCCAACACTACACATTAAACAAAGAGTGTGTATTCTAGAATCAGGTCTGATTCTTTCAATTTCCACTGGTTTGACACAAATAAAGACAATTCAAGCATTTTTCTAATTTTCAAGTAGGTCACTTAGAATATCACAGCCCACGTCTTGCAACTATGTCATCTCACATAGCCTAATCACCCCCTAGAGGGAACCCATGTTTTTTCCTTTCCTGATTCTTAACCAAAGTCGAATCCTCCAGTTTTGGCCAGGGTATTTGATAGTTATATGGTGAGTTTCTTGGGGGTAGATTCTTCCCTCCCCTTGCACATTGATATAAAAAGTGTTTAGAAACTGACACAATTGGATTCTACTTTAGAGCTTTTAGAAAGGCTATCCGTTCGGAGCAGCAAATGATAAACTCCCTTAAGAGACCTCCCAATCTTTAGAACAAATATTTTTGGGATGGTTATCTTGCACACTTCTGGTGAATGTGGATTTCCCCAAATTCATTTTTATTTTATAGTGGGTTGGAAAACCTGGCTTTGGTTTTTCCCACTTAGGTCGTTCCTGTAGGGTGAGTACTTTTTCCCACTACGGCAGGCCTTCTAAAGGTGTTAATAAATCAGGATAGCAAGTCTAGAATTGTGATCACCCAGTTAAGGGGAGAGCATAAGCCTATTGCTTTCAAAACATAGTAGACATGGGGTTCAAACTATTTCTTTAATTAAGCCAGATGCACTATCTTAACCAAAGGAAAAAGCAATAATGAAAGTAAATCCCTACAAACACCATTAGTAATTTGTGATTTTTTGTCTTTGACTGGTGTAAGTGTTTCCGACAATCATCTTTAACAAACATATTTGGTACCTATGACACAAAAAATGGTGATTAATACCCATATTTTTAAGGTTTTGTAAAAATACTTAGATGCACCATAACATTAATTAGATGTGCCAAAAGAAAATGTGAATGCACAAAAATGACAACTCTATGTGCTATAGAATTCAATGTATGTGCTAAAAGATAGGATCAATGCACTGAAAGAAAACCCCATGACTGGTGAAATAGGATACTGGATGCACCATAACAGTAGTCGTATGTGCCAAAATATCTATCAGATGCACTGAAACAATACTTGGATGCACTAAAATATATGTCGTATGCACCGTAAAAAGTCTCAATTTTGCTAAAATAAAACATGTCAGAAGCCTGTGAGCATACTTTTCAAAAAAAGATGTTAAAATTTGGGTTTTATGCCCCACAGTGGGCGCCAATTTATGTGTGAGTAAAATATGCATAAATGAATAACAAACACAATCAATAAGACATTATATCAATATATTTAAACAATAATTAATTTAATTAAAGAAAAAATCCATTGAAAGTGTCTAATTGCTCTCTAACTCCAAAGATTTATTAAATCACAGAGGCTCTCAGATTTTGTAAGCACTGTGACTATTAAAATGCCAATCTAGAGAATGAGATGATGTAAAATGTAGGAATCTAATCCTATATGATAATTGCTAAATGATATGATGTAATCCTATAGATGAATATGATATAAAACTAATAAAATAAACTAAGATGCAGCTATATGAAGAGCCATGATTATAAAACTAATATGATTCTAATATGATTCTACAATGATGATTTCTATTTTACTAATATGATAATTTCTCAAATGCTTCTAATGCTATTTCCGCAAAGTAAGATTGCACAAAGTTGGGATCCATTTCTTGTTGAAAGAAGTTGTATTTATAGAATTCCTAGCAGCATATTTGTGATGTGGCAGCAAGGGTCTGGATTTGATTTGAAGGATTCAATGGTGAAGGATGAAGAAGCCTGAGAAGATTATGGATTGTTTCTCCCCACAAAACATTTAGCTAGAGGATAGGAATGAACAATGGAAGAAGATGAAGAAGTTTGCATGTAATTTATCTCAAATTTGTCTCCAAATTTGTCAATGAAGGCTGAGTTTAATTAATTAGATATAAAATATCTAATTCTTTTTTTTGATATGATGAGTAAAAAGAGGAAATAGCTATAGAAATGTGCTTTAATTGAATTGTTTGGATTTATTCAATTTAGCAAAAGAGGATATTTATTTTAATAAAACCAACTATAGAAGTCTTGTTTATTAAATTAAGATAGAATGATGTGATTAAGATAGAATAAATATAATTATAGAATAATTTGATAATAATAATTAAATAAAACAAAGTATGTCATTTGTTTATTTAATTAAGATGAAATAATATGACAAAGATAGAAGAATTAGAAGTGAACAATATAAATAAATATTTCTATTTACTTATAAGTAGATGAATATAGAAGGGTTAATTAACCAAATAAAATGTATTTAATTAATTATATTATCTAGACCAATTTTAGGTGTATACAATAATTTCTAATAAATTTAGGTAACATCAATAAAATAATTGTATAAACTAAAAATCCATATAGGTATACAATGCTATATATTAGTAGAACTATAATATATGTACAAAAAATTCATATAGGCTTACAAAAAACCATATAGATGCACAATGTCACATGTTGGTAATACAAAATAATGTACAAGAAAGGCACATAGGTATATAACAAAGATATAATATTATCAATATTTTCCACTAGGATGGAAGAATCCATAACCCTTTGACTTTGAAGTAGGTGGAGAGGCAAGCGATGGCTATTTCTTTCAAACTCACCGAGTTGACCTCCTCTTCAAAATTTTTTGGAGGTACACCTAATATAATTATTAAATATATACATTAATATCAAAACATTAATTATACAATGATATATAAGCAAATACACACTTACCAACATCAGATAATAAATCCCAATCAATAATTGTATCTCTTCATCCATTTGGAGGGAAGGCACATGATTTGGATTTGTGACCCCTATGACAAGAATCAAGAAGCATAATTGAAAATTACACTAATAGACACAGTATAAAATAAGAAATGGAATTTGAAATTTACTAATCTGGCTCATAACTCTAACAAAGGTATAAAAGAAAAAATACAATAGCAACACCCACCTCCATTGTGCCATGAATATCGAGAGGATTTTGAATTGATGTCATTAACCAAAAATACAACATTATTTTACCAAAATATTCCTAACATTATTTATAAATATAATGATTAGCTACAATTTTACATGTACTATATTTATTATTTCTTTTCTAATTACATACTTATAGACCTAACATGGTCATGTAATCAAGAGATGAAGGGTGAATAGATGTAGGATGAATTCTCTAACCCTAAAATTTTATCACAATCAATTTACATTAATTTTAAATTATTATAGATGAATAGATAGTCTTATATTTTGAAAAGAAATATAGTAAATTACATTTAACCTTATTCAAAATTACATGTCCATAAATGTCAAATCCCTTATCAAGTAGGTCATTTATGAACACAATGTCATTTAATATGGATGTTTCCTACTATGGCCTCATGTATCTCGAACATCCTCAAATCCATAATCAGAATTACACCCACAATCTCAGCAAAGGTTATTTGATTGTCATGACTTAAGATCCTCACCCTCATCACCTTGTACTACAAGTCGATTGTGTTGTAACAAGGTCTATATGAGGAAGTTGATATACTCTAGAGTCTCCACCTCAATACTCTCCTTCATAATGGGAGGGATCTTGACATGCTCAATGTTTGGCCCACCAAGGGGTCTTTGTACTCACTCATAGGCACACCATTCCCCCTATCTCCTATTGAAATTCCTTGTGACTCCACCCTATAAGTCACACATAAAGTAGTTTGGGATTTCATTAAGTACAAACTTACAATAGAGCTTCCTCAAAAAATATTATGGGTCCTCATTATTGTTGAATGGAGGATGGTAAAAACTATGCACCATCTCTCCCAAAAAAACCCCATTCCTTGGTGTTGGCACCAATGGATAGTGAACATCTTGCTATTACCATGTAAGGTGCATTATTTTGTGGATCAATGAACACCACACACAAATAATTTTTAATATACATTTTTTACTTGTTGGTACAAAAATTTTGAGGCATAAAATTACCTTTCTTCCTCCCTCTTATTTGACCACATGTTAATTTGGCCACTCATGGAATATATATGATGGATGATAGGTTCCAATGAGGTGGTAAGGGTTGTCATAAGGGAACTAGTTCCACTTATATTTTTCAACCTATCGATCAATGCTTGGAGTTCCCTTCTGTTAATTTAAAATTAACCTATTAGGTTTTGCTGCATTTGAGAAAGATATTGATGAATTCATATATTTTTTTGAGTGTTTGGTTTTCCATGTTCTTCACTAGGGTTTCCATTAATATTTGAATTAGGGGCTTCATTAATTGTTGAAGGATTTTCATTTCCTAGAAATTCAAAACATTGAATCAAAATCATTGCTAAATTGTTACTTTATCTAAATTTTACACTTAAAAACTAGAAAAACTACCTCCTTGACCTCATAGATGTTGTGGTGACATTTTGATAGTGGCTTGATAAAATTGAGGATGTATTAATCATGTTTATCACTCATAGTTTTTTGTTGCAAAGGTAAGAGGATAGGTTCAAATGAGCTCAACCTCTTTAGATTTTTATTTTTAACATAGTTATAATGTGAGCATATTATGGTTTGCTAGTGATTGGCCTATTCTTGGTCACTACCAAGCCATAATTTCCTAGGCTTGGGAACTACCAAGCCTTAACACAAGTGTATTATAATGTGCCTTTGTTATGTCTTAAATGGACCAAAATGTTGTTGTGGTAAATTTTTTGTCCCCCATTGTTTTGCTCAAGCCCATACCCATTATAAATGTGTAGATCTATTCTTTAAAATAATGAGTACACATTCTAAAAGAAATCGGTACCCTAAAGTGAGTATGTATTGAAAATTTCATAAAACCCATCACAAATACTTCCACGAAATTATAATATCCTATTAATAAAATTCTTTAGTATGTAAAAATAGGAGAGTGGGACCCATTCTAAGTTCACTTTCCTAGGAACCAACTATAATGACAAAAAATTTCCCCCCTCAACATGGCCTTGATTTGGTTTTGCAATGTGTCTAACATATTCACATTAGGTCTTAGGCCCTTCTAGATTAAATGAGCTTATTGGTGCCTTATTTGGAGTGTTGTAAAGTGTTGCAACACAATTTCACACTTTTATAGGGTTTTATTTAATAATTATGATTCTTTATGATTTAATTGTCCTCATTTTACATCCACAAGCCTCATTTAATGCATCTTTTCAAGGATGATCTAGACACAAATCAACATCCAATCATAATTAAGGTGTTTTCAGACTGTGTGGCCTAGATTTGGTGGTTTGGGACTCATTCGCCACCTTGGGCATATGAGTCCCACCTAGGGTTTTGGGTCCCAATCCTAGTTTCACACCTTTCAAAGATTTTTTGAATTTGGTCCCATAAACTATGCCTAATGGGACTCAATCACCACCTTGGGTGTATGAGTTCCATGTGGCCCAAAATTAAAATTAATTTAATTTTTTGGAAAGATTTTATCTTCCTAGATCTGATGTCAGCTTGTAGTGTTGTAATTTTGGGAACTCTTGCATAATTAAGTATAAATACAAGTTTATTTCACTCATTTTACACCTAGCAAGTTGAATGAGCATCCTTATAGAAAGTTTGAGTTCACAAAAGCATTCAAGTGTTTACAAGAGAATTCAAGAGCATTAAAGGGTAGATTATCAAGCATCTTAGAGCATTATTCAAGCATCAAGCATCATGTCAAAGTATTCGTTCATCATGTTTCTTTTTGAACTAACAATTGTGATGTAGGGTTTTATGATTTAAGCTAGCATTTCACTCAAGATCCATCACATTCAAGCAAGAGTCAAAATCTACATCCACTAGAGCCATCTCATACATGTTTGCAGCATCTCATTGCTAGGGTTTGGTGAGTTGCAACATCATATTTTGTTTATTTATCATTCTCCATTCCTATTTCATTTCATTTCAAGGTTTGATTACAAAAATAGGGTTTGACCAAGGAAAACCCCTATCCACTAATAAAACAACATTTTTTCCTCTCTTTAGTGTGTGATTTGCAGGTTTAGATTGAAGATATATTGAAGAGAAATTTTGGAGAAAGTGTTCAAAGTTCTCACCTTACATTGAAGATACTTGGAAGACTTCTAGAGATTGCAAATTAGGGTTTTGGATTTAGAAATCAATTGGGAAATATGAAGAAGACCTTGAAGACCAGATTCAAACCTTGAATTTTTAGAAAACCCTAACTGGACTGATTCACCAATTTTGGTTATGAGTCCCAATTTAGGTCAAAATTTAGGTTTTTACAAATTCAAATACCCATTTGCTAGATTCATATTTTTGCACGGAAATCCAAATCTAGGATTGATTCATCCAACCTAGCATATGAGTCCTAATCAGCATTAAAGTCAAAATTCCATGCATTTTAGAGCCCCATCCAATCATCTTTAGGTTTTCAAGTGCCCATATTTCATCTTGCAGCTTTTTATTTTGTTTTATTTCCATTTCTCGGTCATTTAGTGAAAGATTGCATTGAATTAGGGTTAAGCATTACAAATTGCATTTCAATTGTATTTCCAAGTCTTATCTTGGTGGTGAACCTTGCATTAGTTTACATTCAACCCCTAGGACAACCCTATTACAAGATCCTTTTCTCCTTTGCATTGAGATCTCTAAGGTTATCCTTGAATGAAATAATTGGAAAGTGGGTGTGCTCTATGTTCTAAACCATCTGAAAGCATCTCTTACCCATTTTCAGTCATTTCATTTTGGTGAACTTGCATTTAGAACATCATAATTCTAATTTGGAGTGCATCATCATCCTATATCTTGCTTGCATTAACATTACATTAGGGTTTGCATTAGTTAATTGGCATTCTAGGGTTTTCAAATTTTCCATTATTGAAAGTGCATATAAGTTACATTTTTGCATCTCATATAATTGAAATTCATACAAAATATGCATTTATACTTAGGTTACAGATCATACAACATAAAAATCATAAAAATCAATTGAAAATTTCTGAAAATTAAAAAAAAAAAGAAAAAAGACCCCACTAGGACTCATACGCCCCTTTGGGCAAATCAATCCTAGTGCAGATTTCGCACTGCATTTTCTAGCATTTAAAACATTGTTTCTGATCTTTTGTTTGTTGTTTATAGCTTTCTATTTTAGTTTCTAGAAAAAAAATTATAATCATTTGATTATTCTTAGATTATATTGCATTTGCATTCATTTTGCATTTAGAAGCCCTTGCATGAGTATTTGGTGTCCTATTTCTAATATTGTAGTGAGATGAAGTTCAAGATTCATGTCATCTTGTGATAGCACAATATTTGTGGACCTTGGGTTATCTTTCTCTTTCACTCCTAGTATTGACACTAGTACACTAGGTATGGACCATACCCTTAACAATTATTTTCCTTCAAGTAGTGTGACAAAGATTGAAACAATGGTTGCTAGTGCCCCACAAGAAAACATAATTCAAATCCATGAAGACTTAGCAAACCTACAACATCAAGTGAAAAATGACAACATTTCAACTACTACCATCCTGACTATAGATAACATTCATTGCATTCTTGAAAGTGAAGATGGACTTGACCTTATGAAAAACATAGTTCAAATCTTTGGAAAACATCTCACCTCAACCACTAGTTGTCCTTTACCTACAAGCAATGTCACAAGCCAAGGAGGAATTCAAATTACTCTTCCCACAATAATTTCCTAAATACCTGCCTATACCAACCCTCAAGTCACAACATTAATGAAACCAACTAGTAATGTGATTCCTTCCCTGGGTATTTCTGCTAGCATCCCTAGTACTTCTATGGCATCACATGTCATATCTCCTACTACCTTACCACCTATAAGAATTCCATTCACTTGTACCTCAAACACATACACCCATTCACCTTTTTCACCTCCATCTAATAACACAAGCAATGACCCTCTCATAAATCAACTCTTCCAAACCGTTTCATCCCTTCAAAAACAAATTTCCACCATCAACCAAAATAAAAATGGCCCACCTACATATTATGTCAAAATAAGTCCATTGTCCTTGGAGATATTGTGAACACCGATGCCACAAGGTGTAGAGGTGCCTATATATTCAAGAAATATGGAGGAAAGGGAGATCCTTCTAACCATGTTAATGTGTATACTACCTTATGTAGTGGTAGTGTCCTTGATGATAAACTCTTAGCTAAGATTTTTCCTAGGTCCTTGAAGGATATTGCCTTAGAATGGTTCTCTTCATTACTAAACACCTCAATTCATTCATTCAATGAACTTGTTGACACATTTTTCAACCATTTCCAAGTGCATATGACTCCTAAGATGACCTTGGCAGATTTGGTGAGATATAAGAAAAAAGAAGACAAAAAGATACTTGACTTTATCTCACACTACCAATCGCTTTATTCCCAAATTGATGTCAAGGTTCCTCATCCTCGCCTTCAAAATATGTTCATCAAAAACTTGCAAAATAAGATACAATATAATCTAACCATGATGAAATTCGAATCCTTTATGCACTTTTGTACTACCCTCTATGATTATGAAAATTCTTGATTAATAGTCAAGATACAAAATCCACTTCTAGCCGTACTGAGAAGTTTGAGCCCGCAAACCAAAACAATTCTCAAACTTTTTGAAAAAAGAATTAATTTTTCCTTCAATTTAATCCCCCTCAACAAAAAACTTAGAATGCTAATAACCAAGTAGCTACTATTAAAACCACGATACCCTTTAGCTATTGGGACCCGAAAAGGAAATTCACTCCCTTTCCCGATACCCTTCACAACACAATGTCACAACTCCTAGAATAGAAGATGATTAACTTGTCTCCTATTAAAACACCTAATTTTAATAAACCATTTCCCACAAACTATAGACCAAATTCTTAATTCCATTATCACCAACAAAATGGACATGACACATAACATTGTAAGCATCTTAAACATCTTGTGCAAGACCTTATTGATTCTGGTCGTCTTTCTGTTGGAGGTGTTAGTGATCAAGGAAATAAGTTTGTTGCCCCTCCTTACCAAAAAATGCAAATTCTTACCAACCATATGCCTAATCATAACATTTAATTTGTCAAAGCTAGTGAAACTATAAAAAATGATGTGATGAATGTTGATACGAATGATGATAACAATGATTCTATTCAACATTATCCTATAAATATTTATTTTATGGATGATATGGTAGGAGTGATAGATGTCATTCCTCACAAGGGTCGAACTCAAAAGAATCTAGGAATTGCTTTCTTCTCTAAGGATATACTTAAACATGCACCCAATGGTCTTCTTTACATAGTCAGTTGAATCTATGGCAAGCCCACTAACGGGTTATTAATAGATCTTGTCTATGGAGAGAATGTGATCACTAAAGAATTCTTACTTCTATATGAGCTCTATCAAGACATATATGATAAACCAAAAGCATGGATCAAGATGCACAATAGTTTCGCTTGCCCTACGATGGGATTGATCACCCTTCCTTTACAAATAGGACCAAAAATATTAGCCATCTCATTCTCCATCATCCTATAGTTGAAAAAATTTCATGTGAAGCTAGGCTATCCATGGCTTCACTCCATGAATGCAGTCCCTTCACCTATACATAAATGTTTAAACTTTCCCTTTGACAATGAAATTTTCACTGTCCATCATAGTGGATTTAACCTGTTGTCCTCCCATGGAAACTTTTCATTAGATTTATTTTGGCCCAAGCCTATAGAACCTATCAAACCATGAGAAGACTTCTTTTTCAAATGCTATCAAAAGTTCAAGGAAAAGAAAATAGGAGAACTATCCCTCTGAAACATGCCTCAACCGACAACTGATCCTACCATCCTTGATGAAACCATGATTGAACCTAAAGAAATTCCAAATGACCACAACTAACCTAAGACAAAACCTTCACCTACTTCCTATAAAAGACCAAGAGATAACAAAAAAATCTCATCACGCCTCCTCAAATAAAACAAGTTTACAAAATCAAAGAGAAATTGGTCGAACAACCTCCTATGGTTCCTTCTATTCCTCCCCTTGGGGAAGAAGAGAAACCTATGGTTGATCAATGCACTCCTACACAAATGCAACTTGAAAATATAACTAAAATAAATAGTGGTGCTAGAGAGCATAGGAATAGATGTTGTGCCCTTCCTCATAGGTTACATGAAGAAATAAACAAAGAAAATCAAGATTCAAACTCGCCTGAAGCAATGCATGATGAGTCTGCCCCTACCCCAAAACAAAACAATCCTATAATACAACCACAACAAGAGTTGAATCCTTATTTAGACATTATCCTTTGATCTCTTGTTATGATTAATTTAGATGATGATAAGGAGATTATTAAAATTAATGAGGAATTTCATAATGAATTGAATACATTGTTTTCCTCTTCTATGAGCTTAAATGACAATTCTCCTAGGAAGAGTGTTGAACTTGTTCATGACCCTAGTTCAGTACTTTCTATTATCCCTTTAGCTAGTTGTCTTCCTTCGGCATACAATGAACATGATTGGGATGTAGACAACCTGCTTTAGGTTGACTTGCATGTTCCTTACTAGTTCTTTGCATTATTTCTTTTTCTTTTGTGTGATTGCATGTGCGTAATGTGATCCCCCATGACGTTCTATTTGATGTTCTCTCTCTTTGTGGCATTCCTCTATTTGTACCTTCATTCTTCTCTATGTTGTAAATCTTTTATCTTTATCTTTTTATTTGTCTTGTTTTTTCCTTTTGGGGATGACACAAGGTGTTGAGACATTCATGTCTCTTCCATGTTGACCCAAAAAGATTTTCCTATATTTTTCTTTACTTCTTTTAATTTTTCTTATGTTTTCCTTTTGGGGATGACACAAGGCATCGAGACATTCATGCCTCTTCCATGTTGACCCAAAAGCTTTTCCTTTATTTTTCTTTATTTCTTTTTATTTGTCTTGTGTTATCCTTTTGGGTATGACATAAGGCATTGAGACATTCATATCTCTTCCATGTTGACCCAAAAGCTTTTCCTTTATTTTTCTCTTCATTTTTCTTATGTTTTCCTTTTGGGGATGACGTAAGGCATCGAGACATTCATGTCTCTTCCATGTTGAAACGAAAGGTTTTTCCTTCTTTTCCCTCTCTTTGTGTCATTCATCCAGTTCTATGCATATTTAGGGAATGATAATAGTTTTGAGCTCTCTAAAACATTGTAGCAAGAACATACTGACTCCAAATCCATAGATCATTTATGTGTTTGGTTTTTTCATTTTGGGGGAAACCCCTCTCTTTTCTTTCCTTTTCTCTTTCACATGACATAGATTTATTTGGAAACATATGACTTGGTACATGGATTTCCAAGTTGACTCTCATATATTCTTTATTGTTAGCATTTATCATTTGCTACTTTAAAGTAATTTCTCACAATATGGTGTTTAACAATTCCTTTAAAGTGGGGGCATACATTAGCATTATTATTTTTCATTTTTCTTTTCCATGGTTCATGGTGTAGTCTTCTTATTTCATATGATGCATTTTTCACTTTTTGGTTAACATTGGGTGTGATGTCCTTCAAAATTGTGATCCCTCTTAGCATATTATATTGCTCTTAGTGGCTTGATGTGACACAATGCATCCCCTAAGTTGTGAATCTTCTATTCTTTGATAGGTCCTCTCTTGGAGACATTAGGCACAATGTTCCCTTAGTTAAGACCTTGTATGAATTTAAAAGAAAGACTCCTTTGAATATTCCTTACTGTTGCATTTTAATTTTTGGTTATATGGCCACCTTGCATAATACAGTTAGCATGCCTATAGACCCTTCTTTTTTGTTCATGAGTTCCAAGCATACAAATTTTTCCTTGCCTCATGAAGCTCGAAGTTCATTGTTGTGTGGCACCTTATCAAAGTTATCAAGAGGTATAACTTTGATATGGTTTGACAGGAAGCCCATTTGAGGCATGAATTTCTCTTAGCCACTCATGTGTGTGTGAGTGCATATCAGATGTGTGTGTATGTGGCTCACCTTCTTGGATTTCTCACTCAGTGGACAATCTAAAGTTTCGTTGCCTTAGAGTGAGTGTGCATTTTTTGAACAAACAACCTAGATCTGATCCACATCGTGTTGTAAAAATGGCCAAAGCTTGATCCACCCCTCTTTTTTTTTCTTTCCTCTTTGACTCTAGCAATGTATGCTTGTGGCTTGCTATTCTTCTTCATATCTTTTTTTATGTGTGTTCTTTTGTGCCTATTTTGGTTTGCCATAGGACCTTGGTCCTAGGGGCTTGTGCAACCCTCTTGATTATGGTTGTCCTATCTTACTAGCATTGGTGCATTTGGACCCCTCTTGATGTGCATCGGTCTAATTTAGTGTGAGTTGGAAGCAAGTTCCCCCTCTCACTAAAGTGGGGGCTAGATGTAATGACAGAAAATTCCCCCCACAACATGGCCTTAATTTGGTGTTGTAATGTGTCTAACATATTCATATTAGGTCTTAGCCCCTTGTGGACTAATTGATCCTATTGATGCCTTATTTGGAGTGTTGTAAAGTGTTGCAACACACTTACACAATTTTCTAGGGTTTATTAAATAATTAAGCTTCTTTATGCTCTCATTGGCCTTATTTTGCATCCACAAGCCTCATTTAATGCATCTTTTTGAGGATGATCCAAACAAAATTCAACATCCAATCATAATTCAAGTGTTTTCAAACTATGTGGCCCATATGTTGTGGTTCGGGACTCATTCGCCACCTTGGGCATATGATTTCTACCTAGGGTTTTGGGTCTTGATCCTGGTTTCACACCTTTCTAAGCATTTTTAAATTTGGTCCCATAAATTATGCCTAATGGGACTCATTCACCACCTTGAGCATATGAGTCCCCTGTGGCCCAAAATTAAAATTAATTCAAAATTTTGGGGGGATTTTATTCTCCTAGATATGATGTCAGCTTGTAGTGTTGCAATTTTTGGGAATTCTTGCATAATTAAGTATAAATACAAGTTTCTTTCACTCATTTTACACCTAGCATGTTGAATGAGCATCCTTATAGCAAGTTTGAGTTCACAAGAGTATTCAAGTGTTTATAAGAGCATTCAAGAGAATTCAAAGGTAGATTATCAAGCATCTTCTAGAGCATTATTCAAGCATCAAGCATCATGTTAAAGTCTTCATTCATCATGTTTGTTTTTTAGCTAATAATTGTGATGTGCGGTTTTATGATTCAAGCTAGCATTTCACTCAATATCTATCACATTCAAGCAAGAGTAAAGATCTGCATCCATTGGAGCCATCTCATACATGTTTGTAACCTCTCATTGCTAGGGTTTAGTGAGTTGCAACATCATATTTTGTTCATTTATCATTCTCCATTCCCATTTCATTTCATTTCAAGGTTTGATTACCAAAATAGGGTTTGACCAAGGCAAACCCCTATCCACTAACGAAAAAAAAATTCCCCTCACTTTAGTGTGTGATTTGTAGGTTTAGATTGAAGACACATTGAAGAGAAAGTTGTCAAAGTTATCACCTTGCATTGAAGATACTTGGAAGACTTCTATAGATTGTAAATTAGGGTTTCAGATCTAGATATCAATTTCAAAGCATAGAGAAGGCCTTGAAGACTAGATTCAGACCTTGAAGTTTGAGAAAACCCTAACTAGAGTGATTCTCCAAATATAGAATATGAGTCCTGATTTAGATCAAAATTTAGGTTTTTACATATTCAAATACCCATTTGCTAGATTCATGTTTTTGTACAGAAATCCAAATCTGGGACTGATTCACCTAGCCTGACATATGAGTCCCAATTGGCATTAAAGTTATAATTTCCAATATTTTAGAGCCTCATCCAGTCATCTTTAGGTTTCCATGTGCACATATTCCATCTTGCAGCTTTATGTTTTGTTTTATTTGCATTTCTAGGTCATTTAGTGAAAGATTGCATTGAATTAGGGTTAATAATTACATCTTGCAATGCATTTGTATTTCCAAGTATTAACTTAGTGGAAAACCCTGCATTAGTTTACAATCAAACCCTAGGATAGTCCTATTGCATGATCTCTTTCACCTTTGCATTGAGATCTCCAAGGTTATCCTTGAATGAAAAGTGGTTGTGCTCTATGTCCTAAACCATAAGAAAACATCTCTCACCCATTTTTTGTCATTTCACCAACCAATCTCACAACCCTACTTTAACACATTATGAACTCATCCCATAGGGTTGCAAGGGACCTCTAATCATCTAGCTTGGAAAATGGTTGGTGTAATCACATGTTGATATTTATCTAAGTGTGCTCTATTGAGAATACAAGAGTTATTAAATGAGAACATATATAATGGTCAATATAATCTAAAGAGATCAAAAGTGTTATCCACTCCTTAGAAATGATAGGATTCAAAATGTTCACACATACTCACATCATGCTATATAAAAAATATTGTCTTTATGAAACTTGTGGGATTTAACCTTAGCACCAATGATATCATTGATGATGTAGGAAAACTATGTCAAGAAAAATTAGAGGAGCTTGTCATCTTGCTAAGTTGTAAGCTCAAGATTTATCACTCAAAATTAATTTTGATATATTTGTGCCACCACTTTGAGATAGTGAGGGCCCTACAATTGGAAATAGATCAATAAATTTCCACAATCCTGAGATCTCAAAGGTTCTAGCAACACTTGTTGATGACAACATTCCTTGGATTAGAATTGGATCTAATTATTGACACAAATCCAAGGTGAAAATAATCTTTAACATCTCTTTAAACTTTGAGGGGGTAACCCACTTAGCTTGAATGGTTGGCATGGTTTTACTAAGGCTTTGGGTTCTTCCCATGTAGGTCCAACATTTGATTCACACCGACTGATTATTCCTAATTGTAGTATGCTTGGGCTATGTTGTGTAGACCCCAAAGGACTAGTCTTGCCTCAGCTCACCTCCCACCCCAAAACCTAGCATAAAATGTAAGCATAAGGTAAGAGCAATTGAGATTTCTAGGCTGAGTCACATATCTAAGCGCTTGCCATGAGGATAGGGGATACCTCTAAGTTATCAAAAAAAAAAAACTTTGAGAGTTGTTGATCTTGATTCTCATCAAACAATTATTAGGCCATAATTCTTAGAAACTCCCAACACCTATTGTGATTAATCAATTTAAATAAGATCAAAATACATGAAAACTTGATTATGAATTTTTTGAGCTTGAGGTAGAGTTATATTTAGGGAACTAAGCAAGACAAAATTGAATAACTTAGATTAACTTATCAAATGAAATTATTTTATAATAATTCCATATTCCTTTAATGTGGTTAATATGGATATAGTAGCTTAAAATTGGTACAAAAATTAGTCTAATTTTAATAGCCCAAGTGGGATGTTAAAAATGAAAAATGGATATAAAGAAAGGACTACCATGAGATATATGAGGGATATTATCATCATTAGGTCTAGCAATATCAAGAATAATATGGAGTATCATCATAATTGGATGCATCACTAGAGTATTGAGGGATGTCCTTAAAACCAAATAGTTACCATATGTCACGAAAGGCATGTGATCATTATGAATCTTGTGAAAGGGAAGGTGTTAAACACACACTATGAATAATGATAAATTAGAAATATGTTGAAATAATTTATTTGTATAACATGGACCACCATACTTTTTTCTTGAAAGTACCTAATATTTGTTAACTAGTAGATTGCACACATCAATCTCAAGAGTTAGGAACTGTAGTGTCAAAAATATCATTTTTTACATTTGAACACTTAATTTGGGAATGACTAATGTTAAAATAAACCTAATATTACCTTGATCTAGTGTTGTAATGTGTTTTACACATTCACATTGGTTTAAGGCCCTTTTAAGCTAAATTGGCCTAATTTTTCCTTAATTTAATATTGTAAAGTGTATATATTTACACCTTCACATTAATTTTTAGGCCCTTGTAAACTAAATGGACCTAATTGTGCCTTATTTAAGGTATTGTAAAGTGTTGTACCACACTTTCACACTTATCTAGGGTTTTCATTATTAATTGGGCTTCTTTATGCCTTATTTGGCCCTATTTTGCATCCACAAGCCTTATTAAATGTATTTTTCCAAAGATAATCCCGACACTTATCAAATGGCCAATCACAATTCAGTGTTTTGGGTCATGTGTCCTAGATTTAGTGGTCTGAGACTCATACACCACCTTGGTCATATGAGTCCCACCTAGGTCTTGGGACCTGATTTTGAATTTCACATTAATCAAGACCTATCTTGGAGTGTGTGCCCTAGTTTTGAGCCATTGGGACTCATACGCCACCTTGGGCATATGAGTCCCACTCAAGTCAGGACCTAATTTAAATGAAATTTTTGGTAGGACTTTACCCTCCCTAATTTTGGCTTGTAGTGTTGTAATTTTGATAAATTCGACAAAAATAAGTATAAATAAAAAGTTATTTCACTCATTTTTCACCTAGCAACTTGACTATTCATGCATTATAACAAATTTGAGCATTTGAGAGTTCACAAGAGCATTCAAGTGTTTACAAGAGCATTCAAGAGTCTTCAAGAGTTGATTATCAAGCATTTTCAAGCATTATTCAAGTATCAAGCATCATGTCAAAGTCATCATGCATCATGTTTGTTTCTGAGCTAACAATTATGATGTAGGGTTTTATAATTGAAGAAAGCATTTAATTCAAGATCTATCACATTCAAGCAAGAGTCAAGATCTACATCCATTGGAGCCACTTCATACATGTTTGCAACATTTTATTGCTAGGGTTTGGTGAGTTGTAACATTGCATATTGTTCATTCATCGTTCCTTTATTTCATTACAAGGTTTGATTACCAAAATGAGGTTTGACCAAGGCAAACCCCTTTCCACTAACAAAATAATATTTCCTCCTCTCTTTAGTGTGTGATTTGTAGATCTAGGTTGAAGACCTTCTAAGGAGATAGATTGGAAAAAAATTGTTAAAGTTGTAATTTCATTCAAGTTGTTGCATAGTTTAGAAACTCATTGGAGGACACCTACAAAGTAGAATCTTCAAATTTAGATTGAGAAACCAGGTCAAGAAGGAAAAGTAGAGATTGAAGAGTAGATTCAGATCCTGATTCTCCAAAAGAGCAAAACTAGACTGATATGCCACTTCTGGCATATGAGTCCTAGTATAGTGAAAGTTGTAGTTTTCTAGGAGTTCTAGACATATCTTTTCCATATTTTCATTCCTATGTAGAAACCCTAATCTAGGGATAAATCGCCCAATCTGGCATATGAGTCCCAATTTGCATTAATTTCATTGTTTCCAACATTTCAAGACTCCATTCAAGCCTCTACAAGTTTCCAAGTGCACATCTCTGGTTTAACAACCTTCTATTTTGTTTTGCATTCATTTCTAGGTCATTTAGTGAAGTTTTACATTGCACTAGGTTTAAACACTAGGCCTTGCATTTCATTAGTCTTTCCAAGACCTAGCTTAGTGGTGAACCCCTCTTTAGTCTCTAATCAAGCCCTAGGACACCCTATTGCAAGATCTATTTCTCATACTTCACCCTTGGATTGAGATCTCTAGGGTTTCCTTGAATGAGAGTGAAGAAGATTGTTGTTCTATGTCCTAAACCATAAGCAATGACAATTTTTCACCTTTCAGGAACAAACTCTTCTCTTGAAAGGAGATTGAGTGATCTCTCAAAGGTCTTAGGCTTGCTAGGTCTTGAGATTTAAAATAGTTTAATAGTAAAATGCATATTATTTTAATCAAAGGGAATGTTTAGGAATCTCAATGAAGTGTGTTAGTGGTCGATTTTTTAAGTTAATGAGTTTAAATAATTAGAAAAATAAGAGAGGAAGAATATTTACAAGATATAATCTATCTAATGTGTGTATTTATGAAAACAAGAAAGGGATTTATATTAAGAAGCTGTAAATTAATTTTGTGTTTCATTAAAAATAAAAGATAAATAAAAACTTATTGCTACCTATTATACTAATCTTTACAAACAAATCATGAATGGTGTTTAGAGGAATAGGAAGAAAAATATATTATTTAGATTCTGCCTTATTTACTATTTTATTATGAAAATAAATTGAGAATTTATTCTAATCTAATTTAATTTATTACCTACTTTTGTGAAGACAAAAATATATTAATTAACTTGTCAATAAATATTTTTTATTTATTTTCACTAGCCAAATTATAAATTTTATTTAAACTAAAACTAAACTCTAATCTATTCTAAATAATGGTAAAGAAAGAACAAAAAGTTAAAAAAGAGTAAAGGAGAGAAGAACCATGTGTTAGCATAACGAGATGGCAAACAACCAATAAAGTAATCTCTACATAGTTTATTATTACACAACTGAAACATAAAATAATACTATTACAAAATAATTAGTAAATCATCAAAATTACAAACTATCATTCACCATATTCATATATTGAAAAAATCCAAAATCAACCAAAAAAAAAATCAATAATTCAAAAATTATACCTTATTAAATAAAAATATATTTATTATATCTCTCAAATCACAACATAACCCTTAAAACACTACTCTAATACAAAATTATTTTTTAAATATATTAAAAAAAAAAAAAACTACTTCTATCACTATAACTAATAAAAAAATAATTTCTCTATAACTTCTTAAATCTATCTATAAATCTAAAATTACATATATCTATCTCTAAAAATGAACGTCATCTACATATAGGCACCTACTTTCAAATCTACTAAAGCCCAATTTTTTACTAAATGCATTGAACCTGCACCTCCCTTCACCCATTTAGGCGCCCATCCACTTGTACTTGTACTTCATTAAGTCAGACCCACTTTCACGGTCTACGTTAGCTTTCCTTTTAATGCGTTTGTCCTTCTATATCTCCCAAGATTTTATCTTTATACAACAACTCTACCTTTTAATGATGGTGGAAATGTGTCTCCATCCTTATTAAATAACTTGTCTCCTTTTGATATGCCTCCGTCCTCATTAAGTAAACTTGTCTCCCTTTGATATGACTTTTCCACGTACCTCTTAAAAGAGAAGAAATATTACCTATTAACCCATTTTCATAATAAGCATGAATGAAATGAAGAATTTTCATTTTGAAAATAACCATATTCATCTATAGCTAGTCTAAGACATAAATTAATAAGATAAATAAATTTTGATGAAATTAAAACTAACCTATTAGGAAAGGTAGACTAAAATTCTAAATTCAAGTATATATTATATTAAATAATACAATTTTTCTTAACTTTTTAAATTATTTATCTATGATTTACATTAATATAAGAAAATCTAATTAAAACATATGGATGATTTAAACAATTTCAGATTCAAAATATAGATTTAATAAAGAGTTTAAGATTTATGAAAATGAAAATTATGTGAATTAAATCATATAAATTTAGAAAAATAAAAGTGGTATGGACTATGAGAGGATATAGAGTGCAATGAAAGAACAATCTAAAAAAATTTAAGAATAAAAGAAACCATACAATAAAACACAAAGTTTACATATCTTCATTAATAACATTTGATCTAATTGGGATGAATCAAAATAACATGCTAGTGAGGTTTGACCAAAATGCTATTAACACAAAGATCTAAAAAACAAGGGTATACTTTTCTAACAAAAATTGTATGTTGCACAAGTAGCAATAAATAGTGGATCTTAAGGGAGAATGTTGAAAGATGTTCGTAATCTAGATTCTTTGATTAAAACAAAAAAAAAAACAAATAGAATAAAATCATGGCATAGTTAATGTTGATCATGTCCAAATTACATTAGAAACTTAGAGAAAGTAAGCACTAGGCTTTGACAATTTGATCATGTGTGCACATGATTCATTTATCCATTTTGAAATCAAGTAGGATTGGTAATGTGAAAAATGTTATCAAGTGAATAAATACATTGGTCCTAACACATCTCGAGGCATTGCTTAATTGCTAACTAGGCATCCATAGTTTTAATGGAGATACATCTAGTCCCATTCGAGGCATAGCTCTAATATTAATCAAACATCTATAGTATTAGTAGAGATACTTGAATCACTTAGAGTTTTTTTTTTATGTTCTTTCTCTTTTGCTAAATTTTGTTTTTTCTCTTGATTTTTCTTTTATTTCCTCATTTTCCTTCCTTTGAATTTGTTAGATCAATCAACAAGCAATGAAGCTCACTACCTAGATTAGGGACCACCGTTGATACACATGATATAATTGATCAAGAAGTACAAAAAAATGATAACATAAAACTCAAATAGGTCACCCTAGTAAACTAGAAGGTACCATATGTGATTAAAAATGTTTAGATTAAAAAAATAATCATCCATACTTGACAAATAAAAGATGACTCAAATAAACCCAACATAGCCTCAAAGATAGATTCACCTTGTTTAAAATCTCTCTATAAACCAAAAAGATGAATTAAGAAAATCATATAATGTTATCTCAAAAAAGTGTATTGATGCCACTTGACAAGACACAAAGCAAATGCTAGGGAACAAACTAGAAAAAAATCAAAACGAAACCAAAGATGTAGGAAACACACATAAACTATATATAAAATAAAATTTCTTAACCTAGCCAAACTCTATACACTCAAAGACTTGAGAAAATTGTTTTCAAGGTTACTCTTGAACTTTTCTTTTTAAAAGTTTTAAGCAAGATCAATTAGAATTTTTGGGTATAGAGGTGGGTAAGAACCACCTTGAATATAAAGATGGTAAAAATTTATACAATTTAAAATCAAAATTTGTGTCCCTATCATGTAGGATAAACAATTAAAAGATCATTCAACTTGTTATCATGTTCTATCCAAATGCATGTTTTCTAATTCAAGACATCATAATCAAAATAAAAATCACGAGAAAATATAGACGGGTTAAAGAAAGTAGCTCCATTATTTTGATTATGATTGGATGGGAGCATGTGTTTTCCATACACCACTATTTGTTAATAAACAATGTATATAATCTCATAGACATCATGTCTCTTCTGGCCCTACACATGAAGTAAATGTTCATCAATCAAGACAAAGACATGTTAATCCTAATTAAAAAATAAAATTAAACAATATTTACATAGTCACCATAAAAATTGAGAAAAAATTCATCAAGTTGTCTCATATAAATATAATGGCATAATACTTACCTAGATATTGAGATTTTTATTATAATTATATGTCAATTTTACATATTAAATATAAGCTATAGTCATCATATCATAAGTCAATATTATCATTTCCAAACAATTTGCCTAGCTCATGACTAAACTAAATATCATCACATTCACCATTTACATTCATGTCATTAGAAGAATGAGGGATCGTTAATTTGATTAAGTTTGTGTGTATCACAATGTCACTCAAATTTGAATTATCCTTAATTTCCTCATGCTTAGCCTTGTGCTCATTGGATTGGACCATCTCAAAAGGATGTGATAAATTTTGTGTCTCTATATCATCCTCAAGATAAAAAAGAATGGGTTCTACAATCTCATGATATAATTTTTTTTTCTTCATCCATATCCATAATAATATATTTAAGAAAATAAGGGTGGGGGCCCTAGCTTGGCTGGCTAAATATTTACTGTTGCAGGAGGTTGGTCACGAGGTCTAGTCTCCCCCACCCTTGTGGTACCAGAGGACATGTCGCGCCAGTTCCACTAGTCAAGTTAAAAGTTTACCAAGCACGCTACAATTTATAGGGTGTTGTGCTACCTAATTCCTACAGTCTATATATATATATGTATTTATTTATTTAATAAAAACACCATTAGGTCTAACACATGCATTTTCTAGCACAAAGAGTTTTGATTTTTCATATTTATTGTAGTGTAGAAAATTTGTACGCTCTTGAAAGCGAGGCAATTTCACACTTAATTTGGACCTATTTTGGCACCCTTGCATTAGTTACCCTTTAAAATCATCATTAATAGACCCCTAAGACCCATTATTTTAGATCTCGAGGCTTATTTCACCTAAAAACTCGACAAAATCACGTAAAACACCAAAAATCCCAAAAACCCACCTCAAAAAGCTAAGGTGGAACTCATTTGCCACATTGGGCAAATGAGTCCCCTTAGGTGGGACCCATTCGCCAAGGGTGGCGAATGAGTCCAATTTGGGGTCTTTTTTAATTTTGAGTGGGAATTTCACCATTTTAATTCAAATTTTTGGTGGATGTCACCCTTTGAGGTCTAAATAATAGTTAGTTAGGTGTTAATTCCTATATAAGCAATTTTCTAAGCCATTTTTATTATCTAAGCAATTTGAGCAAGCATTTTCAAGAGAAAATTCAAGAGAAAAATGTTGAGAATCTTTCACAAGAGCATTCAAGTTTCAAGAGAAAGCAAATTTGAAGGATTGGAGCAACATTAAAAAGTGTTTTTATGAGTCTTCAAGCTCACTTTCATTCAAGATCTAGGATTGTCAAGGGTTGATCATGGTTTTCTATGGTGAATCATGATGTATTCTAGGTTGGGAGATGTAACTAGTCATCAAGCCAAGCCTAAAGACTCGTTTCCTAAGTGATTCCATCCTCTATTATCACTCTACATTCAACCTAAGGAAGGTAGACACATCATTAGGGCTCATTTGGGGTGATTAGGGGTCTCTCCAAGTGAGTCATCAATCTTCACATTTCCATTCTTGCATCATATTCTTAAACATTAGAATAGGATTGCATCATGTTTCAAATTTCTTAGTCTTAGATACTCTTAAGGTTAGTGTTTTCATGCACATTTCATTATTTCTATCAGGTTTAATTACCAAACTAGGGGTTTGGCCAAGGTAAACCCCCATTAGAAAATCAATTTATATTCTATTTTGTAGGTATTTTCACAAAGTTGGATTTGGAATTCACGTTGGAAGGAAAGAGCAGGCGTTGAAGTTCAAATTAGAACTTTAAATTCCTAGAAAAGCAGAAGGGACTGATTCACCACAAGTGTTGAATGACTCCCACTGTAGTTGTTTTCCAAATCTATTTACAGACTCAAATACCCTTTTTCTCGAAATAAGTTCACGTGCAGAAACCTGGATGTAGGACTGATTCACCCTGGTTAGAGAATGAGTCCCAATTGGTCAAAAATTTTCAATTCTCCAATGTTTCAAAGTTTCTTCTAGTCACTTCCATATTTCCTAGGTGCACATCATTCATTTCACTACTTTTTTATTCTATTTTATTTGCATTTCTAAGGCATTTTCTAGGTCATTGCATTAAATTAAGGTTTTATATTTCATCTTGCATTTCATTATCTTTTCAAAGTTTAAACTTGGTGGTGAACCACTTATTAGATCCTATTCATCCCCTAGAACAACCCTCTTGCAAGATCTCTTTTTCCTTTGCAAGGAGATCTCAAGGGTTTGTTCTTGAGTGAAAGTGAAAATTGTCCTTTCTAGGCCCTAAACCCTAAGAGAGGAACCCAAAAAAAAATTCCACCTTTCATTTATCAAGGGCGGCCTTCTTATAGTTATCCACACACATCTAGCACCATGAGGAAACTTTGATAATTAATCTCACTATGTTTCTCTATAAGGTCAATGCTACACAAATTGAGAAGAGATAGATTGATAAAGCATCCTAATCATCCTAAAATTAGCATGTCATTACTTTTTTTTGTTCTAGCCTTGTTCTTTCCTTAATTTCAAAGTCCAGAGTGAAAATTTGACTAAGCTTAAGTCTATGATTGAGGAATTAATCCCTAGGCATATCATAGATTTCTAATTTGTTTCTTCTTTGGATGAATTTTCATAGCTCCCCTTGTGTTCTTGTGTTAAGCATGGTGTATCTAAGCTCTCTTGCTCAAGTTTTTCATTAAATATATTGATTCATTTGAATCATTAATTTGAGTAGCGAAATTAGTACCATCATCTTCCATAAATATCATATTGATGTCAATAATATTGTGAACTTCAACATGAAATGAGATGCTAATACTCAAACCAAGATCATGTTGGGTGTGAAAATTAGGAAGTGCTATGGTAGCCACAAATGTCAATCCCTTTTTGTTTTAAAGAAATAATCAATATGCTCTTTAACTATTGCTACAAGAATTGATTTTCTTCAATATTTTCCTTATGCTCATTTTCACTTTCATTTGGAAATTCATGTCTCTAAGTTTAGGGTAATTTAAGAATTTGAATCAAGTCTTTGGTGATTGAATTTTATGTCTTGATGATTTCTTGTTTTATAATTTATGAAGTGACTCTATTTTGTAGGATTGTCACATTGTTGTTGAGTTTTTAATTTTTTATTGAGATTTTTTCATTTCTAAATTTGTGATACAAGATTAATTTTGATGTCTATCTTTTGATTTTATGATTAGATGGTTAGAAATTTGGAAGTGTAAGAGTATGTTTTTGGCCATTGATAGGAATATTATGATTAAATTTATGTGTTGTCTAAAGGTGGTTGATAAATTAAAGGTGGAGACATAGGTTACATAGTATTAAGAGGGGTTACATGAAATAAATTATTCAAATGAAATTGATTCCTTAAAGTTCTTGTTGTGTAATATGAAAAATGCTCTTGATTTTTCTTGATTACTTAATATATATGATATAAATTTAGGAACATTTAAAAAAAATCAAAATTGGATTTTTTAGTAATTTATATCATATGAGAGATTAATTTAATGCTAAAATATATAATTGTACAATATTAGTAAAGATAATTATTTTGAAGCATAATTTTTTAGTTTTAGTTTCTTCTCAATTGATATTTTCATGTGTGCTTTAGAAAAAATGGGGATTGTAAGGATATGGTTCCTAATTAACATATATGTGAGTTTAATGTACTCATATATATCTTAATAGCCACATTTTTTTTGGCAAGTATGGATCTACCAAAAAAGATATACAATCTTTGCAATCACATGTGTTGATGGGACTCATTGACTCATTAAGTTCTCTATAAAAAGTGTCAAATTGATGATACACAATTGTGGGGTCAATGGGAAACCTATAGTAATTCAGTAATTTATTTTCTAGATCAATCTAGGAGGATATTGACCTAATAAGTAAGGTAAGGTAGTAGACATTTTTGGATTCATCCAACGCATAGGGGAACATGTCACAAGCTATATCTTTGTGACAAATTTGGGCTTGTATAAACATGCTTCTCAATTGTATGATTTTTATTACATTAAATTTTTTAGATGAAACTATCAAGTTTTTTGGGCAAATGTTAACTAGAAATGGATAGGCTTAGAGGATTATTCCCTCACACTCAGAGTGGTCATTTTGTATACATGGCTTATGATTGAGATAAAATGAATCGATTTATGGGTAAGCTATATGAATGTAGCAACAATATTCATTTCTTGAAAACCCATGCATCCCCTCTAGAAAAATTAACTACTATGAAGCAAATAGGATTCTAACCAACCCTCCTTCTAGTATAAAATTTTGATGAATAGATTTGTATGTGTCAACCTTAGGTGTTAAGAACTAATTACCCTCTTGAAAGGAGATTGATTTATTTCCCCAAGGTTTAAGGGTTATTTGGTCGCAATATTATAAGATAGTTTAGCAATGAAATGTTTACTATTTTAAGAAAAGGGCATGCTTAAGAATTTGAATGGGGTGTCTTAGTAGTCAAGTTTTTTTTTTTAAAGATTAGGATAATGGATTTAATTGATTGGAAATAAAAGAGAAGAATAATATTTACAAAACTTAAACTATTTAATATACATTCTTGAAAAAAAGCAAGAGGTTCATACTTACCAACTCTAAATTTCATGTTTCATAAAAGAATAATAATAATAATAATAAAACTTACTACTACCTATTATCTTAATATTTGCAAGCAAGTCACAAATGACATTTAAAAGACTAGGAAGAAAAACATATTAAGTGAATATGATCTTATTTACTATATTTTTATGAAAACAAACAGATAAGTTAGTCTAATCTAATTTAATTTTTTTCTTTATTTTGTGCAATAAAAGGATATTAATAAACTTGTTAGTATATATTTTCTTGATTTTTATGAGTAAGTTATATATTTTATTAAAATTTAAATTAAGCTATTATTTATTAAAAACTATTATAAATGATGAAAATAAAATGGTAAAGGAGAGAATAATCATATGTGATCTTAGCACATGAAAGTAAAATAAGATGAACAAATAAACAATAAATTATTCTCTATTGCAACTAGAAGATGATATTATTTCCAAAAGATTAATCAATTACTAGAATCTTAAACTATCAAATTCATTTAATATGTCTATAATTTCAAAAAAATTAAAACAACACTTTAAAATATAAAATTTATTTCTAAATATACACACATAAAATTGAATAAATAACATCTCTTTTTAGAAAAACTACTTAAACACCTCTTTGTCATATATCCATAAAAGTACCTCCTTTAACATCTAACCATATAATTCAATTTAATAAAGTTGTCTCCCTTACAACATGTTACACCCACTTTATCATATCTCCATAAAAGAACCTCTTATAACATCTAACCCTATAATTCAATTTAATAAATCTCTCTCCCTTACAATATGTCTATAATTCTAAAAAATCTAAAACAACGCTTTAAAATATAAAATTTATTTCTAAATATACACATACATAAAATTACATAAATAACATCTCTTTTTAGAAAAACTACTTAAACACCTCTTTATTATATCTCAATAAATGCACCTCCTTTAACATCTAACCATATAATTCAATTTAATAATGTTGTCTCCCTTATAACATGTTGCACTGACTTTATCATACCTTCATAAAAACGCCTCCTTTAAGATGTAACCATATGATTCAATTTAATAAAGTTATCTCCCCTATAATATGTCTAATTCTAAAAAATCTAAAACAACATTTTAAAATATAAATTTTATTTTTATGCCAAAGGCGTGTCCTATATGAGCTTTCAGAGCTCATTTTGCCTGTCAACGGTCCAAAACGAAGGATAGGGCTTGGTTGACATGATTAACATGAATCTCAATCGTCCATCATTTTGCCATGTTTTTTCTACTTTCCCTACCACTATCAGTTCTGCTTTCCCCACCGATGTTGGTCTCGTCCTCGTCAACTTTCATATATGGATACTTCTACAGTCCAACCTTTAATCCTTCACATCAACATATTTAATTTTCTGCCCTAATCAGAGTTACGATGATGTCATAGTCTACTTGCAGGCTTTAATTGGAGTTATGCTTGTCTTTCATTTGACAAGGCATACATTAGTGGGTACTACCAAATCTATGATAGGTACCATTTCTAAATCTACCGATATACCCTTTCTACAAAATTGACCAGATCTAGTACTAGTCAGTCAAAGCATTTAATACTACAGGTTCATTTATAGTTTGGTTGACAATTTTAATTAGAAAATCCATGGCTCTTTGCATCTTGTCCATCTTCTAGTTAGCATTGTTGCTAGATCGACATCATGCAGACTTGTCCAATCATCCCTGCATCACATTGAATCTCTGTGTACTACTGTCAATCGACCTTAGCTTGTTTTCGGTCTGTCTCAATCAAGGTATGAATTTTCCTTAAATTGTTGCAATACGTAAAATAATTACATAAATAATAAATATTTATATAATAATATAATAGTTAAGACATAAAATTTGAAAAAATATACCTGCTTAAATTTGTACACAAATTGTGTAACACAAGTTAATTAAAATTTGTACACTCATTTTAAATCCAAATAATATAATAATAAATACATAAAATAATGACATAAATAATAAATATTTATATAATAATATAATAGTCAATACATAAAATTTAAAAAAATATATATACTAATATTATTCTATAATAAATAAAAAATAAAAAAATGCTAATATTAAAATCATTTTCAAAATGACCTATCAATTGATCTCATTTACTACACAACTATGTGCAAAAAAAACCAAATTTTCCCTAATTCACCTTCCACACCTCTTGATTTCCTAATAACGATTCCCTAAGAAATCTTGGCTTATCATTCTAAGAAATTAACGACTTTTTTTTTTAATAAAAGGGTAAAAACTTTATTGAATAACAAAAAGCAACATTACAAAGAAAGCAAAGGACCGAGGTCCCAAGGAAAAACAAGAGCCACGACCCAAACTAAGAATAAACAACCAACACCATCATCTGTCACCATTACCAGCCCTATCTTCAGCAAGAATATTTGTAAAATCAAGACGGAGCTCCTGAGGAACCAACTCCCACTCCTCAATTCTCCATCCCTCAGCATGCTCAGAAGCCCATTTCGCCAGACAATCAGCTGCCCTGTTCCACTCCCGTGGAATATGGACAAAAGTCACGGTTTCCATCAAAGAACTAACCCGAAGAATTTGTTGCACAACCCTAGCCAGTTGCCAGTTGACATCTGTCACTTTTTTCTCTATAAGCAAATTGATCAGAATCTGAGAATCAGATTCACAAACAATCCTTCTCCATCCCAAAGCATGAGCTCTCTCAAGAGCGTCAAGAATAGCCAACCCTTCCACAAGGTTGATGGTCTGAATTCCTTCACAGATTGAAAAGAGGAAGATCACTGAGCCCAAAGAGTCCCTACCAATCCCCCCAATACCAGCTGGTCCCGGATTGCCCCTTGAAGATCCATCAGTATTGATCTTCAGAACACCGTAAGGTGGAGGCTGCCATTTGCCATCCCTAACAATTTTTTGCTTCTCCCGCCGACCTCTCCGAGCCCCTGCCAAAGCCAACGACGACCCCTGAATCCCCAATCTCTCCACCAACTCTGTATCGCTTTTCACCAAAGGAAATTCCACTTCACACCTAGCATCCACAGTTTCTTGAACCATACCCAATAATCTCTGCCAAATTTGTTGCACCAGCCTTTGCTCTCCACGAAATATCCTACGATTGCGCTCTAGCCAAATCTGCCACAATAAGAAGATAGGCCCCACAAACCACACTTCCTGTAAAAAGGAGGCCCCAGAAGGGGGCCGACCCATCCCCTGCCAAAAATCAATCAAGGAGGAAGCATGAACACAAGGAGTTTTCCAAACACCCCACCAAAAATGCCAAAGTTGGAGGGCAAAAGAGCAACGAAAAAACAAGTGAGTAGAGTCCTCCTCATTAGCCCCGCACATCACACAGACAGAAGGACCATGGAAACCTCTCTTCCGAATATTATCCCAAGTCAAACACTTATTCCAGGCCAACAACCAAACAAAACAATTGCACTTTGGCCAAGAAAGCTTGTTCCAGACCTTCTTCCACCACTGAATTTCAAGCCCAGCCAACCTATGAGATAGTAACACACTATAACCAGAAGCTACAGTATAGGTCCCCTTAGGATTGGGGGACCAGGCAAGCACATCATCCTCTCGAAGAGAGCTACATCTTCGACTGGAGAGAATACTTTGCAGCACAGCACACTCCTCCTGCAAACCAACATCCGGCCACTCGGCAGGGGACTTCCATTTGGCCATCTCCATCTGACCACAAGAGGAAAAGGACTTAAAATCACTCACCTTCGACCAACCAGCCTCAAGAAACCTCTGACAAAGATTCAACAAGTTGGAAAATTGGGAGGTGATGGGAGAAAAACCATCCCAAGAATCAGACCAAAATTGGACTTCAGTCCCCTTCTTGCAGATCCAAAATAATCCTTCTTTAATAAGCACCGCCCCTTTTTTGAGGGTGCCCCATATCACAGAGCCCTTCCCCACTAGGGGGTACCTAGAAATAGTGGAATGCGGGATCCCCGGGAGATACTTCTGAGAGAGAACCTTGGCCCAACTCTTATCCTGCTCATTACACCACCTCCAATACAGTTTAGCAGCCAAAGCCTCCCCAGTCAAAGCCGATTGCCTCAAGCCCAGTCCACCATAATGTTTCGGACTGCAAACAACCTCCCATCTAACCAGACTCCATTTGGAGGACTCCAAGCACCCCGCCCATAAAAATTGTCTTGCCACAGAATCAAGGTCCTTAAGAAAGCCCATAGGGGCAACCTGAAGCATACATCTATAAATGGGCAAAGCCTGCACCACAGACTTAATCAACTGGACACGACCAGCAAAGGATAGCCATCGATGAGTCCAGTGATTAACTTTCGCTCGAAATTTATCCAAAATGATCTGCCAAGACTCCTTAGGCAATCTACTCACCGAGATGGGAATGCCAAGGTAAGTCACTGGGAGAGTCCCGATCTGAAATCTCAAAGTTTGGGCAATCCTCTGCTGAATGGGACCAGGAGTGTTGAAGAAGAAAATGGAAGACTTGCCCTCATTAATCTGTTGACCAGAAGCCACCAGGTAAACATCCAATAATCTCCGGAAATTAGAAGCCTCACACATTGTAGCCACCCCCATCAAAGCAGTATCATCCACAAACTGAAGGTGAGTTTGCGGAGGTAAGGTGCCACCCCACCTCCAACCTTGAATAAGACCAGACTCCACATTTCGTTTAATCCATCTTCCCAAACCTTCAGCCAAAAGAATAAACAAGTAAGGGGAAAGAGGATCACCTTGACGTAGCCCTCTAGAAGCACCAAATAACTCAGAGTGACTCCCATTTATAAGCACAGAGAAAGAGACTGAAGTAACACAGCTCAAAACCCATTGAATCCATTCTTCAGCAAAACCAAAAGCACCAAGAACTCTTCGCAGGAAGGACCACCTAACTCTGTCATATGCCTTAGCCATGTCCAGTTTGATAAACATCGTTTTTTCTTTAGAGCTAGCCATAGAATGGATGACCTCAGTAGCAATCACAATCCCATCCAAAATTTGCCTACCAGCTACAAAACCACTTTGTTCTTCGGAGATCAACACCTCAAGCCCCTTCTTCACCCTGTCAGCTATAAGTTTAGAAAGAATTTTATAAATTACATTGCATAAAGAAATGGGCCGAAATTGGCTTAGCCTATCGGCCCCCTCACTCTTGGGAATAAGAGCAAGAAAGGTAGCATTTAGAGCCCTTAACATCTGCTTATTTTGTTGAGATTCTTGAACCACAGCCAGGAGGTCAAGTTTGATGATATCCCAAAATTCTTGAAAAAACTCAATTGGGAAGCCATCAGGACCAGGCGCCTTCCCTTTCTTCATATTGAAAACAATCCCTTCAAGCTCTTCCAATGAGATATCACACATGAGTTGACGATTCAAGTCCCCAGACACGAGAGAGGGGATACAAGAAAGAATTTGCGCTTCCTCAGGAGACCCCCCTTGCGAATCCTCCCTAAAAAGAGATTCGAAGTACTGCACCGCCTCCCTTGAGATTTCTGGGAAGGAAGAAAGATGGTCTCCCCTATCATTCACCAGACTAGAGATAGAATTGCCATGTCGCCTGGCTTTCACTGAATTGAAAAAGAAAGCAGTATTTTTATCCCCTTCCTGAAGCCACTCTATGCGAGCCTTCTGTTTCCAATACATTTCCTCACGCAGTTCCCATTCTTCAAGAATTTTCACAGCCCGAGCCTCATCCTGAAGCAACTCAGCAGTCACCCCATCCTCCCTTAACCTCCTCGTGATACCATCCAAATCTTCCTGAGCCCTCGCCTTCGCGTGGAAGACATTCCCAAAGTACTGACGATTCCACCGTTTGAGCTCAAATTTGACATATTGAAGTTGTTTAGCAAAGGTATACATAGCCGTACCATGGGCTGGTCTACCTTTCTTCCACCAGGCAGTCACCAAGGCATACAGAGAAGGGTCACGCAACCACATAAGTTGGAACCTAAAAGATGGCAAACGAGGCACATGAGTTGACTCAATAGCAAGCTTAATAGGCCAATGGTCAGATCCTCTCCAATCCAAGATCACAGAGTAAGATGACCACATCCCTCCAACCCAGTAACAAGAAACTAGGAATCGATCTAATCTTTCAGCAATGCAGAAATCCCCAACCCTACGATTGTTCCAGGTGAACTGACCATTGTTGGGTTTGATATCAACAAGATTCAAGGTATTGATACTATCACGAAGCAGCAGTGCAGAGGGCTCCAACCTTCCAGAACCACCACGCTTCTCAGCCAACTCACAAATAGCATTGAAATCTCCACCCAAAATCCATGGATGAAAAGGCATCATGCTACGGATAAGCTTGATATGGGACCACAGACCTTGCTTACCCTGAAAATCTGTAGGAGCATATATATTAGAAAAAAGGATGACTTCCCCTGTCTCAAAACTAGTAGCAATCATAGACATCGAGGATTTAGAAGAAATCCACCAAAGAGGTCGGATTCTTCGAGGATTCCATAAACATGCCAAACCCCCAGAAGCTCCATGAGCTCCAATGCATTGGCACTCCCCGCTTCTCCACAACTTAGGTGCCAAGCCTTGCATATTCTCAACAGATAACTTAGTCTCTTGCAAAAATAAGACATCAGGAACTTGCCTTCTAACTAAACCCTGAACCGCTTTTTGTCTAGGGCCGCTGTTCAAGCCCCGAACATTCCATGACAAAACAATCATTTCAAAGGGCTTGAGAAATGAGAATCCAGAGTCTTTACCGACCCTGACTCCACCAAATTCTCGCCTGCCAGTTTAATCTTTTCCACATCCTTTTTTCTGCCTGGTTTAGCAAATTTCTCCGCCCCACCCTTCTTAATATCCTTCTGCAAAATGCCCAATTTTAGGGGAGGTTTAATCTTCTTAGACGGATCTGAACCAGTGGTCTGCCTAGGAAGAGAAGAATCCTCACCAACTAAAGTAACAACGGCCGAGGGTTCCTGCACTTCTGACACCACCAGCTGTTGACCAGCTTCCAATTGCGGACATTCATCCCTTTGTGAATCCAAAGAAGAATCAAGAACAAAATCCTCCTGAGCTGAGCCCACAAGCCCCTGATCTAAGTTGATCAAACCTGGGTTTACCTCCTGTTGGCCGAGCTCATCCAAAACCTCAAATCTATTAAAGGTACCTTCATCCTGCCCTTCTTTAAAAGGCCTCTTCTGACCCCTATTCCGATTTCGAGCTTTGACCGGAGCAAAACCATCAGACACACCTACATCATCATGAGAACTGCTCTTCCCCTTATCTGTTTCAGGAAGATTGCTACCAGGCTGTGAAGGTTGTGATTGTGTAGGCTTATACCTTGGACATCTCCTCTGCAAATGGCCATATTCTCGACAGAGCCGACAACGAAAAGGAAGAGTTTCATAGTCTAATTGTTGCACCCAAGAATAAGTGCCCGCACACATATCTATTGCATCGGGCAAAGGCCTACTTAGATCAATCTCAACACAGATACGAGCAAAAGTCATTACCTTTTTACCCAAAGTTTGCGATGAGGTCCCAACAGGTTTTCCCAGCACTGAGGCCAATAGGTGTAGCACATCCTCTCGACAGCATTCCACCGGGAACCTCGGCAGACGAACCCACACCGGGACACGATTGGGAAGTTCCTCAGCGGGGTTAAAACCTGCATGCCATGGCTTGATAAACAACCCTACCTTATTATGAAAGTAAGGGCCTCCCTCAAATACCCTATTGCGATCAGCAATACAATTAAAAGTGACCATGAAATAATTGTTCGCCAACAACATTATCTCCATTTCCCCCTCTGGCTCCCATGTCCTCCGGGCCCAAACCTCCAAAAATTGCAAGGAAACCCTCGTCCCCAAAAATTTACAATATAAGGAGTGATTTGAATAATACTCAACATCTTCAGCAATCATTTCGGCCGGAACAACCAGCTTTGGCCTCTCCTTGCACCGCTCAAGACAGCCATTAATCTTTGTGATTCGCGCACCATTAGACAACCCAGAATCAGCAATCCCAGTATTCGAAGCAAACAGGTTATTATCAAATGTCTTCATCCCTTGGCTTGAAAAATTCGAGCCTAGTGCTGCCCGAAAGTCCAAATTAGGGCACCCCACCGATGTCTCACCCTTCGAGAATGCCATCATTTGCTAGATCAAAAATTACTATCCTTGAACGTCAATGGGAGGGGGAGACCTCCCCACGCCCCTTCACCTTGCTCCACACCAGCACCCGCACCACACCACAAGTCCTTCCCACCCACGCACTAGGAAGAAGAAGAAGCAAACAAACGAGATGGAAGCAGCCTACACACCCCCACCGCACCACCAAACAACCCTCCACCCGCACCGGAATCCACCACCCCACGCTTGGACTGCAGTAGAACCAGCCACCCACACGAACGCCCAACACCAGAAGCTAATAAAGCCCGATCAGAAAGAAGAAGAAAACCGGTTCAGAAAGAGGAAACAAGCCTGAAGCAATCCACGCACCACAGGCCACAGCTCCTCCAAAAGAAGACTCCACCCCCAGCCACGCACAAAGACCCCTCCCAGCCTGCGCAGAGACAAAACAAAGCCACCACGAGCTAGGGCGCGGATGCCCTAGCTCGGCTCCCGAGTCCACACCGAGCCATCCCGGTGATAATTTCAAAGATTCATAGTCAAGAAATTAACGTACTTCCCTAATAAGCTTGAGAAGAGAAAAATTGAAAATAATTTTAAAATTATCAAGGGAAAACAATGAATGGAGGTATTTTGAAATTGTAAAAGTTCATTAAGAGGATAATCTTGTTGGATGAGAAGAATTATTTAGTGTATCAAATATTTAGGGAGAGTTAAAGAAGATTTGGATAATATATCTACTTGACTTGAAGCCCAATGTTTTTTAACTTTCAAAAGTAATAATTGTGCATGTTGTGTGATGTCAAAGTCAGAAAATATGATCTTTATGTATATGATTATGATGTAAGTGTAGTATGCATGTAATATAATGGTAAGCATGCTTGTGAATTAAATATCACAAGTCGTAGGTGGTCGAAGAGAAATTGAACATTACTAATTAGTCTTGCTACCCTAGTGAAGTTATATAATTGTAATTATGTAGAGAGTGAATCTTCATGGTTGTTTGTTTTCAAAGTTGGATGATGGTAATCTTGGTGGTACTAGTAGCCAAATGGTAGTCATCCTTGTCAAAGTAGGATAATGGCTATCTTAGTTAATAGCTAGATACTATGGCTTTTTTTACAAGGTGTTCCCTTATTCACTTGTGCTTGGGATCAATGAAGTGGTTTTAGCCTTTTAAGTGTGCATATGAATCCATTTGGATCTAGATATGATAGAAATTATATTACTATGTGTACATACATAAGTGATATATGAGTCCAATTTTGATAGAGTGGTCTCGAATTAAGTGTGTAAATAATATGTAAGATCATAAGGTATGAAAAATGAGAAGGGCTTAGAATATAGATTGACATAAAATTACTTAGGATGAACAATGTTATAAATTGATTTGATTAGTTGAAACCCCTAGAATGGTCACACATCTCACTAACACCCCTATTAAGTTGAATACCTCAAATGTGTGAGAGTGATCAAGTGGAAAAGAAAGCCTGATAATTAGCTTGGCCTTTGAGTATAGTTATGCATACTCTAGTAATTAAATTGAAGATATCTACACTTATGATCCATAATTATTTATATGGTACTAATTATAACTCTAATTCTTGACTAATGATATAGGCATTAAAGTATTTGTAGCCATTAGAACCAACTAGTTGAAGAGTTTGTTTGCCTCTCCATGTATGTAGATATAAAATTTAGATGAGATCAATGACAATAATGAATTCCATAGGATGATGCTATATGAGATCAATTATATTTAAGATGAAGTAGGTTCCCCTAAAATTATGAGGTTCTAAGACAACACAAGATTATGTATTGTAGAAAAAGGATAGCTCCATGACCTTATAAAGACTAGCATAGTGAATTTTATTACATTTGATTGAATTATAGACATTGATAAGTAGAGTATTTGGAATTCCATTATAATCATTCACCCCCTTCTAGGTATGCTTCTCAACCCCTAATAACTACTTGTATCCCATTAATTAAGTATCCCTTTTCCTAATATTCAAGTGCTATATTAGGTCATATGTTGGTTATTGAAAAAACCCTACTATACATGCACATTTAAGCTATTTTTAAAAAGGTGAATCAATACAAATATTGCAGTATATCAATCTAAATGGTGGAACATGTTACAATCCTAAGCACAATAAGGTACACTCAAGTATTATCTCCTCATCAACATAATGAGCATATAAGATTGTATCTTGTTGTGTAGGCAAGACAATCTTCTCTAAATTGGAATATGTGAAAGGAAAAGGGAAAATCCCCTTTAATTATACATACAAACTCTTGCAACCTCTATTTCATTTTGGTTCTTGTATCCAATGAAATTCTAAAAAGCTTTCCTATGTTGGTTTGATATTTATTTAATTCTCTAGCTCCACTCTCTACACATGACACTCAACAAAATAATTTATCAAGTTAATTAATCCCCAACACATTACACATAGTTAAACCAAATTAAATCTATCCAAATTGGTGGTGCCCACATCACTAATTTCACCACCTATGATTCTAATCACTTTACCAACCTTGATATTTCCATTAAAATTCTTAGCCATCACACATCATTACCCTTTCAGATTATTCCTTTGTAGCAAAAAACACTATTTTATATAATGCTTTCCATTTTGAAAGTTTTATGGACAAAAATATTCATTATTAAACCCTTTTTATTGTGGCATGAGATCAATATTGTTGGCTGATCTAATTAAGATCAATGACCAAGGCTCTAACATAGCTAGCAAAGTTGATCACCTTTTTTTTCACCATTTTACTAATCTAGTAAGAAATTAATAACATTATGGATCCACCAATTAAATTTCACTACATGGGCTAGTAGAATCACATGGAGCCATCACATTTATTGGTACATATATGAACCTCTAAGAAAAATTATGCATTGGTCCTTGAATAAATAAATATAATTTGAGCACTTGCACATGCCCCTTTGTTTTTGATAAGGTAAGCAAGGTTTTGAAAGAACCAAGAACCTTTTACAAAGATAAGAAAAGGACACTTCCAAACAACAAAGTCTCAAACTTTGCCAACACAACAAAAAACCAACACTAGAAGAAACACTACAACACAAAGCATAAACACCAACAACACTTGGTCACCAAGTAACCAAGCATGGTAGGACACTCAAAACCAACAATAGTTCCAAAACAAAGACATACCAAAACCCAAATCTAGCACCAAAACCAGGAGCAACCGAACACTTGGGGAAAACAATAGTCCTAAGCAACCTACAACATAGCAAGCCCTAAGGTCTTTCCAAAAAACAACCAAGCCACAAACCACCTACAACAACTGGATTGCAACAAAAATATCGCTCAAAACTGAGCCTACCAGATTCCTAATAAAAGAGGGGTAAGAATCTCCCATAGCTATAGGGAAATGATCTTCAAAATGCACCAACCAACCAGGCACGACCCCAATAGGAGAGGGCATCACCATTATAGGAGCAAACACTGCAACAACCAAACCATAGCAAGCCAACCTCACACGAGTCTCCCAACCACAAAAATAATGAAAAATAGAGATAGAGAGAAAAGCTAAAACATGAGAAGCATCAACCAACTTGGAGCACCAACCCACCTGGTAAACCAACCCAAACTCCACCTCAAGAGGAGAGAGCTCCCCTCTATAGGAGCGAAAAAAATGAAAACCATCCAAACGAGAGCCACCACTCGCCCACACATATAGGATCCACCTCAATAGGAACTCGTAAGAGGGGAAATATCTCTTCTCCATCTCAACAACAACCAACTCCACCTCAAAAGGAGAGGGCTTCCCCTCAATAGAAGCAGACTCCACCTCAAAAGAAGCTAGTTGTAGAACATGGCAGAGACCAATGATAGTAGAAAGGAAGGAAATCACATTCGTTGTCATAACATGCATCACATATGTGCCTTACTCCACCGACCAAAGGCCCCAGGGGACCTGAACTGAACACCCCCGATAGAGAGTTGGAAAGAAGGTAGGTAGGTAGGTTCAAGTTCTAGCCCAACGAGGGAGGGAGTTCACTAGGGAACTTGTCTGGAGCTGGGAAAGCAACTGGATCAAGCTCATGTTGTAGAACCGGTAACTATAGTTCGATCCATCTAATCCTCGTATGGGAAGAGGGTGGGTGGGAAACTATAGTTCCGAGAATGCGCCATCCTTTACCCCGGTGGGAGAAACAAGGAGCTTCTCTCTATGCAAAACTCTCTCTCACCCTATGTTCTCTCTAGATAGCCCTACCAGAAAACAATAACAATGAGTTACGCTCCATCCCAAAAACTAAAAACCCCACCTAAGGCCTTCCTTTAGCAACCTAAGGCCTACCTTTGACATCACATTCGCTGTCATAACATGCATCAAAAACATGATACAAGGAGGAAAAAGCAACGCATCCAACAACTTAAAGAAACCACCTATCTAAGCCAACCAAACAAGGCCCAAGGAAAATACCACAGAGAAACCAACAAACTTCAACTAGATCACAACTTCAAGAGACCACAAGTCTCCACTAGACCCCACGAAAGGGGAAGAACCATAGGTCAGCAATAGGATGCCAAAAGCTCCCACACATCGAGCATAGCACACCAATAGAAGCACCTTGCCCCAACCACACCCCACAACAGGCAGATGGCCAATGAACTAACTACCACCACCAGTAGGGGAATCACAGAAAAGAGGATACAAGAGGCTGAGAACACCACCTTCACCTCCACCGAGCACAACAACAACCCACAACAACATAAACGTTGAATGAAAGGACCCAAACCCAGTGGCCAAGCCAACAACACCACAGTGCGCCAAAGTGGAACCAAGCAGGTCTTAAGCCATGGCACATTGGCAATAGTCACGAAACTCCATCCAAAGGAAGGTATGAACAACATCATAAACTAGCCTCCAATGAAAGAGACAAAGCCAACAAATTACCTCCTTCACCACAAACACCTCATTAGACCGCAAGCAAGGAGGGAGAAGCACATGACACAAGAGGAGACAAGCAACTCCCCTAGATCACCAACAAATGAGGATGAGAATTTCATCCACTATCTCCACACCCAACACCATATTTCTAGCACAAAAGGCTAGAGGCCCAAAGTGAAGAAGGGGGAAATACCTCTACAACAAAGCAACAACCACCATGATATCAAGAGGAACACTATCCTCATCAGCAACAAAAGAAACAAGGCTCTACAAAAATATAGACCCAACAAGCAACCGAGCCACAAACAACTCCAAACAAGGCACTCCCTAGAACACGAAACCCAACCACCACTGCACCAACCACACAAAAGGGGGAGATCCAATCGCGTGAGGGACAACATCACACAAAAGAAAAAGCTTCAAAGAAATGACAAGCACAGGAGAGCCGTCCACAACTAAAATGACACCACTAAGAACACTACCACCCTACACAACAATCTTCAGCCAAACAGAAAGGGAACCGCCATCCCCATCCTCATCCTCGCCATCGCTCTCCATCATCATCTGGTGAAAAATTCAAACCATCACTCTTCCCGCACATGCCCCTTTGTTATCTCCTTTGAAGTGATACACTAAAAGGAAAGGCTCAACACCAAAACAAATACATAAGGTTTAGCCTTTTATGTTTAGTTGTTTTCAACATTAGCTAAACATATGGCCTTGTTCAAAAATACTATGAAGGAAAGAAATATATGCAAGCCCACCATCCTTTAGTGTGTAGCAATATATGGTCATATTTTATTCATCCCTCACTAGCCACTAAACACCACCTTGACACTATGACCCTCCATCTATATCCACAATCTATAAATCTATCTCATCAAAAAAGCCTATGAGCACACATATTAGAAATAATTCTCCAACTAGCCCACCATACACGTCAAAGGCAACATAGCACTAACTTATTTGTTAATGCATAGAAGGACCCCTGATAATTTTTTCTCATTGGTCCAAACATACCAATAGGAATTGTCCATGCACACCATAATTGTTTTTGTGTTCCTCTTTATAAACCAATAGTTTTTTTTTTAAGGATGAATAGAGGAAGCAAACATGAGGGCTTTTGGTCTTTATTTGTTTTTTCATTTCTAGTTTGAATTAAACACATAGGCCCATTTCTTATTACTGTGAAGGAATAAAAATATACCTAATCCCACAACTATATAGATTACCTAACACATCACTATTTTCATACTCATGCAATGTGACATTCTACCATCAGTCCACATAGCACAAACGATTGGGGTCATCCATGTTTTCATCACCGAACCAATAGAAATACATGTGGCATATAATTCATCTATCCACCAATGGCACCACATGTATTTTACTACTATCACTCACTTAAATAACTTCCTTGTATCTATCTAATGACACACATTGATATGTGAAGATCAAGGACCCCATTTTTAATTATTAACTAGGTAAAGTTTCACACTTGCACAAAGATATTTCACTATTTTCCTATAGAAAATAATCACATCACCCCTCCTTTTTTCCTTAATGAGCCAATTATGTCAAGCATAGTCATGCCCATATAGTCATGAACCATTTGGCCAGTTTAAACACTAAGATTATTCCATTATGAAGCCAATCAACGTATGCACATACTCTGACACAATGAATTCAAGACACACAAGCCCATAACATATAATAGAATGTTGTCCACCATTTCATAGTCAAATGGATTGAATAACAAAAGAATCAACAAAGGATTTAGCTAATGTCACTCCATAATAGGGTAAAAATAACATATGTAATCACACATTTCCAATGTGTTAGATTGAAATGTCGACAGTTGATCACCATCTAAAAGGAAGATGTTCACTAAGTTATGTGCTATAGTCTATAAGAAGTCACCAACCAATTAGAAATAAAACATATTGACTTAGAGGAAATGACTTGAGCACATAAACTAGGCTCCCATGACTATGAAGATAAATCTCAAACAAGACACAAAATATGGAATATAACACAAAGTCAAGGAACTACACAAAACATTAGTTCAAATAACTTTCATCAACTATCAATAAAATGGCTAAATGACAACACAAAAATATAGAATTTAGGTCAATGCAAGATTAGGTCTAAACTAAGTTGAGGAAGAAATGTACCTCTTAAAATATTTGAATAAAATAGAATTCTTATTAGGTACTATGGTCACTAGTTCTAGCATTAATTATTGCATCAATAAATTACTATGATGTAGTAGTGGCCATTATAAGCATAATCATATTATTAGAAGGTCTAAATGGACACACTTAGCATAATATATACATTAAATAAATACAAGGAATGTAAAAAATCTTGTGTTTATCTACAGTAGATGATATGACAACTAAAAGCTTATGAAAAAACTCTAGAAATACAAAAAATACAAAGGATATAAAAAACTCCCATGTTGATTTGCAATAAATGATATGAAAAGAAAAAAATATATATGAAAAAAACCCTAGAAATTCACATACTTATTTTCTCCTCAACAATAAGCCCTAAATTTTAATTTTTTAACAATTCAAATTTTGGAACACCTATAAACATAATTAAATTTCCACAATGTCTCAAATAATGTTACCAAAAAAGATAAGGGTTTCCCCATTTCCAGTCATATTAATGAGAATAATAGCATTTATATTTGCAACAATTAGTTTTGGGCTAATTGAGGATTACTTTTAACTTACACCATTTCCAAAGCAAAATTTATAGTAACAACATTTTTGTTGACTTTTACTTGTGCTACAAAAGAACCCCCAAATTACAAATCATAATGAAAAGGTATATATTATAAATATAATATAATATAGTGTGATTTTATATTAATTTAGACTCAAGAGTTAATCATATATTTATAAGTACAATTAAAGAGATTTGAGTTTTTTAACTATGTAAATAAATAAAATTTAATCAATTAAAAGTATGTTAAGAGAAAACATACAATTTAATTGTTTTAGAATATATAAAATTAGTAAAATAGGGGAAGGGGCCTAGTTACCACCCATGTTCCAATAATCGTTCACTCCTTGCTCACTTTACCCCACAAATAACTTTTTCATTTGACCCACTAAAAAACTTTTAAATGTCTAATAACATATTGGAAAAGCACCAATACATGTACACATGTCAATGTGTAGTTGACCAATGTATGTAGTCAACTACACATACAATTTCATTTACAATATAAGACAAGTTGCTCCTAAATACCCACTTTTTCAATTTATAATAATCTTTTATGTCTACAAATACCCCCACTTGCAAAGGGTGCCAAACTCATTACATATTAAATTAAAAATACATATGCATAGTTATTAGTGTGAGTCATTTGCAATTATGAGAAGCTCCTATCAATTTTATGGGCTATCAAATACACAATCTCCCATACTTCCTCTCACATGTACATGTATTAACTCCATTCAGTGTAGGTACCTGCACAAATAGTTAATGGTATAAGGATCCCCTAATAAACATCAAATCCAAATATAATGGAGAATTCAGTCATTTCAACAAAAAAATCATATGTAAATGACAACTAGAAATTCAAATGATTGGATCATCCCAAAACAAATTTATATTTGAAACACAACAACCAAAAATAATGCATTCAATTATTAGATTTGAATTATTCTATAAGAGGGAAAATAGCCAACATCAATCTCACTTATTCTTGTTTGCTAATATCCTCTACATACTATAGAATATTGACATGCAACCTTTGCACATTCCTCAAATATCCATGCATCTTCATGTTGGTACAGTCTTTGAAAGTTACTTTCATGAAGTGTGTTAGGTCTCAAAAATGCAAGTTGTAAATCCTAAGAGGATGCTAGACTCTATGATCAAACTTACAACATTTTTGGGCTAATGAACCTGAAGATAACCTATGTGGTTGATGACTTCCTGCACTTCAGGATCTACTAAACCTAGGCAGGTGAACCTTGATAACTGAAGCATATTTAAACAAGTTGTGTGACTTAGTTGGATTTATGGATCTACCCACAATGGCATAAAATGTGGAATGGATGAAAACTTAATGGCTACTCCTAATCCTAGTGCTGAAATTTGAAATGTAAATGTATAATTAAGATTTTGTAGAATGTTGTAATGAAATGGGTATGACCAGTGCCTACTTCTATTGGGCTAATGGATTCAAGAGATGAATGATATGTGGCTTACTTACTAGCTACAATTCAAATTATTTGGCACTTGTGACTGCTTATTACTAGCATAAATGTGCAAGGATGTAACTACCAGACTCTTCTTATCGATCCAAATGTTTATTTTGAAGTTATTGTGATTAGCTAATAGGAAATTTTAATCCTTTTGAAGGAACCAGTTAATTGAATCACACAAAAGTAACAAGTGCACCTTGAGAAATCAAATACTTTTGATTTGAATAACATTGAGATAGAATCAAACTGGATATAGTATGATAATTTTATCAGTTATAGTGCTCTTCTTATCAATCCAAATGATACTCCCAAATTACTGTAATTTATTAAAAGGATTTTTAATTCTTTTGAAGAAACCAATTAACTAAACCACACAAGAATGACAAATGTGCCTTGATAAATTGAGCTTGACAGACCCATTTAAATAATAAGAAAGCATCAAACTGGAGACAGCCAAATAATCATATATTCACAACAAATAACTAACGCCAAAATTTAGCCACCCAGTAAAAACTTCTTCATTGTATTTACTTAAAAAAATGGTACATTGTATAGAAGAAGTCTTTTATGTTGTAAAATATATATGCTAACATTGTTGCTACTTTATTGATAATCCTAATCTAATATCTTTTTCAAATCAAGCCTTGGTTTCCCTTATATATGTGGGAAGCTACAAGATTTAGGCCTTTACAAAAAGTTGTGTTGTTTCATAACTAAAAAGCTAACAACTTGTGGATGCTAAAATATGCAAATACTCAAAACAAACAACTATTAACATTGTTAGTCAATTTAAAATAAGCAAACTCAAGCATCCCTATAAAATATTGGATCATGATACCTATGCAAACGAAGAAGTAAGATATCAAATATATTAAGTGAAAGCATAAGAAAGCAAGAATCAAACTCTATCCCATAGTGTATTAGTGCTTCTTTGATGTGGAAAGAAGCCCTTTCCCAATCCTTGATAATCTCCTGGATGATGGATGTGGATTCAAATGACTGAGATTGTGTAGTTGTGGAGGATTAATACAATAGAGGAGGCCTCTATTTATAACCAAGAAGGATGGAAGAATGAAAAACATGGAGGATGTGGGACTAAACATGAGCCAATGACAAGATGCCACTTGTCAAGATGTGAGAGGATGAAGGTTGTGCACATTTCGATCAATGTGCCAAAGAGGGGAAGATTTGAAATTCAAAAGATGGCTTGTTGGAGGGAGAAGAAAGAGTCTTAAATGCCAAATGGGAGACATGTAAGAGACAATGTAAGAGGAGTTAATGCCATGTTGGAGGACAAGACATGTGGGAGGGAAAATTCAAACTTGAAGAACATTCCATCTTGATGTCCTTTTTGAATGAAATTAGATGAAATAATAAATCAAATAAATTGATTTATTGTGCAAGTTGCAAAAGTTAGAGAAAAGAGGATTAGGATTAAATTAATCAGGATTTGATTAATTTAATAGGAGATTAGGTGATTTTAACTTTTGACTTAGATTTTAGGATTAAAATAAATCAAAATGAGAGGAAAATGATTTTAGATTTAATTAAATAAAGATTTGATTTATTTAATCAAAGAGGATGATGTTAGTGTTAAATCAAATAAAGATGAATTTATTTAATTTAATGGATGACTTTAGGAGATTAATTAAATAAACTTGATTTATTTAATTAAAGAGATAACTTAGGAGATTAATCAAATAAAATTGATTTATTTAATTGATGGGCGAATGTGATTTAATTAAATATGAGGAATGCATGATGTCAATTTTGCATGTCTACACAACTGTATTAGACATAATCAATAAAAGTATGAAGTCCACAATAATTTGTGATGCACCATGATTCGTTAATCTTCATCAGGTACCTATGATCACTAAAGATCTTTTAAAGGTCCATACTCCATGATAAGGCATCAAATAATTATGAAACTTTGATATCCCCTATTTCTCACTTTTTTTGAGAGATAAACAAATTAACTTTAGATAGGTTCTCGATATATCCTGTTTTAGCATATGTATCAGCGTTGCTAATGATATCTTTAATAAAAAATTCGAGAGTAAAATCCACTCCAATTGTATATGTGCCTTCTCCATTACTCTCTCTTCATCATTTATTTCATCAAGGACCACTGGTAAACATTGAGTGATTTCATTCTTCCATACATCTTGCTCCTTCAGCTCCCTTCATCATCGAAGAAGTTTGGTAAAGGCATACTCAAAGACTAATTGAAATCGCTAAGTTCTTGCATTAGTATGGTGTGGACATGGTCATGCATCTTCATCAATTCTTTGTACTTCTAAAACACATGTTCATCAATATTCTCTTTGGTTGTTATTTGTTCCTTTATCTCCTTCATTCTATTGTATACCCTATTATGTTCTTGGTAGGTTGCAAATTTCTTGCTGTGGATAATCCAAACCTTATCAATTTTCTTGAACATCTTTTCATATCCTTTTTCTTACCAACTTTGAAGCCATTTCAAATTTAGTATTCTTTAATTCCTTTCTTAATTCTTCATTTTTTTACTGAATTATTTCATACCTTCACTTCCAATGTGTGGTTTCAAACATAGCTCCAAGTACCTTTCTTTCACAGTCTACCAATGGAGAATAAAGGCTAGAGGAGGAAGGCAACTTATCTCTGTAATTAATCACTTCTTACTTTAATCTCTCATTTTTAGAAGCAAGCCACTTGTTATCTCTTATCAATTTTTCAATTTGAGCCTTAGTGAATTTAGCAACATTTACATTCAATTCAGTGGTCTCAATAGGATCTACATCTCCCACTCATTGTACTAAAAGATGGCTGAATACTTGATTGGGGTTATCAATAAGTGTTGGCCTCTTCCCTAGTAGGTATAGAGCCCAAATCTATAAAGTAGCATTATTCAAATTATACCCTGAGCTAGTATAAATCTCATCACTAGCTTCATCTATCAGCTGTAAAGTTTTATTTTCCCTCCTCATGAAATTGTCAAAGACTCTAGCTGAACTGATATCCCATCCTCGAAGAAGCATGACCCCAAGCTCCTGTAACAACTCTGGTCATCTTTCAGGGGTGATATTTTTCATTTCATTTTCAACTTCTTGTAATTCTTTTAGAGCATCAACTTCTTGCTCAAGATTAATTTCATTCATTCTTTCTCTTATTACTTTTCCTTTGTATTCATAAATGAATGACTTAAGGGGGTTTGAACAAATGCATCATCTGAAATGAACTCTTGACTTGCATGATGTCTTAAATCATCAAAGAGTATTTGAGGCTTCAAATGAGACTATACTCCTTTATGGTGGTAATTCATATTATGGGATGGTAGGAGCAATTATTTGTGTGACCTCATCCTCCTCTTCAATGTTATCTTCAATTGTAATGGGAGTGTCAATTGAGAAGCTAACATCCAAAGTGGGCTATGGTGATGAATGACTTTGGGAACTATGTTTTTAGCTTGTTTCCTAGAACAAGCACCTCTTCTTTTCTCGAAAGCTACGAGAGGTACATCCTTGGTAAATTCTTCTTCATGTAGGATTAATTTCTCGATTATTTCCGTAGGGTCTTGCACTTCATGAAATATTTCTATATATAGTGGATTATTTCTTTTCCTCCATGCCTCTGCTATCATTACCTTGTTATATGTAGCCTTTCTTATCATTGCCTAAGATTTATCTCAGTTTCTGATTATATCATCTATGAAGAACTCATGCTCATATCTTTTCAACTTTTGTGTCATTTTGGAAGTATGAATGAAATGTTTAGGATCAAAATTTCCCCTCTTATTTCCTTTTGGCATACCATAATAGTCTATCTTGCCACCCACGAAATCATATCCCTTTTCAGAAACAATAGTAAAATGACCAAAACATAAAGTTGAAGGCATGAGAGATTACTTTCCATAAATCTTAAGATGCATATAATATGAATAAGTGAACTTCCTACTATCTCTAAATATGCAATCCTATCAGGAATTGTTCTAGGAAGAAGGAATGGAGCTACCTCAAACCCATATACTCTAATCATAGTGCAATCCTCATAGGTGTACTAATATCCCCAGTTGTGGTTTGCCTTTCTTGTTGGGTTTTTCTCTTTGGGTCTAAGAAATCTTTGTATTTTATGAGACAAATTATAATCACAATGATGACCAAACAATTTGTATAAGGGTTTCACAAAGTTTTCTTCAAAGTACAAGCAATAGAACCTCCTGCATGTACTGTCCCAAATTGAAGTCCACATTTGTACTGGCCTTATGTTCTCATCTTCATCCAAATCCTTAATTCTCAATTCTTCTCCCAAAATCCCCATGCATTGTCCTTCATATAAGATCATGTGCATTAGCAAAGAATATTGTCTAAAATTAATTACATCACTTTTTTATAACCTCTACCAGTTGTCCATGCTACGGAATTCTTCCAAAAGATCTCTAATTCTTAGTGGCATTTTCATAGATGTATCTAATTGAAAAACTATAGCAATATACTCTCTGGTGATGGGGAGAAAGTGTGATCCATCACGTGAATGAATCGTCCTCGTTTTAGGGTTATACATTTTGGCCAAAACCTTGATTAATTCCACATTGATAAACACATTAGGCACGACGAGCTTTTATAGATTCATATTCCATGGGTTTGACACAGGCTTATGCCTATACTTCTTTCTGTAATGGTATATGAATATGTCATCCTCGCTGTGGAGTCCACACATCTCCTAAATTCTTGTGTTTATCTTCTAACTTCTCAGCTTAAGGGTTTAATTGGGTTGTTCATCTTGATTTTGGTCTAGAATTAGGACATTGTTCAATTAAATCTTGGTTTAGCAGTCTCATGTTTTATTTTTGTCTTTTCACTTTGGGTTTCTCTAGCATTCCTTCCATGTTTCAAAACCCTAGCTCTATTGCAATTCAAATAAACTTTGATAAATTCTTCAGCTAAGTCTTCAGTACTTGACCAGTGTCACATTCTCCAAGCTTCTCACTATCACTTGATCCCACATCCTCAACTTTCAACTTCAATCCATTAAGACTTTGACACCTTATGAGCAAGATATATCAAGATTTGGCACACTTCTATTGACTCTAGTTCATAAATGTTGTCACTGCCAACTTGCTAATTAATGGTGGCATTAATGTTAGTTGTCTCTTTGAAACCACACCAGTCATGTCAGCCAAGTGAGATACTTTTTCGTTGTGTCGAAGAGACTTTACTTATACTCTCATCGATATCTTGTTCTCCCTTTGACATGCTTGTGCCCTTGTTTCTTTTTCAAATTTTCAAAGAGACATGTGATTACTTCTCTTCGATATCATATGGTCTTTCTGAAAACTCCGTCCCATGTTTTACCGCTTTTCTTATATTCTTCCCTTCTTGGTTATTGAAGTTTTAGAGAGACTTGCAACCATCTCCCTTTGATATGCCATTGTCCCTTCAACAATCATCTCCCTTCTGTTTATTAGAGTTTTGGAGAGACTTTTATTTACGCCTCCCCGATATGAGCTCCTCTCTTTGATATTTCTTGCCTTTATTCCTTATTTCGGAGTTTGGAAGAGATATGCTATTACTTCTCTTCGATATCCTATGGTCTCCTCAAAATCCTTGCCTCAATGTTACTTTGCCACATTATTTGTATCTCTTATCTCATTTTCAGAGTGATTGAAGAGACTTTTATCAATGTCCTCTTGATATAAGCTTGTCTCTTCAATAGTTTCTTAACTATTTTCATAGTGTCGAAGATAATTTTACATTTCTCAGCTCGATTATTCAATGTCTCTTCGAAATTGTCACTACATCTGCCAAGTCTTAGATTTTCCAATTGTCCATTATTTATTGCATAATAATCAATTATGTTTGAGAGATGTTTTTCTATTTCCTGAATGCAAAAATAATTTAACATATTTGAAATATCAATATTTATTTGGCATCTTGCATTTCAGCTCATCAAAGAGACAAACTGTCTTTTCCCTCCGAAACACTTATGTTTCTTCAAAATATTCCTATTTGGGATGTCAGAGAGACTTCAGAACATGTCACTTTGAAGTGTGGTGGTCTCCCTGATATTCTATGTTGGTTTGTTTTATCGGCTTCAGAGAAACTGTAGTGTAGATCTCCCCGAAATGGAATTGTTTCAATGAAATGTGTTTCTAGTAATGGACTGAAGGGGATGTATGTGTCAAGGTAGCGACTATGGGGAAGGTGATTTTTGAATAATATTTTTAGTGGAACAAATTTAAGGAGATAACAATTATGATAATTTTAAGCCTATTAGGAAAAAATGATGGTTTTGAGGGATGATGTACATGGTGTAAAATAAAATGGTCATAATTAGGTGGTGAGGACTAGTGAAAATTTTAGGTTAAATTTTGGTTCTAACAAAGTGTGTGTTTAAAAATTATATTCATGAAGTATCTATTTAAATGTTATAAATAAATGAGGGTCTTTTTTTCTCACAAGTTATTCCTTCGAAAACCCCATTTACAAGTTCATGAAATTGTGTCTTTATTTACTCTTTTTAGTTAATTCATGGAAGCCTCCATTAGATTCATGAAACTGTGTATATATTTATCGGCTAATTCATAGAAGCCTCCTTTATATTCATAAAAGTGTACACATCAGCTTGCATTTTCATTATATATTCAAGTCATGGAAATATGTAGTATCCCTAAAGTTTGGATTGAAAATTGAACACATCAGCATACCTACATCTCCATTTACCCCTTTGAAATTTCCATATCATATTTCAAAAAATCCTAAAGCCCATTCCATCGAGTGGCACATTTTGTCGAGATAGTGTCCTCTGTTTGATCCAAACCCCAATTAGCAAGATAGTTTGTTGTACAAATAGATTCACTAATCCACATGTTTTAAATTTTTGTTACCTTTGGTTGTAAACCCAAACTTTTGGTCTTACCTTTTCATATTATATTTGGATTTCCAACTAAACACAACATACATCTTCATTTTTTATATTTTCCTTGTGTTTAAATTACTCTCCTTTCGTTGTCCATAAGAACATAGTACCATGCATTTTCTATAAACTGTGATAGTATTTGTATACTTTCTATTGCACATACAATAGAGCAGTGCATACATATATAGGATGAACTAAGTTGTAACTTTTATTCTTTACTTAACAACTTAAATTTTCATTGTACATATAGATATTCATAAAAAGATAAATCTATCTACATACATACATACATACATACATACATACATACATACATACATACATACATACATACATACATACATACATACATACATACATACATACATACTATACATACATACATATATACATACATACATACATACATACATACATATATATATATAAATATATATATATATATATATATATATGTATGTATGTATCTTATGCTATATATCTATACATATGTACATATATATCTATTTGTGTACTTTCTATCTTTTTAGTCATGAAACCCTATATCTCTCAAGTTTTGAATTGCAAATAGAACACATGAGCATACAATAGAGCAGTGCATACATATATAGGATGAACTAAGTTGTAACTTTTATTCTTTACTTAACAACTTAAATTTTCATTGTACATATAGATATTCATAAAAAGATAAATCTATCTACATACATACATACATACATACATACATACATACATACATACATACATACATACATACATACATACATACATACATACATACATACATATATACATACATACATATATATATATATATACATACATACATATCATACTTACATACATACATATCTTTTTAGTCATAAAACCCTATATCTCTCAAGTTTTGAATTGCAAATAGAACACATGAGCATACATCTTCATTTTTAATATTTGTCTTACCATTGTTTAAATTTCTCTCCTTTTGATGTCCATAAGTGAAACATTAGAAAATGTGGTGAATCAATAATGATAACAAAAGGGGGAATGATGCACCTACACTTTACCTTATTTCATTACGAAAAAGAGATCCCCTAGAGCAAGATTGAATTTCAACCCTTAGGTGAGTCAACCTTGGTGGAGATCTTGCAGTTTTCCTTATGACCTAGGATGGGTTAAATCAACCTGAAATGCACTTTTGGGAAATGAGTAAAAAGTACTAAATGAATGTAATGGTGCAATGTAACAAATAAAACCTCTAAATTAAACCTTAATATGACATAATCTAGAAAGCAATTGCAGATCTGAGAAGGGCTTGATTTTATGCACCTGTGATAAAAATCCTGTGTTGAGTGTCCTCCTGGGAATCATTCGCCCAAGGGAAAATGGGTCTTACTATAGGGGTTAAAAAATTACTTTCATATTCCTATGTCTGCACTCTCGATTCCTCGGGGTTTCACATTCATAAATTTGGAAATAAATTTTGAATGTGAGTTTTCGTGGCTTGACGACAACTTTGACAACCTTTGCAGCTTTGACAACTTTTGCAATTTTTCTCTTTTGATAGATCTTCAATCCCTTTTCAACCTAAGATTTGCAAAACACACAAGAGGGAATTTTTTTTTTGATTAATGGGGGTTTTCCTTGGTCAAACCCTGTTTTGGTAATTAAACCTTGAATAAAGAAACATTGAAACATGAAAGAAATGATGAATGAAAAAGTGCTATGTAATCCCTTTTCAACCTAAGATCTACAAAACACACAAGAGGGATTTTTTTTTTTTATTAATGGGGGTTTTCCTTGGTCAAACCCTGTTTTGGTAATTAAACCTTGAATAAAGAAACATTGAAACATGAAAGGAATGATGAATGCAATAGTGCTATGTTGCAACTCACCAAACCCTTGAGGGACTAAAACTTAGTAGATCTCTCCAAGGTCTTGATCTTGCATGAATGGCTTGATTGGATGTTGATCTTGATGCTTGAAATTTGACTTCAATGCTTGAAACCTACATCATAATGTTAGCTCCAAAAACATGCATGATGCTTGATAATTTTGACATAATGCTTGATCAATCTACTCTTGAACACCTTTGACAATAATCTTTGCTTTAGGAATAATCTATTTCTTGTGCTCATGAAATTCTAGGATTTGAATTGATAAAAAGACCTTGCTTTTATAGACAAATTTCTAATTTCCCAAAAAATAAACATTACAAGTTGACATTTGAATTTGAATTTAAGATCATAAACAGGCCGTCAAAAACATATTTAAAATTTGAAATAAGAAACTAAAGGTGACCCCTTCTCCCAAGGGTGAATGGGTCCTGGCCTAAATTGCTAGGACCTATTCATTTCAGGGTTTTAAAAATGATAACTACGTTAATTAAATCATGATTCCCCTTTTGAAAATTGCAATTAATTAGGCTTGTATATGCATAATAGGGCCAATTAGAGGCTTAATTAAGCTCAATTAATTAAGTGACCCAAACATAGTGTGAAAATGTAAAGGAGTACATTTTTCTACACTACAATAAGAACATAGAACCATATATTTTTTGTAAACTATGTTAGTTTTTGTCTACTTTCCATTGCACATACAACAAAGTAGCATACATATATAGGAAAAAAATTGTAACTTTTATTTGTAACATATATTCAAAAGTATAATTCACTCACCTTCTACAATCTAAAACCCCCATTTGAATTAATGAAATTTTTTTCTTAGGGGATAATTTTACATAGTTTTTTGACCAATTTCATCATTTCTCATCATGCATCATTGTTGGTCGGATGATGTCTCCACCATAACATATGTCTATTGGATAGTCGCCATGGTTTCAAGTAACATCAACCTATCGTTTCTCATTTCATTTTGTGCACAATGGTGCTCGTGAATCTATTTTTTCCCAATACTCTTATCGTTCTTGCATCATTTTGCAAACCGTATAGGGTTTGATTATCATTGCCACATTAGCTTTTTAATGATATACTCAAATAGGTTGTATAATCATATAGTTTATTATTTAAAACTTTTGTTTCCATTATATCCAGGGGTTTGTTAGTTTGTATGTATATATTCTTTTCTGACCTCCTCTATTTTTTATTTCTATTTTTTTCAAACATATTGATGCTTTTCTAAAAAGTATAACATATACTTTTGGGTTTTATATGTATAACATGAGCTAGTATTGCTATTGTTTGCTTCACATTCAGGTTCAATGAAAATCATGGCATGAGGGAAGAAGGGGAATAGATCAAGTGGAAGGCACACAATTAGAGTGAGTCATGGAGTGACATTCAATATTCCACAAATTGTTGAGGAAGAGTTAGCAATCCCCATCCACCAAGATGTTATTTTTGAAAATGCAGAGCACAAAACTATAGATTTGGGTTTTGAACCAGCTATTCAAAATGCTCAATTAGGTTTGGAACAACCTGTTCACATGAACGCCAATTAGTTGGCATGCACTTGAGGTCCCCAAATCTCTCGACAACTCATTCATCTATCTTTGACATGTAAAGTGTAACATAAAATGTTGAAGATAACCATATGTCCATTAGGAGTGCAATAATCAAGTAGGGGAATAAAGCCTAGTATTTTGAGGGCATGGCTATATGGAGATACAACCACCAAAATGAAGGGGCCACAAACCATTCTATCTAAAAAAGATGTTGAAATTGCCAAATGGTGCAAGGACATGGCTGATATTGGCCATGGCCTTCAAATCTCTCAACTGAAATCTATTGTGGCCTAAATGATTGAATCAAGGCCTAACTTGTTCACAAATGGGGTGCCAAGGAGGTCATGATGGGTTGGTTTTCAACAAAGGCATATTGAATTAACAATTAGAACTATAGAATGGGTAGACACAGATAGAGAAATTATACTATGATGCTCCAAAGTGTCATCCTTTTATGACAACTTGGAGAAGTTGTACAATGAGCACCACTATCTGGTCAAGTAGAATATGAAATTATGATGAAACAGGTGTGCAAGCTAGTAGAAACTGAGGCATGCGAGTTATTGGAAGGATGGGATCAAGATGTGTACCACTCTTAATCTTGAAAAGCAGAGAGTGGATCACTATTTTAGGTTGTCTTAATGCAGCAAGATATAATATACCTAGTTGTTATTTGTTTAAGTCCAAAAGATATATGAAAAACTACATTACTAACTATGAGCCAGGGGCATGCATGGAAACCCAAAATCATACATGGATGATTAAAAAATTATTTGGCAATTGGATCAAACACTTTGCAACATCAATCCCTAGTGGGGATTCACCAACAAACCAAGCACTTCTTGTCTTTGACTATCATGGTAACTAAGTGGCCTTCAAGACAATAGACAAAGTAAACAGTATAGGCATAGACTTGCTCACACTACCTACACATACTAGCCATAAGTTGTAGCCCCTAGATGTTAGTGTATTTACTCCCTTCAAGAATTACATTAAAAAAAAGGATTGTATGGATTTTTACCCACCCCCAAATTGAAATTGGAAGGGAAGAGTTGGTAACTCTTACTAGTAAGGAATTTGCATAGGCATTGAATCTGTGTAATATTATAAGTGGCTTTTGAAGAACAAGAGTTTGGTCATTGAACTGAAGTGCACTTGACAAAGATATGAGTCCAAGTGAAGCCTTCACAGTTCAAGATGAAGTAACCACTATTAGAGCCAAAATTGATGCCATGACAGTCGAGGATGATGCACAATTTATTGCAGAAAAAAATTGCTTGAGACTAGTTGCTTTTAATAAGGATTAGATTGATGAGTTCGTGCAAACAATTAATACTGAAAATGCCTCAAATGCAACAAATAACTTAGAAGGAAATTATGTACACAAAATAATGATGTTAAATTGTAGGACAATGAAATACTTATCGTTCTATAACATGCCCAATGTTTTACCCATTAATTTTTACCATGTTTTAACCCACATGTGAAAAAATATAGCAATAATTTTTTTCTTTTATAATTCAATATCAATATGCACATTTGAAATAACCTCATTCCAAACTTTCCCATTGCATTACAATCGTAACATTACAAAAACCCAAGTAATGATTCCATATTACATAATTTTTTGATAACATTTCACATTCACAACTTCCATAGAGATGGATACATGAATTCATAACTTCTAGTCCTGAGCTTACTGATATAGAGATGCAAATGGTCCTGATGTCCCAACATTGGTTCATACATTCTATATGTTTTGATTCCTTGGTGCATACATTCTAGTTGTCCCCAATATTGCACATACATCCTCAAATCTTGGCTGCCAACTGCATGAGAGAGAGCATCACTCAAGCGCTTTTCTGCCAACCACAAACTTACTCCTGTCCCCCACACATCTACCTAACTAGTAAGATGGTTGCACCCTTCGACAAAGAGATTGGTTTGGTAACCTCATAATACTAGCCTTCCGGAAGCATGGTGTTGTGTCCTACATATCTAGAGCTTCCATACAGTGGCTACAACCTACTTGTATGATAAGCCCCGCCTAGTATGCAAACCTAGATCATAGTGAATGTATAGTGTAAATAGTGACAACTTACAATAATTTGGCCAAAGTATTCATCACCCAGATTTAGAGTGGAGACCTATCACATGCTCACCCACCTTTCTAGCTCAATTTGGTTTATGACCATTCATACTCATTACATAAATTCCATCTAGAAAGAAAGTGATGACATAATAACTTGACTAACTAGGTTACACCCTTTCCCATGGATTATCTTAGCCTCAAGAATAACCAAGTTATCCACATGGATAAACATAATGTCATAACATTAAATGACTGTATTTTCAAAAGTACATTCTCAACAATAAAATTCTCCATTCAAGAGTGTAGTCTAAACAATAAATGACTCCCATCAAAAGTATAATTTCATCAATAAATGACCTTAATCAAAAGTACAATCTTCAATAATAAATGACTTCAATCAAAGATATAATCAACAATCAAATGATCAATCAAATCATATAGGTTAATCCCAACCTATTTGCTTCAATCAATAATCAAGTAAACAACCCAACCAAATAGGTTATTCTCAACCTAGGGTTTCAATCAAAAGTGATGTAATGACCAAGTGATCATAAATAAATAATAAAACCTCTCTTTCAATATACCTCAAATATTCACATGTTTACAATGTTCACTATATTTGTATATATTCTAGAGGAAATTAACCTATGCAGATTTTTTGCTTATGCACCTATAAGTCCTCTTCTCAATACAACTTTGGTTTGCTGAAACTTGAGTCCTTTTCTTGAATTTAGTGAATAGGAATAGACTCTTAATCAAAAAATAAGAAAGTAACATAATAAAAAAGTAAAATTTTCAATCCTAATGTTGAATATTGATATAACAATCAAGTATACACCCTAACCCTAGGGAAAATACTCTCTTCCTACTGTCAAGGAGATATGAGTAATCAATCAAGTATAGACTATCAATATGGTTTGCATGATATCACAACCAATTAATGATGACATGCCTATCATGCCATTATTCTCGTTGTATTACTAACCTCATTATCCATAGAGGTTCTCCTAGCCTCATAAGCTAACAAATTCCAGATAGCACTTCAATGTAATATTAATATAGTCTTCACAAACTAAGTATAGTTTCAAATAGCAACATAACCACTCAAATTCCAAGATATAGTATTTATATAAACCCCAAATACAAGGGTTTCACCAATCAACATTTCTACCAAGAATCATGTAAGATTATCCCAACTAGGAAATAAATCAAGTTCACAATAGTTAGAATTGTGATAAACACGAGCCATAGGATCAAACAATGAACAAAGACACCTTCCACACAAGAGATCTGCAAACAATATGTGCAATATTCCTCAACAAGAAAAAGCTACATAAGAACCTCAAGAATATTTAAGGAAAACAAAATTCCTTAAAGGTCGAGAATTCAAGAGATAAGAATAATATCCATATTGATAATACATTAAGGGTTGAGTGCTATATAGGAGAAAAAACCTAAAAACATAAAAGCACGCTTAAGTTTAGCTTAAGTGCATGAGAATAAATTAGAATAATAATAAATTAAAAATTAATTAATTATTAGCTAATGCATGATTACTCTAATAAAAGCAACTTAACATGCATTTAAACCAATCCTTTCCAAACAAGGCATTCATAATCAAATAACCTTTAAATCACAAAATAGTAAAGGAATAGAAATCAACATGCTTGTATTAGAAACTCCAACTAATATTACTTCCTTCGAGCTCAATTCCACAAGCCCGCTTGCTACTTCTTCTAAGTTCAACCTATCTTCCACTCCTAGCCTCTTTCTAATTCTCTCAACAATTACAATTGCAAAATCAAAAAGTATCTCACTAACTCTCAAAATTCTCTAATTCACTTGCACAAAAAATACAAAAAAATAACAACAGAGAAATTAGAATGAAAGGTGTAACAAATGGTAGCTCGAGAGCGCCTCTATATATACTAAAATTTGAGAATCCAAAGGATACAAACAAGCTAACAAATCTACCACCTTCCTTATCAAATGCATCAACTTAGCTGAATAAAATTCTTAGATTGCAACACATAACAATCCTCTTATTTCCAACTTCATAGAATGGCCGAGTCAACTTCATTCTTGTGACAACATGTCTCTTTTACTGAGTCAAGGCTCAACAATGCATTAATATATGTTTCCTATTTGATTTAAAAGTTGACTACCTTCATATATTATAGCTAGTTGCATTTTGACCAAGTCTCCTTGTTGTACGTTGGTTTGAAGACTTCTATTTTCTTTCCATTTACTATTTGGTGTTGAACTTTTCCACACAAACATGTTGTGCATTGCTTTTCATATTATTAGAAACATTTAAAAGAAATGCATGCCTATTCCTTAGCACAAGTTAATGCTTTATCTTGTATCATTAAATTTGCATATATTTAACTCTTTAAACTTTATGTGCTTGGAGTTATATCCTCTTCCAAGCGATTTTTGGATTTAACTTAAGCCATGTTTACTATTATGGGTTGCACATTATATGCCCCCTATGTTACTTTGTAAACATTTTAAAATGCATTCCATATTTTATATATATAATAATATATATATTTATTATAATGTTACCATTTTATATATATATATATATATATATATATATATATTATATACATAAAATCATTCTTTGATATCAAATATATATATACGTAATATAACTTCTATATATATATATATATATACATTTATTAAATAATTTTTTTCCAATCACACATTTATACTATCGTTTATAAATATATATACATATATTAATATGTATGTATTTAATATAAACTCATATATATATATATTAATATATTTATATACTATATACATATATCAATATCTCAACATCCATTTATACACATATATTTACATGTTGATTAATGGATATATATATATACATAATGTATATATATATGTCATATTTACCCTATCAATATTCTCATGCACATGATATATCTGTACATGGGTATGTGTAAGTACGTCTAATAAGTATATGCATGCATGCATATACTCATATGTATGAGTGTATCACAACCACATATACACATATATACATTTGTATGTATACCTCCATTGGTCAATATACAAATATAAACTCTCAAAGATGTAATTACACTTAATACAAGGCATAACCACGAATCTTAAAACAAGAAAAATCAAAGGATAAACCCAAAACCATTACCAAACATTTCCATTCAATGACCAACTTCAGTTTCCCAATTGGACCACTTGTCAAAAGACTTAGCTAGAGAAGCAAGAAGGGCCAAATGACCCTCGTCATCAACTTCACTCAACTAGGCATCCTTATAGTTGAGCACCTTCTCTTCCATATTTCAAATTTTATCTTTAGTCATGATTAATTAGGCTAGAAACCATTTCAGAATATCGTTCTAAACATTCAAAGCCTCACTCAAATCATAATTTTTTTAGTTTCAGAGGAATGCAACTAGCACAAACAACAACATCCAAAGGAGGGTCTTCTAGGGCATTGTCCAAGTTAACACAAAGGATAGGGGAATCCTAAGGGCTAGGAGGGTTGGTCGATAGGGGAGACTTGGAGGCTTCAAAAAATTCATCCCAAATAGGGGAGCTAGTAGAGGAACCATTGGGGGAGGGACACCAAAAATCTTTGGAATTATCCGAAATAGAGATCTGGGTGGGGTCAAAAAATGAAACATTTTTTTTTAGAAACGAGTTAGGGACCTCTAAAATAGGGGATTTTCCTTTAGCTCTAGTGACCCTTTGGGAATTTGGGGATGATAGCAACCCAAGTCTTAGGATAGAAGGGAGGCCCTCCAAAGACTTCACTAAATCCCTAACCATGAGGGTTCTTTTCTTAGCAGAGACCAAAGAGGGGGAAAGCCCCACCTTGAAATGATACAGTCTAATGATCAACCCCTGGTGAAGGGTAGATTCTTCCCCTTATCCTAAACAACCTTAATAGATTGTTTAAGAGAGGACATTATCCCGAACCCAAAATTCATTTTCACATTATAAGAGAAGTGATTGAGCATGGGCAAAAGGTGGGCATGGAATCACCTAAACCTACCTTCCAAAGTAACATATCTCATCAAAACTTCCACCATTCTACTCCATACTAGATTGGGAGGTCATCTCTATTGAATCCATTCTATAGACGATTAATCTTCTCCCATTTCTTCAAAAATATGTCCATTTCTCTTTGATAGTGGCCTTTAGGCTTCCTAGGGAGATAGGTCCCTTCTAAGGAAAGACCAATGACCTCAGCGATAAGCTCCATGTTAATAGAGAAAGTGTAGCTCTCATCAACCATGTTATCATCTTTCCAAGAGTTGAAAAAATCCATGGAGATGTTAGCGTCATGATTTACCATGCCCTCAATATAATTAGCCAGCTTGCCCTGTTGAAGGATAGTTCAAACATCCTTATCCTTCTTCCAAACATCACAGGAAGTAGGCTTCTCTTGGATGAGATCACCACCCATGATAGTAGACACTTTAGATAGAGGAAAGTTGAGAATTATATAGAAGCACCAATTACAATGCAAAAACAAAGATAGGGCTAACTTATGAAAAGGTGAGATAGGGCGAAAAGATTTCTTAATACACAACCCGTGCCAGTTGTCAATATGAACTAATGAGGAGTTCAAATCGAACACAAAATTATAGTAATTTTTCATCATTAATTAAGAGCTCACACATATACTCTGAGATCATTTAGAGATCATCCCAAATTGTAATCTTATTTGTATATGCTCCCATATTTACCAAAGCATCCATCACTTTGTTACCAGCTCAAAACATGTGAGAAAATCTAGAATTCCCAAGGTTCATTAATACATAATGAGCTAAAAGGATAGGGTCTGATAAGGTCTAGCAAGGGGTTACCTGGCTACTCAATGACATGATTGTGTTTATCAAATCACCTTCAGTTTCTAGAGTGAACACTCCAACATTCTTAGCAATAAGGATCCCATGGTAGGCTGCCACCACTTTCGCATAATTAGAATTTTGCATACCTAGATTAACAACATAAGCAATGATCATATTCCCTCTATGGTCATAGATTATGCCACCCCCATCCACTCGACCTGGGTTCCCTTTGGTCGAATTATCAAAGTTAAGTTTAAGCAATTATATATTAATGTTATGCCACAAATCAACTAGATGTTTTCTATATAATGTTTCATATGTTGTACATTGATACTCTTATGTACTCTTGGTTAAGATTACTTTGTTATTAAAAAATCTTAATGTCATGTCACAAATTAGTTGGATATTTTATATAATGTTTCATATGATATATATGGATACTTGTGATTGTGATTACTTTTTCACTTAAAAAATTTCTAAATCACCCGATTAAAATCCATAATCACCCCTCCAACCTAAACCTAGATTATGGTTGGAATTTTAGTTTCACTTGGCATCCTCTTTTGAATCACCTTAAGAAATTGTTTCTCCCTCCTCTCTAGTTCTCACTTCCTCTTTCTTGCTCCCCCCTTCTCTTGGTGCTTTCCTCCCTTCCATCTAACTAGTGGTTGGCCTCAGGTTGAAGCTCTTTGGTGTTCTCCCATTCTTTCACCTTACCTCTTCCCCTCGTCTCCCCTCCTTTCCTTAGGTTTTCTCATCTATCTCAAGTCTATGTGGAGTTTTATGCTTGTTTTTTCTTATTTTTATGGCTTAGTTAAGGTTCCTTACGAGCGATATTTATATATCTTTATTATATATTGAAATATTCTTATAATCATAGTGAGGAAAATATATTAATTTTGTTTAATTTTATAGCTTGTATATTTATAGTTATCCCTTAATTTCGTATTACTATTACTTATAGGTATATTATAATAATATTTAATCTAGCTATAGCTAATTTTATAATATATGATTTTTAATAATATAGTGTTGCATATATAATATTTTAAATTTCCTTTTATAGCTTGGTGGTCTATAGTTATATTTTTTGTTTAGAAATGATTCTTTTTAAGTGTACATTATGTATTTTATTATCTAATTTCCTCTTTTAATTGTTCATTTTTTTTTAGCTAGAGGTATCATATTATAGCTTTCTAATTGTGTACATTAGCATAAAAGAAACATAACCATGTATAAATAGCATATTATA
>VDFB02281492.1:76293896-76350525 GCA_007258455.2 Sequoia sempervirens | reverse complement strand
GTTTGGAAATGTAATGAGGATTTCAAAAATATAAAAAATGTTTTCAAAAAGTGCTATGAAGGACTAAGATGCCCTAGGTAGTGTATTAGTCACGTTGCTATTTTTTGAGGTAGATGTGGAGTCTTCAGATGTATAAACTAGATCTAAAGGAATCTCTAAAAAATATGTGTGGGAGGACTAAGATGACAAGTTGGCATATTAATCCCACTCTAAATTTCTAAAAATTATGAATGTAGCCTTGAGCTCCATGGTTTGCACTTGCTTCCCTCTAGATCTAAGGTCTTGAAACTTCCATATCTGACCTATAGGCGAGTTTCTGTGAAGATGTCAACGTTACAATGCAACATTGAAAAATTTTCACTCCAGATGATCTTCAAGTCTTCAACCTAAACCTATAAACAAAAACATGAAAGAGGGGAAAATCTTGTTGATTTTTAGTAAATGGGGTTTTTTCTTGGTCAAACCACTTATAGGTAATTAAACCAAATGATGAAATGAAGCATTAAATATGAAATATATAAATGATATCACCTTGGATGATTTCGTGTGAAAAAAATATGCAATCTACCATGTAGTGGCCATGAATAATGTAGATCTTGGATCCTTGGATATGATGTGAACAATAGTTGTAAATAGATCTTCAATGCTACATCCATAATCTTGGCTCAACAACATGAATGGATGCACTAAACCCTAGACATGATGCTTGAATCTTGATGATGGCTTCAAATGCTTGATGAATTAGTCTTGAATGCATAAATTTTCCTTAGGAATGAATACTTGAATGCTTGTTATGAAAAATGAGTGGAGGAACCTTGTATTTATACTTATGCTTAATATCTTGAAATTACACCACAACAAGCTGACATATGAAATAATTAATTATTTAAGGAGGCTAAATCCCACCAAAAATTGAAATTGAATCCCAAAAATAAGCCAAGGAAGACTAAGACACCGTAGGTAGCATCTTAGTACCAAGGCTCAAATCTCAGGGCATAGACTCCAAAACAAGACCTTTGTAGGTACATTCAAAATCAGGGTCCCAAGACCCATGGAGGAAAAAGACTTTGTAGGTGTCATTTTAGTCCTAGTCCACAAATAAGGGACACACAAACATAATTATTAAATTTTCATTTATCTTTTGATGTTTGTCAGGATTAGCCATAAAAATATATAGTCCATTGGGCTTGTGGATGCAAAATAGGACCAATTTAAAAGCCATAAAGAAGAATAAATAAATCAAGGTGAGCCAAAACAAGTGTGAAAATGCAAGGGTATACATTTTACTACACTACATTTCTGTATTTTGGTTTTCAAAAAGTATAAACTTGTTATAAAAAACATATTTGAATGTTTGGAAGAATTTTGGTTCCCTATTGAGTGAAACTAAGCACTAAGAAAAGGGAAATGAGAAAGCAGGATATTCTGAAGGAAATATTGAGAAGTAGATGGTTGTAGAGGGAATAAATTCTTATTTACAAATATGTATGGCTATTCTAGTTCTCCCTCTACAAGTTGTAATTTCATGCCTAAAAAGTAGTCATGTCCTCAAAGAAAGGTGTTCACTAGTGAATGATATAACCCTTTGGACTTCAGTAAAATACAAGGTTATCCACACTTTGTCCCAAGGAGGATTAACGAATATTTTCCTAAGTTTAGAGGAGATTTTGAAGAGTCAACATCACAATGTGTACCAAGTTTTATTGATTTAATGAGGGATTGTCAAATAGAAGAAGAGGATGCTATCATGAAGATTTTTGCAAGAACTTTAGAAAGTACTACTAAATATTGGTTTTCTAGTTTTTAAATGCATTCCATATGTTCATGGTAAGAGCTTAAGATATTGTTCATGAATCAGTTTGGTGAAGTAAATAATGAATGCTTATCTAACAAGAGATTTCTACACACTCAAGAAGATTTTGAAGAAGAATATGAGCCTGTAGTTAAACAAGACTTACAGTTTATTGATCATGCATTGTATGATATAAGGATATTTGAGGGTGAATCCTTCTATGATTTTCATGATAGCTTCATGTAAATTCTATTTGATATACCAGTATCAAATAGACTTGATGAATTAGTGTGTGTTGATGTTTTTTGTGGAGGGATTGAGCCAGGTCTAAGTACCATGCCAACTCACTTCAGGCCCCCTAACCTTAAGTGCATATACCAATTGCTTTCAGTGATTGAATAAATGATAGAGAAATATAGAAGTCATTTCCTAACTAGACTATGTGATAGTACCTTTCCCAAATTTCATTACATAGATCCAGATGGTATAGCAAAAGATAATGATAATGCATCTTGTATTGATGAGGATTTTGTTTCTAATCAACCTATAGAAATAATATATGCAAATGAAGATTGTAGCCATAATAGTGAAGATGTAAGACATGATGAGGTAAATGAAGCATGCGAAGTCACTCCTCTTTTCTTTGAAAATATGGAAATGGGGAGTCAATTTTCTATATCAAAAGAAGGCTACAATGATGCAGATGATATTAAAAGTATTTTCTAATACATGGACTATGAAAGTGCAGTAGAAATATGTGTTGATTTTGAGGTTTCAAGTCTCTATAGTAATGAAATTAGTGTTGCAGATGTAAATATGCAACCAGTTGAAAAGTATTATTTTCCTGGTCATCATGATGATTGCAATTCTACTTACAGCCTTAGTAACTGTGGGTCTTTTAAAGAGGAGAAAGCAAAATTGATTTCTTTGAGTGGAAAGTGTTTCAACAAAGAAAATGATGATAACATTTTTGAAGGCTCACAATTGCATGATGATGGATTTGAATTGAATGTACATTTTGAAGAAGAGATATGTGATCAATAGTGTTATGGTACAATTGTTCATGTCAATTCTACATGTGTTGAGTGTAACATTGATGCAAGTTTTCATGTTGGTGCGACAAAGGAGTTCGCTAATTTATGGAATACTTTTGAGAGTGGTGGTATATCAGATGCAAATGAAAAAATGTGCAGTGATTTTTCAGTAAGAGCAATCATCCATGAGAAGTTACAATGAAGAAATAAATGATGATTTGTAGTTTGATATTCAGGGATATGACCTTGCTAATTATTGCAGCATTATGAATAAAGAAAATGGTATGCATGTAAGAGATTTATTGAATGAACCAGTTCAAGTAGCTGATTGTGCAGAGCACATATATGTGTTGGTGATGTAAGTGGTGAACATGGAAATACTTTCTTGTTTGACTCTTCACCTTCTTCCATTCCATTTTCTGATTTTGAAACTATTAAATGTCTACATGATGATAGCATAGATGTAGTTGTACATGAAAGTGAAAATGTAGAGACAAATATTGGTACAACTAATGAAGCTCTTTATGAAAAGTTTTCACTTGAAGAATGTGATTGTGTTGATCGCATGGGTGCATATGAGAACCTCTTTTATGGGTCTACAACCCACAATATTTCTCATGAGCAGTATGCTTCAGATTGTCATGTTGATGTAGTAGGAGGAGATGTTGTGTATGATATTTTTTACAATAGTGAATGTGTTTTGAACACTCACTATGAGGGATTTATTGCAAACAAAGATTTTGAGTCATATAAACCTACACTTGAAGATTTTTTGTGTGATAACATTACGAGTGTTGATAATCTTTTTTATGAACCTGAAGTGGAAAACATTGTTTGGGATGTTGATGCCTTTTCAGAATGCTATGATTTGAATGTGGACAATGGAATTGTGGATATTGATAAGTCTTGTTTTCGGAACCTTGAGACATATGATAATGTTATTTAGCTATGTTTTTGGGATGATTATAAACTCACCTATGATGCAATTTAGTTGAAGGAGTTACAAATGTGTGAGAATTCTTTGTTTAATATGTAGGAGGATTGTACAGTTTTTTTGAGTCATGATATATTTTCTGAGCCTAATCATTATGATGGGGTTAGTAAATGTGATAAGGTTGTGTCTTCATATAGTCTTGATCACTATCCTCATATTTTGTCACTTGACACATAATCAGTAAGTGAAATGAGTGGTAGTGATGTGCCCTATATGATTTGGTTTTCATGTGATAGAAAAACTAAACATGGAGCAAGTTCTCACTTTTTCAAAGGTAGTCTAACACTTGTTTTTGTGAGAATAAGTTACTCATGTTGTTGTGGTGTGACAGAGGAAAGTATGGATTGAGGTATATCAGTTCCTTGAGCAAGCTAGTTTTTGATAGAGGAAAACAATAGTTATCCTTTTTCATTTGTTGGCTTGAGGCCACCGAATGAGGTTTGAAAAGTTGAATAATGAAAATTGTAGGTCACCTAATGGTTTTGGCACTTGGTTTGATCTTCTAGAAGATTCTGAAATCTTGCTCTATTCACTAAGGAACAAATGCCCCTAGAAAGAGCCACTGATGGAACTCTCAAAATACATAAATGTTGCTTGCTACAACGATTTGAAATCAATCAATGAAGACCCTTTATTGGCAAGCAGAGATGAATATTTAAACAAGTAATAGTATAATAACCTTTGGGTTCAGTGTGATTTATGTGATGCTTGGAAACATGCCCCTATTTGGGGTTTTTCTAAAATAGAGGGCTACTTCATATTTGTCCCAAGTAGTTACAATCCCTTTCACCAAAGCAGAGCTTTGATTTTGTTTATATATTGAGTCCATGTGTAGCCCTAATGCAATTGTGTCAAGGAGGACAATGATACATTAAGATTATGAAGATCACTCATGTTTGCAAAGAATATCCATCCATCCATAGGTCACAAGTATAAGATGGTCAATACACAATGGAGATGGACAGTCAATATGACAAGTAGAGATGATAACAAAATTAAAGAATTGATGAATATTTTCAGGGGGTAGTCACATGGGCAAGGAAATACAAAATGTTCAAGGAATTTTAAGGAGAAAATAGGGGAAGCAAAGATAAATTCATTTGATTCTCCTCATGGACCATGTGTTGTTGCCATTCTTGAATTGAAGAGGAGGAAAAAATTCATATTACAAAAGGAATCAACTAATATTATGGTTACATTTGCTTCATTTCTAGAAAAGTTTAAATGTTTGGAGAGCTCTAGAGAATGGATGGGAGAATATAGAAAAAATCTCAAGGATTTTCCCTTGAATATTTGAAACTATCAGTGTAGCAATCTTCTGAAAAAATAAATTCCCTCCATAAGTCCTTGTTTGACCAGTGGCATACTCTTTTTCCTAAAGCTTTGTGTTCTATAAATATTTCTCCTTCAGAACCGTACAATTATCTTGAAAGCTCCAAATAGTTTGATATTTCTTCTACTATAGTAGCTATAGTGAAGAGAAATATGAAAAAAATAATTGCACCTCTTGATGCAGAAAAACCTAGGACTAAAGGTAGTTCAAAGTAATCTGTTGTAGAAAAATTGATTAGTGAGTTGGAAATTGCTGCAGAAAAAGTAGCAAACATGGAGCCCAAATTGGGAGGCTTGGAGAGTATATTAAAGAATGTGATAAAAACATAAAAGATGGGTAGAAAAGAAGCTTGATTGCCGGGAAAAAAGTGTGCTGAAATACCTAATATATGTTCTTCAAGTTAGAGCTACAAATCAACTTCAATAGGAGAATTGTCTTGTAAAATATTGACATAGAGACCAGGAAACGTTTATGTTGCAAATGGGGCAACCATTGTACTAGCTGAAAGGGGCCAATTTGATATTGCAAAGGAAATTTTACATAGGTATAAGAATTTTTTGTAGGAAACATCTTTGTTCAGATGCCTAATGTATGGGTGATCTAGCACATTGTTTACTTTGCAAAGGAACAACTTCACTTACAATTAAAATATATCAAAATTGTATGAGGGAATTATATTTTGGCACCAACATCCAAATTTTATTAGGTTTTAGCTCAAGCATATCATGAAGCAGAACAATGGAAAGATTATAAATGAACATTATTAAGACCTATGAATTTGGTGCCCTCAACTTACATGTTATGCTTTGATGTCAAGGTTGCAATGTAGAAGTTCTCAACTTCAACACTTTGAAAGAAAAAACATACTACTGATGAGGTACATCAAGCAGTGTTAGAATTAATGAATGTTCCCTATGTGTTCAACCAACTATCAATTATGGAAAGCCTACGTATACATGTATTTGATGAGAAGAAGATAGAGTTGCATGTTGACTACTATAAACATTTTCCTGATGCTACCAAAGTTCATAGAGAAGAAACAAAATGTGAAGAGCAACAAAACAAAAAGCTAATGATTTCTATCACCCATTGCAGGTTTCAAATTTTTTCTCCTAAATACATCAATGATGGTGCAAAATTACATTCTTTTATTGCCCATCACTGTATTGTGTCGGGTATGTGCAGGATCATCATGAAAAAAGCATGCCCTTAAGTGGCAAAAAATTCAGAAAAATCAGAGTTAGGCAACTTGACATAAAAATTTGAATAAGTTATCTATATTATTTCAAAAATATGTAACAATAGAATATGTAGCAAATTTCATGTATTTTCTAAACTACTAGGTTAATTTAAAAAAATCTATTTGGTGAAAATTTGAAATTTCAATATAGTAGTACTTAAATTTTAGGGAAAAAATAAGTAGGTGTCTATCTAACCACCGTAACCACAATAAAATGATAATATTTTTTAATAATATTTTAGATATAAGTAGAGGAATCATGTCCCGATGTGATGCATATTTTTTTGTAATTATTTTCCAAGTATATAATTAATTATGATTTTTTTTTACAACTTTAAAAAAAATTAAAAACTTGTATGTCTGACCACCTTAACTTGGTCAAAACTTCATGAAATTCATTTTTTTTTTAATCCTATAGTATGTGAAGCATAGAATGTGACACATTTTTCAGATTCAAAAAATGTGATATCGTTTGAAAGCTATAGATGTTTTTCAATCAGCCTATCAATTAGGACTTTAGTCGTAATTCAAATAGAAAATAAATAATAATTATTAATTAAATTCAAATTAAAGCATAATTTATATAAGTGGTAAGTTGAGAATTTCCTTTAAAAACCCTTTTTGTTTCATCAATCTTGGGTAAAAAGGATGCCATCAACCACATACCCATCATATCGCCACTTTTTGGCCCATCATGATCTTGCACATACCCTATCTCTCATTTCTCTTTACTTCAGCAATGTGCGATATTACATTCTTTTATCACCCATCATTGTATTGTGTTACCCATTTGTTTTTGCAACAATGATGCATGATATGTTTGTGTAAAGCGATGGTGGGGCCTGTGGCTTGTGCCTAATATTTTTTATTTAATAGAATTTTAATGATGAGAAAGTATGTGAAGGTAAATGCATAGGTAAATGGGTTTTTATAGCTCGATGGAGAAAGAGTAAAGGCCTTCACATTAAAAACCAATTTTTAGCTGCAGGACAAAACAAATGAGGAGTGAAGTTTTTTCACGAGGTAAAAATAATTTTCATGTTGCTAAGTGAGGAAATAAAGAAGAGGAGGCATTCTTCGAAGGGGAGACTAATATGGATTCAATGGCTCACCTTATGCCAAGTGCCTAATGGAGATAAGTGAAATTTTTCATAAATAAAACAATTTTTTAGCTACGGTAAAAACCAAAATTTTAGTTGTAGGGAAAGTAAAAATGAAGGGAGTGGGAAAGCAAAGTGCAGAAGGGCCTTTTCTTCAAGTAGGAGCGGTTATTGATCAAATGACCTGAATTATGCTAGTTCTCAAGAGGGATTTTCATTTGTGATTTCTTCTTTTTTCCATTAAATATATTTTTTTGTTGCACTTTGTTGGAAGTTGCTCACATTTTGGTCCCACGGGGAAATACATATTTGTAACAAGTTTGAAATGAATAAGTGTTGGTTTCAAGTTTTGGAATAGTCTGAGTCATGTAATGGAGAATTTAATCATGGAATTTTTTATATTTGTATGTATAAATTTTGAATATGAGTAATCAAAGATTGCTAGTATTTTTCTTCTTGTCTTTCCTTGAATGTATGTTTAGTGTTATTACTCTCATTCAAAGAATGAGTTAAATTGTATTAACATAAATAGATGTTTATGCAACTGTGTGTTGGGATTATTAAGTATGACTAGTTGAGATTTTGGTATCAGTGGTTTAAGGCATCACCTAGTAGGCATAATTATGACAGGGTAAATGTTGTGATGAATTTTAAATTACATGGTTTAGGTGACTCCATCTTGGAATATGGAATTGGTCTTTTAATGTTGCAATCTCTTGAGATTGTTTGTGGTAGCTACAAATTAAAATCAACTTTACTTTTCTATTGTAGTATGATTGTGTGTGGAGTTTAACACATTATATTTCTCATGTTTAAATCAGACATTACCATGAAGGTCAACCAAATCTTTAGGGTATTATGTCTATTTAACAATTGAAGGAGAATTATTTGTTTACAGTGTTCTAGTGCTTTAGCACACAAGTATCTATAAGCACACTATCGGGATAACCCTCCCAAGTCTCGCAAAGCCTGAAGTGCAAGGGAAAAAAGTTTTATATCAATCTCTCATTCGTTGGCCAAATTTATCCTTGAATCTGACCATTAGGCCTAGCACCCCTTTAATATTCAAGTTGATTTCATATTTGGGAACCAACAGAGTCCTGACCTCATTCAATGGAGGTCAAGTGCCTACCTCCTACATTTATATACACAATTGTTTGGCTAATACATTTGGTCAACTTCATACTTATTTTATATTATTCATTTATGCTTGTAATTAATCTCCATTGTTTATAGGTTCTTATAGTCCAAGTGTACCAAAATGTATAGTTAAATATATTATTTTATTAATTTAATTTTCACATATTTTACCCTATATTGTTGGCTTATATATATTTAGGTATATGCACGCATAGTTCACAATATATAGTCAATTTAAATGTATATAAATCTCTATGCATGGTAATATATACAATCAGTTTAAATGAATTTAAACCTCTATATTCAACCATAATACATTCAATTAAAACTCTCTACACAACCATAATATAATTGACAAGAATAGATTAAAAACCTTTATATACAACTATAATGAAATTAGCCATAATAAATTTAAAAAATTGTGTACAACCATATTAAAATTGACTAAAAATAAATTAAAAACCTCTATGTACAACAATAGATTTAATAATCCATATTAAAATTGGCACTTAAAACCTCTTTATACATCTATGTAAAATTGACTAAAATGATTAAGCATAATGTTTTTTTTTTAAATGATTAGCATAGTTGACGACATATAGTTGGTTTGGATGCATATAAACCTCCATGCACAATCATACATACAATCAATTTAAATGAATTTAAACCTCTATACTAAGCCGTAATACATTCAGCTAAAATATATTTAAAACTATCTATGCACAGTCATAATATAATTCCCTAAGATGGATTAAAATCCTCTATGTACAACCATAATGAAATTGGCTAAAATAAATATAAAAATCCCTATGTACATCCATATTAAAACTGGATGAAAATAGATGAAAAGCCTCTATATACAACCATAATTAAATTGAATAAAATGTATTTAATAATTTGTGTACAATGCTATTTAAATTAATTAGAAAAATAAATTTAAAAACTCTATGAACATCCGTATAAAATTGGCTGAAATGATTATGCATAGTTAATGTATAGTTGATTTAAATGGATATAAACCTCTATGCACAGCCATATATAAAATCAATATAAATGAATTTCAACCTCTATAAAATGGATTTAAAACATCTACTTCCATAATAAAATTGGTTAAAATAAATTAAAAAAATCTCTATGTATAGTCGTATTAAAATTTCTTGAAAATTGATTAAAACCATCTATGTGTAGCCATAATTAAATTGGATAAAATAATTTGATAATATTTATGTACAGTTCTATTCAAATTGGCTGAAAATGGAATCTAAAATGTATATCCATATACAATTTGCTAAAATGATTCTTATTTCTTATTGAAAATACTTGAATATATCTAAAATAATTCAACTGATATCTACATATAATCAACCCATGACTGTTTGAAAACACCCAAGCATATAATATACACACATTGACAATGTTGTTTATACTCTCTCTCTCTCTCTCTCTCTCTATATATATATATATATATATATATATATATATATATATATATATATATGAAATACAGTCATGGATTGTATTGCTTGATAGAATCTCCAACATATTCACATACCCACAAAAATGGCTCGAAATAACTCTCTAACAAGCTCTATGACCTCTCTTTGTTTCTTTACGCTTCTAGGAAAACCCTTATGGGCTCCATGGTTGACCGTTTCCTTCAATATTTCAATAGAAAGCCAAAATAATCCCTTCTAATTAATTGAATGCATGAAAATAGCAAATATCAGTTTGAGTTTCTAGCCTTTGGGTTGACCTTTCCTGCTACAACAAACCTGCAACTTAGGGTTAAACCAAATGCCCATCCCCCATATTTTCTCACAGGTTTTCTAAGTAAAAAAATCTAATAATTTTAAATGAAATATATGTTTTTCATAGTAGTTCATCAAATAGTAAAGCTAGAAACTATGGTTTTTAATTTCCTTAACACACTAAAAATTAAATAACATAATTCAAACAATAAAATAGTATAATTTACTAACATAAATAATTAAATGTAACAACCTTTTACTGTATAGACATCATGCAAACACTCAAGAGCAACCATGACTTCCTACCCAATGTTTTTGATAACACTCATAAGTAGATTTCTGCTATATCTGAATCAGTAATACATTATCATATTATCAAATTATAAATTCATACAAGTGTGTGGGTTCTTAGAAGGTATGTATAACTTCCCCATTTTCACAATCTAGCTTTGTCTCCTAGATGATGCTCTCCCTCTACATGCAAGTGTGAAATACATAACCTACATCCACCTCATGCTAATAGACAATAGTTAGTCTGCATCAACAATAGGTTCTTATAATCACAAACTAGTAATAATAATTAAAATATTAGCCACATAAGATTTATAATAATGACCAATTACTTCCTACTATTCACCAATCATTTAAAAATTATAAGAATGCCAAAACATCATAAGAAATCATATATTAGTCCAAACATTTAATAGTTTGCATGAATATTTTGAAAAATATTGATGAATAATAAACTATCATAATAACATATTGATCATAATATCATCACATTTAATGCATCTTGTTTAACCATAAAATACTCAAACATTTTATCGTGTATTAATTATTAAAAATATACCCTCTAAGAGTAAGTGAGAACGGGATGTGACACATTGCATGTTTCTTATTTACCTAGACATTTTCTTGTCACTATCCCCTACACTTCCCCCCACTCAAAATAGGTGACACCCTCAACACTAGACCATTTTACATGAGTAGCACCCCTTGTTGCATCCCAAGTTTACATTCATCACCTCTAGCTCATCAAAACCGTTTTGTTGAGAAATTTTATTATACAATACCCTATCAAAAAAAATTCCCCCTAAGTCTTAGTCTAATGTGTAACTTCTAATCCTAGTGGAAACTTTTCTTTGTTGACTCACTTCTTGTGTTTAATACTTAACTCAATAAATCATCAACTCCCCATCCTATCTCATCATTCAAAATTCTAGAGTTTTCTAATGCCCTTCCCTAAAGGCATGTATTCACTATCCAAGTAGTTGAATTGTCCACTCTAATTCTATCCACATAACCCAGTCATCTATCAAGTCCCATTGAATCACAAACTAGTTGGTATCCAATCACCTCAAATAAGTGTCTCTTGACTTCATTTCCATGTTGACCGCATCAATGATGTGTAAGCTATTATCATTACCCCAACTCAACATACTCTAGTGGCCCAACTACATGTTTATTTTTATTTCCATAGTTCTCCTAACCTTGTCATGATCTCCTACTCTATGGTATGACCATATGGTTCAAATCATTTTTCTCCTTTGAGAAATTCCCCTATCATTTAGTTTTATTCCATGAAGTTCTGGCCACATTAAAGCACCAAGACCCATAACTCACTACTCCATAATTTATGACAAATTCCTCCTGATGCTTGTCCACTCTTTGAATGTTGTTAAGCTATGGCACCATTTTCCTAGGTTTCATGGTCCAACCATGTTTCATCATTAAGTCTCCTTTTTGGCCTCATTCCAAAACTCCAATTCCTCCATTCGATATCCTTGACTAACTCCCTAATCCTTTCTACTAATTCCCCAAGATATTCCTTGAATTCCCTAATAAGCATCCAATTCTAGCATAGATTGATTCACTTGTAACCTATTTTTTTCCTTTGTTACCTAGTTTGATGGCTCCTCCCTTGTGTTGCACCTTGTTTCACAACTAGATGGGACTTTATGATGTTTTCACAAACAACCTAAGTTGGCTCAACATCGTACTGGAATTGTTTAAGCACTACTACATTCACCTCCCTCTGTTCCATTCAAACTTCTTAATCCCTCTTTCTAATAGTTAGGACAAGTAGATTCCTCAAGTCACCCATATCCCCCTCTTATCTACCATGGGTCACCCAAGATCCTACTTAATATCTAACTTACTCTTGCAAGCACCCTTCCAACTTAACAAATATCCACCATAGCTTCCCCAAAGAGTGTCATTCTCTTGGGCTCACCCAACTCAACAAGAACATTTATCATTGTGGACAACTCACACATGAATTCATCCTATGCAACATCCACTTACTTGCTTCCTTAGTTTGAGACCATGGACTCACCCTAGAGTCATCCCAATGCAAAACCAAACTACTCCACTTGACTTGTTTAGGACTATGTGTCATCCTTTGCAAGAAAGCTTATGCCCATCCATAGGGTGGTGGGATTATTCTCCTTTGCTCATGGGGGCAATGTCCCAGTTCACATTCCATGTTCTCTGTTTACCTAAGCATTGTTTGAATGACCATCCCCCTATAGAAGGGGTGAAGAAGGATCAAATTGAAGAAAATTCAGGACAAAAAGAATTAGATTGTAATGTTTTGTAAATGGCAAGCTGAATTGACAAAGAAAGTGTAGAAGCTCTATGTGTTGTGCGACACTCAAATGGGTGTCATTATCTTTTTTCACGCCAAGAAGCTCTTTCATTTCTCCAGTCCTAGGTGGGCCTCATTATGTACTTCTAACTCAAACCAAAAGCTCATACCAGACAACTTTCATTACAATAGGTTGCTATTATACAAGGTGTAATGGAGCTAATATGTATCATAGATAACTGACTAGAGATTTTTTTAAGCTGATTTAGATTTGGGAAAGAGAATGGAAGGAAACAAAAACGTGAGAGAAAAACCTGTCTCCACTATTATGGTGTTGTGTCGCCAAATTGTTTAGTCTTAGCAATATTCACTCACAAATAATAAAAGCCGTCACAAATAATAAAAGTTGTTGACATAAACAGATAATTGTTGAGCATAAATTTGACGGTCTACTGTGCCTGTTTAGCAAATTTCTCGTGACGAAAATATTTTATTTTTAAAAATATTATAGGTATTAATAATTTTATAAACAAGTCTGACAGCATGTCTAATATCTCCCCTTTTATTGATATAGGTCCAATTTTTTTTATAGATTTATAATGGCAAAACTGCATAAATATAGCCATACAACCATCAAATTTATGCTATAACTTAGCCTTTCAGACGAACAACAAATGGAGCTTTTCTAACTATTTCTGAGATTGAATAAAATGGTGTTATTTGAGATTGAGGATTTATAGTTGTTGGGGAGATGCACACTCTGAGATTTTCTCAAGATTGAATATAAATGATTTTATTTTTCAAGAAAGTTATTAAGATTATTTTGATTTTTTTTCTTTATTCTAATTGTATCAAATTTAGAGTTTATAATTAATTATAAGAGTAAATTATTATTTTTTGTTTTGTATGTAAATTTTAAAAGTAATCATCTATATTCATTGTTTTACATTCTATTTTTTTTATTAAGTTACAATTATAGAAATAATAAAAATGTTAATATAGTAATTTGTTTATTCATTTTTAAATTTTCTGTTTTTTAATTGTATGCACGCTAAAAAATCACAATTAACATTATTGAGACACATAACTGTAAAATTAGAACAATGACATAATGGAATATTAATATTTCATGTGAAATTCAAGTATAGATTTTAATTTTTTTTTAACTATAATTTTAAGGTTGCTTGGTTGAATATTTACCATAAAATCATGAAATTTCCATAAGTTATATTGAATTAGTCAATGTTTTTTTTTCTGAATTTGATCAATGTAGATTTTTATTAACAATGTTTCAGATCAAACTCCATGATCCACCATTAGAATATGAAAGCAAGAGAAGGTAAATATGAAGATTGTAATAAATCAAAATGACTAAATAAATAAAAAGAAAAAGACACATTAACATATTTTACCTATTAGCGCAATAACAGGGTCTTCAGAGACAAAAGGTCCTTGTGGTTGGTAGTGGCCAATAAGATTATTAGTTGGGTTGTTGAAATTATGTCAATCACCTCCTGTAAGCTGAAAAGAAATCCTAACAATCTGGAGGTCTCTATTGCGGCAACCTGGAACTTGTTTGAGGTTCTTAATTCTCTCAACTCTGTCATTCTGTTGGACAGGAATAATACTCCCTAGTCCCCCCCCGGGTGACCTATTTGGTTGAATCATAACTTCAAGAGGCTTTATGAAACCTAACCCTAGTCGAGCGGGTGGGGGTAAGGTTAACTGGGATCACAAGGGGAATTAATTTTGGCTTATGCGGTTACCTTTCATCTACCTTTGCTAAGGTGGTGACGACTTTCCACAACATAGAAATTGCCACATAGGAGCTATGTTGTCCAACTTAATCATCGAGGGAGTTTCTAGAAACATGATTCTCATGCTGATGGGGAACACCTCACCTTATTGGACCCTCTAAGACCCTGTGTCTTCAGCTTGCGATCTTATGATTACCCTCAGAAATTATAGTACTGTGCATGCATTTCAAAACGATAATAAAGTTACCAATGCATTGGAAAATCTTGGTGCCTTCACACCAAATTTAGTAATATGGGATAATATCCTTCATATCCCTGGTCATCTGTATGATTTAATTCACCATGATGCTAAAGTACTACCAATTTGAGATTGAGTTGGATATGCTGTCAGCTCTTGTTGATATTTGCCATACTTTTCATTTATGGAAAATTAACCCTTCTAAGCTAACTTTTCATAAACACATTAATTGGCGGCTCTTGCTTTTATCTAGTCATTTCTACAATCTTTGTGGCCCTAGTCTAAAGTTTGAGATTTCTACGTTGGGGGTTGATTTGGTTTAGGAAGAGCCTAATAGTTGCGAGGTGTGGAAACAAGACAAGGATGTCTGGACCATCTTGTAGTGGGGAAAGCTAGCCTCATTTATGGAAGGGATGTAGAGGCATGACCCCAAGATTTCAATGGCATTCACTACCTCCTGGGTGAATGAAACTATCACTATCAGTGAGACCTCATTCATAGTGACTACTGAGTTAATTGCAGAAGTCACGAGGCTATCTTTGGAGGGAGTGTGCATCCCTCATAAATCCAAAGGCCACTATCAAAGGAATATGGAATGCTTCTTGAAAGATGGTGAGAAGGTGAACAGACTCCATAATGGCTTTAATCGTGCGAACCTGTATGCTATTTGTAGTAAAGTTACTGAGGTCTTCATGAGGTAGGTTATGTTCGAGGGGAAGTTCCATCACTTTCATGCTAATTTATTTCCAAAGCTTAATCACCTCTAGTATAATGTAAAAATGAATTTCATCTTTTGGCTTTTTTCCTCATTGGAGGAAACTATAAAAAATGTTTAGGGTAAAAACAAGAATTTACCCATTCACTAGAGTTTTATCTTTTGTCTCTATAAGTACCATGTCACTATTTTACCCTCCCCTGCCACTATTAAAAAGAAAACTTTGATAATTCATGACCCCACCAAACCCCCTACAAATCCCAGTCTCTCCATTACCCTTGATGAAACCCCCATGTCATTTGGTGCAGCTCTTGGGCCTATGGAAAAGCCTCTACTAATGAGGATTCCACACCCTACCCCATCAATTGCATCCCCTTCTTAGAACCCACACCTATTACTTCTGATTCAGATGATTTAGACAACTTGGATGATGATGTGTTGTGGAACCCCACCCCTACCAACTCTCCCAAGAACTCCCTTTCCCATGTTGTGGTCTCTAATGTCCCTACCACCCCCTATTTTAAACCCTAACCTCCCAAATTCCTCCAACCTCTGCATAAATTTGGAGGTGATCCATAGTGAACCTAGGGTGAGTTTTAACTCTAGTGCTTCAAATGACCCCCTTTACAAAAAAATTAATGAAATCTCTAAGCCGATTAATGTCTAGAATGATATTTTGAAGTGGCTATTAGGCCAACTAGTTACAACCAAAGAGAGAATCCAAAAACTAGAAAGTAAGGTTTTGTAGTAGGAGGTCCCATGGCTGGGTGAGGTGGAGGACAAAGCCCACTGGGATCTAATTACCTCCTTGGCCAAGTATTTTGAGAGGTGGGCCAATTGGGAGAAGGAGTTGAAAGAGTTGAGAGCCATTGTTAATATAGAGGATGATAAAAGGAATTTACAAATGGAGATTGAGGCTATTCATAAGAATCAAGAGAAAACCACTCAATGCCTAAGGGTAATCACTAACTACAGCAAAGAGACCATGAAGAACACCACCCTCACCATTCAAATGTTTCAATAGGAATTAAGGAAGAACCAAGGTAAAAAGGTGGTTGATGATGATAGGGATGATAGTCACATGCAGAAGAAAGGTAAAATGGTTGAAACTTTGACCTGGGATGCCATGATGGATACTTAGGCTACTCAAAAAGCCCCCCTAACTTTTGAAGAGAAGCTCCAATTTTTGTCTTAGAAATGGAATGCTATCAGTGGTCTCAATTTGTTGGGAGACCTATAGGTGTCTTGTGGTTTTGTGTTGGTCTTTGTTTTGTGTGTTTTCACAGCTTCTTTTTGCTAGATAAACTATTCAAGTTTAAGTTTTTTGTTTTAATTTTGGCTTGGCTTCTCACTTCTTGTGAACCCCTCATTCACCTCTATGGTTGTTTTGTTATGGGTATTGGCCCTTCCAATGTTAATCTAATCAAAACATATTATAACTATTAATTATTCTATTTATAGAAAATTATCTTATAATAGCACATTAAAAGAACATTTTATTTATAGTTTTCTAATTATCATATTATAGTTGTAACTATATGAAAACATGAATTCCCACAAGAAAATCAAATATTAGAGTATAATGCTATCTGTAACTCCAAACAATATTATTATAATATATATAATTGATATTAAAACTAATAAATGGATAACAATCAAAATATAGTTATAAGATGGTAAATAATATATTTTAAAATATCTGAAATATAAAAATATGCAAATTAGAACTTGCTATGGAATAATATCTAAATTTTTTATTTATTATAAGATAATATATACATTTATTATAGTTAAAAATAATTAACTATAAAATACCTATAGATAATATTAAAATTAAATAAAGGGCTAACTATATACTATAGATTATAAGAAGATAATTTGAAATATTTATTATAAGATAATATACTTGTCTTACTATATTATGCTATTTATACTTGGTTATATTTCTTTTATGTTAATGTACACAAATAGAAAGATATAATATGATACCTCTAAGTACAACAAACAAATAATTAAAAGAGACAATTAGATAATAAAATACTTATAATACACTTAAAAATAATCCTTTCTAAACAAAAATATAATTAGAGATGGTAGACTATAAAATGAAATTTAAAATATTATATTTACAACACTATATTATTAAAAATCATATATTATAAAATGAACTATAAATAAATTAAATATTAGTATAATATATCTATAGATAATACTTATGAGCTTCAACTTGAGGTCGATCATTGGCTTTAAGGAAGGGAGGAAAAGGAAGGGGAGAACACAAATGAGCTTCAACATGAGGCCGATCATTGTCTTGAAGGAAGGGATGAAAGCACTGAGGGAAGGGGGGTGGGAAAGGGAAGACATGGGGAGCAACAAAGAGGAATGGAGAACTAGAGAGGAGGGGAAAACAATTTACTAAGGTGGTTTAAGAGGATCTCAGGTTAAACTTAAATTCCAACCACCATCCTAGTTTAGGTTGGAGGGGTTATTATGGATTTCAATGGGGTGATTTGGATAATTTTTTAAATGAAAAATTAATAACAATCATGAGTAGCCTTATATATAATATGAAACATTATATAGAAAATATCTAGTTGATTTTTGACATGACATTGAGATTTTTCAAGTAACAAAGTAATCATAACCATGTTATGTCCCCTTTTAATTAATTTCAAATGGGGATCCAATTAGCCCATTCCAACACTTTACATAGGCTATGGTAAGTAATTGAAAAAGTAATTTATTTAATATTAAATTTTGTATGCAAAATATTTTAATTTTTATGTATTACTATTTAGACCACTTAAATATTAAATATTTAATTTGTGATGGCTCAACTATTTGAGGCAGCGAGAGCTATGGAGTATTTCTAACTAGAAGTTATGAGAGTGGATTTGATTTTATGTTATTCATTTCCAATGAAAGAGGGGAATTTAAATTTGTTTCTCTATTTATTTGGAGGTAATTACACATTTGAGAAATCTCATTTTAACATATAGAAACTCTACAAAAAATTATTTGAAAACTTGTGTGTGTTCATACAAAAATCTTATGTGGATGAAAACCCATTGAAGATAATAATCAAAGGAATAAACCCCTTTGGTTCAAAGATAAACTTAATTTAGGGATTGCAGTGGAGTTCAAATATTCATAGAATAATTTAGTTCACTGTGTGCTTGTTTAGTTGTAGGTTGTAAATGAAGAAGTGTGTTGTTTCACTTAGATTTTGGATTATTATTTTTTTAGAGTGTGTGATGTTTTAGAACATTATTTTAATTATTATTGTTCTATTATATCAATCTACATCATATTTATGGGGTGTAGTTATTCATATCTATGTTGAAGTCTTCCAATGTTGTCAATGTGTGCATGCTACAATATTATGGTGAGAGATTTTGGCATGATAGTTTCAAACTCTTGTTTCTATTGTGTTTGTTGTTGTTGTTGATTTTTTTTTGTAGTAGCATATTTTATGTACTTTTATTAGATAATATCAATAGAGGAAGTTGATTATGTTTTCTATGGAAAACTATGTCAAGCTAGTCAACTAAGCATTGGAGAAACTGATGAAATTTGTGGGTATTTCAGTTTATATTTGAAAGTAATTGTATGTGGGTTGAATACCATGATTTTCATTAGATTTTTTTGGTCCATTACTTTTAATTAATTTGGTAATATGATTCATTTAGGATATTATAGTGGTATGAAAGCTATGATATTTCCAACTTATTGGAGAAGATAACCATTGTTGCAATTTATTCATGTTGCATGCTAATTTTTAAGGCTCCATATTATTGATAAAAAATTTCATGTTAGTATTCCTTATTTGCATGTTAGTTTCAATAGTTGCATGTTAGTGATCAACACTTGCATGTCAGTATTCAGTGTTTGGATGCCAATTTTAGAAGCTATATGTTAGTATTCAATGTTTGATTCTTGGTGAAATAGGGATTTGGTATCATGAATCTTCTTCAAAAGGTACTAATGAAATTGGTCAATATAAAATAAGAATGAAATAATTATTTGGAAAAATGGGATAGAGATGAAATTTACAAATTTGAATCCCTCAAAGTTTTTAGTCAATATCAAAAGTTGTCTAAAAAATTCAAAAAGCTAATGCCTTTTGATGACTATTTTATTTATCTTGAAGAAGGAATCTAGATAAGAAAGAGACTTTATCACTACATAAGAACACAAAAAAAAGAAGTGGAAAGTCAAAAAGTCACCAAGGATGGATAAAAAAGTTTGACATAGTTGAGCCTAAGCCAAATAAAGTTTGTATATAAATGAAAAATTCACCATGCAACAATAAAAAATGAAGATCTTAAAAATTAGTTGAGAAAAAAAAAGCTTTGTTTTTTTACAAAGAACATTGGGATCCAATTCAAATATGTGGGAGCAAAGGAAAAGAACTAGAAGAGCTAGAAAAGAAAACCGTAGAACCATAAGAGATGATGGATACAATAAAACTGGAAAAGATCAAGGAAGAAATTGTGATAGTGGAGCATAAAGAAAAAATTGAAGGTATGAGCCTTTTTTTGAAAAGAATATTCTAATTCAAGAAATATATGAGGATAAATCTCAATATGACCTTGTTGGAAAGGCATAAACATTCACATTAGAAGAATTCCTTAGCAAATACTAATATTCAATTCGAGTTTGTAAATATTTTAAAATCAACTAATAAAGATAAAAATATTGATTATTTTTTCAATAATAATACTTGAGGCATGCAAAATTTAGAAAAAAAATATTGTAGCGACTCCATATAGTGAAAAATAATTCATCATAGAAATTATCAAATGATTGTCATAATGAGGAAGGACACAACTTGCAACAAGGGGCACATAAATTACTTTTTTAAAATTCAAAGTTGTTTGTTCATAATAATATAGGATCCATGTAATAAGGTAAGACACATGAAGGCTGAAAATTTTAATGGTTTTAATATCATATGTGCCAATAGACTCACCACCCCATGCAACCAAATAAGTATATAACTTAATATATCCATGGGTGAGAATTAGGTATACAATGAATTATATGGTGAAAACTAATATAGATATGAATTATGGATGGCTACATTTCATTAGTAAGCTTCTATAAATTCATAAAGTTAATGAGCTTAAGTTGGAAACTAAAGAGAGGGATATCATAGCTAAGAGGAATATCCATTCCACCAAATTCCCACATTCCCTAGGGGAACAAATATGCTGGGATCTTTACATATAAATATTCCGCTGGGATCTTTTCATTAAATTCATCAAGGTCAATATTTTTTTACTTTCAATCTTAAGAATTAATAAGGATTTTTTTTTGAAAAAATATTCAAACCTTTCATCTTCTTAGTGAATTCTTCCAAAATCCACTCTCTTTCACTTTCTTGGAACTTTGATTTTCTTCTTCCTCATGTTCAACTATCATAGTTTCTCATTCATATAAGAATTTATATAATCCTTGTTGAAAGTGATGACTTTAAATTCTTGAAACTCATAGCTCTTTTTCTATACTCCTCCATGATTTGTTAGTTCCTGCCAAGGAACTATAGACATGACCTGTTGTTAACTTTTGTAATATAATTGGCATAAAAGTTTTGAGTGATAATGGCGGATTTTCAGGGAGCGTAAACTTTTTATCAAAGGTTTTTAAGGTTTTTCTGCCACAAAGGCTATAATCAAAAAAATATATTTAGCTAATTTTCAATAAATTTTTTTAACTCTTCAAAATTAGTTACTTGTCATATTTTCTATTCTATTCATTTATTTACTTGTTTGCATTAAAATAGGGAAATTTTTGAAATTATACATTTATCATAATTAATAAAAAATTGCATAACATCACTCCACTCAAATTTAAGCAAAAAACATGTTTAAACGAAATGCTCTCATTATTTTATACATAGATTTTTCTAAAATAGGTATACTAATATTACTTTCCTTTTGTAATACTACAATTTAAATTTATGTATCCTTTTTTATGAAGAAATATATTTTCTATAAAACCAGAGTACATTGGACATGTATTTAAAGCTACAATCAATATAAAAATAAATAAATCAATTTCTATTTTAATTTATCAAAAATATATCCAAGTCAATTACTTTATATTTAGTAGAAAAACTATTTACTTTTTAAATAAAAATACATCAAAATTTTAATATATATTAATGTCTACAAATGAAATTATTAAAAAATGGCAAGTAAATATATAATATTGAATAGAAATGAAAATGATGAATGATGGCTTTTTCAAAAATGAAATTAAAAATCACATGCAAAAGATTAATATTTTGAGATTGAGATAAAATAATAAGTTGTTATTTAAAATTTTCAAATTATTTTAAAATGCTCTCAATATTTCTTACATAAGTTTTTCTAAAATAGCTATACAAATATTAATAAATTCTCCATATTAATAAATTCAACTATGCTAATTTTTTGAATTTTTTTTTTTGTTAAATAAATATATCTATATATTCAAACTATATTTTTTAAGATTAATTTTTGGTAATTATAGGTTATAAGTGAAAGCATGAAAGCAAAAATCTATGTCAATAAAAACCTTTTGCATTTAAATTGACATCCTTACTAGCTGTCATTAGTGTTGGCGGTTACAAACAGTTTTTAATGGATTTGATATCTTCATTTTACATTCATTAAAAATAATGGGAAAACATCACCACTTTTGCTCTGCAAATTCAATGATGTAAATTTCTCAACACCAGGCTTTTGTACTAGTAGGGGGCCCCTTCAGTCCAATCCATTATCTTGTTTTCCAAATTATCCTTCTGTCCACATGCAGAAGAATGTATATGTTGTAGCTTCTACAGGACCAAACATGATTCATTTTCAAACGGTTTTTAATGGATTTGATATCTTCATTTTACATTCATTAAAAATAATGGGAAAACATCACCACTTCTGCTCTGCAAATTCAAGGATGTAAATTTATCAACACCAGGCTTTTGTACTAGTAGGGGACCCCTTCAGTTCAATCCATTATCTTGTTTTCCAAATTATCCTTCTCTCCTCATGGAGAAGAATGTATATGTTGAAGTTTCTACAAGACCAAACATGCTTCCTTTTCATGCTTACAATGCTCGTATACCAGAGCGGTTCAGTTCTTTTTCGGACAAGAATGCCAACAATGAAGCAACTCACTAACGGGTATGTACTATGAAACCCCCATCTTTTCTTTATGTCTGAATTGAAGTGACAAATTAGATTTGCAGTAGCTTTAGAGTTGCAGGGGATGGTAAAATGGCAATGCTTGCAGACCCCTCCTCACCATCTACTTCATATATTCATTTGGTCAAGCACTTAACTTCCATTTACATTGGATTATAAAGATGTGAGCATATCAAAATTTTTATGGGTTGATTTATTTTGTTCTTTCTAAGCATGCCAATATTCAACCTACCATAACTATTACAAGAACAATGTAAATAGTTAGCTTGATGACCCAAATGATAAATATGATGACAATTGTTTTCTTTTTTTCCATACACACTTTCACTTTAACATTGATATCCATTTATAAATTTATGAATTTTTGCAAAACAAATTAATTGAATTGAATTGATCAAAGATAAATTTCACAAAACTAAACTAAAGGAAGTCCATGATTCTTGATCCAAATACTTAGGGTTTGCAAAAATATCCCCAATGTTTATCTTCCCAATACAAGAAAAAGTTAAAGCAACTATGTAGGCTATTTCAAATCAAATGATTTTTTGAATATCAATTTTGTCATTTAATCTAACTCTTCCATAGTTCTATATTTTTCTTTTCTTTTCTTTTTAATGGAGGATTTTATATCATCCACATGATTGTTTTTTTATTAGATATGAGAACTTGAGTCTTAGGCTGAAATCTTTTTGGCTGGAAGTTAAGGAATGAGTGGTAGCCATTCCACTAAAATTTATCTGTATGATCTATTTTGTAAAAATATCCCTTTTGTCGTTGACCAGTAAGATCTACTATAAAGTATGTATTTATTTTGCAAATAATTAATCTGTGTTTGTTTAATTGAACTGATTAATCTATTGTATTTGCTTATGATGTGACCTCAAAAATCATTCTTTCAAAGAGTAACTTGATTAGGGTTCTCATGTATTTATTTTGCAAATAATTAATCTTTGTTGGTTTAATTGAACTGAAACTAATTAATCTATTGTATTTTCTTACGATGTGACCTCAAAAATCAGTCTTTCAAAGAGTAACTTGATTAGAGTTCTAAGTTTGTTTGTTTGTAGTGTGGAATGAACTAGAAAAGGAGAACAAAGAGTTCTTCTCTAGGTATATGGAAAAAGAAAAGAAAATCAAGCCAAGATCTGAAGTACTTTTACACTTGAGTTCAATGTTAAAAATAAAACATTATGACCTTTTGAATACATATTTTTAGTATATTCAATTAAACACAAAATATATAATTAATTCAAGATAGCTACCAACGTATTGATAAAAAATAATTAATGTTATTTTTTTATATTTTTAAACATGGTGATGACATATATTTTTGGTGCGTTAATAGGTATTCTCTTTAAAAAAGTAAATTAAATTCAAAACAATATAAAAGTTGTTAATAAAATTCAATTAATATTATAATTAGGTTATTTTATCACTCTTACGTTGTTTTATTTACTTGAGAGTTATTTTACTTTTTACTTTAGAGCTATTTAATGATTATTTTATTTTCCTTTGATAAATTAAAATATATTTCTTGAAATCTATTTTTGTAATATAAAATTGATTAATACTAATTTCTTTTGAAATTTGATAAACTGAACTAAACTAATTTTCTTTAAAAAATACAATATGAAAATAATTAATTTCTAGATAATTTTAATATAATTACCTTTAAAATAATTTGATTATTTTAAGAATTAAACTATATTATTTTTGCTAATACTCAATTAAATGATAAATTAGTTTGATCTATTTTATTTACAAAATAAATTTACTAAATCTATCTACTTTGTCAATAAATGCTAAATTCCTTTATAAAATAAAATTTTAACTAATATATTTTTGCATTGAGATAAATAATATCTATGTCTAAATAAATCATTCAATTTTAATCTTTCTATATAACTAGAAACAAGTACTTTGCATTTTAAATTTTAGGTCAGCTTCATGCATGCAAGTTTGTATTTGTTTCTAAATATATCTTTTTTGTCTTCTAGAAGGGTTGAGATTCTTTGTTGTTTTAAGTTTGTATTTGTTTCTAAATATATCTTTTTCGTCTTCTAGAAACTTGAGATTCTTTGTTGTTTTACTTAGAGACTTGATTTTCGCCTTGACTTTGTTGTCTTAACTTTGGTTAAAACATTCTCTTTGTTGTTCTCAGAAAGTCAACACTAAAATTTTATCCCAAAATTCAGCACTTTTACTATAATTCTTGTTAAACTGTTATTTTAGAAATGTAATTTTTTGGTTGAATTCATGCATTTTTTCTCTAAAGTTTTGGGTATGTCAAACTTACTATTTTTTCAAACATAATGCTTTTGTAATGTCTCGGTTAAATTCGAGGATTTTTTCCCGTGGTACCGGAGGGCGTGTCGCGCCAGCGCCGCCGGTCACGTTAAAAAGTTTACTAGGTGCACTGCAGTTTATAGGGGGTCGTGCTACTCGATTCCTGCAGTCTAAAAAAAAAAAAAAAATCAAGGATTTTTTGTCTCAAATTTAGTGTAATTTTGAAATTAACCCATTTTTTATTGCTTTGTCTACATTCAAATGTTTTGTGTGCTCAATTTTTGTGTTTTACTTTATAAAGAAAAAAAAAAATTAATCCTTTTGTAATAGTTGGTGTTAAAATTCAATTATGTTCAACTCTCAAACTCAATGTTGCTTCATTTTTTAATTTATTTTTATGGTTCTAGTTATGTCAACTACATTTTTCTCTCAAATTTATTGTTAAATTTAGTTTTTTAAAACAATTTGATTGAATTTTCTTTTGATATGTACTATTTTTTACCAAATTTAGATCATTGATTTCAAAAATGCACTTTTTCAAATTTAACCTTAACTTTAAGCATTTGATAATAATTTTGGTTAAATTCAATTGTTTTTTCGTCCTCATTTTAAATTTTTTTGCATATCTTCCCCTCTTTTGGGTTAACCTTTGGCTTAGATTTAAGATCAACTTAGCTTCTTTTTTAAATGCTTTTCTCTCAAAAAATTATTTTCAACTATCCAAAACTACCCATCTAAATGCTACAACAAAAATAACAAAAAATGAAATGTAAAGAGAACTTAAGAAAAAAACTATTTTTATCATGTATGCTGAATGGTTAAGGAAATCTTTGAAATCATAAATATTTACATAAATTACACTTTCTTCATGGCCTAAAAACACAACCACATCTCAAAATCTTAAAGTGAGCAAAATTATTTTGTTATAAGGGTCCTTTTCTAATGGAAGACTAAGTTGACTCTATCAATGATAAAATTTCTAAATTTAGGTGACAATTGCTTTATCTTGACCAATTTTTCCTAAAACACAACAAATTCAACAAATACAAACAAAACTATTCTAAAACAATTGCTTTATCTAGGATTGTTCTTCTTTCTTTTGTTCATGCTCCACAATTTTTGCTAATACCCTATCTTGTAGGTTTGAATATAGTATACCCATAATTTATTGGATCCATGATCTATTTTTCTAGCTCTTTAGCAAATTTCTCTAACTCTTCTTTTGGAATTATCTCATTTTCTCTTTGATATTTGGGCTTAACTCTCGAGGTCCATTACAAAAGAAGAAAAGTTTATTTATTCTTAAATTATTTATAGTATCTGCATTCATCTTCTTTGTAATAATTGGTGATGTGGCCAGGTTCTAGTGGTTGCATGATGTCCCTTCTTATGTGATTCTTCCTTTGAGTTGTTCAAATATGATGTTTTGGAAACTATTTATATGGTAGTACTCATTGTGGCTCTTCCATTTTTGTATTTGTCTAGCCTTTATTTTTATCCATTTCAAGTAGTTTAGGAAAGAAAATTTTATATATTTTTGAAATGACAAAGTTGCCTTCAAATATTTTGATAGATTCTAGTAACTTACAAACCTTAAAGTAATTTCTCCTACTCTCTTTGAATCCCTTCATATATATTGAAGCTAGAAACAAGATATGGTAACTCCATGATTTATAAGATGACAAGATCACAACTTTGATACCCTTTCAATAACCCTAATGATTATTTTATGTTAAAAAATAGATTTAAATATTTTAATTATAACTTGTAAAAACCCATATTTCTTTACAACTTATACATCAGCATTCATAACCCAAATGAATAATTGTGAATTAGTGAAAAAAGATAAAATTTTGAAATTTTTTACTATTTCAATGAATTATAAGATTACATCAAAATACTTTGTAGTAATAGTAGGGACAATAGTTACAATAATAACAAAAAAAATGTAACTACATTGTTGGAATCCACAATAACTACAAATTATACAAACTTGATGTTGCTATGATTTACGAAGAGGAAAATTCATTAATGACCTTAGAATGAGATCATTCTATAGGTCCAAAGGGGTTTCATCCTCTAATCCTCAAAACCAAAGGGTTTTCATCTTATGATGATCTCCAGTAAATCTAAGGGTTTTTATCCTCAAATTTGGTTGCTTGAGCACATGTTTAGAATAATTTTGCAAGTATTTTTTATGTGTAAAATATGAATAATAATCTTTGATTGGATGTGTTCACTCTTGATATCCATCAAATTAATAATTGGTATGCAATTTTTCCAAAATAACATCTAAGATTACTTAAGGAACAAGATAGTAGAGGATGCAACCACAACTTAATGAAAGTATGGCTATATTCCACCTATAGCATTGTGAGTTCATGTGAAATCATGACCTTGTTATTTAAAACTTGTTTTTATATAGGGAAATCCCTTATGCAGTAGTTTCAACATTAAAATTTTCCATTAATGGCATTCTAGGTTGTGCAACAGAGAATACAATTAAATAGTGTGAAAATGTGAAAATATTAAAGCTTTTAGGTTGGGAAAAACTCAAATATCATGCCATCTATTGAGGGTCAATGTTTGGGAGTATAGCACCCTAGATACCCAAATAGGGAGATACCCAAAATTTTGATCTAAATGAGGTGACATAGATTAATATGTTGGGGATTAGAGTTTGGGGGTGCCATGTATAAGGTACTTGAGTTAGGTAAAGGTTGAAGATCCAATATTGAAAGTTAATTTGATGTAAGTGTTGGGGAGTTGGGGTCTAGGCTAAAGACATATTTGTAAAGAATAAAGAATAATATGATAAAACTAATTAAAAATGGGGGGATTGAAGGAAAGGGATGTTGGGAAGGAGAACTAAAAAAATAGTGGGGGACAAAGGAAACAAATAAACTTAGAAGGAAATTCATGTTGTAATGGGAAAGTTTGATATCTCAATAGGAATAAAGGAAACAATGAAGTTATGTCAAAAGGTATGCTAGGATGGGAAAGTTCATTGTTTTGATGGGGATATACAAGAAAGGGCAGAGTTTGGGTAAATGATATCATAAAATGAAAATATATGAAACTTTAAAACCTTGCACACTTCAAAAATTGAACACACCTACACACTTAGAAAACATTGAACCTAATGAGCGTATGGGATATTTGATGCTATTGTTATATTTTCATTTAAGAATTATTTTTTCACAAATCATTTTAATTAGTGTTATTGAATTTAAAAGTACTAGCAAATATTTATTGTTGTTATTTTATTTTCTTTAGAGTTTTTTATAAGAGAATTGAAATTTTAAAAAATAACTATAAATAGAAATAATTGATGACTAAATAAACTAAAAAATTCTTGAATAGTTATAAAGGAAAAAAAAAAAATTTAAATAAATAAAAATAAAATATCAAATACTAAATGAAAAAGAATGTATATTATTGTATCAACAATTTTAATTAGTATATTTATATTATTTTTAAAATAGAATAATAATATTGTATAAATATCTTATCATAAGAAACATATGTTATCATGAAGAAATCATTAAAAACATTCAAATATAACAAAAATATATTTCAAAAATTTCCATTATATATTTATTCGTAAATATTTTCTTATTTATAAAACTTAGTTTCATATATTTATTATTAAACGTTTTTAATTGATTGTTTAAATCACATTATTTAAACACGTTAATTGTATATTAATCATTTAAACATTTTTCATATATTTATTATTAAACATTTTTAATTGATTGTTTATAATTTCACATTATTTAAACACTTTAATTATATATTAATTATTTAAACATTTATACTATTTACACACCGTAGTTATTAAGTTGACTTTACACGTAATTCATCTGCTATGAATACGCTCAGAGCTTTGTTTTCAAATGCTGTAGGTTTTCCCTCGTTCAGCGGAATATTTATATGGAAAGATCGGAGCATGTTTATTCCCCTATGGATAATTAAAGTGAAAACGGAGATACAGAGTTTACGAAAACGGAATCCGGTAAAAAGCGGATGGGATACGAGAATGTCAATGATAATAACTTTTCACAATTCATATGGATAATTGTTCAAAAGATTTTTGGATTCAATTTTCACAATCTATATTGATAATAATTTTATTCAAAGTCAAAGAATTTATTGTTTTCTAAAATAATTTTAAAATTTTTCAATTTACGAAATGATTATGTTTTGTATCTTTCTCTACGTCATTTAATATTGTCTTGTAAATATGATTAGCACTGGCATCTAAAGGAAGTTCAAAGATTACATCAATAGAAAACTATATGTATGCTAATATGTTAGAGAGTACGTGTTTGTGCATGCATATTTTAATTGCATGTGGCTAGATTAAACAATTAATAATAAATACTAAATAATGGAATGCAATAAACTTAAACAAATCTAGATTTTTTCCTAAAAGAAATTAAGTATTATCTAATTATGATATATTTGCATACAAATTTAAAACATAAAGCAATGCAAATGAAAAATGATTATTAGAAACCCCCCAATCCCAAGGAAATGGAGAGACTTTATGGACGTGTGTATAAGCTTATGAAACAATTGGGGTGCAATGGTAAAGGATGTGGAAAACATGAACAAGGCATTTGTGTCCCGACTGAGCCTAATACACAAGACGTGAAGAATGGTTTAGGAAATTCCTTTTCTAAGATGACAAAAGCAATTCAACAACCCTCATTAAATATCAACACTATCACGTCAATCGTGAACTACACTTACACTCAAACATCTTGAATTTCTTGACATGAATTTTCCACCATCTTGGGAGTATGTTGAAAGTGATGAAGCCTTGAAACAAATGCTAGGTGCTATTGATAAACCATCTCCCTCTAAACGACATGTTACCTACACTATGATAAGTTCCAATCTGCAACATACTAATGATCATGAGAAAACCATGGAACCATACGATCCTGAGTTTCCCTAGCTGAATGCACTCCCCCTAGGAGATACAATTGATATACCAATGGATATCAATGATACAGAAAAGGTCATTAAGATTGGGAAGTGCCTTGATGATGAGGAACAAGAGGATACTACACTTTTACTCCATGATTTTCCTAAAAATTTTGATGTTATTGTAAACATGCAACCTCTTAGGAATATTTCCCAATTATGCACATTACAAGGATGAATTCAAGCTATCCATCATTTTATCACTTCTTTAGCCGATAGAATGTTACCTTTCACACATCTCCTCAAGAAGGATGTGCCCTTTGATTGGAATGAAGATTGTAAACAGGATTTTGAGAGTATAAAGGAATATCTTGCAACTTCACCTATTTTATAGCCTACCATGCCAAACAAATCATTCATCCTTTACATCAATGTATTTGAGCATGCTCTTGTAGCCTTGTTAGCTCAGAAAGACAATAATGGCAAAGAACACCCTGTTTATTACATTAGTCGAACCCTAATCGATTATGAAACATGATATACGCCAATTGAAAAGAAATGTTTAGCCCTTGTATTTTTTTATTTTTTTTTATTTTTTTTATTAGACAATAGGAATCAGGTAGCATGACCCCCTATAAATTGCAGTGCACCTAGTAAAATTTTTAACATGACTGGTGCCAGTGCTGGCACAACATGCCCTTCGATACCACAGGGGTGGGGGAGACTAGACCTCGTGACCAACCTCCTGCAACAGGAAAGATTAATCCAACCAAGCTAGGGCCCCAACCCCATTTTTAGCCCTTGTATTTTCTACTAGTAAATTATGGAATTATTTATTAAATGCAGAATACAAGTCATGAGAAAATTTGATCCTCTCAAACATCTTTTCATTAAAACAGACTTATCAGGACATTTCGCTAAATGGGTTATGTTGTTAACTAAGTTTGACCTTAAGTTTGTTCTATAAAATGCAATTAAAGGACAAGCCTTGATTGACCATTTAGTTGATGCCCCTTCCCTTTTTGTGTTCCCTAGTAATGATTCTTTTCTAGATCACAGTGTATTGACAATGTTTCTACATGGACATTATATTTCGATGGATCTAAGTGTAGAATAGGTTCTAGTGCTGGAATAATATTAATTCTGCTTGAAGGAAAACCTATTCCCTTTTCATATCATTTAAATTTCTTGTGTACAAATAACACTGTTGAATATGAGGCCTTAATCACTGGAATACACGCCACTTTAATTATGGGCATTAGTGACATCAGGATATTTGGTGACTCACAATTAGTCATCAAGAAAATCAATGGTGACTATCAAGCTAAACATGATAAATTATCCAAATATAAAGATCTCACAATGTCCTTGCTGGAAAAATTTAATTTCTTCACTATTGAAAACATCTCATGAAAAAGATAATAGACATGCCAATGCAATGTCCAATGTTGCTTCCCTTATATCCCCCTCTAATCCTTCAAAAGATACTATATTCACTATTTATCCTACCATGAAACCCCTCATCACTAATATCACTATCACTGTAGTAGTCACAACTAAGAATGATTCAAGTGAATGGTATGATGATATTTATAATTATATAAAAGATGGTACCCTTCTTGAATCTATTGCAAGTAACACCCACACTCGTCAAAAACAATTAGCCACCAAGTACATCATCCTTTCCGATGTGTTATATCAATGGTCCTTTGATAGTGTTTTACTCATATGCACTAAGGATTCTAAAATGAATATGCTACTCAAGTAGGCTCATGCTAGAAGTTGTGGCAGTCATTTCAATGTAAAGACCCTCACACAAAAACTCCTTTGTGCAGGTTATTACTAGAAAAATATGGAAAAAGACTATTATGCATATGTTAAATGATGTCATAAATGTCAAGAAAATAGTCATTTATTTCATGCTCCTACTTCTGAGCTTCGTGCCCAAATCCCTAGTTGGCCATTCTTTGTATGAGGGCTAGATATAATTGGTAAAATATCCTTGCCATCTTCCACTGACATATGTTTATCATAACTGCCACTGATTATTTCAAAAAATGGGTAGAGGCTATTCCTCTTCAATCTACAACTATTGAGGTGATCTATCAATTCATTCTTGAACATATAAGTTCTCATTTTGGGATTCCTTCCGCATTAGTCTCTAATAATGGCACACTATTTAAGAATAATTATGTGAAGAAGTTCTTGTAAACTTTCCATATTCAACACCATTTTTCAACACCCTATTACCCACAATAAAATGGTCAAGCAGAGTCAACTAATAAAGTCCTTGAACAAATTTTAAAGAAAACAGTTAATGCTAATCATAAGGACTAGCACACACAACTACATTATGCACTTTAGGCTTATCGCACAAGTGTTCGTTCCTCCACTGGATCAACACCTTATAACCTAGTTTATGGTACTGAGGCAATCATGCCCTTGTAATTAGAGATCCCAATATTATATATTGCTCTTCAAGGTTTGATTTACAATAACACTTATAAGACTGAACGATTTCATCAACTTGAAATGCTCGATGAACAATGGATTAATGCTCTTGAGCATCTTCAAGCTTATTGCAAAAGGAAAGAACATTATTATAATCTCAATGTCACCCCTCACACATTTGACAAGGGTGAGTTAGTTCAATCTACAAATTAGTGTAATATCAACATCGACCCTAATGAATGCAGAAAATTTGACCCTAATTGGTTAGGACCCTATGTTGTCGACAAAAGCTTTGGGTCTAGTGCGTATGTATTAATGAATCTCGATGGAAAACCCATTAAGGAACCAGTCAATGTTGCGCATTTTCGTTGGTATTATGTTTAATCCCTTTTGAATAGTATGAACTATAAAGTAGTGTTGTTAAATCATTATAGGATCTTCCCTTCCACACTTTCACATTGCTTCATTTTTGACACCTCTCTTACAGGTTTGTCTTAAACAATAAAGTGGTTATTTATAATCCCTTTAGGCTTCATGCTATTCAAATTCATCTAGTGTGTTGTGATCAGTTACATTTAATCTAGCATAACATACTCCATCATCATGTTGTATCTAAAAAAAACTACAATATGTTTTAATTAGATCACATAGGTTTTGTTAAGTCATGTAGCCATTAATTAAATGCTTTTACATGCTCAAGAGTGAGTCGCATTGTATCACCCAATCTTCGGGCACTCTACACATGTCCAAATTGTCACATGACTCGATTGTAGTAGAATGGTCCTACTCAATGGTCATGGCGGCCAACCAAAAATCTATCCATCTGCATCCTCTTCAACTATTTGGTATGATCAGGCCACTGCAGTGTTAGCTGATAAGGTCTCCATATTACCCTGTCCTCATCTAGTCGGTCAAATTGTACCCTCCAAAACTGCAAGTCACCATACTGCCATAGTCATCACAGAGGATACCCAAAAGCCTGTGGGTATCCTACTATTGTCACACATGGATAGCCAACTAGTCTAGTACATGTAATGTGCTCAAGGCACCACACCTGTAGAAGTGTGCAGTGCACCATACTATCCACCTCTCAGAATACAAATAGCCCCAAATCATAATAGAGATGTGCCAACATACACTGACCCCAAGCATATATTGTCTGCTACTCTTCCATCCCTCAAATTATGTGGACTAATCCTCTATCTAGGTGAGCAACTTGGTCATCGGGGACGAGAACTAGTGCTATGGTGTGTATCATAATAGGTCAAACCACTAGTTCCTGTGAATATAATAACATGGACAAATCAATCCATCCTCTAACACATACATCATGAACTGGACCATCTACACAATAGTGTAAATTAGCCCTCTGCTCCTTGAAGCTATGGTCTCTATAGAAATATACTCACTCTCCTTGAATTGGTACGTGGAGAATCCAGTGTACATCCTCCAGTGTGATTGTCATCTCTCCTATAAGTAGATGAAATGTGCATGTATCTGCATTCCATCGCTTGCAAAGAGCCATCAACATAGCATTGTGGTATCTCATGGGAGGAATAAGATATGCCCAATAGATCCCAATGGCTTGAAGATGCTCCATCTCCTCTGCTAATATTGTTGGAGCCAGATCTCTCAGAAATCTCAACTATCTCCCTCCTAACTGCTGTCATCCTCGAGGAGGAACCTATAAAGTTTACACACATATGCTCTAAAATTTATCTAAAATATTTCTTTTTTTTTTTATAGTTTCATCATGCAAGTGTGCTAAAGATAGTCTACTGTTCTTTTCTAAAGGCCCCAGATACTTTAGACCCCTTTTGGGACACTTTACAAAGAAACAAGACGCTTTGCAAATAAAAGGGACACTTTGCAAAAAAAGGGAACACTTTGTGAAATTGTTTTTCAAGATCCTAAATTAACCCATAAATGCATTAAAAATCATTAAATAATTACAAAATCACAAAACAAAGGTTGCAGAATCCACTCACCTCTTGTTGAGGCTCACCGTGCACCACCTGGTCTCAAAGAATGTCTAATTGTACATGTGTGTATCCTTGTCCGCTTGGCATCTTCTCCTCTCACTCATCACTCTCAAGCTACAAGTTGGTAAAATGAAATAGTAAGTGACAAACTACATTCCAAGTTATCTCTTTTAACATATTTACTTTTCCTATGCATTAAATTAGGGTTTCTTTTACCTTACACATCCATAAAGTACTTTTCTTTCAAAACCACATAATGGGAGCTAGGGAACTATGTTTTTTATGCTGTTTGATGCATTGGAATCATGATTCCACACCTGACATCATTAACTATCTATCGTTATGCAACATGGTACTTGGAAATGTCCTTCAATATGATATTTTGCATTCAATGTGGCCATATTGCTACCTTGATTCCACCTCCATAAAGCAAGCAAAATCAAGGGTGGCATACATCTACCCTCACATTTTCTTTCTAAGAGGTAGGAAAAAGGATTTTTAATGACTAATGATTTTTTGTTGTAGGATGTGGTTTCCTAATGTTGTGGTTGAGTAGATAACTAAATTGGGGGCTTCATTCTCTCAGCTTTTGAATAAGTATCCTTTTATAAAGTAATGTGCACTGTTTAGAATACGTTAGCTTGCATATGCATGTAGAGCCATATGGCACTAAAGTGGGGGCTTAATGTATTTCCAAATATTGTATACTCTTGAAGAAAGAGACAATTTTGTGGTAAAACAAGGTCCTACTTTAGGCACCTTCCATCAATTACCCCTTAAAATTGCATTTATAGGCCCCTAATACTCATGATTTTGGACTTTGAGGCCTAATTCACCTATGAAACCACTTAAATCCCGACAAATATTATTGAAACCACTCAAATTTTGTGAAACCCATCAAAAATATCCCTAGTGGGACTAAGTCACCCATGGTGGTGGTTTAGTCCCTTTTGGGGTATTTTCCACTTTTGTGTAGGAATTTCATCAATTCAATTTAATTTTTCAATGGTTGTCAGCCTCTTAGGTCTAAACAACGTGCAAATTAGGCGTTGATGCTTATAAATACACATTTTAAGTCATTTTTCACATCTCCTAGTCATTTTTACAAAGCAAAAATAAAAATTCAGGAGAAAAAGTGTCTGACACAAGAAGACTCAATAACATTTTGCAACAAAGTTGAAGCTTTAGGGTATAAAACTAGGGTTTTTGTAGGTCTTCAAGCTCACTTTTGTTCAAGATCTCACATTGCAAAGGATTGATCATGGATGCCTATGGTGAATCATGGAGAAATCTAGGTTGAAGAGATGCAACTAGCCATTGAATCACACCTAATGACTTGTTTTTAAAGTGATTCCATCCTTCATGTTCTTCTTATCTTTAGATTTAAGGTTTGCATTAGATTTCACATATCTTTTACATTCATTTAAAGCTTTGTAGGGTTGCTTGCATTGAAGTCTTGCATCATTCAAGTGCATTTAATCACCACATTTTAGCACATTAGAATAGGGTTTTATCTCATTTTCAACTTTTCTTAGTCTTAGAAACACTTAAGACAAGGGTTTTTATGCAAATTTTGCCATTCACAAGGTTTAAATACCAACTAGGGGTTTGACCAAGGGAAACCCCCCATTAGAAACCAATATATCTTCTATTTTGTAGGTTTGTTTGAAGATTTAGATTCAGATTTTTGTCAAAAAGCAGAGTGTAGGTTGTGGGCTTCTATTTCCACTTTCAGATTTGTAGAAAATCCAAAGTGGAATAAGTCACCCATAGTGGTGACTTAGTCCCACTGCATTGACTTTTTATAGATTCAGACGCCTTTTTGGTAGAAACAACTTTTAGGGAAATTTCCCTATTCTGGGACTAAGTCACCCAACCTAGCGTAAGTTTCCTAGTTGCCTCAAAAATTAGAATTTCTAGAATTTTAGTGGCCTATGTAATCCCTAGTCTACTCATAAATTTCCAGGTGCATAATTCTTGTTTTACATCTATATTTTATCATTTATTGCATTCATTCTACATTTCTGCATATCACACTATGTTTTCAAACAAGTTTATTTTCCTAAGTTTTGCATCATTAGATCATTTCAATTTCATATCAGAGCATTAGGACATATTAATTAATCATAATACTTATCATTTACATATACTTTGAGTGTAAACTCTTGCACTTTGGACCCCATCCACTTCCCTTTCTCCTTTTTTGTAAAAAACCCTAGGAGGAGGAGCAAACCATTGTGAGGGAAATCCAAACTCATCATTTACATGGATAATAGAAAAGTAAAAATACAATATTGAACACTTTTCTTTGCAGGTCTAGAGGAAAGAATAAATAAAACATATTGATACAACACAAGCAATCTATGTAACACTTGACTTGTCAATTCTAAATTTGAGGTACATTATCTAGCACTAAATATCATAGAAAAATAGGGAAATTGTAAAAGAACTATTAGAAAAATATACATACTGAACTGTAGATTTTTGGCACCCATAAGACTTTGTAACTCTTCTAGGCTTTTTCACCTAAAAGGAGAAAGAAGGGCCAAAAATGCTAAAGGGTTCATTCAAATTATGTTATGTATGATGTAAATAAGGCTAAATGAGATCATCTAAATGAAACTAAGCTATGAAAATTGTCAAATATGAATGCAAAACCTAAGAAATGAGTGATGTTTGAAAACACAATGTGTAATCCAACATTAACTAGGAATGAATGCAAAACTTATAGAAATGAACCAAACTGAAAATGTGCACTTGGAATATTGAAGGAGACTGGAAATTGCTTCAGAAACACTTTTGATGCTAATTTTTAGGCCTAGAGAGACTCATTCACCATTTTGGATGAATCAGTCCCAATTCTACCAAATTGTACCATAACTCATTTCTGACAAAAGGGTACTCAAAAATGCAAAAAACTCAAAATTGACCCTAGATTGGAATTCATTCACCACTCATAGTGAATGCATCCACTTTTGAATTTCTATATTTTCAAAGGTGGATTTTGAAGCTTCTAATTTGTACTTTGATGCCATACACGTGTCTGCTTAAGAAACTCTCATTTATGAGTATGAAAATGGATTTTTGTTGATATTTTGAATTGATGAATGAGGAGAAAACTTTAGCAACCTTACAACTTGATCTTAAATGATTTCCGAACTTCTAAGAGACCTAAATCTACAAACATACAAGACAAGATAGAGAGATGTTGAATGCTAGGGCATGGGGGTTTGCCTTGGTCAAACCCCTTTTAGGTAATTAAACCAAAATGAGGAAAAAAAGGAATGAAATATGCACTAATGGAATGTATTACCTTTCCATGATGATTGATCTTGAAATGCTACAACATAACATGTAGAATCTGCCCTTGGATGTCTTAAGAAGCTAAATTGATCACTTGCAATGTAAATGCCCTAGCTTCCTTGACTTGAGATAGAAGATAGATGATGAATCAATGATGTGAATGTGTTAATATATGAATATAATGAAAAAATGAGTTTAAGAGGTTCTTTTATAGTAAATTCACCTTATTTACTAGTAAATTGGTTCCCTAAGGCCAACATGGAGAAAAATTAACTTAAAACCTAATTTTTCTCGCTCAAAACCTTGAAAATGGCTCAAATGGGACTCATTTGCCACTAATGAAAAATGGGTCCCACCTACATGGGACTAATTTGTCACTAATGGTGAATGGGTCCCACAAGGGCCATTTTTGGTAGTTGGAATTCTGAGAAGTAAGAAAATTAGGCTTATATGATGACTATGTTATTTGATCAAGTTATGCCTCGAGATGCACAATATGGGTTGACATGAGCATATTAGTGATTATGTAAAGATTAATTAGGGCTTGGGACACAAAATTCAATGTGAAAGTATAATTAAATACACTTTACAACCCTAAAATGAGGTCCACATAGCCTAGGGAGGCAAAAGAACTAATGTGAATGTGCAAGACACATTAGTACAACACTAGTTTATCATAAAATTTGTTTAACAAGCATTCTAAATTGATGTAATAATATTATTAAACATGTTCTATAATGTTGAATTAGGGAGAAATAGGTTTATTAAGTCTAGAAAAGCATGAAAGTATCTTACAACACTTTACAACACCTTTACAAGACATCGTTAAATGCATATTAAGGGTCCAACGCTAGATTAAGACCTCATTAAGTCCATTTTATCATGAATTATTCCCATGTCAAGCAAAGGATGCTTTTTTCTATGACACATTTATCCCCCACTTTAGTGAGAGGATGAACTTGCTTCAGACTCACACCAAAGTAGAAATTCAAGAGAGATCCTCATGTACAAATGTAGATGAAAAAGAATTGCAAAGATCAAGAAAGAAATCAAGCCCCCAAGATCCAAGATCCTAAGTCAAACCATCAAGATACAAAACCATGCAATGACAAGATAGAGAAAGATGAAAATGAAAAGGTGGATGAAGCTTTGATCATTTGTCCAACTAGTTGTGAATCAGATCTAGGCTTGTTTATTCAGAAATTAAATGTGTACTCACTCTGGGCTGACAGAACTTCTTGGTTGTCCACCGGGTGAGAAGGCGAAAGGTATAATCACTCTAGTGCCACAAAATTTTTGGTTGTCCATGGGCTGAGAAATCCTAAAAGGTGAAATACATACGCTAGTTGGTATGCACTCACAAACACAAAGGTGGCTATGGGGAAAATTTATGCTGCTAGATGGGCTTCCCACTCAACCATATCAAAGTTATATCTCCTGATAACTTTAACAAGGCACCACAAGGAAAAATGCTTTTTGTAAATGTTTTTGATTGTCATGTAAAAATTTTGTTAAAGGGGGATTTTACTTTGTTCATGTAAGGTCTTCTTCTTAGGGAGCATTGTGCCTAATGTCTCCAAGAGAGGACAAATTAGGGTTGTTAGATCATTATCCATGGGATGCTTTGTTTGCATCAGGTCACCTCAGTTGATCATACACTCTTAGAAGGAATCAAACTTGATGACACCACCAAAGAGGAGACACATCACAAGAAAAAGTAAATCATAATTTGCGAAAAGATATTGCCTATGTATGCCGCAACTTTAAAGCGGTTGCGAGCACCCGTACTGTGAGCAATTGCTTTAAAGTAGAAGAAGAGGACATGAGAGCTTACTTGGAAAGCCCTATGCCAAGTCATATGTTTAAGATAAGCTACGTCATAAAAAGGGAAGTATGTCACATGTGATTCAATCTTAAGACATGTCATCCACATCCCAAGCTTTCTTTTATTCATCCATGAAAGATTAATGAATTAGTCAAAAGAGACAATGACAAGTGACATACCAGGACAAGGCTATCAAACCCCTTGCCCCCACTTAGTGCAGGACAAAGGTGAGCCTAGAATGGATGAAATTGAGTATCAAGTAGAGAAATTAGGTGCCCGCACACAAGGAAGAGCCCCACGCTCCTTGAGAGGTTGAATTTTATTATTGTGTAAAGTCTTTGATGAAAGTGGAGATAAGTATGATAGTATCATATTTGTTCATGTGTGCATTGCATCCGTGTATTGGAGGAATGATTGTAACTGATACCATAACAATCTTCCAAGTTAGAGGAAAGGGGTGTGTGTGTGTGCATGTGAATGATTGGTTGCTTTACAAGAACACAAATCCTTTTCAATGTTTTGTGTAATTTCTTCATGAGGGATGGGAGTTATATTTCCCCCATCACCACCATGGGATGATTTGGTAGAAAAAATGTTGAGTGAATGGAATGGAAGGTTGTGTGGGTTGAGAGTGGGATATTGCACACCCTCCCTTAAATATAGGTGTGAAACTCCAATCACTACTAGGGCTTATGTCTGAAAAGGAATCATTTGTATATGACTCTTTGGACCATGAGGGTGAGATTTTGGAAATGTTATGGAAAGGAGGTGTAGAATCTAACAACCCCCAATTATCACAAAAGAGTTTTTTTGAAGAGTGAGGAGCAACTTGTATAGGTTCAAGTTTTGATTGAGGGATGAAAGGATTAGGGGAGTTGGAAGTGTTGTGATTAGTTGATGCATAGCTTCGCTCATTTGCATCAATCATGTATATCTTGTTGTTGTATTCAAAATTTATGACACAGTGAAGGGTATATGGGACTCCTTTCATAGCATGAATCCATGGTCTCCCAAGGATAAGATTGTATGGAAGGGGTCCTTGCATGATATAAATAGAGGTAGGAAACACTATAGGTCCAACCTAAATAGGTAATGTGATCATCCCAAGTGGTTGCCTATGAACATTGTCAAAGCCACAAATATGAAAATCATTAAGTTGAATGAGTTGTGTGTCCATGCCACATTTGTGTAGGAGGTCCATGCTACAAACATTAATTTTTGATCCATTTTTGATGAGAGTGTGCCTAACCAGATTTTCATTAATGATCACCTTTATCATCAAGGGATCATTTTTGTTTTGAATCAAAAGTGAGGGTAATTCATGTTTAGGGAATGTGAATTCTGATGGAGTGGCTTGCATTGGACAAGAGGAGGATGTTACATGATTTTTTTTATGTAAGATTGTATCTCTTCCTTCTGTATTCCCTAAATTTCATGAAAGAGAAGTTTCATTGTTGGTGAGAGTTGAATGAGTTCCCATATAGATATATTAGTAGGAGTCTTTTTAAGATCTTCAACACTAGGCACTTTTTGAGGAAAAGGTAATGGTGTAGTAGTGTTGTCTAGTCCCCTACATGTTTGAGTCAGTCAGTTACAACTTAGTGGCTGCAAAACATTGTTATGAGTAGATTGCATCATGGATTTCAAGACATCTCTGAATTTTTTGTGTTTTGCACTAATGGAAGGTGACTTGGGAATCTCATAATTAAAGGATGTCCCACTTGCATTGTCATAGCCTCAAAAAAAAATTTATTGATTGGCATGATATGTTGGTGAAGGGGATTCTAATTTCACTTGAGTACCCTCATCTAGGTAGGTTTAGTGGTTGAAGGATGTGTGTCAATGTTCATATGTTTGTGCACCATGAGATTCTCCCTAGGAGGAAATTTTTTAGGAGAACAACAAGTCAAATGCTTGTGACATTCATAGGTTGGTTCTTCTAAAAGGACTTCATCGCAAGTAGGGGAATGATCAATGGTTGAAGATTGTTTTTCAAGAGGGGTTTCCCTAGGTGAAGGGGGACAACTAAGATATTCATGACCTTCATTGATTGTGCTATCTAACATCAAAGTATCTACATCATAACTAGGAGAGAAACTAGAGGAAGAGTTTTTTTTTTTGTCATGATCATCTAAGGTTGTGTTATGTTGGTTGTGAATGTGTTGTCCACTAATAGAGGTAAAAGGAGAGGAACAACTAGGATTCTCAAAACTCTCATCAATTGATTCTTGTACTAAAATATCTTCATCACCAAGAGGAGAGATATTATGAGAAGAACAAGTATGATCGTTAGGAATGGCCAAAGTTGTAGTCTCTTTCACTAAAACACTCTCATATGGAGGGGATATGATGTGTTTCTTAACATGTCTACATATGTAAGGTACTAGGAGTGTTTGAATAAGAATGAAAAGCACATCTAACCATTTCATGCAATGTTTTAGCAAGATGAACAATGTATATGCAAAGATACAACCATTCTTATCCAATATATACAAGATTTGGAAAATGAAAACAATGTACATGCAAGAATGAAAATACTTTTAACAAACTTATGCAAAGTTTTAGGAATAGAAACGTTGTATATGCAAAAGTGAAAAGTAATTTTATCAATGTTATACAAAATTGCAGAAATGGAAGCATTTTCAAATGTAAAAATGTTTGCAATTGAAGTGAGTAATCTAAAATAATTTTTTTGAGAGAAATGCATACAAAAATGTTCCAAAAATTTTCCAAACTTATACTATATGACACTAGGAAGCTTAGGAAGCACATAAATGAGGTTTCTGATGCAGGAATAGACAAACAAAAAACTAGATAGGGACTGATTCGCCCAGCATGGTGAATGAGTCCCAGTTTGGCTTTTTGCAAATTTTTCAAAAAATTTGGATTGTTTTTATGTGTTTGATGTTGTATGATGTAGACATAAGATGGAGATGCAAAATTTTAGAAATTTTTAAGGAAATTGTATGCAAAAATGCAAGTGCACTTTTTTCTAATGCAAAAATTTGAAACCCTAGATGCAAATTAACCAATGCAACTCTAATGCAAATTCAATGCAATCTAGGATTAGGATGAAAATGGACTCCAAATCAGAAAAGAAAATGTTCAAAAAGAAGGTTTACTAAAATGAACTGTCAATTTTTGGCACCCATAAGACTTCCTAATTCTTCTAGGGATTTTCAACTAAAAGGAGAGAGTAGGGCCAAAAATGCTAAGGGTTCATTCAAATTATGTTATGTATGATGATACTAAGGATAAATGAGATGATCTAAATGCAACTAATCTATGAAATTGATTGGATATGAATGCAAAACCTAAGAAACAATTGGTGTTTGAAAAAACATTGTATAATGCAACAATGAACTAGGAATGAATGCAAAACTTAATAGAAATGAATCAAACTGAAAGTGTGCACCTATAATGTTGAAGGAGACTGGAAATATCTTCTAAACCACTATTGATGCTGATTTTCAGGCCTGGAGGGACTCATTCACCATTCAGGGTGAATCAGTCCCAGTTTTCCCAAATTGAACCAGAACCCATTTCTAACAAAAGGGTACTAAAAAATGCAGAAAACTCAAAATTGACCCTGGAATGGGACTCATTTTCCACTCATGGAAAATGATTCCACTTTTCAATTTCTAGTTTTTCAAAGGTGGATTTTGAAGCTTCTGATCTATACTTTGATGTCCTACAGGTGTCAGCTTCCAAAACACTGATTTAAGAGTCTAAAAAAGGATTTTTATTGATATTTTTACTTGATGAATGAGGAGAAGAATTTAGCAACCTTACAACTTGATATTTAATTTTTTCCAAGCTTCCAAGAGATCTAAATCTACAAACATACAAGACAAGAGAGAGATGTTGAATGTTAGGTCATGGGGGTTTTCTTTGGTCAAACCCCTTTTAGGTAATTGAACCAAAATGATGAAAGAAAGGAATGAAACATGCACTAATGGAATGTATTACCTTTCCATGATGATTGATCTTGAAATTATGCAATATAACATGTAGAATCTTCCCTTGGATGTCTTAGGAAGCTAAATTGATGACTTGCAATGTAAATGCCCTAGCTTGATTAACTTGAGATAGAAGATAAATGATGAATGAATGATGTGAATGTATTAATGGATGAATGGAATGTAAAAATGAGTTTAGAGAGGTGATTTTATAGGTAATTCACCTTATTTACCCATAAATTGGATCCCTAAGGCCGACATGGAGAAAAATTAACTTAAAACCTAATTTTTCTTGCTCAAAACCCTGAAAATGGCTCAAATGGGACTCATTTGCCACTAATGGCGAATGGGTCCCACATACATGGGACTATTTTGTCACTAATGGTGAATGGGTCCCATAGGGGCCATTTTTGCTAGCTGGAATTCTGACGAGTAAGAAAATTAGGCTTATATGATGACTATGTTGGTTATTTGATCAAAATATGCCTCAGGATGCACAATATGGGTTGATAGGGGCCTATTAGTGATTATGTAAAGAGTAATTAGGGATTGTGACATAAAATTCAATGTGAAAGTGTAATTAAATACACTTTACAACACTAAAATGAGGTCCACATAGCCTGGGAAGGTACAAGAACCAATGTGAATGTGCAAGACACATTGCATCACTAGTTTATCATTAATTTTTTTTAAAAACCTTCTAAATTGATGTAATACTATTATTAAAAATATTCTATAATGTTGAATTAGGGAGAAATAGGTTAATTCAGTTTAGAAAAGCGTGAAAGTATCTTACAACAATTTACAACACCTTTACAAGACATCGTTAAATGCATATTAAGGGTACAAGACCTAGTGTGGATGCATAAAATTCCTGACAATGCTAGATTAAGACCTCATTAAGTCCATTTTATGATGAATTATTCCCATGTCAAGCAAAGGGTACTTTTTTATAAGACATACATACATACATATATATACTATAACTGAGGGTAATTTCTAAGGTTTGGATTAGATTAATCAAATCAATGTAAAAGACAAAAACCCAAAGACCTATCAAGTACAAAGGAAATTAAACAATTAAACAGTTATACCTATAAATTGAGTTCTCAATGATTACCTCCATAGTACATTCTTACTTGTTGAATGATGCTTTGCCCTCAGACCGTACATGTGAGCAATCTGTAAATGTCTAAGTCCTACACCAAGCTTTGAAGGATTTGCATAAAATTTCTAAAGTCTATGCCTATGACTATGATTGAAAATGCCTAAACATACTAAGATTTGATCAAATTAAAATAATAAATGCTATGGAAAGCCTACGAGTGCAAGTGCGAAATTGTATAAAGTGAATGCGTGTAATATGTGTAATAGGAAAGTGAGGAAAATTGCATTTTATAGAAAATGCCATTTTGAATGGATGGGTGAGATTAATTCATGACTAAGACCTAAAATGAGAAGTCCAAATTAAATCAGAGAATCATTAATTAGGGTTAGGGAAAATTCATTAATCGAACAGTCAAAATAATATCTTAGATAATTGGATCAACGGTGGAGAATAAATGGGATAAATTAATTAGACAATAAAGATTTTCAAAAATCAAGAAGATAAAGACTGCCTAATTTGTGAGATTTGAAAAATCAAGAAGATAAGAGTTGGACTGAAGATTAGATTTGGAAAATCAAGAATCTACCGATTACTTGATTTTTGGAAGATTAGTTACTATTTTGAATTAAATTAATTCAAAATAATGATTTTTAGATAATAAATAATCTTTTTCAGATTATTTACCAAAATGCACTGCAGTTAAGAAAGTGATGACATTTTAAATATTTTAATTTATTTAAAATGAGAGGAATATTAATTTTGACAATTAAATAATTAAAGATAATTATTTAATTTATTAGATAAGATTAATTAATTAAATAAATTAATCAGTTCATTTAATTATGACAGATAGTGACATATTAAATAAATAAATAAAACTTATTTATTTAATAATCAAGAAGAAATATATGACAAAGGGTAATTAAATAAATTAAGAAATTTATTTAATTAAGGGAAGACCTAGACAATTAATGACGTATTTAATAAATAAATAAAATTTATTTATTTAATAATCATGAAGAATAAAAGGACATGAATTAATTAAATAATTATGAATTATTTAATCAATAGTCAAATGTGGACCAAGGACATAATTAAATGTCTTAATTATGCTAGGATGAAAGTGGTGAAAATGAAGCTTGCAGGCCTAGGTCATTTTTATGTGTCTACATATATATATATACATACATATATATTGCATATATATATATATTATATGTATATGTATATATAAATATATATTTATATATACATACATACATATATATATATATATGTATATATATATGTATGTATATATCTATACAACTCACAGATTTTGGAGCACAATAGTTTTAAAACCCTCCAATCTGCTATTAAACAAAGGCAGAGACAACGATTTTTACAATAGTTTGCTATCAAACCAGCACAACAATAGCTCTTTCAACAATGCAACTTAATCAATAAATTTTCTCACACATTTCAGAGTATACTTTCCCATACATACATACATATATAGATATATATATATACTCTATGCATAGATCTTTAGTGTTATACACATTTTGCATAGTTAGTTCCTTGGTATCTTTTTGATAGATTTAATTTTGAATCATTACAAAGAGAATGGTATGAAATGTGAACATTATGTGGAAATTAATGCTTCAAAACATAGACATATCCACATATGCATATATATACTAATAGAGCAATTGTATAAGAGGTATTAGAATAACACTTAACAACCACTAAACTAATATAGAAAAAAAGGGAAACTGGAAAAGATCTATTACAAAAACACTTAAAAATCACAAAAAAATGATAGATGTTCAAAAACCCACATTCAATAGAACTTTAAAATATGGAGAATAGAAAAGGCAAACTACGATAATAAACAATTTTTTATGGGGAACTAATAAAAAAGAATATCATTAAGAACAATTTGTTATGGGGAACTTCAAATAGATAAGGAAAAATGAATATCATGAAACATATTGATATAAGAGATATAACATGTTCCATCAAGACAAAATAGCCATGATAATTAATAGTTTGTTATAAGGAGCTTCAAACAGATGAGGAAAAAATAAATTCATGAAACATATTAGTACAAGACAAGCAATCTATCTAATAGTTATAAGAGGTGTTAGAAACCCACATTAAATAGAACTCTTAAGGCCAACGGGTAGCAATAATCTCTACAAAATGGCTATAATGCTTGTTGGGACTGTAATTTTTTTTTCACACTTTTAATGGTTTACAATCATGAACCCCATAAGGTAACCACATGCTAAGTGTAGAGAGCAATATAAATTTTCTATAATCCATTCCACATACCATATCCATCAATGATCCCTTCAAATTTGACCTTTTGACATACCAAAAATCCCTCTAGTCATTATTGAGTAATAGTTTCTAAATAATCAGTTCATATTATCGTGACTAGGTTCATATCTCTCTAACCCATGAGCTATAGCCTTTCAGTTCAATCATTTCTTGCATATTGACAAAAGGTCAACATTGTCACAACAATCAACAAACTAGGAGGATGCATATTCGAGAAGACAAGGCCTGTCATCCCACCGATGGAAAGGTTATCAACAAGAATAATACTATCAGAGTGAAATTCTCAAGTCATCCTGAGCATACATGTCATGTCGATGGACATCCATCGGTAAGAAATTCAATGTGTCTCACTGATAAAAAAAAGGGAAACATGTCAGGGAGACATGTTCAATCAGAGTGAGTTTCTCTTCTCTTTCTCACTTCATATGTTACGCCGATGAAAGTAATTTCGATGAGAGTCTTGCCGATTCATCCAAAGGAAGAGGGTAATGAGAGAAACACATAGAGGAGACTAATGCTATCATAGTAACTTTCAAATACCACAACAATACCCATTCTCATGCCAATGGTGAAATGAATAGATCAAAGTTCATCGAAATGACACTTGGCGACAACTCTGATATCTAAGTGACTTGAAAAATCTCTTCCCAAAGGTGATATGGACTAAAAGATAAATAAAAAACTAATTATTCAACATCGGTAGGAATACTATTTGATCTCCTCAACCATATAATATTTCTAATGAACATTCATCTTAGTTCAAATACATAGATAGACCATAGTATGAATAAGTCTTGCTGATATAATCATTTGGTTTGACAATGAGAAATTTAGAAAATCTGCTACACTCATGTTCAGAGTTGGACATTAATGGTTGTATGGATACACATTGTATAGATAATGCTCTAATTGAGAGAAGAATAATTAAGGAGAATTTGTAGGATTGGCAGCAAAAGGAATGGGAGAATGGGCAGAGGCCAAAAAATTCAGTGCGACTAAAATTTTTCAAGTAAGCTTGCTAATTCCTTATAATTATATCTTGCAACTTCATCACCTTGAAGATAAAATGGAGGGTTCAAGCTTAGGGAAATCAAAAAGTAGAAAACAATAGAGTGAGGGTATCTAACCTATGGGTAAGAAATAGAAAATTGAGACAAGGGATGAATCAGAAACAAACAAGAGAAAATTGAACCAAGATCTTATTGAACAACTAGTTGGTTTAGGACCAAAATCCATGCATTCTATGCAACTTAGGGCATATGTGGAGAGATTTGACCATAAGTGTAGGCATATAGGGGATGAGTGGACTCCAATTCGAGGATATGAGCTATTTATGTTTCATTATCATCAGAGGGATAGGTTTAAGCTAGTATGCAATCCCTAGAAATTTAACTTGGGAAAATTGGTTGTCCCTAACGTATTTGTGAATGTGGAACTAGTGAAACTACTAGCTACCCACTACAATCCAAACCTCAAGGCTATCTATAATTCATTGAGTAAACCTTTTATACATGTGTCTAAAGCTGCAATTTTTGAATTTTTTGACCTAGACGATAGATGTGATGAAACTATTGTATATGAGGTTTTAGAGAAAGAATTATAGAGAATGGATACAACCTATATGGGATAAATATTACCATTGCATAGGCCTAAGAAGGATGGGAGTCTGGTCCCACTTGATGACAATGATGGGCCTCCCTTTCACATCAACCTATTTGAACCCTATTTGAAATACACATACTTCTTAGTGTGTCAAGTGTTAGGGATGGAAGCTCCTGAGTTTATGTTAATTGTACCAATGGTGGTTGCTGTTGATGTTCAATATCACAATGCTAGACCATTTAATTATGCTTCATATATTTTCAAAGGAATTGATTTAGGACTAGTGACAATAAAAATGGATCCCCTATTCTGCATTTCAAGCATTATTCTATTTTTATGCATATAATAATGTATCATTTGAAATAATTAGGGATGTGGCTAGAGGAGTTAAGGATTTCACAATTTTATAAGGAGGGTAAACTACTACCAATTCAGTTATGGAATGTTATTTGGGATAGCAGATTTGTCAATTCAAGTTATGTTCATTTTGAAGAATATTTTGTCAAGTCATTGTACAATTGTACAAATTTTTTAACTATCCTTGTGATCACTCATTATAAGATGAAATTAAGAGGATCCTTGGGCCTAAGGATATCAATGGACCTATTCATCACAACTGGGGAGATTGGTACTATTTTGAGGATGCTACTATGGTCAGGGTTTAGGTTATGTGCAAGATCATCATGGAAAAAATAAGCCCTTAAGTCACAAAAATTCAGAAAAATCAGAGTTTGGAAACATGACGTAAAAATTTGAATAAGTTATTTATATTATTTCAAAAATATGTAAGAATAAAATTTATAGCAAATTGAATGTAGTTTCTAAACTATGAGGTTTATTTTAAAAAAAAAATCTATTTGTTGAAAATTTTAATTTTTAATGCAATAGTACTTAAATTTCAAGGAAAAAATAAGAAGTAGGTGTTTGACTGACCACCCTAACCACAATAAAATGATAATATTTTTTTATAATATTTTAAATATAAGTAGTGGACTCCTGTCCCGATGTGATGCATATTTTCTTGTAATTTTTTTCCAAGTAAATAATTAATTATGATTTTTTTTATTACAACTTTCAAAAAATATAAAAACTCATATGTCTGACCACCTTAACTTGGTCAAAACTTCACGAAATTCAATTTTTTTTTTAATCCTATAGTATACAAAGCATAGAATGTGACTCATGTTTTGGATTCAAAAAAATTGATACCTTTTGAAAGCTATAGATGTTTTTCAATCAGCCTATCAATCAAGACATTAGTCATAATTCAAATAGAAAATGAATAATATTTATTTATTAAATTGAAAGTAAAGCATAATTTATATTGGTGGAAATATAAGAATCTCCTTTAAAAACCCTTTTCATTTCATCAATTTTGGGTTAAAAAAAAGTCGTCAGCCACATACCCTACACATACCCATCATATCGCAACTTTTTTGGCCCATCATGATCCTACACATACCCTTTATGGTTTTGAGGATACACCATTTATTTTCCAAAAAATAGTACCTAATTGAATTGATTACTTGGAGATTGTTGGATAGATGGACAACTCAAGTGTTATTACTCTAGGTTCCTTTGGAAAGTAGGCATTCATGCCAAGTACTTTATGCTTTGGAGACTTCACTATACTGTCAAAAGAGGGGTATGAATTGATTTTGGATAAGCTATTACATTTTAATTTGAAAATGGATCCACCAAGGAAAGGGTTTGATCCAAAAGGATACATTGACTTTGCTAGAAGAAAGATGAACTTGGGTGGGTATGATCATATACCCTATCCATATGATGACTTGATCAGGAATATGGAGGAGAAAGAAGCTAAGATAGTTCTTGATGAATATAACAGAGGAGTAGAACAAAGGATAAAAGAGATACAAGAAGTAGAGCTATTATCTTTTGGAGAGGAGTCATCGGATGATGAGGAATCTCAGGGCCCAACTAATAAAATCTCTAGATTAAAAATTGAGGATTATAAGTCTTCTCTTAGAGAGCTAGAAATTGAAGAGGGTTTTGAAAACAAAAAGAAAATGGCTTATAGGTACTTTGTTGCTGATGATGAGTTTGTAAAGTCTCCAAAACTCAGAGCCTTCATGTATAAACAGAAGGGAAAATCAATAAGATAATCTATTGGAAACATAACACCAAACAATGATGATCAACTGCTAAATAATTTGAGGTTAAGTGTAGAAAATGAGATGAAAGATATGACTCTAGAGTGAGGAAGATAATTATTGGAGGATTCAGGTGTAATGATTTTTCTAGGTTTAGATCTAAATTTTTCTCTTTTTTTTTTATAGATTTTTCCAAAATAACAATGCTACACACAAGCTTAGCCCTAAAGGAGTAACAAAGGTGTACACGGGATCAAGGTATAATCCTGATGAAGGTTCCCTCATGATCTGGGCCATGTACCCACCACCTAAGAAGTCTGTAATTATTAACACTGAAAAAGCTTTTGGCCATGTCATGACACTAAAATTTGGAGAGGTTGATTATGTAGCTACAACTGAGATTGTCATCAATGTTGCTAAATTAAATAAAGCTCAGATCCAAATGTTGTTTAAAGAAAAGGAGATGTATAAAATGAATAATGAAAGGATACTTAAGAAAAATGGTTACCTAAAGGATATGGTTAAAAATACAGTGAATGAATCTACTAAGTTACTGACTCAATGGGAGAGTTCACAATCAAAGGATAAGGGTAAGGGATCATATGTACAAGATCAAGTAGATAAAGCTAGGTTTGATACAATCTCTACAACATTACACAAAAGGAATGCTAATTTGATGATTTGGATGAATAAGTTATGGTCAATCCATTCCAAAAATAAAGCCACAATTTAGGAACACAAAAGAATAAATCACCGAATATAGGAGAAGCTTTAGGAAATGCAATAGTAAGGTTTTTCTGAGAGCAGGGTATGTGTAGGATCATCATGGAAAAACAAGCCCTTAAGTGGCAAAAAATTTAGAAAAATCAGAGTTAGGAACCTTGACGTAAAAATTTGAATAAGTTCTCTATATTATTTCAAAAATATGTAAGAATATAATATGTAGCAAATTGAATGTAGTTTCTAAACTATTAGGTTTTTAAAAAATATATATATATTTGATAAAAAATTGAAATTTCAATGTAGTAGTACTTAAATTTTAGGGATAAAATAAGAAGTAGGTGTTTGTTTGACCACCCTAACCACAATAAAATTATAATATTTTTTTATAATATTTTAGATATAAGTAGAGAACTCATGTCTCGATGTTATGCATATTTTTTTATAATTTTTTTCCAAGTAAATAATTAATTATGATTTTTTTATTAAAACTTTTTAAAAATATAAAAATTTGTATGTCTAACCACCTTAACTTGGTCAAAACTTCATGAAATTCATTTTTTCTTTTTTAATCCTATAGTATGCAAATCATAGAATGTGACACATGTTTTAGCTTGTTATACCATTTGAAAGCTATAGATGTTTTTCAACCAACCTACCAATCAGGACTTTACACGTAATTCAAATAGAAAATGAATAATATTCATTTATTAAATTCAAAGTAAAGCATAATTTATATTGGTGGAAAGCTTAGAATCTCCTTTAAAATCCCTTTTTGTTTCATCAATTTTGGGTAAAAAAAGTGTCGTTAGCCACATACCCTACAAATACCCATCATATCACCACTTTTGGTCCATCATGATCCTGCACATACCCAACAGGGCTACTATAAATGTTGAGGAGATAGTGAAGAAATATGAGGACTATTATGGGGAACTCCAGGAAGATGACAAAGGATTAATTGATGTTACAAAGAGTGGAGTGCCTACATTATTTGAAAATAATGGAAAACTAGGTCAGGACAAGTGGATAAAGGAGTACAAGATGATACTGCATAAAGCTTTGGAGGTAGCCAAAAGTGGCGAATCAATATTGGACAAGTCATTCAAGCATTTAAAGAAAATGGTAAACATGGAGATCGTTGTGAGAAATGCCACAAATGATGTCGATACTCACTTGAGGCAGGAATATTTTGATCATGTTACTAAAGTTCATTTGTGGCTTGCCAGAGCTTAATTGTATGTGTTTAATTATTGTTAGTTATTGTTAAGTTTCAAAAGACATTTACAAAGGGGTGCATCCTCTTCAAAGTTTTGATATATAAGTCAGTTACATAGCGATAAAAATATATAGGTGAATAGGGATAGATAGACAACAAAAAGCTTCCATAATGTTTTCATTTCAAAAGACTATGTTGCAAATATATTTTGAGGAAATCAATGAAAGATCTTTGATTTTGTGGCTTTATATTGGTATCAATTGTTTGTTGAAAATATTGAATTATCTGGTTGTCTCCAATTTAATATTTCTTGATTATTTAAATTGGTATATCAAGTATATATTCAATTTATCAATGAACATTTGTTGTTCTTGTGTGATATGATTAATTAGTTTCTCCAAAAGAATTAAAATCCTTTTAGTCAATCACAGTAATCTAGTAGTATTATTTGGATCAGTAAGAAAAGCCATATAATTAGGATTGCCATTATGTCTCCAATTTGGTATTATCTATTGTTCTTGTGTTATTTATTCAATTGGTTCTTTCAAGAAAAGATTAAAATCCTTTTGGTAAATCATAAGTAACCTGGTTGTGTCAGTTGGATCCATAAGTAGAGTTTTTCAATAACTTTCTTGCATGTTTATACAAGATATAAACCAACATAAGTGTGCCAAACAGTTTGAGTTGTAGCCAATACAGGTCATATAATCTAGATCTTAATTTGACTCTATTCACCCAACAAGGCACTGGTCTTATCCATTTCATTATTTAGTTTCATCAAATTTGTTTAAAAAATTTACATCTGTTAACTGAACATATTAAACTTCACCTTGATATTGCTTATACAATTTATACCAAATTAAGCTTGCATCTCTCCACTTCCAATTTCCATTGTGGATAAATTTCTCAAGTGCACCATTTGGCCTTATTCGTTAGCCTAAAATGTGCCAAGATCCTGGCAACCACTTGAGGTTTTCCAACCAGTGTAACTTTTGAGACCTAATAGATTGGCGAATCTACTAGGGAAACAGTTCTAAACCCAAGGCTTCCTTCATAAGGTCACTCCAAAGTTAAAAGACTCCACTAGGAACAAACTCAAGCATTTTCCTGCTTTTAGAAAGTAGGTGGAAACCCTAGAGAAATTTTATGATAGATAAAGTAAGCATCAGATCAGAAACGATAGACAACAAACATCAGAGGTACTATATGTCATCTGATATGAATGGTAGAAGATCCTTACACCAGGATAGTCCCAAGAAGAAAAATGGGAGATGAAATGATAAACATGGATCTCCTCCCACAAAAACAAAAAAAACAAGAATAAGTCTAAGGTGAAATCTAGCCAAGGAGATGTCATAAAAGAAGGAAATTTATTAGAAAAATCCTTTAATGCACACAATATATTTGCCCCATTATATGGGTTGGAATATCACAAAATTGATCCTTGTGTAGATCCCCACACTCCATTTGAACAAGAAAATAGTGATCATCCCATTTATCATTTTGAAATGAACCAAGAAAAGATGTAAGAGTTTCATGCCTAGAGAGATGAAGAATGAAGATTGAGGTAGGAGGAGTATGAATATGAAATGGCCCATAAACAAGAAGAAGGAAACCAATGTGGGCTCATGGATAAATCAACTCCTATTGAAGATTTTCAACACCTGACTAATAAAGAATTAGAAATACAAATGCAATGGCAAGAATAGGAGCTTGGAAGAAGATAGTGGATGATAAAAAGAAACATAGAGTTGAAACAACAAGCATCTCAGCTGAATATTAATACATCAAAACCACCTAAGTATGTCTCCCCACATAAACAGGGTGGTAATATCAATCCTCAAGGATTATCTCAAAACACAAAACCACCACAGAATGTAAACCAAAAACAACATTATCAGCCGAATATGCCATCTCAAAGATCCCAACACCCAAGTGCTACCAACACTCCCCAACACAATCCACCTCTAGGTCATCAATATCCCCCACAATATTAGCAACATATGCCCCATCAAAATATATAACACCAAAAACACATCCAACAAAATGCTTATTATTAGCCTCAATATGGGTATTTGTACTCCCCTAATCTGCCACCCTTGAACTTGCCTCCACAAAATCCTACAAACCCATGTAGACAATTCGATCTAATAGGGTATCAATTGTACCCATACCCAATGGAAAATAATTGGAGAAATATGGTTCCCAAGTTCACTGGGAATAATGTGATATCGGTGAAAGAACATATCAAAAATTTTAATGCCTTTGTTCAAGATATTGGTATGGATTATGAGGATGTGAATATGGGATTATTCATGATATCTCTAACAAAAGAAGCAAGGGATTGGTTCAATAACTTACTTGATGGTTAAATTAATTCTATATTAGGATTCCAAGATTAGTTTTTGGAGCAATATGGGAATTAGTGTGCACTTGAGTTTTCTTTACATGAATTGATAAGTATCCAAAAACATCTGAATGAGTTAGTTTATGACTTCAACTAGAGGTTCTCCAAATTGCACAATAATATACCACCTGGGTCCAAACTGGTTGACCTTGCAACATTAAGCATTTACATGAAAGCCTTTGATCTGAAGATAGGAGATGAGCTTAGAAATAAGTGCCTTAGAAATCTAGTTGAAGCACAAAAAACAACATTGACTATTGAAAACAATAGAAAGGTTGTTGGAATGATTGTTAAAAGAGATAATCTCAGGATTCCCTAAAATTTTAATAATCCTCAGAACAAGCAAGAAAATACTTACAGGAGTGAAAGACCAAGGTTGCATGATATGCCATATAACACAAATTGGAAGGATGGAAAGACCATAATTGATAGACCTAGGAATAAGGAGACTCCTGATCCCTTAAAGAAGAAGGGAGCATACATGGTTAACAATAATCCTTGGTGTCAAGTTTGCAAACTACCACATTCCCCTAATCACTGTGTTGTAGCTCAATCAATACAAGAGGAAGAAACACCAATCGATGATTGTGAAGAAGATCATACAATATATTTGACTTCCCACACCCTCTATCCCAATGAGTAGGGATATTCATATTCAGAAGAGGAAGGCTACAAGTATGATGTTGATAACCATAGATACAATGTTCATATGGTAAAACAAGTATTTTTCTAATTATAATGAAATTAATGACAAATCATATTCTCCTTCTGCACCATCTCAGTCAAGTAAATATAGAATAAGGAGACCTACTGAGGAAGTGATAAAAGAATTAACTATTTTTGTTGTAGAACAAGCAAAAAGTAATTATAGGCTTAGGAACAGAACAATAAATGTTGATGGTGGTGCTCCAAGAGGAGTGTTTGTGAAAGAAAAAGAAGCAACACAAGAAAAACTAAAAAATATGGAAAGTAAGGAACTAAATCAAAATGAACAAAAATGTACTCCTAGAAAAAGAAAAAAAGAGGCACACAAAGATAAGCAGAAGTCAAATGAAACAAACAAGATGGAAAAAGAGGAGAGAAAAGAAGATCCACTAGAAAAAAAGAAGATAACCAAAATAGAAAATGCCTCTTTCAAGTTCACATAGGCCCTATCCTAGGTAAAGATGTTTGTGCCATTATTAGAAATGATGAAAATAAAAGAATATAGAGAAAGTGCTATTCAGTTAATATCTAATGGAACTAATAAAAATACAAACCCTGAGAATAAAGAGACCACTAAGATCAATAATAGTAGGCAGGGAGAAGTAGAGGTTCCTAAAAATCTTGTCTTGGTGATGCAATAGTGAATCCTCCACAAATTGATCCATTTTTTACTATATTACTCATAAATAATAAGTTGGTAAGAAATTTTATGATAGATTCAGGCGCTGCTATTAGCATCATGCTAGTAGGGGTCATGAAACAACTTGGCATGTGGGTAGAAACTACTAGTGGAAAATGATATGCTATGGATAGTAGGCCTATCCCA
>VDFB02281492.1:76246639-76293517 GCA_007258455.2 Sequoia sempervirens | reverse complement strand
AATAATATAGTAGAGTATGTGGCCCTACTAATTGGTTTGAATATGGTTTTCAAACACAAAATCAAACTACTACTTTGTTCTCGAGAACTCACGAGTTAATAATTTCGCAGAATCATATCAAGAAATGATTTTTAAAAATAACAAGAATTTAAAACAATATATAGGAACACGTATAGGGATTATAGTGAATTATTGATACTTTCTATTGAATGGATAGATAGGTCAAAAAACTTGATGGTAGATTTCTTAGCCAATGTAGCCCTAAAAAGAGATGATATCACCCTGGCCAAAATATCTCAAGTTGAATTCAAAAAAATACTTGCCATCCCTGATAACATATGTAGTTGGAAAGTTTTCAATCATGATACTAATCTCATAAAATTTCTACATTGCATTGATCAATATGAATCTCAGGAGATTGACTTCAATACATTTGTGGAAGAAGTAGATGGAAAATAGACTGTGTTTGGAAAAAAAGTTCTGCAACTCAAAACTAACAAACTTCCTAAAGGACTTGTGGCACTTGAGAGGATGTTTGATGGAAATGATTGTGCTCTCATGAAACAAACACCATTAAAGAGAGAAGATGTGGAGGAGATCAATTTAGGGACTGAACTGGCACCAAAAAGAGTATATATTGGGAAGAAGATAAGTCCAACAATCAAAAAAATGTTGATTGCATTGTTAAGGAAATAGAAGCATGTTTTTGCATGGTCTTATGAGAATCTTAAAGCATATATGGAAGATTTTTTTAAACAAGAGAAATTCCATTAAAACTACATGCAAAACCATTTAGGCAAAAAAAAGACGCATCAATCCAACTTTGGAGCCTAAAATGCATGAAGAACTTATGAAACTTAGGGAACGAGGAATTATCAAGCCGATTAGGCATTCATCTTGTGTCTCCAATTTAGTTGATAAGTAGGAGGTATTGACTCGTGAAACATGGTTCAATGAGTTTGACTCAAAAACTACATGATTGAATCCTAATAGCAATCTCTAATTTAGCATTGGTTAGAAAGAAAAATTGAGATATAAGGCTTTGTGTAGACTTTCAAAACTTAAATGTATCTTCTCTCAAAGATAATTACTTGGTTCCAAACATGGAGGATATGCTACAAAGGGTTATAGGCTATGAGTTACTATCCATGATGGATGGATAACCAAGTAAATATTAAAAAATCAGAACAATACAAGACAACCTTCACTACACCATGGGGAACATATGTTTATGTGCGGATGCCATTCAGAGTCACAAATGTTGGTGTAACATTACAAAGGCCCATGGATGTTTCCTTTTCTAACCTCATTAATGTGATAATGGTAGTCTACCAAGATTATTTAACTACGTATTCCAAAAAGGTAGAGGATCGCGTGCCTCACCTTGAGAAAATATTTTTTGAAAGCATTGGAATATGGCATCTCACTTAATCCTAAAATGTGTCAATTTACAGTAACAGAAGGAAAGTTACTTGGTAATATAGTCTCTAAGGAGGGAGTAAGAATTGATCCTAAAAGAGTGGAGGCCATTGACAAGATACCTATCCCCAAGAAAGTTAAGGCTATTCAATCTTTTTTTGAACAAATCAATTTTGTGAGAAGTTTCATATCAAATTTTGCTAAGATAGTAAAACCAATATCAAAGATGCTAAAGAAAGGTGCAAAGATTGATTGGACTACTGAGGCTATAGATTCATTCATATCCATAAAGAGAGCAATCAAGGAAGCTCTAGTATTGAAATCTCTAGGTTTTAGTAAACCTATTCAAATATTTTCATTCGCATCTTATCACATAGTTGTTGTAGTTATGCTCCAAAAGAACGATGAAGGGTATGAGCAACCAGTCTCCTTTTTCAGAAAATCCATCCAAAGTGCATAATTGAAATATGATATTGTGGAGAAACAAGCCTACACATTGGTGAAAGAAGTCAAGGTATTCAAACCATACCTAGTAGGAGCAAAGGTTATAGCTTATGTGCCTAACTTTGTTGTGAAAGATGTATTTGTACAAAGTGAAACAATAGGGTATAGATGTTGGTGGATAAATAAAATTCAGGAGTTTTATATTGAGTTTCAGATCACCAAGCTTGTAAGAGGACAAGAATTAGCCAAATTGATGGCTGAAACCAATTTGGAAGCTACCCAAGTATACAATGTCAATATTGAAGAAGATATGGTCACTAGTATTGAAAACACTTCATGGTACACTAATATCATGTACTATCTCAAACATTTGAAATGTCTAGAAGGGTTTGACGACAACCAAAAAAGGACACTTAAGTTGCAAGCCTCAAAATATGTATTCATGAAGGGAGATATCTATTGGAAGAATAGGGATGGTGTTCTATTGTTGTGCTTAGATGAACATTAGGCAAGACATGTCTTGAAGGAAATGCATGAAGGAGTATGTGGAGGGAATTTCTGAGCAAAAACCACTGCTCATAAGATACTAAGGGCATGGTACTATTGGCCCAGGGTTTTTAATGATGCACATGAATATACTAGAAAATGTGAGGCATGTCAAATTTTTTTTGGGAAACTAAAATATCAAGGAGCATTACCTTTGAGACCCATGTAGATAGAAGCTCCATTTCACCAATGGGGAATTGATTTCATAGGGGAAATTATAGGAAAATCTAGTGTAGGACACAAATGGATATTGGTGGCCACATATTACTTCGCAAAATGGGTGGAAATCATACCCACCAAGTAGGAAACTAGTAAGGTTGTGACCAATTTCTTATTGGAAAACATCATCATAAGATTTGGGGTCCTAGCAAGGGTTGTAACTGATAATGGAATGTGTTTTAGATCTGATGAGTTCAAGAATTTTGTCCATTCTTATGGAATTATATTCTCATATTCTTTGCCTTATCATCCACAGGAAAATGGGCAGGTAGAATCCAACAACAAGAGTATCTTGATGATCATAAGAAGAATGTTGGATAACAACAAAAAGGCATGTGATTCTAAGTTAAGGCTTGCTTTATGGGTGGAAAAGATTATTGTGAAAAGGTTGTTGGTAAATCACCTTTTGAGATTGTGTATGGAACTTAGGCTAGACTCCCTTTGCATAATCTAATACCAGTATGCAAGTTCATTTTGGAAGAAGATTTGGATGTTCTTGAACCCATGAAGGAGAGGATGGAGGAATTAATGGAGGTCAATGAAATTAGAAACCAAGCTTAGCAGCATAATAGGAAGAAACAATTACAAATGAAATACTTGTATGAGAGGAATGCCAAAAATAGGAAGTTTGAAATAGATGACATAGTTCTCATGTGGAATGCCAGGGGTCAAGACAAAGGAAAGCATGAGAAATTTGAAGCCTTATGGTTGGGACCCTTTGTTATTGTTGGAAAGGGAGGTGAGGATTCATATTATCTCCAAAACATTTCAAGAGAAGAACAAGAATTTCCAATACATGGGCAGTTCCTAAAACATTTCTTTTCTTGAAGAACATAAAGGATTAAGGATTGCCAATGCATGGACAATTCCTGGATAACCTTTTAAAGAATGGATCTTTTCCATGCATAGTAGTCTAAGATTTCATATCATTTCCACCACTCTTATTTCTCCCTCATTTCCACTGCCATCCCATGTCACAAGCCACTTGGTCTGCTTTCCTAGTGATCTGAATTCTTGGCATACCCACAAGGGTAATACATCCCGAGATAGAGCCATTGTTGGGACTATAAAAAAATTTCACACTTTTAATGGTTTACAATCATGAACCCCGTAAGGTAGCCACATGCTAAGTGTAGAGAGTAATACAAATTTTCTATAATCCATTCCACATACCATATCCATCAATGATCCCTTCATATTTAACCTTTTGACATACCAAAATCCCTCTAGTCATCATTGTGTAAGAGTTTCTAAATAAACAGTTCATATCATCATGAATAGCTCCATATCTCTCTGACCCATAAGCTATAGCCTTTAAATTTAGGAATTTCTTGCATATCAAAAAAAGGTCAACATTTTCACAATGATCAACAAACTAGGAGGATGCATATTCACGAAGACAAGGCATGTCATCCCACCAACGAAAAGGTTATCAGGAAGAATAATCCTATGAGAGTAAAATTCTCAAGTCATTATGAGCATAGATGTCATGTTGATGGACCTCCATTGGTAAGAAATTCATTGTGTCTCACCGATAAAACAAATGGAAACACATTGAGGAGACATGTGCTATTAGAGTGAGTTTCTCTTCTCTTTTTGACTTCATATGTTAAGTCGATGAAAGTAATTTTGGCAAGAGTCTTTCCAATTCATCCAAAGGAAGAGGGTAATGAGAGAAACACGTCAAGGAGACTACTACTATTGGAGTAACTTTCAGATCCCTTAGCAATTCCTATTCTCATGTCGATGGTGAAATGAATAGATCAAAGTTCATCGGAATGACACTTGGTGACAACTCTAATATCTAAGTGACTTGATAAATCTCTTCTCAAAGGTGCTATGGATTAAAAGATAAATAAAAAACTAGTTATTCAACATTGGTAAGAATACTATGTTATCTCCCTGACCATATAAGATGTCTAATGAACATTCAACTTGGTTCAAATACATAGATCGACCAAAGTTTGAATAAGTCTTGCCAATATAATCATTCGGTTTGACAGTGCGAAATTCAAAAAATCTGCTACACTCATGTTCAAAGATGGACATTAATGGTTGTATGGATATACATTGTATAGATAATTCTTTTATTGAAAGAAGAATAATTAAGGAGAATTTGCAATATTAGTAGTGAAAGGAATAGGAGAATGGGCAAAGGCCAAAAAATTCAGTGCAGCTTTAATTTTTCAAGTAAGCTTGCTAATTCCTTATAATTATATCTTGCAACTCTATCACCTTGAAGATAAAATGGAGGGTTCAAGCTCAAGGAAATAAAAAGTAGAAAACAACAAAGTGAGGGTAGCTAGCCTAGGGGTAAGAAACAAAATATTGAGACAAGGGATGAATCGGGAACAAACGAGAGAAAATCGAATCAAGATCTTATTGACCAACTACCTAGTTTAGGACTAGAAGCTAGGCATTCTGTACAACATAGGGTAGATGTGGAGAGATTTGAGGACAAGTGTAGGAATATAGGGGATGTGTGGACTCCAATTCAAGGATATGAGCTATTTATGTTTCATTATGATTGGAGGGATATGTTTGAGCCAGTATGCAACCCCTAGAAATTTATCTTGGGAAAATTGGTTATCTCTAATGTATTTGTGAATGTGGAACTAGTGAAACTCTTAGCTACCCAGTACAATCCAAACCTCTAGGCTATCTACAATTCATTGGATAAACCTTTCATACATGTGTTTGAAGATGCAATTTGTGAATTTTTTGACCTAGACGACACATGTGATGACACTATTGTACATGAGGTTTTAGAGAAAGAATTTTGGAGAATGGATACAGCCTATAAGGGTTGGAGATTACCATTGCATAGGCCTAAGAATGCTGGAATTCTAGTCCCACTTGGTGACAATGATGGGCCTCCCTTTCACATAAACCTATTTGAACCCTATTTGAAATGCATATACTTCTCAGTGTGTCAGGTGTTAGGGATGAAAGCTCCTGAGTTTATGTCAATTTTACCAATGGTAATTTTTGTCCATGTTTAATATCATAAAGCCAAACCATTTAACTATACTTCATATATTTTCAAAGGAATTGATTCAAGACTAATGGCAATTTAAAATGGATCCCCTATTCTGCATTTCAAGAATTATTATGTTTTTATGCATATAATAATGTATCATGGGAAAGAATTGGGGATGTGGCCAGAGGAGTTAAGGATTGCATAGTTTGATAATGAGGGTAAACTACTACCAATTTAGTTATGGACTGCTATTTGGGACAATAGATTTGTCAATTCAATTTATTTTCATTTTGAAGAGTACTTTGTTAAGCCATTGTACAATTTTTTTAACTATCCTTGTGACCACTCATTATCTAATGAAATTAAGAGCTTCCTCAAGCCTAAGGATTTCAATGGACCTATTGGTCATAGCTGGGGAGATTGGAATTGTTTCAAGGATGCTACTATGATCAGGGTTTATGGTTTTGAGGATACACCATTTATTTTTCCAAAAATAGTACTTGATAGATTTGCTTACTTGGAGATTGTCAGACAGATGGACTACTCAAGTGTTATAAATCTAGGTTCCTTTGGAAAGCATGCATTCATGCCAAGTACTTTATGCTTTGGAGATTTCACTGTATTGTCAAAAGAGGGGTATGACTTGATTTTGGATAAGTTACTACATTTTAATTTGAAAAGGGCTCCACCAAGGAAAGGGTTTGATCCAAAAGGATACATTGACTTTTCTAGAAGAAAGATGAACTTGGGTGGGTATGATCATATACCCTATCCATATGATGACTTGATATGGAATGTGGAGGAGAAAGAAGTTGAGACGATTGTTGATGAATATAACAGATTAGTAGAACAAAGGATAAAATAGATACAAGAAGCATAAATGTTATCTTCTAGTGAGGAGTCATCTGATGATGAGGAATCTTAGGGTGAAACTGATAAAATATCTAGATTGAAAATTGACGATTGTAAGTCTCCTCTTAGAGAGCTAGAAATTGAAGAGGGTTCTGACACAGACACAAGGAAAATTGTTTAAAGATCCTTTATTGATGATGATGAGTTTGTAAAGTCTCCAGAATTTAGAGCCTTCTTGTACAAATAAAAGGGAAAATCAATAAGAGAATCTATTGGAAACATAACACCAAACAGTGACGATCAGTTCTGCTGAATAATTTAAGGTTGTGTAGAAAATGAGGTGAAAGATATGACTCCAAAGCTTGGAAGAAAATTATTGGAGGATTCAGGTGTAATAATTTTTCTAGGTTTGTATCTAAATTTTGCTCTTGGTTTTGACAACTTTTTGCAAAATAATAATCCTACACACAAGCTTGGCCCTGAAGGAGTTATAGAGGTGTACATGGGGTCAAGGTATAACCCCAATGAAGGTTCCCTCATGATCTAAGCCTTGTACACACCACATAAGAAGTTTGTAATTATTGACATTGAAAAAGATTTCGACCATGTCATGACACTAAAATTTGGAGAGGATCATCTTGTAGCTATAGTTGAGATTGTAATCAATGTTTATAAATTAAATAAAGCTCAAATACAAATGTTTATTAAAGAAAAGGATATAATGGGTGATCCCACAAAGCTAGTTTACAATTTCTAGGAGATTCTATTTTTTGCTAAAATCACATAGTTCTAGAAAATATAATGATTTAAGCCTTAAAAGGTTCCATTTAAATAATTCCAATTGAATATGGTTTGATCAAACTACCCTAGATCAAACCCCCTTGCATATAACTCCACTAGTTTTAAACCATACCTATAACAGAGTCTCCTTTACACGTATCAAAATACTAATAAAAAACCACTTTTGATTTACCTTTTGGGAGATAAAATGAATTCATTTAAAATTCATTTTTTGTAAGCATGTAGTCCTTATTATAATCTTCCAAAAAGTATAATTTTAAATAAATTTAATATAATTATTATATTTATTTTTTATTTCTTGTGAACGTAGGTTTTTCACCGAAAATCAAGCTCTCTGTTCTACACATGTGGAAAAATAGCATATTATCAAAAATAAAATTTGAAAAATATGAGTGCACTAGATATTGAAGTCCTTGATCTAACAAAAAAAAAAATTAATTTTGATACATACAAAAAAAGTTACGTGTTATATAGTTGCGCTATGTCTGAATTGTAATTGGTTTGACTTCGAAACTTGATTAAAGAAAAAATATTCAATTAAAAACTATCTAACTAAGTGGAAGCACTATATATCAAAGTTAAAAATCTAAATTTGAAAGAATTATAATTTAATCCTTCATGGAAAAAAAGTTATGCATTATACAATGAGCGTCACTTTTTAAAAATGTTGTTTTCTGAAAAAAATAGTTTTCGAGGGACATAGAAAAATAAGCGCAATTTGATTCCAATTTTTTTAAAAAAAATATATTTAGCATCTACAGAGAAAATTTCACGAAAATCTAGTTTGCATCATCTTCAAATTCTTCACAGTTTAGCCGCTATAGGTGCCTGAAAGTGAAGATTTAGTTAAAAAAATATATTTAAGGGTCTAGTTTGGCCAAAAATTGTAAACCACTATTGTGGGATCACCCATTATATGTATAAAATGAATAATGAAAGGATACTTAAGGAGAATGATTACCTGAATGATATGGTTAAAAATATAGTGAAGGAATCTACTAAGTTACTGACTCAAGGGGAGAGTTCACAATCAAAGGATAAGGGTGAGGGATCATATGTACAGGATCATGTAGATAAAGCAAGGTTTGATACAATCTCTACAACATTACAAAAAAGGCATGATAATTTGATGATTTGGATGAATAAGTTATGGTCAATCCATTCCAAAAATTGATCCACAATTCAAAAACATAAAATAATAAATGACCGAATACAGGAGAAGTTGTAGGAAATGCAATAGGAAGGTGTTTCTAATAGTAGGGCTATTATAAATGTTGAGGAGATAGTGAAGAAACATGAGGACTATTATGAGGAATTCTAGGTAGATGAGAAAGGATTAACTAATGTTACAAAGCATATAGTGCTTGCATTATTTGAAAATAATGGAGAACTAAAAGGTTAGGACAAGTGGATAAAGGAGTGCAAGATGATATTGCATAAAGCTTTGGAGGTAGCCAAAAGTGGAGAATCGACACTAGATAAGTCATTTGAGCATTCAGAGAAAATGGTAAACATGGAGATCATCACTGTGAGAAATGCCACAGATGATGTTGATACTCACTTGAGGCTGGAATATTTAGATTATGTTACTAAGTCCATTTGTGGCTTGCCAGAGCCTAATTTCCTATGTTTAATTATTGTTAGTTATTGTTGAGTTTCAAAAGACATTTACAAAGGGGTGCATCCTCTCCAAAGTTTTGATATATAAGTCAGTTACATAGTGATAAAAAGATATAGGCGAATAGGGATAGATAGACAACAAAAAGCTTCCATAATGTTTTCATTTCAAAAACTATGTTGCAGATATAATTTTAAGGAAATTAATGAAATATCTCTGATTCTGTGGCTTTATATTGGTATCAATTGTTTGTTGAAAATATTGAATTATCTAGTTGTCTCCAATTGAATATTTCCTTATTATTTAAATTGGTATATCAAGTATATATTCAATTTATCAATGCACATTTACTATTCTTGTGTGATATGATTAATTGGTTTCTCCAGAAGAATTAAAATTATTTTAGTCAACCACATAAATCTAGGAGTGTTATTTATATCAATAAGAAGAGCCATATAATTAGAATTGCCATTTTGTCTCCAATTTTGTATTATTTGTTAATCCTGTATGATTTATTCAATTGGTTCTTTCAAGAAAAGATTAAAATCCTTCTGGTAAATCATAAGTAACATGGTTGTGTCAGTTGGATCCATAAGTAGATTTTTTCAATCACTTTCTTGCACGTTTATACAACATAAGTGTGCAAAACAGTTTGAGTTGTAGCCAATACAAGTCATATAATTTAGATCTTCATTTGAATCCATTCACCCAACAAGGCATTGGTCTTATCCATTTCATCATTTAGTTTCATCAAATTTGTTTAAAATTTTTACATCCATTAACTAAACATATTAAACCTCACCTTGATATTTCTTATACAATTTATACCAAATTAAGCTTTCATCTCTCCACTTCCAATTGCCATTGTGGATAGATTGCTCAAGTAGGAAACTCATAGTTTAAGTATGCTTCATTTGCATAGGTACACCCACCTAGGTCTAGCAAATCCTAAAGAGAAGAAGGTTCAAATACACCATTTGGCCTTGTTCGTTAGCCTAAAACATGCCAAGAGCCTGGCAACCTCTTTTGGTTATCGAACGAGCATTTTTGAGACCTAACAATGCCACAAACTTAATTGAAAATTGAAGCTACATTACTTGGCACTAAATGAAGAACAATTGGTTATGGGGAACTTCAAATAGATGAGGAGAAAATAATATCATGAAACATATTGATACAAGACATATAACACATTCCATCAAGAGAAGATAACCATGGCAATTAACAGTGTGTTATAAGGAGCTTCAAATAGATGAGTAAAAAAAATATCATGAATAAAATATGGAGAATAGAAGAGGATAACTATGATAATCAATAGTTTGTTATGGGGAACTGAAAAAAAAAAAAAATTATCATGAAGAACAGTTTGTTACGAGGAACTTCAAACAAATGACAAAAAAAAAATATCATGAAACATATTGATACATTATAGATGAATGAAAAGCTACATTAAATAGAAATCCTAAAGCCAATACGTAGCAATAATCTATGCAAAATGGGTATAATGCTAGAGACTTCATTGAAAATTTGAGCTACATTACTAAGCAGTAAATATTATAGACAAATAGAAAAAATGTAAAAGAGCTATTAGAATAACACTTAATAGCCACTAAAATAATTTTATCTCGAATATGTTTATGGTTTCATACTAACACTCTATGCATATATATGCAATTACTCCTATGTTAATCTGCAATTTCTCCTATGTTAATGGGTATAACACCAAAGATGCACAGAGATATAATTAAAACAATAAATGAAGGGAAATAAAATTACTAACCCTAACCATATTTTTTGATGAAAGAAAGAATATTTAACTAAAATTGCTCCTATGGTAGTGGGTATAATTTTCCAAAGATGCACAAAGATAACTACAAACAATAAATGAGGGGCAAAAAAATTACTAACCCTAACCATATTTTTTGACAAAAGAAAGAAGATTTAACTACTATTTCTCCATCCATACAGAACCATAATCTCTTTGAAGTCTCCAAAATGGGTATAATGCTAAAGATACAAACATATATAACAAGAAGACATGAACAATAAATTAATCATTTATGCAAAATACCAATGTAACATGACTTACAGATTCCAAAGAACAATAGTTTTAAAACCCTCCAATCTACTATAAAACGAAGCTAAAGCTGACGATTTTTAGAATAGTCTTCTATAAAACCAACTACAGAGTCGAAGGCGATGATTTTTACAATAGTTATTATTAAACCAACACCATAATATCTCTTTTGATAATACAACTTAATCAATATATTTTTTGGCACATTTCAAAGTACACTTTCCCACACTACAACATTGAATATTGCATTTACTTCCTCCCATGCCATCATACAACAACAACAAGATGCATTAAGCCTCATTTGAGCAAACACAAGTACCATTATCCTTCTATTTATCGAGGCAACCAACTCCACCACTGCCAACCCACATAATTAGCAACCTCCATGTCCTCATAAAAAACCCCAGGGAAGTCCTTGCTGGTCGAGAGATTTTCGGCACTGATAAATCCTATTCATGACTAGGTTAATGAAAATCCTAGTAGAAACTTCAAACAAATAGCCTATCGGCTAATTATCACATCAACATCCTACTCTATATTTATGTTCTCTTTTAAAGTTTTTAGGGCCCTATTCATGTATTAAAAAGTGACTTCCAATATATTATAATTTATTAATATTAATAATCAATTGAATACACACAAAATAGGTACAATAAGTTTCAACTAGAGGAATTTATTAATATTGATGTTTAATTAAATAAATACAGAAAAATAGATACAATAAATCTCAACTACAAAAGTTTTAAGTTTTTTATTTTCTATTTAACAGTGCATCTTCATAGAAGCATGGTATAGTTATTTCAAAATAATGAATAAATTATTTTTTTGTTATATTCTTATACAATTAAAATATCTTGTGTATAATGCAAACATATATTATAAAAAGGTTGACCAAACCATTCAAAAAATAAGCACACTTATTGTAATATTATTAAAATACATATGCATCATTAATATACCCTATATAATATTAATTACAATGGTATTATAGTTATGAAAGAAGGTGGAAAGTTGCATATTGATGAGATTGTATCCAATACGATTTTATAATCATGTGAAATGAGATCATCTATATTTTATTGGTGTCTAATTTAGACAAACTAACTTTGTAATAGTATGCATGTATTTATATATTTATATTTAAAATGTTTAAAGAATATATACAATGAATCTATATTAGTTTTCATGCATAATAGGCACTTCCAATTAATTGTCTATGAAGATGAATTTTTTTTGGTTTGATTGTATGCATTATTGGTTAGTTTCAATTGCTTGCATTATAATTTGACCATTATAGGAGTTTTGATATAACATATTGATTGAATCCAAGGTTGATATTGTAAGTGGAATGAGACATGTATGCATTTTATTGGTGCTAAATTTAGACAAGATGAATTTTAAATGTATTCATATGTTCATACTCATATATTCAAATAATGGATCATAAAATCTAAAATAATTTCATTTCAACAATATAAGATTTTTCATAAAAAATAAATATTCTTTATTTCACATTTGTTAATATTAGAGATTAGAATAAGAATTGTTTTACTACAAACTTGTATTTAAGTGTTGAAGGTATTTCAAATTAGTAAGTCTTGGAATCCTCTTAAAAATGAAAAAAAAATCAAAATATTTCCTTCACCCATAATTCAGTTATCAATAAATTAGTGTTATACTTCCTTATCAATTCAATGAGAGTAATCTTTAGTCATTTTCAGGACTTTTAAATATTTTCATTTCAAAACCTACTCATTTTTTATTTTATTTGTGACACTCAAATAGAAACAAATTTTTGAAATATGACATAATCAATTATATGCAAATTGCATTATGTAATCGTTAAATATCATCATGTCACCAATAACACATACATATCAATATCATCTAATTGAATTAATTAAAATTTGATCAATTGTATAAAAATATAGATACATACTAAACTAATGAGCACTAAAAATATCAAATCTTGAAATATGTTGAAGGCCACTACTTGAAAGCATGTACAAATTAACATTGCCCTTTTCCCAAAAACTTATTATATACATAAGATTATATGCATTCTTTTAGAGCTTTTATTTATTTGAATTTTTTAATGTAGTGCTAATAGGATTTTTTAGTAGGGGTGGTTATAAATTTTTATTGATATAAACTATTAGAATTAGGAAGATCTAGGAGATAGAAGACAAGCACATGAAAAATACATAAGATTGTATTTAGTTGACCCAAGAGATAATGAGTACAAAGCTTTCCTATATAGCCAATGAGATGAAGGTGGTCATGTGAAACACAATGACTGGCTAACCCTTCATAGATTGAACACTTGTTAACTCACATGACATGTGTTGTAGTGAGTGGCAAGTTATCATGCAAGAGGTGTAGAGGTGTCTCACAAAGTGAGAACACTTGTCTCAACCACATGAGGTGAGACAAACCTCTATATGTCCTCTAAGTGAACTTAAGTGTAGCGTAAATAGGAATCTACTAAGTAGGCTAATAGCTAACTAGTTTGACAATGTCTCTTTTCACACTAACACCCCCCTTTAAGTGATACTTAGGGAGTAAGCTAAAAACTGAAGATAAGAGTCTTGACAACAAGGCTTGATAAGGTACTCATTTATAATGTAGTATTTTACAAATGATGGAGAAAGATAGAAAACCCAATGGGAAAAAACTATCCTCTAAAAAAAAATTCATATTTTCCTCTTTTTGTGATTTTGTTCCTTGTAAATTTCTTTATCCTTAACTAAATTTTACTCCTTTTGTTGATTCAGCTCCATTCCTAGTTGTGATTTTCAAATTTTTAGAAAATTGAAAGAAATTTGAAGTGGATTTTTAATCACAACTCTTTGACACCCCCCCTTTTTAATATTTATGATTTCCCCCTTTGTTTGGCACTTTATTTTAGTGCATATATTTGCATACTAGAATGATGGTCAAAAAAGGCACTTTATATATTAGTGCAAAATCACCATCATTGAATAGAGTTTAAAAAATTAAATTTTCACCATATTGCAAATTTACACTAATAAAATTTGCATTTACAAAGTTTAGAAAAATCAAATATTTTAAAAAGTTAGAGAGAGGAAAGTAGAAAATAATTAAACCCTCATGGACTGGAAAGAACTAGTGGGCAATTGACTATAGTCAAAATAGGAAAATTATGCCATGTGGAGAAAATTTCAAGACTCAACCACACAAGCTGTGAACAATCCTCTTAGGAGTCTACCATGCCTACTTCACTCCTCAAAGTGTGGAGCATTTGAGGCCTGTTCACCAGGTTGACTTGCCAAGTGGAGAATTCAATGGAGTATCTACAACAACTCCTTCACACCAATAACAGATTTGCACTGCAGCTTCACACGCCAATGCCACCAACCAATTGTAGATTTTGGTCAATTTAACAATAACTTCCACTGTAGATTTGAGGCATCACTCACTACTGATCTTTCCTCTCCTAGGCATCCCTTGCAATTTAAAACAAATCAAAAACTCATGCAAATTGCGCCTCACATCCTCCAAATTGAGGTTCAAACCTTTTATTTTCCTGCAGATTGTTAGCAAGAAGAGGCATGGCAAGTGAAGGTCGATGCCTAGATTTGTAGGTAGATGAGACCATAAATAATCTCCACCAAAGAACGGTGATAAACCAGCTACAATTTTGTATGCAAAAATTGTTCCTCTAAGCAGAGGTGTCACAAATTTTTGAGTAGAGATTATGCCATAGGAGTGGGGTCAATCAAGTTCCCTACAAATTTTAATAAAGAGAGCAAAAAAATTTATCAAAATACATTGTATTTGTTCACCTAATGGTTTGTAAATGTCTCCTTCCTACTCTGATACCATATTAGAATTAGGAAGATCTAGGAGATAGCATACAAGCACATGAACAATGCATAAGATTGTATTTAGTTGACCCAAGAGGTAGTGAGTACAAAGCTTTCCTATATAGGAAATGAGATGAAGGTGGTCATGTGAAACACAATGATTAGTGAACCGTTCATAGATTGAACACTCATTAACTCACATGACGTGTGTTGTAGTGAGTGGAAATTGATCATGCAAGAGGTTTCTCACAAAGTGAGAACACTTGTCTCAACCACATGAGGTGAGAAACACCTCTAGATGTCCTCTAAGTGAGCTTAAGTGTAGTGTAAATAGGAATCTACTAAGTAGGTTAATAGCTAACTAGTTTTACAATGTCTCTTTTCACACTAACATAAACCTTTTCACATATATAGAATAGAAAGAATTCATAGAGTTCCTACATTCTTATGATGGAAATAAAGGAGGGGGTTCATTTATCTTGCATTAAAGGAAATAATGGTTATAAAAAATACAAAAAAACAATGTTTAGTAAATTCATTTTATTAATTTTCTCAATCTTGGCAATGGATGAGGTTTTAATATTTGTAGCATTAGTCTTCTAGATAATCTTGGTGTGGGTAATAATCTAATAAAATTGGATAATATTTCTATCTATGGCTTTGATAATGTTGTAAGGAAACCATTGGAGATAATCACACTACCCATTAAGGTAGGACCCATGATCCTTCCTACCCTTATCCATGTCATGCCATAACCTCTTTCAAACAATCTTCTCCTTGGTAAACTATGGATTCATGCCATGAAGGGAGTCCTGCCTACTCTTCACTGTGAGATGAAGTATGCACATAGTAACAAGATACATATAGTTAAAGTGGATGCAAAAAGTTATAATTTATAAGTCGAATATGAGGAGAACACTTCCAACTCTCTTAGTATTTTGATTCCATTTTCAAAAGTTGAACCATCACCTTCTAATGATAATGATGATGATTGTACTCATTTGATTTTACACCTAGTTTTTGTGGGGAGACTAAAATCTCACCATAAAAGATTTAAGAGTTGAATTGTGTAGCATCAAAAACTAGTGATGATCAAAATAGTGCTTCCTCTTAAAATAAATGCTTTGGTCATGATTAAGGTTTTGTGCAAACCCCAATCCGAATACTTAGAAAACAAAGAGAATAAACACATTAGTTAATCAATTGCAAGCATGAACAATGATTCCCCATGAAATCCATTTGCAAACTTCAAATTAGGAAAGAAAACAAGGAAGAACACAATAAAACAAGAAAATATAGATTCGGTCCTAATTAGAAAAGAAAACACATGATCCCTTGGGGGAATTGGTGCCAATTTGATGTGAAAATTCATCATTTCCTAATTCCTAAGATGAAAACTTGATATGTTGATGATGATTGATCCACTTTGATGATGAAGGATGAGAGCTCCAAGCCAAAATCTGCAAAAAACCTAGCTAAGAACTCAATGGTGATGGATGAAAATGGCTAAATATTTTAGCATAATAACTTTGTATAATTTGTGGATGATCAAATGAGGAGATGAGATATTTACGTATAGAATGCCAAGATGGATGAATGTCCAAAATAGAGCAATGTGGGACTAACATTCATCCAATGGAAAGATGCCACTTGTCAACCTGTGAAGGGAAGAAGCTTGAGCACATTTTGATCAATGTGTAAGTTTGAAATTTGAATTTGATGAAATGACATGTTTAGGGGGGATGAAAGATGAGTTAAATGCCAAGTGGGAGACATGTAAGAGACAATGTAAGAGCTTTAAATTCTTTGTTGGATGGACAACTCATTTTGGGGGGAGATTTCAAATTTGAGGAATATTCCCACTTGGATGCCTTTTTTGAATGAAAATAGGTGATTTATAAAACAATTAAATTAATTTTCATGTGCAAGTTGCAAAATCTAGAGGATTTGAGTGAATAGGATTAAATTAGTTAGGATTTGATTAATTTAAGGGGAGATTTAGCTATTTTGACCATTTGATTTAGATTTTAGGGTTGAAATAAATCAAAAAGAGATGAAAATGATTAAGACTTTGTTAAATAAATATTTTGATTTATTTAACCAAAAGGGGTGATGTTAGATTAAATTAGATAAAAATTTGATTTATTTAATTTAATTAGATGAACTTTAGAAATTTAATCAAATAATATGGATTATTTAGTTAAATAAAGATAGTAAGATGAAATGACCTAGCTAATTACACAGAGACAATGATTTTATTAAATTGAGGGATTTATTTAATTAAAAGGGGAATTATGATGACTTTAATCAAATAAGGCTATTTTATTAAATGGTTAGACAGAGGGATAATTCAGAATGAAACGATATTACTAGATCAGGATCGAGTGTGCAATATCAATCTATATATTTTCTATGTCTACATTTTTCCCCTCTTTGAAGCAGTGCACTTGTTGCATTGGTTCAAAGAATAATCTTGCCATGATCAAAAGTCAAAAATTATCTAATCTTTTTTTCTCTTTTTCGGATGCCCCATTATTGCCCCAGCAAAAAGAATTATGCTGGTATACTTGCCCCTCGAGAGATCAGGCGAAGAGGTTTGATTTGAGGGTCGATCTCTCAAAAAGAGAGGTTCAAGATCAGTTGAAATCAAATATTTCATGTAGACAGATTTGATGATGTAGACAGTCATCAACCATGGGTAGCCTTATGCCTATTTTGATATATTAACCCAATTGATCCTGATTTGTACCATGACAATGACATTATTAATGATGAGATGATTATGATGTTTATATGTAATGGATGATATGGATGCACATGATATGATATGATGATGCTTTTATGATTATGCAAATAGGTGATAAATGTATGGTTTATGAGATGTTTAGAATAACCAATCTATATTATGCAATGATGGGGATGAATGCATGTGGTATGATTAATGCTTTCTATATGGTATGATATGCATTATGAAGTATGTTGGCAGTTTGTGGATACAGGATGCATGCATTATCAATGATTTATGATTAACTGTCATGGTACCATGTTAGCGCGAAAAGAAAGAGATAGAATAAAATAAGAGATTCCAACAAGACATGAGATGATGATGATGATTTCTTGCCGAGGAGTTGGGATTTTCAAAGGGCCAATTACCTTATGTTTGATAACACATGTAGGCACGATGCATCAAGTTATAAAGAACCAGGATGGTGTTTTACCTAATGTGATGGAATTTGACTCGACAAACATATAGGATTATTCTTGTTCACACTTGACATACAAAAACCTTGCTAGGACATACCTAACAAAGCAAGTATTCGCCAAGTTATATTACAAGAATGTCCAACAAGCACAATAGATAAAAAGATAATGATCGTTGCCCCATTCCTATCGAGCTATAAATCCCTTCGTTGGGGACATCATTGAGAGGTCCTTGGAATAAGCCCAATAAGATAAACCAAAAGAAAAGATCAAGAACACAAACAAGCCAATGTTCTTCATACCTTTAGCCAAAGGGATGTGTTTTGATAGGATAAGAATCCAAGGTGATATAAAAAATGATGCCCATTGTCGAAATGATATATCCTAGGAAATGCATTGTATAGGATGATGATGGTTTGATAAGTTGATTGATAGGTTGTTGATATAAGGTTGACTAACATGTTTGAAAATGATCAAGAGTTTGATTTTGCGATTAACAGTTTGTTGCTTCGATTTTGATTTTGTGTTTGAAGTTTTCCTTTTTTTGCTGATTGTTGTGGTTGTTTCTATTTGTTTTGCCAAAGGATGAAGGTGACAATCAGTTTATTATGGATGATTGATTATTTTGAGTGAAAGCGAGATGAGACAGATGAATTTTTTCAAATATTTAGATTTTTTTATGTTTTTGGAATGTTTTGAGGCTGTTTTTGGAATTTTTAAAATTTTGCAAATGTTTTGATTTTTGAATTTTTGATGTTTTGGGGTTTTCTGAGAATTTATGAATGTTTTTTTATTTTATGTTTTTTGAATTTTTTTGGATTTTGATGTTTTTTGAATGTTTTTGGATATTGATGTTTTTTTGAATATTTTGGATTTTCATGTCTCAGGGGCTAATCAAATATTAGCCTTGCCAACGTTTAAGCTCATAGACGATGTAGTTCAGATATCATGTTTTTGATGTTTTTGTTTTATAGATGTTTTTGGATTTTGATATGTTTTGGATGTTTTTGGATTTTCGCATGATTTTGATGAATTGGATATGGATATGTGTGATGATATCAGTGGTTTTTTGGGGATTTTGTTGAAAACCAAGCTAAGGTTGATTAATCAAATCGATGGATTGATTATGATAACATTGTTGAGGATGCACAACAATGTAAGGATAGTGTTAAGCAACATGAGGATTAGGATGGATACCCCAAGATGATGAGGGATTGATGATGATAACATTGTTGAGGATGCACAACAATGCAAGGATAGTGTTAAGAAACACAGTGATGGGGAAGGATATCCCAAGATGATGCAGGATTGATTGGATTTGATTGATCAGGATTGATGAAGCTTGGTTTGGAACAAAATATGTTTTGGATGATTTGATGTGACGTTGAAGCACACATTAGATGCAATTGATAGTGATTGTTTGGATTGATGTTTGATGAAAGATGAAGATTGATAAGGAATTTCTTCTCGTCAAAATATTCCATGGGCTAGTGATTTGGATTTTTTTTCTCACAAGTGGTGGACCAATTTTATTTCACATTTACCAATGTTCGGATCACCACATAAGTTGGAGGATATAGATCAAGATTTATTCCCAAAGCAAATGTAAAAATCTGCCCCTAGTGTCTAGTAATGTATGGAATGTGATGTGTGGATGCTCAAATAGGTGTATGGATTGAGGGATATGGATTATCTTGTGATAAGATAAGGTGTTTAGATAAAGAATGCTCATTTGGATAATGCTTCATGGCTCAGATAATGCTGGGTAGGATAGAATCAATGAAAATGACCCATGTCAATTTGTTTACTATAAGCAAGCGTAAAGTGTGCACCAAACTTTTACCAAGATCAAGATAATTTGGACTATGGATGCAGATGGATAAAGATGGATTGGATAAATGGTTAATGGATGAATGGATTTATTATGGATGAGATGGATGGAATGTTGGATTTATTATGGATGGGATAAGATGCTTTCACTTGAACTAGTGCACATAGATGCTCGATTCTACACATGATGCCTTTTTGCCAAGTTTTCATCATGGTACCTACCCACTGCGCCACTGAAGTGGTTTTCACTAGAGGACAATTTTTTTCTTTACTGTTTTCAATCCTTTTTCTAATTTTTTTGGATTTTCATATTTTTTGATTTTTTTGATTTTTCTATGAAAGATTTAAAGCTCATGTTGAACCAGAAGGTTTTGTTGATGTAGATGATTTTTTCATGATGTGCCATTGATAGCCTGCTTGAAGAAGTTTTTTTGCTAAGATACATGCACTTGAATACAAATTTTGAGAGTCTTGATCTGCTTCATTGATATTGGAGTTGACTTTGTCTTTGTGCGCACATCACAATAGAGTGCTTTCTGAATCCTTATGATAAAGGGTTGTTTCCAATACATGTTCAATGTGAGAATCAGATATCATGTGTGGAGGTGTGGATGGAGTGTGTTTAGAGATAAACGATGGATTAGTTGACAGTTTGGAACCTTTGACTCTCCAAACTTGGGAAGATGAACAATGATGGGTGGATATGAAAGTGTGCATGGAATTAGGACCAACTGCTTGATACACTTTGTACGTCACTTGAAAAGATTGCTTTTGATTTTGTGGACATCTTTGATGGATACTTTTCCCTTTTTTATTTTTCCCCATAGTTTCTTTGACTAATGGAGTTTGATAGGGATAATCTTTCTTTGTATTCTTTGGTATCCATGGGTATTTGATTTGTCCATTATGCTTCTTAGGTTCTTTTGCTTTGATAATTTTCTTTGTGATTTGATTCACATCCTTCATTTGATGTTGGTCCCAATTTTTGGATGGGTAATGGGTGGATGAAGATTCATGATGTGGTTGGTTGTAGTATTGACACTAGTTTCATCATAAAGACTCTTCGTGGCCTATGTTGATGTTTCCTAGAGACATAGTTTCCCCCAGTATGGTGGTAGTGGCACCTTCATTCCTTGATTCTACTTGTTTTGAGGGTTCCTGTTTAGAATGCATTCTCTGATAAATGACCACTATAGATGATGTTATTTCAATTTTATGTTCTGCTAACTTTGAAATATCTTGTTTTGTCTGACCTACTTCCTTGAGTGGATAATGTTGGATATTTCTATTCATGATTTCCTCAGTCTTAGTTTGGGATATATTTGATCCTGATGTTGACAACTCAGTATGACTATAGGAATCACTAACCTTCTCTTTTTGTGTAATAATGTCAAGAGTAAAGGAATCTTGTTTTGAATGAAGATCATCTACATGTCCACCCAAAGAAAGTATCTCATTGGGTATATGGATTATGTGCTATGTGGATATGATCATCTTGTATATATAGGAGGGTATCCATTAGACCACTGTAGTAGCTTGGAGATACAAACTCTTGATCTTGAATGATTTTAGAATTGCTTTCAACATGCTTTGGATCAAATTCTTGACATGGGTCAGTTTCAAAGGATGGATTGCTTACAAAGGGTTCTAGGATATATTCATTAGGAATGGAAAGTGGTTCATTATCCTTTTGATCTTTGAGTGGGCTTAGATCAAGTGTCGAGTTGAGGATTCCTTCAGTATCTGTAATCATTAGGTCAAAGGGGTCAACATGTCTTGGAAAGGACCATTGCTAGACCTTGGTGAAAGATTTTGATCATGCTTTGGAATAAATTCTTGAGATATGTCATCTAACTCATAAGGAAATGTAGAGACATTTTCAATATGATCATTGGTCGATGGATCATATATTATGTTGATGGGATCAAATAATTCTAACACTTCTTGAAATAGATCACTAAAATTTGGCTCTTGATGTATAGTGAGTTGATCATCAGATGGGGTGGAAACATCTTCAAGGTGCTCATTGATGGAGAGATCTTGATCATTGTTTTCAATAATTGAGGTGGAGGGATTTTCAATGTCTTCAACCATAGGGTCAAATGATGTTGACATTTCTTGAATTGGATCATTGTTGGGTATTGTTGGTGGATTTTGATCATGATTGAAAAGTGATTCTTGATGTATGTTAATTTGATCATTGGATGAGGTGGAAACATCTTCAAGGTGTTTAGTGATGAATAGATATTGATCATTGTCCCCAATAGTGATTATATTTTGATCAATAAGGTCTTGGATGATATTTTTGAGTCAAATACAACTAAAAGTTGTGTGTCCCTTTGCTTTTTGGAAATCACAATGGTGCTCCTCGTTATACCCTAGTAGTTTAACTAGGGGTTCTTGATAGTTCCCATAGATGGGGAGCTTGATGAGATTTTCTTGTACCAATTGTTGCAGGACTGATTCGATTGGTCTCCCAAGTGGTGTGTATTTTCATTTGTTACTTTGTGAGATTTGCACTTTGAATTGACCTTGTGGTGGTTGATTTTGTAGATGTGGTGATTGATCTTTAAAATGTGGTGATTGATCTTTGAGATGGGGTAATTGGGTTTGTTGTTGATGTTGATCTTGATATCTAACCTCTTGACATTGGAGATTTTTTTCTTGATGCAATTGTAGACACAACTCAATGCTTTGATGACATGGTTTAACCAATGGAAGAGTGTATTGATTTTGGAGTGAAGATATCTCTTGGCTCAATAATTCAATTAGTTTGTCATGTGAAGCAAGTTGCTCTAGCGAAATTTGATCTTGATTTTGAATTTGAATCCCTTGATTTCATTTTTTTCAATTAGATTTGGGATGTACGCTTTTGGTGTTTGCATGGGATCATGGACAAATTGATTTTGGTCAATGTTCTGACTTGGGATGATGTTCAGATTTGGCATTATGGGTTGAAATTGAACATTGTTGATGTTGGGAATCACATTGCCTTGATTTAGGTAACTTTGATTTTACATGGTGTTACCTTGAATTGGAGTCATTAGCATCTTGTTTCGACTTTGAATAATATTTGTATGATTTGCAAACATATCTATCCCAAAGTTTACCAAGTTTGGATTTAAAATGTTCATGTTTTGTAAAGTTGTACTTGGTACATTCACATTTGGCATGTAGGAATTTGATGGGATGATGTTGTTCATTTGAAGGCTCATGCATTGAGTGTTTGGTTGATAGATTTGTAGGTTTGGACTTGGATTTAAATCTACCATCGGGAAAGGTGTTCCAAAATTTTGACTAGGCATACTCACATTTGTTGTACCATTGAGGTTTGTAGCAGATAATGATCCCATGTATGGATTGTATAAATGTGAGTTTGAAAATCAATTGGCATTGCAAGGCTTTGATAATTTGGTTGGTTTAGATCACTTATGATGTATGGACCAAGTTTATATTCCATGTTCTTCTTGTGTTTTCACTTTGTTGCAAAAGTGACCTCTAAGGTGTTTAGGACCAATGATCAGATGAAGGATGAAAAGGGTGAATGATATGGGTGTTGTTTTTCTTAGGAACTTTGGATCAATGCTAGACTTTAGGATTTGATTTTGATTGGTTATGATTAGATAATGAACTTGTAAACCTTAAGATGTTGGGTGTGATCTTTAGGATAAACTTGTTCAAAGGTGTGCTAATTTAACTAGAGGTATGAGAAAGGATGCATTCCCATACTCCTAATTAAACAAGGTGATTTTTGATTTGGTTGAAGGATGTACCCAAGTCTAGATAATGATGTTTCCAAAGCTACAAAGTTGCTTGTGGGATGGGATGATAAATGTTTGAAATGGATGAAGTGTTTGATTTTGATCCTAAATGAACATAAGAATGACTTGTTTACAAGGCCAAGGTTTTGAAAAACATGCTTTTCCCTTCAAACCAAAAGATCAATGTTTGCTCAAAAGACCATAAGACAATAGATAAACAAGCACATGTGTGGGGTTCAATTGATTTCATCTTGATTAGTGAATTTCTTTTACCATAAACACTTCTTTGATTAGGTTTTCCAAACTAGATGTCCAATGTCCTAATTTATTCAAATCCCACAAAGTATGTTATGTGGAAATTTGATGAATCTAAGGCAAGGGTTACCTATTGTTGAGCTTTAGTAGGAAAATTGAGATGTAAGTTCAAGTGTTTAGAAACCTCTAAGGATGTGAATCCCAAGGGCAAGCAATAACACATGAATTTTGTCAATTGTATTTTCCTCCTAAAGGGTTTGAAATTTTGATGAGGATGTTAAGTGTTTGTTTCAAAATATTTTTGAACAAGCAAAGTGTTTTGACTCATAAGCAATATAACATACTAGCTCAATTGGTACATCTTTCTTGGTGGGCTTGCCTCAACCCTTCGTAGTAGAAGAGATTATTTTACATGCAACCAAGGAAAGAGTATAAAGGTATGTTAAGAATGAAGTCTTAACCTCTATACTTTAACCAAGATCAGACATGGCAAGTAACTTCTTGGAATCTAAGTTCCAATGCACCACTTTGATAAACTCGTTGGATGGACTAGCTGGTTACTACAAGCAAGGGTTTTAGTTCAAAAATTTCATTTGTGGAGATTGAACCATACGGTGAGAGTCCCTTTTCAGATCCATCTCGTCGGAGCCAACCATGTGATATTGGAATTTACTCCAATACTCATAATTATATCCTGGTTGGAAATACTCTTGGATTTAGAGTGTTACCGATTGAGTCGTTCACTTGGGTGAGTACTTTTTCCGCAAGGCAGGCCCTCTAAGATAAACAAAAGTGAGTAAAGACAATATATGTAACTTGATCAATCTTTGTTTGCAACACAAAGAGAGAGAGTGTATGCAATAATACTCTAATCACACTCGTATAATGTTTTGTTCAATTTTTAAACCCAAAATGAAGTGTGGAGTTGATTGCTTTATCTCAACCTAAGATCACAAAAATGGCCTTTTGATTCTCAAGATCGCTATAAAGCGCAAGAGAAGCGTATATGTCCTTTTTTGATGATGTTAGTTTAAGTAAGCAATCACAAAAAAAAGTTGTGCACTTTTTCCTTTTAAGTCCACAAAGCAATTGTGAGTTCTTTTTAAAGCACCAAAGGACGAATGAGAGTTGTTTTGTTCAATTTTTAATCCCAAAAAAAAACTTTAATAGATTTGAGTCCTAATGTTCATTTTAAACCCTTTGTAGCAAAAATTGAAAGATTATTTTTAGAGCCCAAACAAAATTAGTAGATTCTAAAAGCTTGAAAGATAGAAAATCCTTAGAAGAGGGATTATAATTTCTTTCGAAAGTGTTTAAAAACACTTGTTACAATGATGTGATAATGCTTTTTCTTTGACTTCCATGCACCCTTATCTTTCAAAACCTGCAACACAAGCTCCAAATGTCAAATTAAATCAATAAACAAGAAGATATGATGGTTAGATAGATGAGTAAGCATAAAAACCCTAAAAGTTAGACCTAGTTTCATTATGATTTGACAAATGTTTAGTGAAAATTTGAAAAAATCATCTATATCAAAATTGATAATAACCTACACCATTGGATAACTTATGAAATTCTACCCCATTTCAAAAAAAAAAAGCTTCAAAAAAGATAAAAAAATGACCAAGATATGGCCATTTTAAGTTTGCATGAAAAAGAAAGAAATCCAAGTGGTTTTGTTTGTGATGGCAGCTCTATTTGATTTTGTAGTGGTGCTATATGGCGATGTTGGAGACTCCAACAACACAGTTTGATTTTTGAGTGGTGCAGTTTGATTCCAGCAGTGCAGTTTGAATTTTTGAGCAGTTCTGTATGCCGATGTTGGACTGTGAGCATTTTTGTTTGTTGTAAACACAAAAAACATCAAAAACCACAAAATTTTCTCAAAAAACTTGATTTGATCTTCTGATAGGCCCTACTTCTAGTGCCAAATGTGCGAACCACAATCTGAATACCTATAAAACAAAGAGAATAAACACATTAGTTAATCAATTGCAAGCATGAACAATGATTACCCATGAAATCCATTTGCAAACTTCAAATTAGGAAAGAAAACAAGGAAGAACACAATAAAACAAGAAAATATAGATTCAATCCTAATTAGAAAAGCAAACACATGATCCCTTGGGGGAATTGGTGCCAATTTGATGTGAAAATTGGCCCTTTCCCAATTCCTAAGATGAAAACTTGATATGTTAATGATGATTGATCCACTTTAATAATGAAGGATAAGAGCTCCAAGCCAAAATCTACCAAAAACCTAACTAAGAACTCAATGGTGATGGATGAAAATGGCTAAATGTTTTAGCATAATAACTTTGCATAATTTGTGGATGATCAAATGAGGAGATGAGTTCTTTATTTATAGAATGCCAAGATGGATGAATGTCCAAAATAGAGCAATGTGGGACTAACATTCATCCAATGGAAAGATGCCACTTTTCAACATGTGAATGGAAGAAGCTTGAGCACATTTTGATCAATGTGCAAGTTTGAAATTTGAATTTGATGAAATGACATGTTTCGGGGGGATGAAAGATGAGTTAAATGCCAAGTGGGAGACATGTAAGAGACAATGTAAGAGCTTTAAATTCTTTGTTGGATGGACAACTCATTTTGGGGGGAGATTTCAAATTTGAGGAATATTCCCACTTGGATGCCTTTTTTGAATGAAAATAGGTGATTTATAAAACAATTAAATTAATTTTCATGTGCAAGTTGCAAAATCCAGAGGATTTGAGTGATTAGGATTAAATTAATCAGGATTTGATTAATTTAAGGGGAGATTTAGCTGTTTTGACCATTTGATTTAGATTTTAGGATTGAAATAAATCAAAAAGAGATGAAAATGATTAAGACTTTGTTAAATAAATATTTCGATTTATTTAACCAAAAGGGGTGATGCTAGATTAAATTAGATAAATGTTTGATTTATTTAATTTAATTAGATGAACTTTAGAAATTTAATCAAATAATATGGATTATTTAATTAAATAAAGATAGGAAGATGAAATGACCTAGCTAATTACACAAAGATGATGATTTAATTAAATTGAGGGATTTATTTAATTAAAAGGGGAATTATGATGACTTTAATCACATAAGGCTATTCTATTAAATGGTTAGATAGAGGGATAATTTAGAATGAAACGATATTAGTAGATCAGGATCAAGTGTGCAATATCAATCTATATATTTTCTCTGTCTACAGGTTCATTAAGGGTATGTGTGGGATCATCATTGAAAGAAAAGGCCCTTAAGTGGCAAAAAATTCAAAAAAATCAGAGTTAGGCACCTTAATGTAAAAAATTGAATAAGCTATCTATATTATTTCAAAAAAATGTAAGAATAGAATCTGTAGCAAATTGAATATTGTTTCTAAACTACTAGGTTTATTTTTAAAAGAAAAATCTATTTGGTGAAAACTTGAAATTTCAATGCAATAGTACTTAAATTTAAGGGAAAAAATAAGTAGGTGTCTATTTTACCACCCTAACCACAATAAAATGATAATATTTTTTTATAAGATTTTAGATATAAGTAGATGACACATGTTTCGATGTGATGCATATTTTTTCGTAATTGTTTTCCAAGTAAATAATTAATTATGAATTTTTATTACAAATTTTAAAAAATATAAAAACTTGTATGTCTAACCAGGTTAACTTGGTCAAAACTTAATGAATTTTTTTTTTTTTTAATACTATAGTATGTGAAGAATAGAATGTGACGCATGTTTCAGATTCAAAAAATGTAATACCATTTGAAAACTATAGATATTTTTCAATCAACCTATAAATTAGGACTTTAGTCATAATTAAAATAGAAAATGAATAATAATAATTTATTAAATTCAAAGTAAAGCATAATTTATATTGGTGGAAAGCTGATAATCTCTTTTAAAAACCCTTTTTGTTTCATCAATTTTGGGTAAAATAAAATCATCAGCCACATACCCTACACATACCCATTATATCACCACTTTTTGGCCCATCATTATCCTGCACATACCCTAAGATTTTACACGATCGTACTAGGTAGAAGCAACCAACTATGTATGTTACATTTGGAATAGAGTTTCTCACAAATCCTTGAAGGGTATCACTCCCTGAAAGCTTGGAAAGGATAGAAACCAATATTTGATCATTTCATAGTCTTTGGCTCTCTTGTCATGGCACACATTCTAAAAGAACATAAAACGGCTATGGATCCACAATCCAAACCTTGCATCTTTATTGGATATCTAGATGGTGTAAAAGGCTATTGCCTCCTCCACCCTACCACACCTGCGTTGTTTATTGATAGAAGTGTTAAGTTTCAAGAAGCATCTATTAAAACTATAAAAATTTCTCAACATGTTATGGACTCACTAGATCCTGATTATAGTATTGACTATTTAGATCATTCTTAGCAATTTCCTAGTGCAACATCTTCCATTTTTCACAGTAATGATAGTGATGAGGGTTCATCTTCATCCAGTTCAAGGATTGCATTAGAAGTTGATATTTTCACACTAGATTCACTTATATCTTAGACACTACATTGGGCAAAAACATGTGTACAAGATCAAGAAGATGACAACCATATTTAGGAAGATTTTCAAGGGGTCCACATGCCTTCTTTACTTCATTTTCCTAATCCAAAAACATTTAGAGAGGTATGAATACCTGAGTGGGATATTATTATAGATGGGGAATATGATTCCTTAATTCGAAATCAAACTTGGGATTTGACTTCACTTCCTAAGGGAAGGAAGATAGTTCGATGTAGATGGATATATCAAACTAAATATACAAAAGATGGGTGAGTTGATAAATACAACTTGCATGGTTGAATGTGAACGGCTTTTCATAAGTCAAGAAGACATTGGGGTAAACCCACAAAAGTGGTTTACAATTTGAATGAGGAAGGAAAACTTGTAAAAAATGACCCCATGCCAAAAAATTTCATTCTGGGGGTTCAAATGAACTCATTGGTTTGAACGAACCAAAAAAGGGTTCGCTCCAACTAGGGTTTGAGCGAACCCATTTAATGCATGCACGAAAAAAACAAATGAAAATCCCTTTTTGGAAGGGGGTACGGATGAAACCTCGTTCGCTCGAACCCCTAGGGATTCACTAGAACCCTCGTGGTTCTAGCGAACACCCCTTTTCCCTGATTTTTACCTTGTTCACAAAAAAAACCTAAATTTTTACACTTCAAAGCTCAATTTGAGGATGAAAATGGAGGAATCTTCACAAACCCAACTAGAATCAAGTAGTCCTCAGAACAAGCTATCCAATGAATATAATTTTAATATGTTTTGGTTTTATTATGTATTTGTTTTTTTGGTTTTATTAAACATAGGTTTTTAATCAAAAATGAAGATCTATGTTCTACACATGTGGAAAAATAGCAGATTATTAAAAAAAATTGAAAAATATGAGTGCACTAGATATTGAAGTCCTTGATCCAACAAAAAAAAAATGAATTTTGATATATACAAAAAAGGTTACGCATAATACGGTTTGATATTCTAGTAGGAAAAATAACCCCTATTGGACCCACTCACCACCTTTGGCGAATGAGTCCCATTTGAGCTATTTTCAAGGTTTGAGCAAGAAAAAATAGGTTTTAAGTTCAAATTTCTCCTATGTCGGCCTTGGGGATCAAATTAACGATCATTTGAGTGGATTTCCTATATAAATGAGCTCTTAAATCATTATTTCATTATACATTCATGTTATCAAGTCAAGAAAGAAAGAGTTAAGTATTCCAAGTTTTCACAAGATCATCAAGATAGCTTTCAAGATCAATTCTAAGGCATTCAAGGGAAAAATTATTCATCAATTGTTGCAACAATTCAAGATCCATCATCACAGAAAGGTTCTAATTGCATTACTTCATGTTCACACTTCATTATCTTATTTCATCATGTGGTTTAATGACCTAAAAGTGGTTTGACGAAGGAAAACCCATATTCCATAACAATCAATTCTTTTTCTCTCTCTCTTTGTCAGTGATAATTTTAAGAAACCCCCCTAAAAAATAGATTAAAATCCTTGCAAATCTTTCATTTTTTTGGGACAAAATATTAATTTCTATTGGCTAATCTTCCCCTTATTTTTGAAAAAATAATAAATTTTATTGGAGATTTTTTACATCACTAAAATTATGTAGAAAATTTTGGTGAATCTTGAAAAATAATAGGAAAATGCATTAATTATGGTGGTGAATCCATCCAATCTAAAAATAGTTCTCATGGAAAATTAGGGGCTTGAGGGTGGAAAATATTGATGGGCTTAAGGGGTAGACTATAATATTTACTTACCATCATTATTTTAAAATATAATATAATAGCCATCATTGTATTCTACAAGGTAAAATGTACCCACAATCTGTAATTCTCATGGGGCTCAAAATTTCTTTTAGATTGTTGATCTAACTACCCTTGTTGTACTTTAAAAGGTAAAATGTACCCACAATCTCTAATGCTCATGAGACTTGAAATTGTGGGTCTCATGAGCATTAAAGATCATGGGTACATTTTACCTTGTGAAATACAACAAGGTCCATTATATTATGTTATAAATCAATGATGGAAACTAAATATTAGAAATATGACCTGAAGCAACTAATAATTATGATATACTATTGGTGAATTAATATAGATTTCAAGTTTAATTAATAAAATTTAAGCAAATCTAATCTAATTATGTATCGAATATTGTGGTAAATTTTTGAGATAATTTTTTTAACAAAATAAATTCTTTGGTGATTTAAATAAGATTATAATAAAATTTGTAAAAAAGTGGCAATTCAAGTCACATTATAGCTCAAACTATTAGCCATTTTTTTTATTCTGAAATTTCAACTATTAGCCAATTGGCGAATATTAGCCACTAAAAAAATCACTACTCTTTATGTAATTGCAGATTTAGGTTCTTTGAAGACTTGAAGATCATTGAACATTAGGTTGCAACCTTGTTGGAGTTGTCTCCCCATTTGCAAGGTAAAAATATTCACAGTTAAAGGTTCATCTACCTCCTCAAAATCATACTTTTAGATCCAGGAACCTAGAGAAGTAGAAAGAGTAGACTAAGAGGTGCATATCAAAACTTTGAATTTCCAAAAAAGCCAAACTAAACTCATTCAAGTCTCACTATAGGTGTTTTTAGAGATCTTTGTAGATTTGGATACACATTTTCCCGAAACTTGCTCCCGTGCAGAAATCCAAAACAAGGGTTGACTCTCCGAGAATGGCGAATGAGTCCTAGTAGGTCAAAAATTCATTTTTTTCAAAATTTCATAGCTATTTCTTGTCATCATCAAGTTTCTAGGTGCACACATTCTATTCTATAGCTTTTTTTTTTGTTCATGTTGCATTTCTAGGTCATTTAAATCAAGTTTGCATCATATTGGATTTTTTCATTTCATTAGGTTTACAAGTTCTTACTTGGTGGTGAACCCCTCATTAAGCCTTAATTGATCTCTAAACATATCCTAAGATACCCTATTGTTAGATCTCCTCCTTCATTCTTCATTGGGTTGAGATCTCTAGGGCATCCTTGAATGCTAGTTGGAGAAAAGTGATGTTCTATGTCTTAAACCATAAATCATCCATTTTTCAACTAATCAAATAGAAAGGAATGTAGAAAATATATGGAAACCCTTAATTAAAATGTCGTATGCTTCTTTCTTCAAAATAAAGTCATGAAAAAATAGAATATCTTCAACTACTAGTGGTCTGTATCATGTAAATGTTGCATACACAAATGCAATTCACTTCAAAGATGCAAATTTTATATACAAAAATATTTAATAGTTTTTTGAATCATTCTTATAAGTGATAGATATATAGACTTGCACAAGCATAAATACATTGTATGCAAAGATCTCCCATAAACAACATATATATTCAGAATACAAATCACATACTCATAAGTAATTGTATATGTTTATAAACAACTATATATGTATATACAAATGTACATATGAATTTATGTAGAACTCCATATGCATGTAAAAATATAAAAATATAACAATATAAATATATCGAGTATAAATATATCAAATGTGAATTTAATAATTGTTAATCAATATAGTTTCTAGTTATTTTAAAAAAAAACTTGAGAAAAATATAAAATGTTATATATGAGTTGATAAATGCACCTATGGTCAATGATTACAAAATTAGTAAAAGTTGTTTTGAAAATTCCCAAAGTAAAAAAAATGTGATCTACCTATGAAATTGATTTTTCAAAATTTTCTCTCAAAATATAATTTTTTAAGTTTTGGATGCATTTAATTGTTGTATTTGAGTTTGAGTTTGAATTTCAAATGTGAGTAAAAATTTCAAACTATTGCTTAAATTTTGGATGCATTAATTTTTATTGGTTAGCTTTGAATTTGATGTGTGCAAAAAATCCTTATTAATTTTCTATGAATTTTTAATTTGATTTATTTTTAGATTCTATCTGAAAGCTTTACCCATATTAATGTGTGTGCAAGTAACTTAATTAAATGGGAGGTGTTAAATAAAAGTGATGCAGGAGCATCCAATGGTGTAAGGGCAATCTTGCATCACCCAAAAATAGTTAAATTTCAAGTTTCTCAGTTTTTAGATGTTTTTACATTTTTGGACACCCTTTTCATCATAATGAAATTCCCAATTTACAGTTTTTATTTTCTATTCCTGGGTGGAAAGATATTGTAGTTTTAGTTTCTCAGATTTGCACTTGAAAATCTTCTAAGTTAGATTTGAGGCACTTAGATTTCCTGGATTGGCCCTAAAACTTTCCAAAATTAGTGGATGGTTCAAACGGTTCACGAATCAGAGTCCCGGATCAAAAGTTATGGCCCTGGGAAGTTGGCGCACTTTCTAGAAGATACAATTGCAAATGCTCTTTCGAAATTTGAACTTCATGTCATAAATTTTCAGCGCCAAACCGCCTAAACTCAAATTTGAATGTTGTTTTGGCTCCAAACTAAAGAGGAGCTCTATTTATGGGTGGGTTTCTAATTTTTGGGTAACTTTTTGGGGACAAGCTCGCATATTGTGAAAGTGTTATTCTATAGCTTTTTGTAACTTGCATGTGATGTAGAACTTAGGAATTGAGATCCTCTACATGTGAGAAGCTCCATTTTCTAAATAATAAAATTAGTCTCTTGTTTGTGGTATATATTTTTTGTGTCTCGGGTTGTACCCTCATCAAGTGGTATTAGAGGAGGTTTTCTTGAGCGTGTGGATAGATCGTCGATCGTGAGGCAGTTCACACCAGGACCGTGATTGTGGGTCGAGGTCAGAAAAAATGCCTCCAAGAGTGATACCTGGTAGGCATGGTGGTGCCAGAGGTGGTCAAGGCAGCAAAAATGTTGGTGGAAGAGATGCACTAGCAGCCCTCCAAAGACAGATTGATGCGTTACAAGAGTAGTTGAGAAGAGGGTTAAACCTGAGGGAGGAAAGTGAGGATGAAGGAGAGGAAGAAGGTTCAAATGTAGAAGAGGAAGAAGAAGCAATTGATCAAGACCAAATGCGGTTAATAAGGGCCATTTCAAAGATCAGGAAAAGACCCAGAGTAGAAGTTCTCAGTTATTCTGAAAGTCTGAACCCGGAAGAGTTGATCAACTAGATCAACGAGCTAGAAGAATATTTTAAGCATTAGAAAATAGCGGACCCAGATTGGGTTAACTTTGTGAAAATGAAACTGAAGGGCCGTGCCAGTATTTGGTGGAAAGAGGTCCAGTTGGAAAGAAATCGAAGAGGAAAAGGAAAGATTACTAGATGGGATCGCATGGTAGAGAAACTGAAGAAGTAGTTCATACCAGTGGACTACGAGTTAGATCTATTGAAGAAATTGCAAGGGTTGAAGCAAGGAAGCAGATCTGTGAAAGAATATACTGAAGAATTTCACAAGATAAGAATCAGAACGGGCCACACAGAGGCCAATAAGGAGAAGGTAGCCCGATATCTTAATGGGTTATGACCGAGCATTCAGGAGGAGTTAAGCCTAGTCAGAATGACCACCATTGAGGATGTGTATCAGTTTTCTCTGAAGGTGGAAGAGAAGCTGAACAAAAGATTTGATGGCAAGCAAAAAGGACGAGGAGGTCAAAGTGGAAGGGGCAGTGGAAGACCTTCAGGAAGTTGAAATGATGATGAAAAGAAAAGTGAAGATGTGGGTACCAGCTGAAGCCAAAGGAATGACAACTTCTACCGACCTCGTGATCAAAACAGTGGTGATCAAAGAGGTAGAGGACGAGGGAGATATGGAAAAGGATCTCGAAGGGTGGTTTCAAAGGAATGTGTTTCTAGTGTGGTGAAGAAGGGCATCGAGCCTATGAATGTCCACAACACCAAGGAAGGGCAGACAAAACCTGCCAGAAGGTCATGGAAGGGTTGCGCATGCAGATGAGGAGGCCCGATCTGAACATTCAGATGATGCTAAAAGGGGAGAAGCCCTAGTGATTAGGAGAGCCCTGGTGATTGAGGAAAAGGAACCATAATAGAGGAAGAATCTATTTCACACAAGGTGCAAATGTGAAAGAAAATGTTGTGATGTCATTATTGACAGTGGGAGTACCAATAATCTAGTGTCAGAAGAGATGGTCACAAAGTTAAAGTTGAAGAGGGAAAGGAACCCACATCCTTATCGGATTGCCTGGTTGTAGAAAGACTACAAAGTTTTGGTCAATGAGCAGTGCCTAGTAAAGTTCAAGATTAGGAGCTACCATGATGAGGTACTATGTGATATCATCCCCATGGATGCATGTCACATGTTGTTGGGGAGGCCGTGGTAGTTTGATAGACGAGCTATACATGATGGCCATGCAAACACTTATTCCTTAACAAAGATGGGGTTTGTCACAAGTTGAAACCCCTAAAGGAGACTCAAGAAAAGGTATACAATAGTGCTAGAATTTGTTATGTAGATGGAAGAAAAATTTTAGAAGGTATGAAGCATGAGCATGTGTGTTATGCATTGATTCCTAGAGTGAGTAAGGAGGATAGTGAGAAGGTTCCAAAAGAAGTTTCTGGGATGTTGGATGAGTTTCAGGATATTGTTTCTGATAATGTACCTGAGGGTTTACCACCAATAAGGAAGATCAGTCATCAGATTGACTTGATTCCGGAGCCAGTTTTGCCAAATAAGGCAGCTCATAGAATGACTCCAGTAGAAAATGAGGAGTTGAATAGACAAGTTCAAGAGTTGTTGAGAAAGGGTTTGATACGGGAGAGTTTGAGTCCATGTGCAGTACCTGCAGTACTAGCACCAAAGAAGGATGGGGAGTGGAGGATGTGTATAGATTCTCGAGCCATAAACAAGATAACAATCAAGTAAGATTTCCCCTACCAAGGATGGATGACCTAATGGACTGCTTGAGTGGAGCTCGTACTTCACAAAGATTGATCTAAAGAGTGGATATCACTAGATTCGATTCTCGAGAGGGAGATGAATGGAAGACTACCTTCAAGACCAAAGAGGCCTAATGAGTGGTTAGTCATGCCTTTTTGGGCTAACCAATGCATCAAGCACATTCATGCAGCTCATGAATGAGGTACTAAAAGAATTTCTGGGAAGTTTTGTTATTGTGTATTTAGATGATATTTTGATTTTCAGTAAGACGTTGGATGAGCATCTAATGCATATTCAGAGAGCCTTTGAGAAGTTAAAAGAAGAGAAACTATGGATTAATCTGAAGAAATGCAGTTTTGTGAAGAGGGAGTTAGTGTACTTGGGATTTGTTGTATCAGCAGAAGGTCTCAAGATGGACCCAGAGAAGGTGAAGGCTATTATAGAATGGCCTACCCCAATAACTACTACTGAGGTGAGATCTTTCCATGGTTTGGCTAGTTTTTATAGAAAGTTCATTAGAAACTTCAGTAGTATTTGTGGACCCATGATTGAAAGGATAGAAAAGAATTCAAGTGGAGCAGTGGAGCGGAAAAAAGTTTTGAACTGTTGAAGCAAAAGGTGATAGAGCAACCTGTTCTAGCCCTCCCAAATTTCAACAAGGTGTTTCAAGTGGATTGTGATGCTAGTGGTTGTGCCACTAGAGCAGTGTTGAGCCAAGAAGGTAAGCCCATTGCCTATTTCAGTGAAAAGTTAAATGATGCCAAGAAAAAGTATTTTGTATATGATCATGAATTTTATGCAATAGTTCAAGCATTAAAGAAATGGAGACATTATTTGTTGCCAAAGGAATTTGTCCTATATACTAATCATCAGGCCTTGTAGTACCTAAATAGTCAAGGAAAATTAAATCAAAGGCATATGAAATGGGTAGAGTTTTTGTAGAGTTATACCTTTGTTTTGAAACATAGGAGTGGGAAGTCAAATTGGGTTGCAGATGCCTTGAGTAGGAGGCATACCTTGATGACAAAGATGCAGATTGAAGTGGTTGGGTTCAATGAACTTAAGACACTATACGCAGAAGATCCTAATTTTGCAGAGGCTTGGAAAGCTTGCAAGGAACCTATTATAGTGGATAGGACAAGGTGGCTGGATTTCATAATACAAGATGGCATGTTATTTAAGGGAAGTAAATTGTGTATCCTGAGGAGTTCCATGAGAGAGAACTTGATAAAAGAGAAGCATAGCAGAGGAATGGCGGGACATTTTGGTAAGGATAAGACCATTGCCATTATCAGTGAGCATTATTATTGGCCTCAATTGTCATAGGATGTGAAGAAGTTTGTACAAAGTTGTAGAGTATGTCAGATGGCTAAAGGAGTGAGCCAGAATACAGGCTTATATCAGCCCTTACCTATTCTAGAGAGGCCATGGGAGGATATAAGTATGGAATTTGTTCTTGGTTTGCTAAGGACGCAATGAGGGAATGATTCAGTCTTTGTGGTGGTTGATAGGCTTTCAAAGATGACACATTTCTTTCCATGTCATAAGACCCATGATGCAGTCCACATTGCTGACTTGTTCTTCAAAGAGGTGGTGAGGCTACATGGTCTGCCAAAGAGTATTGTTTCAGATCGTGACACCAAATTTGTGGGGTACTTTTGGAGGACCTTGTGGAAGAAGCTGAAGACAAAGTTGAAGTTCAGTTCTGCACACCATCCACAAACAAATGGGCAGATAGAGATTGTTAACAGGAGTCTGGGTAACCTACTGAGATGTTTAGTAGAAGATAAACTCAAGGGATGGGACTTGATCTTACCCCGAGCAGAATTTTCTTACAACAATTCTATCAACAGAAGCACTGGTAGATCACCGTTCCAAATTGTGTATGGAGGTAGCCCCAGAACAACTCCAGAATTGAGGAAGATAGACCAAGAGAAGAAAATAAGTGTTGAAGCCAAAGATTTTGCAGAACAAATCAAGGATATACATGAGAAGGTAAGAGGACATATTAACAAGATGAATATGCAGTATAAGGCTAAGGCAGATCAAAAGAGGAGGTATAAGGAGTTTCAGATTGGTGATGAAGTGATGGTCCACTTGAGAAAAGAAAGGTTTCTAGTGGGAACATATAACAAATTGAAGATGAAGAAGTTTAGTCCCTGTAAAATTTTGAAGAGGCATGATTCAGGGAATGCATATGAGGTAGAATTGCTAGATGGATTCAATTTTTCCCCTGTGTTCAACATTTCATATTTGACAAAGTATCATGAAGGTGGCACAGAGGAAGTACCAATGATGGAACAGTGTGGGATTCCAGCACCTACTTCAGAAAATGAGGAGATTGAAGAAATGTAACACCCCTCCATTTTGCTCTTTTGATCGAACAATATTTCTCTATGTATGCTTATTTTGTTATCACTTTAGTTGTGGAACGTGGTTATTTTAACTGCTATCTATTAAGTGATGTAAACATTATGCTTTGATGTGATGGTACTTTATTCAGATGTTATTATTATTTCATGTTATGGATTAAATTAGCATGTATATGTACTATTAATGCTTTATGTTTTAATTATATCATGGATAATTAGATGCGTCGGTTAGTGATATTGTATTGGTGAAGGGGATAGGATCACATCACTCGCATGCGAGTGCCCTGGGATTCCGCGATTTCCTCTTCACGGTGTGTTTTAATATATTATATGCATGTTTTGACACTTGTATTGTGTGTAGGATACAGGTACAGGACATCGACTCCACCTGGTTTCACAGGTCTGAGTGTGTCCCTTGACCAACGGTATCGATTGGGAGATAGTAACTTGGGTTTCTGTGTCAAACCATCACCCTAGCCATAGTGTGTTGTCGGTCTTAGTTGGGTTCAATGTTTATGTTGATAGTTTCCCCTTTGTCTTTATAATTAAAATTGCAAGTTAAAAGGGGTTAAATGGCTTTTGAAATTTATAAATGATTATTGCTTTGTCTTATTGAAATGTTGGGAAGTTAGTGATTAATTAATTAAATTAATAGAAAAAAAAAAAAGAATTAAGTTTTATATTTTGCTTTTAGAAATAGAAGTTGAAAATAATCTTATTTGTGAATTGTCAAATTCATTTGGTTAAATAAATTTAATTACCTTTCTGGGTTGCAAATATAATTTTTATTTAAAAGAAAATAGTTGCAAATGAATTTGGAAAATGAAGTTGTTTTACTAAATTTCTAAAATGAAAATATCTAATTTAGCAATAAATGTGGTTGGGTGAGTCCATTTTAGGGATTTGACAAATTTAGGGAAGGATTGCATAAGGAAAAGAAATTTTCTTTTTGAATGATATTTTTTCATAATTTGGAAATCATGGAGAGCAAACTTGCATAAGAATTCTTGGAAGAAATTGAAGAAAGAAGATTGAGGATTTGGGTGAAGCAAAATTGGAAAGGAAAAGGGAAGGACTCCATTGTTGAAGCTTGCAAGTTTTGGAGAAAACATAAGGTTCCACCATTTTTCTTCCTTTTTCTCCTCTCTTGGAAAGAAAGAAAACATAATGGTAGTTTGTTTGAAAATTCATGAAAGGAAATGCTCTCTAATTTAGTGAATTTGTAGTTAGATTTGGAAAATTGAAACCAAACCATAAATTTCCTCCAAACAAGTAGAATGAAATTTAAGGAATACCTCCATTTGAGAACTTATTTGAAAACCCTCTTATTATTTTTGGAAATAAATTTTGTTCTTACCAAGTTTCTGGTTTATTTGCTCAATTTGGGTTTAAAATTAAATTTGGATATATATATATATATATATATATATATATATGTTGTAAATATATTCATACATATCAATGCATAAATATATTCACAAATATATATATATATATATATATATATTTAAAGAAAATTGGTATTGGGATTATACCCAGAAAATCCCCATAAGAAGTGTCAATTTTCATTTCTTTTCTGCTGTTAGTGAACACAATAATAAAATAATAATTTTATTTATTTGTTGCAGTGAGGTGGGCGGCCAAACCCCACCCCACCGCCGCCGCCGCTTAGGGGAGGCGCGCTGTGCGCTAAGCGCACAGGCCGCCACCCGTGGGAGGCGCATTGTGCACTCAGCGCACAGGCCGCCGCCCACGGCCGGGCCTGCGTGCCCTAATAAAATATCGTGGATTTCAAGTTTTTTATTATTTATTTTGTTATATCTATTATGTTATTTAATATTTAAATAATATTATTATATAATATATATAATATATGTAATATATAATATATTATTTCTATATTTAATATTTCTTCAATATTTAAATAATATAAATATAAATAATAAGATTATATAAATATGTAAAAATTATTGTATATGTGTCATATATGGGTATATGAATATACGCATATGTGTATATATAGTATATATGTATATACTTTGTATAGAGTGTAAGGGTAATTAAATGGCTTAATTTGGAAATCAAAAATTGATTTTTTTTAGCAAATTGAAATAATTGTATATATATTAATGTTTTAGTAAAATTTATAGTTGTGTAATGAACAGTGCATCTTAATGTGAAATACGTTTTATTGGATAAGATAAATGCTTTGAATTAAATTAAATGATGTAAATTGATTATCTTAGTAAATCTTGAATAAGAGAATTGATTTAAATATTAGTTAAAGGATTTCATTATTTGAAGGCTTGATTATGATATAGATATGAAATTAGAGTTAGTAAACGATTTGTCTTACCAAACGTTCTTGAATATTAAATGCTTGATGATGAAATTTAATGGTGAAATTCAAAATGGATGAATAGTTTTAAATCATTTCACTTTGCAACTGTGATTGACTAGATTTAGGAAATCCGAATATTAGTTTGTTAATTGCTTGAAATGCTTTTACTATTAATTCATTCTTGTTCCAAGTGGGGAGTCTAGAGTAATTGTTGAAGTCTTCCAAATAGGGGAGTTGTATCTTGGTGTGGGTTGATCTTATGGGAGTCAACTTGTGTTGTGTCGTGGTTACATGTGTCGTGGGAACACCATATTGTTACACCCGGTTATCATGAACGGGATTTGTGGTATGCCTTGGTTACCGCGTACTATGAATGAGTATGTGACCTTTTGCTAAGGTTAGAATTTGGTTTTTCAGTTTGTGCATGTTGTCTACCCTTGGATTGGGGGGGGTTTGTATCCCAGTGTTGTCAGTAGGAGAGTGGCCCTTTGTGGGGGTCCGACGCCCAAAGTGGTGTCAGGGTAACTCACCTAGGGTTTAATCAAGTGATAACTTAAAAGAATTAATGGGAAACTTCACACTAATAAAGTTAAATAATGCCTCTCTCATGGAATATGCATTTTTAAGACTCGAGATGAGATGAGATGAGACGCATAGTTTTGCGTGAGGGTCTGGCGCCGGTAGAGGCAAGCCAGGGTAACCCATGATGGGGGTCCGGTAGCCTAGGAAGGTTGAGCTAGGGTAACTCATGGCAATTTATGTATGACACTCTCCCTACGTCAACATTTAGTCAGTTATTGTGTGTTGTACAATGGTGTACTTGTCTTATGTAACCTGGAAGCAATGTACGGTCTTGTGAGTTTCGTACTATGTTAAGTGATGTAGTTGGTATTTGTGTCAGTTCAGTTATGTTAGCCTTGGTCTAAAGGTCGTTGGGTCTTGGCCAGAAATCCTTGTTACTATCTCCTAGCACGGGGGGTGAGCCTTTGGGTTTCACTTGGTTGGGTGGAATGTGCACCTTACACCGTTGGCTTTGTTCGTGATCGTGTGGAAGAGACTTTTAGGTTGGAGAGCTCGTTGGATCCAGTTGCTCTTCTAGTTTCTTTCATTTATGTTATTCTTGTATTTCATTACCCCTCATTTGTATCGAGGTGGAAATTGTAATAGATTATCAAGTTTATTTGATTTACCTCATTCGTGGAATGAGTGATGTAATTATAATGTAAACAATTGTTATTGGATATTGTGATGTATCGATTTGTCCTTGATGTTATATCATGTATGGAATGTATTTACTTTAATTCCTTATTTGAATGATGCTATGTTTTCTTTCCTTGGTTGTTTAATTCGGGTTTAAGTAATCCTTGTCTCGTAGCCTTAGGGGATGTTTGCAAAGTATAGTGAACTTGTATGTTAATGTTCTTTTAAAAAAAATAAAAAAATTAAAAAATTGTTGCATTTAGTTAATAAAGTGCAACTTCCCCTAGGGTTGCGTGGCAGGGCACTACACATGGTATTAGAGCCCAGGTTTAAACATTGGGTACTCTGGGATTATTGTGGACCCACTATGCTTGTAGTGTGTAGGTTTTAAGTGGTGTGTCTTGCTTAATACCTTGAAGTGTCTATGTAGGAGTATGCCTCCACGGAAGAGGTGGAGGGCGTCAACATGGTCGTTTAGGCGATCGCATTGGGGAACAACATGACTTACCTCCGCATGTGCCTCGTGAGCCTGATCGTGAGGAGCAATAGGCTTCTCAGAACATTCAAGGAGAGGGTAATCAGAATCCGGATCCACCTAGGATTGAGGATGCTCAGTTGCGTCAGTTGTTAGAGGAGACCCTTACCCATCTTGGGCCTAGGCAGGAGGTTGAGCCAGTTGTGGTTAGAGAGAGAGGTGTACCAGATCAGTCAGATGCAGAGGTAGCAGCCCATATGAGGGACTTGCTTAGAGCTCGACCACCCATATTTGATGGATCAGGTAGTGGTTTGGAGGCAGAGACATGGCTCATTGACTTGACTAGGTGTTTTGCTATGCACCCATATAGTAGCAACACTCGAGCTAGGTGCGCTATCATGCACTTGAGGGGATTTGCCTCCACTTGGTGGAGATTGGAGGAGTAGAAGCTCCATATGGATATTGGTACGGTATCTTGGGATTTGTTTCTGGAGAGGTTCCGAGCTAGATTCCTTTCAGAGCATTGGAGGCAGCGTTGAGGGGACGAGTTCCATGCCTTGCGGCAGATGGATATGACAGTGGATCATTATGAGCATCGTTTTTACGAGCTTAAGTAGTATGCCGGTATAGGTGACGATGAGGGTATGCTTGTACAACATTTTGTTAAGGGCTTGAATGCCTAGATAAGTGGTGGAGTTCGGATATTTGAGCCGAAGACCATGGAGGTAGCTGTGGATAAGGCTCGAATTGTGGAGGAAAATTTAGCTTTGGCTTACGGTGGTCAGTCAGGAGTTCAGTTTGGTAGTGCACCTTCCTTTGGTGTTGGATCTCAGGGTGGTCAGTCTCAGGTTGCAGGTGTTCCCAAGGGGAATCAGGAAACTGCAAAGAGTGGGCAACATCAACCCTCGCAGCCAGGGCAATAGAATTCGCAGTCCCGACATGGTGGTAGTTAGAAGCAAAGGAAGAGGGATCAGAGTTGGATTCGAGCACATCGTGATCACTACGATCAGCCTGCTCAGAGTTCCCAGTCAGCGTATAGTGGAGGCGACTTTTCGCGGCCTAGTGCATCTCCGAATGTTAGAGAGTTCAGTAGAGGGACAGGATGTTTCACTTGTGGTCAGCAGGGCCACATTGCTCGTCAGTGTCCTCAACGAGGTGTTTCTGGTTTTAGTCAGAAACCGTTGGCTTCTGAGCCAACGGTAGGTGATGCGGGCAGATCACATAGGGTACTTGCTGCAGTGGTTACCCGTCAGGCTGGGCATCAGGGTGTAGTTCGTCCTTCAACATTAGGAGTTCATCCTCAGGGATCTAGTTTTTGAGTGTGTTTGAGGGAGCTTTATCCCTTCTTGTTTGCAGGCTTCCAGGAGTAAGCCTGACCCTAGGGGGGAGGATGTAACATCCCTCCATTTTGCTCTTTTGATCGAACAATATTTCTCTATGTATGCTTATTTTGTTATCACTTTGGTTGTGGAACGTGGTTATTTTAACTGCTATCTGTTAAGTGATGTAAACATTATGCTTTGATGTGATGGTACTTTATTCAGATGTTATTATTATTTCATGTTATGGATTAAATTAGCATGTATATGTACTATTGATACTTTATGTTTTAATTATATCATGGATAATTAGATGCGTCGGTTAGTGATATTGTATTGGTGAAGGGGACGGGATCACATCACTCGCATGCGAGTGCCCTGGGATTCCGTGATTTCCTCTTCACTGTGTGTTTTAATATATTATATGCATGTTTCAACACTCGTATTGTGTGCAGGATGCAGGTACAGGACATTGATTCCACCTGGTTTCACAAGTCTGAGTGTGTCCCTTGACCGATGGTATCGATTGGGAGATAGTAACTTGGGTTTCTGTGTCAAACCATCACCCTAGCCATAGTGTGTTGTCGGTCTTAGTCAGGTTCAGTGTTTATGTTGATAGTTTCCCCTTTGTCTTTATATTTAAAATTGCAAGTTAAAAGGGGTTAAATGGCTTTTGAAATTTATAAATGATTATTGCTTTGTCTTATTGAAATGTTGGGAAGTTAGTGATTAATTAATTAAATTAATAGAAAAAAAAAAAAAGAATTAAGTTTTATATTTTTCTTTTAGAAATAGAAGTTGAAAATAATCTTATTTGTGAATTGTCAAATTCATTTGGTTAAATAAATTTAATTACCTTTTTGGGTTGCAAATGTAATTTTTATTTAAAAGAAAATTGTTGCAAATGAATTTGGAAAATGAAGTTGTTTTACTAAATTTCTAAAATGAAAATATCTAATTTAGCAATAAATGTGGTTGGGTGAGTCCATTTTAGGGCTTTGACAAATTTAGGGAAGGATTGCATAAGGAAAAGGAATTTTCTTTTTGAATGATCTTTTTTCATAATTTGGAAATCATGGAGAGCAAACTTGCATAAGAATTCTTGGAAGAAATTGAAGAAAGAAGATTGAGGATTTGGGTGAAGCAAAATTGGAAAGGAAAAGGGAAGGACTCCATTGTTGAAGCTTGCAAGTTTTGGAGAAAACATAAGGTTCCACCATTTTTCTTCCTTTTTCTCCTCTCTTGGAAAGAATGAATACATAGTGGTAGTTTCTTTGAAAATTCATGAAAGGAAATGCTCTCTAATTTAGTGAATTTGTAGTTAGATTTGGAAAATTGAAACCAAACCATAAATTTCCTCCAAACAAGTAGAATGAAATTTAAGGAATACCTCCATTTGAGAACTTATTTGAAAACCCTCTTATTATTTTTGGAAATAACTTTTGTTCTTACCAAGTTTCTGGTTTATTTGCTCAATTTGGGTTTAAAATTAAATTTGGATATATATATGTTGTAAATATATTCATACACATCAATGCATAAATATATTCACAAATATATATATATATATATATTTAAAGAAAATTGGTATTGGGATTATACCCAGAAAATCCCCATAAGAAGTGTCAATTTTTGTTTCTTTTCTGCTGTTAGTGAACACAGTAATAAAATAATAATTTTATTTATTTGTTGCAATGAGGTGGGCGGCCAAACCCCACCCCACCGCCACCGCCGCTCAGGGGAGGCGCGCTGTGCGCTAAGCGCACAGGCCGCCGCCCGTGGGAGGCGCGTTGTGTGCTCAGCGCACAGGCCGCTGCATGTGGGGAGCGGCCCGTGTGCTAAGCACACAGGGCGCCACCCATGGCGGTGGCGGACTGTGCGCGTGGCGCACAGGCTGCCGCCCACTGCCGGGCCTACGTGCCCTAATAAAATATCATGGATTTCAAGTTTTTTATTATTTATTTTGTTATATCTATTATGTTATTTAATATTTAAATAATATTATTATATAATAATATATATATATTATATATATAATATATATAATATATAATATATTATTTATATATTTAATATTTCTTCCATATTTAAATAATATAAATATAAATAATAAGATTATATAAATTTGTAAAAATTACTGTATATGTGTCATATATGTGTATATATAGTATATATGTATATACTTTGGATAGAGTGTAAGGGTAATTAAATGGCTTAATTTGGAAATCAAAAATTGATTTTTTTTAGCAGATTGAAATAATTGTATATATATTAATGTTTTAGTAAAATTTATAGTTTTGTAATGAACAATGCATCTTAATGTGAAATACGTTTTATTGGATAAGATAAATGCTTTGAATTAAATTAAATGATGTAAATTGATTATCTTAGTAAATCTTGAATAAGAGAATCGATTTAAATATTAGTTAAAGGATTTCATTATTTGAAGGCTTGATTATGATATAGATGTGAAATTAGAGTTAGTAAACGATTTGTCTTACCAAACGTTCTTGAATATTAAATGCTTGATGATGAAAATTAATGGTGAAATTCAAAATGGATGAATAGTTTTAAATCATTTCACTTTGCAACTGTGATTGATTGGATTTAGGAAATCCGAATATTAGTTTGTTAATTGCTTGAAATGCTTTTACTATTAATTCGTTCTTATTCCAAGTGGGGAGTCTAGAGTAATTGTTGAAGTCTTCCAAATAGGGGAGTTGTATCCTGGTGTGGTTTGATCTTATGGGAGTCAACTTGTGTTGTGTTGTGGTTACATGTGTCATGGGAACACCATATTGTTACACCCAGTTATCATGAACGGGATTTGTGGTATGCCTTGGTTACTGCATACTATGAATGAGTATGTGACCTTTTGCTAAGGTTAGAATTTGGTTTTTCAGTTTGTGCATGTTGTCTACCCTTGGATTGGGGGGGGGGTTTGTATCCCAGTGTTGTCAGTAGGAGAGTGGCCCTTTGTGGGGGTCCGACACCCAAAGTGGTGTCAGGGTAACTCACCTAGGGTTTAATCAAGTGATAACTTAAAATAATTAATGGGAAACTTCACACTAATAAAGTTAAATAATGCCTCTCTCATGGAGTATGCATTTTTAAGACTCGAGATGAGATGAGATGAGATGAGACGCATAGTTTTGCGTGAGTGTCCGGCGCCGGTAGAGGCAAGCCAGGGTAACCCATGATGGGGGTCTGGTAGCCTAGGAAGGTTGAGCTAGGGTAACTCATGGTAATTTATGTATGACACTCTCCCTACGTCAACATTTAGTCAGTTATTGTGTGTTGTACAATGGTGTACTTGTCTTATGTAACCTGGAAGCAATGTACAGTCTTGTGAGTTTCGTACTGTGTTAGGTGATGTAGTTGGTATCTGTGTTGGTTTAGTTATGTTAGCCTTGGTCTAGAGTTCATTGGGTTTTGGCCAGAAATCCTTGTTACTATCTCCTAGCACAGGGGGTGAGCCTTTGGGTTTCACTTGGTTGGGTGGAACGTGCACTTTACACCGTTGGCTTTGTTCGTGATCGTGTGGACGAAACTTTCAGTTTGGAGAGCTCGTTGGATCCAGTTGCTCTTCTAGTTTCTTTCATTTATGTTATTCTTGTATTTCATTACCCCTCATTTGTATCGAGGTGGAAATTGTAATAGATTATCAGGTTTATTTGATTTACCTCATTCGGGGAATGAGTGATGTAATTATAATGTAAACAATTGTTATTGGATATCGTGATGTATCGATTTGTCCTTGATGTTATATCATGTATGGAATGTATTTACTTTAATTCCTTATTTGAATGATGCTATGTTTTCTTTCCTTGGTTGTTTAATTCGGGTTTAAGTAATCCTTGTCTCGTAGCCTTAGGGGATGTTTGCAAAGTATAGTGAACTTGTATGTTAATGTTCTTTTAAAAAAAATAAAAAAATTAAAAAATTGTTGCATTTAGTTAATAAAGTGCAACTTCCCCTAGGGTTGCGTGGCAGGGCACTACA
>VDFB02281492.1:75969070-76246539 GCA_007258455.2 Sequoia sempervirens | reverse complement strand
TAACTACAATTGCTCCTATGGTAATGGGTATAATTTGCCAAAGATGCACAAAGATAACTACAAACAATAAATGAGGGGAAAAAAATTACTAACCCTAACCATATTTTTTGACAAAATAAAGAATATTTAACTACAATTTCTCCATCCATACAGAGCCATAATCTCTTTGAAGTCTCCAAAATGGGTATAACGCTAAAGATACAAAAATATATAACAAGAAGACATGAACAATAAATTAATCATTTATGCAAAATACCAATGTAAAATGACTAACAAATTCCGAAGAACAATAGTTTTAAAACCCTCCAATCTACTATAAAATGGAGCTGAAGCTGATGATTTTTAGAATAGTTTGCTATAAAACCAACTACAGAGCCGAAGGCGGCGATTTTTACAATAGTATGTTATTAAACCAACACCACAATATCTCTTTCGATAATACAACTTAATCAATATATTTTTTGGCACATTTCAAAGTACACTTTCCCACACTACAACATTGAATATTGCATTTACTTCCTCCCATGCCATCATACAACAACAACAAGATGCATTAAGCCTCATTTGTGCAAACACAAGTACCATTATCCTTCTGTTTATTGAGGCAACCAACTCCACCACTACCAACCCACATAATTAGCAACCTCCATGGCCTAATAAAAAACCCTAGGGAAGTCCTTGCCGGTTGGGAGATTTTCAACGCTCATAAATCCTATTCATGACTAGGTTAATGAAAATCCTAGTAGAAACTTCAAACAAATAGCCTATCGGCTAATTATCACATCAACACACTACTATATATTTATGTTCTCTTTTAAAGTTTTTAGGGCCCTCTTCATGTATTAAAAAAGTGACTTCCAATATATTATAATTTATTAATATTAATAATCAATTGAATACACACAAAATAGGTACAATAAGTTTCAACTAGAGGAATTTATTAATATTGATGTTTAATTAAATAAATATAGAAAAATAGATACAATAAATCTCAACTACAAAAGTTTGAAGTTTTTTATTTTCTATTTAACAGTGCATCTTCATAGAAGCATGGTATAGTTATTTCAAAATAATGAATAAATTATTTTTTTGTTATAGTCTTATACAATTAAAATATCTTGTGTATAATGCAAACATATATTATAAAAAGGTTGACCAAACCATTCAAAAAATAAGCACACTTATTGTAATAATATTAAAATACATATGCATCATTAATATACCCTATATAATATTAATTACAATGGTATTATAGTTATGAAAGAAGGTGGAAAGTTGCATATTGATGAGATTGTATCCAATATGATTTTATAATTATGTGAAATGAGATCATCTATATTTTATTGGTGTCTAATTTAGACAAACTAACTTTGTAATAGTATGCATGTATTTATATATTTAAATTTAAATTTTTTAAAGAATATATACAATGAATCTATATTAATTTTCATGCATAATAGGCACTTCCAATTAATTATCTATGAAGATGATTTTTTTTGTTGGTTCGATTGTATGCATTATTGGTTAGTTTCAATTGCTTGCATTATAATTTGACCATTATAGGAGTTTTGATATAACATATTGATTGAATCCAAGGTTGATATTCTAAGTGGAATGAGACATGTATGCATTTTATTGGTGCTAAATTTAGACAAGATGACTTTTAAATGTATTCATATGTTCATACTCATATATTCAAATAATGGATCATAAAATCTAAAATAATTTCATTTCAACAATATAAGATTTTTCATAAAAAATAAATATTATTTATTTCACATTTGTTAATATTAGAGATTAGAATAAGAATTATTTTACTAAAAACTTGTATTTAAGTGTTGAAGGTATTTCAAATTAGTAAGTGTTGAAATCCTCTTAAAAATGAAAAAAAAAATCAAAATATTTCCTTCACCCATAATTCAGTTATCAATAAATTAGTGTTATACTTCCTTGTCAATTCAATGAGAGTAATCTTTAGTCATTTTCAGGACTTTTAAATATTTTCATTTCAATACCTACTCATTTTTTATTTTATTTGTGACAGTCAAATAGAAACAAATTTTTGAAATATGACATAATCAATTGTATGCAAATTGCATTATGTAATCGTTAAATATCATCATGTCACCAATAACACATACATAACAATATCATCTAATTGAATTAATTAAAATTTCATCAATTGTATAAAAATATAGATACATACTAAACTAATGAGCACTAAAAATATCAAATCTTGAAATATGTTGAAGGCCACTACTTGAAAGCATGTACAAATTAACATTGCCCTTTTCCCAAAAACTTATTATATATATAAGATTATATGCATTCTTTTAGAGCTTTTATTTATTTGAATTTTTAGAGATTCTAAGTCATGAAAGAATTTTTTAATGTAGTGCTAATCGAATTTTTTAGTAGGGGTGGTTATAGGTTTTTATTGATATAAACTATTAGAATTAGGAAGATCTAGGAGATAGAAGACAAGCACATGAAAAATACATAAGATTGTATTTAGTTGACCCAAGAGATAATGAGTACAAAGCTTTCCTATATAGCCAATGAGATGAAGGTGGTCATGTGAAACACAATGACTAGCTAACCCTTCATAGACTGAACACTTGTTAACTCACATGACATGTGTTGTAGTGAGTGGCAAGTTATCATGCAATAGGTGTAGAGGTGTCTCACAAAGTGAGAACACTTGTCTCAACCACATGAGGTGAGAAAAACCTCTATGTGTCCTCTAAGTGAACTTAAGTGTAGTGTATAAATAGGAATCTACTAAGTAGGCTTATAGCTAACTAGTTTGACATTGTCTCTTTTCACACCAACACCCCCCTTTAAGTGATACTTAGGGAGTAAGCTAAAAACTAAAGATATGAGTCTCGACAACAAGGCTTGATAAGGTACTCATTTATAATGTAGTATTTTACAAATGATGGAGAAATATAGAAAACCCAATGGGAAAAAACTATCCTCTAAAAAAAAATTCATATTTTCCTCTTTTTGTGATTTTGTTCCCTATAAATTTATTTATCCTTAACTAAATTTTGCTCCTTTTGTTGATTCAGCTCCATTCCTAGTTGTGATTTTCAAATTTTTAAAAAATTGAAAGAAATTTGAAGTGGATTTTTAATCACAACTCTTTGACACCCGTCCTTTTTTATATTTATGATTTCCCCCTTTGTTTGGAACTTTATTTTAGTGCATATATTTGCATACCAGAATGATGGTCAAAAAAGGCACTTTATATATTAGTGCAAAATCACCATCATTGAATAGAGTTTAAAAAATTAAATTTTCACCATATTGCAAATTTACACTAATAAAATTTGCATTTACAAAGTTAAGAAAAATAAAATATTTTAAAAAGTTAGAGAGAGGAAAGTAGAAAATAATTAAACCCTCATGGACTAGAAAGAACTAGTGGGCAATTGACTATAGTCAAAATAGGAAAATTATGCCATGTGGAGAAAATTTCAAGACTCAACCACACAAGCTGTGAACAATCCTCTTAGGAGTCTACCATGCCTAATTCACTCCTCAAAGTGTGGAGCATTTGAGGCCTATTCACTAGGTTGACTTGCCAAGTGGAGAATTCAATGGAGTGTTTGCAACAACTCCTTCACACCAATAACAGATTTGCACTGCAGCTTCACACGCCAATGCCACCAACCAATTGTAGATTTTGGTCAATTTAACAATAAATTCCACTATAGATTTGAGGCATCACTCACTACTGATCTTTCCTCTCCTAGGCATCCCTTTCAATTTAAAACAAATCAAAAACCCATGCAAATTGCACCTCACATCCTCCAAATCGAGGTTCAAACGTTTTATTTTCCTGCAGATTGTTAGCCAGAAGAGGCATGGCAAGTGAAGGTCGATGCCTAGATTTGTAGGCAGATGAGACCATAAATAATCTCCACCAAAGAACGACAATAAACTAGCTACAATTTCATATGCAAAAATTGTTCCTCTAAGTAGAGGTGTCACAAATTTTTTAGTAGAGATTATGCCACAGGAGTGGGGTAAATCGAGTTCCCTACAAATTTTAATAAAGAGAGCAACAAAATTTATCAAAATACATTGTATTTGTTCACCTAATGGTTTGTAAATGTCTCCTTCCTACTCTGATACCATATTAGAATTAGGAAGATCTAGGAGATAGCATAGAAGCACATGAACAATGCATAAGATTGTATTTAGTTGACCCAAGAGGTAATGAGTACAAAGAGTTCATATATAGGCAATGAGATGAAGGTGGTCATGTGAAACACAACGATTAGCGAACCCTTCATAGATTGAACACTTGTTAACTCACATGACGTGTGTTGTAGTGAGTGGAAATTGATCATGCAAGAGGTTTCTCACAAAGTGAGAACACTTGTCTCAACCACATGAGGTGAGAAACACCTCTAGATGTCCTCTAAGTGAGCTTAAGTGTAGTGTAAATAGGAATCTACTAAGTAGGCTAATAGCTAACTAGTTTGACAATGTCTCTTTTCACACTAACATAAACATTTTCACATATATAGAATACAAAGAATTCATAGAGTTCCTACATTCTTATGATGGAAACTAAGGAGGGGGTTCATTTATCTTGCATTAAAGGAAATAATGGTTATAAAAAATACAAAAAACCAATGTTTACTAAATTCATTTTAGTAATTTTCTCAATCTTGGCAATGGACCAGGTCTTAATATCTATCTATGGCTTTGATAATGTTGTAAGGAAACCATTGGAGACAATCACACTACCCATTAAGGTAGGACCCATGATCTTTCCTACCCTTATCCATGTCATGCCATAACTTCTTTCATACAATATTCTCCTTGGTAAACTATGGATTCATGCCATGAAAGGAGTCCTGCCTACTCTTCACTGTGAGATGAAGTATGCACATAGTAACAAGATACATATAGTTAAAGTGGATGCAAAAAGTTATAATTTATAATTTGAATATGAGGAGAACACTTCCAACTCTCTTAGTATTTTGATTCCATTTTCAAAAGTTGAACCATCACCTTCTAATGATAATGATGATGATTGTATTCATTTTATTTTACACCTAATTTTTGTGGGGAGACTAAAATCTCACCATAAAAGATTTAAGAGTTGAATTGTGTAGCATCAAAAACTAGTGATGATCAAAGTAGTGCTTCCTCTTAAAATAAATGCTTTGGTCATGATTAAGGTTTTGTGCAAACCCCAATCCAAATACTTGCAAAACAAAGAGAATAAACACATTAGTTAATCAATTGAAAGCATGAACAATTATTCCCCATGAAATCCATTTGCAAACTTCAAATTAGGAATGAAAACAAGGAAGAACACAATAAAACAAGAAAATATAGATTCAATCCTAATTAGAAAAGCAAACACATGATCCCTTGGGAGAATTGGTGCCAATTTGATGTGAAAATTGGTCCTTTCCCAATTCCTAAGATGAAAACTTGATATGTTGATGATGATTGATCCACTTTGATGATGAAGGATGAGAGCTCCAAGCAAAAATCTGCAAAAAACCTAGCTAAGAACTCAATGGTGATGGATGAAAATGGCTAAATATTTTAGCATAATTACTTTGCATAATTTGTGGATGATCAAATGAGGAGATGAGCTTTTTATTTATAGAATGCTAAGATGGATGAATGCCTAAAATAGAGCAATGTGGGGCTAACATTCATCCAATGGCAAGATGCCACTTGTCAACCTGTGAATGGAAGAAGCTTGAGCACATTTTGATCAATGTGCAAGTTTGAAATTTGAATTTGATGAAATGACATGTTTAGGGGGGATGAAAGATGAGTTAAATGCCAAGTGGGAGACATGTAAGAGACAATGTAAGAGCTTTAAATTCTTTGTTGGATGGATAAGTCATTTTGGGGGGAGATTTCAAATTTGAGGAATATTCCCACTTGGATGCCTTTTTTGAATGAAAATAGGTGATTTATAAAACAATTAAATTAATTTTCATGTGCAAGTTGCAAAATCTAGAGGATTTGAGTGATTAGGATTAAATTAATCAGGATTTGATTAATTTAAGGGGAGATTTAGCTATTTTGACTATTTGATTTAGATTTTAGGATTAAAATAAATCAAAAAGAGATGAAAATGATTAAGACTTTGTTAAATAAATATTTTGATTTATTTAACTAAAAGGAGTGATGTTAGATTAAATTAGATAAAATTTTGATTTATTTAATTTAATTAGATGAACTTTAGAAATTTAATCAAATAATATGGATTATTTAATTATATAAAGATAAGAAGATGAAATGACCTAGCTAATTACATAGAGACGATGATTTAATTAAATTGAGGGATATATTTAATTAAAAGGGGAATTATGATGAATTTAATCAAATAAGGCTATTCGATTAAATAGTTAGATAGAGGGATAATTCAGAATGAAACGATATTAGTAGATCGGGATCGAGTGTGCAATATCAATCTGTATATTTTCTATTGCTACATTTTTCCCCTCTTTGAAGCATTGCACTTGTTGTGTTGGTTCAAAGAGTAATCTTGCCATGATCAAAAGTCAAAAATTCTCTGATCTTTTTTTTCTTTTTCGGATGCCCCACTGTTGCCCCAACAAAAAGAATTATGCTGGTATACTTGCCCCTCGAGAGATCAGGCGAAGAGGTTTGATTTGAGGGTTGATCTCTCAACAAAGAGGTTCAAGATCAGTTCAAATCGAATATTTGATGTAGACAGATTTGATGATGTAGACAGTCATCAACCATGGGTAGCCTTATTCCTATTTTGATATATTAAACCAGTTGATCCTGATTTGTACCATGATAGTGACATTATTAATGATGAGATGATTATGATGTTTATATGTAATGGATGATATGATGATGCATGGATGATATGGATGCACATGATATGATATAATGATGCTTTTATGATTATGCAAATAGGTGATAAATGTATGGTTTATGAGATGTTTAGAATAACCAATCTATATTATGCAATGATGGGGATGAATGCATGTGGTATGATTAATGCTTTCTATATGGTATGATATGCATTATGCAGTATGTTGGTAATTTGTGGATATAGGATGCATGCATTATCGATGATTTATGATTAACTGTCATGGTACCATGTTAGCACGAAAAGAAAGAGATAGAAGAAAATAAGAAATTCCAACAAGACATGAGATGATGATGATGATTTCTTGCCGAGGAGTTGGGATTTTCAAAGGGCCAATTACCTTATGTTTAATAACACACGTAGGCATGATGCATCAGGGTATAAAGAACCAGGATGGTGTTGTACCTAATGCGATGGAATTTGACTCGACAAACATATAAGATTATTCTTGTTCACACTTGACATACAGAAACCTTGCTAGGACATACCTAACAAAGCAAGTATTCGCCAAGTTATATTACAAGAACGTCCAACAAGCACAATAGATAAAAAGATAATGATCGTTGCCCCATTCCTATCGAGCTCTAAATCCCTTTGTTGGGGACATCATTGAGAGGTCCTTGGAATGAGCACAATAAGATAAACCAAAAGAAAAGATCAAGAGCACAAACAAGCCAATGTTCTTCATACCTTTAGCCAAAGGGATGTGTTTTGATAGGATAAGAATCCAAGGTGATATCTAAAATGATGCCCATTGTCAGAATGATATATCCTAGGAAATGCATTGTATAGGATGATGATGGTTTGATAAGTTGATTGATAGGTTGTTGATATAAGGTTGACTGACATGTTTGAAAATGATCAAGAGTTTGATTTTGCAATTAACGGTTTGTTGCTTCAATTTTGATTTTGTGTTTGAAGTTTTCTTTTTCTGATTGTTGTGGTTGTTTCTATTTGTTTTGCCAGAGGATGAAGGTGACAATCAGTTTATTATGGATGATTGATTATTTCGAGTGAAAGCGAGATGAGACAAATGGATTTTTTCAAATATTTAGATTTTTTTTTACGCTTTTGGAATGTTTTGGGGCTGTTTTTGGTATTTTTAAAATTTTGCAAATGTTTTGATTTTTGAATTTTGATGTTTTGGGGTTTTCTGAGATTTTATGAATGTTTTTGGATTTTGTGTTTTTTGATTTTTTTTGGATTTTGATGTTTTTTGAATGTTTTTGGATTTTGATGTTTTTTTGAATTTTTTGGATTTTGATGTCTCAGGGGCTAATCAAAGATTAGCCTTGCCAATGTTTAAGCTCAGAGACGATGTAGTTCAAATATCATGTTTTTGATGTTTTATGTTTTATAAATGTTTTTGGATTTTGATATGTTTTGGATGTTTTTAGATTTTTGCATGATTTTGATAATTTGGATATGGATATGTGTGATGATACCAGTGGTTTGTTTGGTATTTTGTTGAAAACCAAGCTAAGGTTGATTAATTGAATCGATGGATTGATTATGATAACATTGTTGAGGGTGCACAACAATGTAAAGATAGTGTTAAGCAACATGAGGATTAGGATGGATATCCCAAGATGATGAGGGATTGATGATGATAACATTGTTGAGGATGCACAACAATGCAAGGATAGTGTTAATCAGCACAATGATGGGGAAGGATATCCCAAGATGATGCAGGATTGATTAGATTTGATTGATTAGGATTGATGAAGCTTGGTTTGGAACAAAATATGTTTTGGACGATTTGATGTGATGTTGAAGCACACATTAGATGCAACTAATAGTGATTGTTTGGATTGATGTTTGATGAAAGATGAAGATTGATAAGGAATGTCTTCTCGTCAAAATATTCCATGGGCTAGTGATTTGTATTTTTTTTCTCACAAGTGGTGGACCAATTTTCACATTTGCCAATGTTTGGATCACCACATAAGTTGGAGGATATAGATCAATATTTATTCCCGAAGCAAGATGTAAAAATCTGCCCCCAGTGTCTAGTAATGTATGGAATGTGATGTGTGGATTCTCAGATAGGTGTATGGATTGAGGGATATGGATTATCTTGTGATAAGATAAGGTGTTCAGATAAATAATGCTCATTTGGATAATGATTCATGGCTCAGATAATGCTGGGTAGGATAGGATCAATGAAAATGACCCATGTCAAGTTGTTTACTATAAGCAAGCGTAAAGTGTGCACCAAACTTTTACCAAGATCAAGATAATTTGGACTATGGATGCAGATGGATAAAGATGGATTGGATAAATGGTTAATGGATGAATGGATTTATTATGGATGAGATGGATGGAATACTGGATTTATTATGGATGGGATAAGATGCTTTCACCTGAACTAGCGCACATAGATGCTCGATTCTACACACGATGCCTTTTTGCCAAGTTTTCGTCATGGTACCTACCCACTGCGCCACTAAAGTGGTTTTCACTAGAGGATGATTTTTTTCTTTACTGTTTTCAATCCTTTTTCTAATTGTTTTGGATTTTCATATTTTTTAATTTTTTGGATTTTTCTATGAAAGATTTAAAGCTCATGTTGAACCAGAAGGTGTTGTTGATGTAGATTCTTTTGTCATGATGTGCCATTGATAGCCTACTTGAAGAAGTTTTTTTGCTAAGATACATGCACTTGAATACAAATTTTGAGATTCTTGATCTGCTTTGTTGATATTGGAGTTGACTTTGTCTTTGTGCACACATCACGATAGAGTGCCTTCTGAATCCTTATGATAAAGGGTTGTTTCCAATACATGTTCAATGTGAGAATCAAATATCATGTGTGGAGGTGTGGTGGAGTGTGTTTAGAGATAAACGATGGATTGGTTGACAGTTTGGAACCTTTGACTCTCCAAACTTGGGAAGATGGACAATGATGGGTGGATATGAAAGTGTGCATGGAACTAGGACCAACTGCTTGATACACTTTGTACATCATTTGAAAAGGTTGCTTTTGATTTTGTGGACATCTTTGATGGATACTTTTCCTTTTTTATTTTTCCCCATAGTTTCTTTGACTAATGGAGTTTGATAGGGATAATCTTTCTTTGTATTCTTTGGTATCCATGTGTATTTGATTTGTCCATTATGCTTCTTAGTTTCTTTTGCTTTGATAATTTTCTTTGTGATTTGATTCACATCCTTCATTTGATGTTGGTCCCAATTTCTGGATGGGGTAATGGGTGGATGAAGATTCATGACATGGTTGGTTGTAATATTGACACTAGTTTCATCATAAAGACTCTTTGTGCTCCCTATGTTGATGTTTGCTTGAGACATAGTTTCCCCCAGTATGGTGGCAGTGGCACCTTCATTCCTTGATTCTGCTTGTTTTGAGGGTTCCTTTTTAGAATGAATTCTCTGATAAACGACCACTGTAGATGATGTTATTTTAATTTTTTGGCCTGCTAACTCTGAAATATCTTGTTCTGTCTGACTTGCTTCCTTGAGTGGATAATGTTGGATATTTTTATTCATGATTTCCTTATTCTTAGTTTGGGATATATTTGATCCTGATGTTGACAACTCAATTTGACTATAGGAATCACTAACCTTCTCTTTTTGTGTAATAATGTCAAGAGTAAAGGAATTCTATTCTAAATGAAGATCATCTACATGTCCACCCAAAGAAAGCATCTCATGGGTATATGGATTATGTGCTATGTGGATATGATCATCTTGTATATATAGGAGAGTATCCATTAGACCATTGTAGTAGCTTCGAGATACAAACTCTTGATCTTGAATGATTTTAGAATTGCTTTCGACATGCTTTGGATTGAATTCTTGACATGGGTTAGTTTCAAAGGATGGATTCCTTACAAAGGGTTCTAGGATATATTCATTAGGAACGAAAAGTGGTTCATTATCCTCTTGATCTTTGAGTGGGCTTGGATCAAGTGTCGAGTTGAGGATTCCTTCAGTATCTGTAATCATGAGGTCAAAGGGGGTGAACATGTCTTGGAAAGGACCATTGCTAGACCTTGGTGAAAGATTTTGATCATGCTTTGGAATAAATTCTTGAGATATTTCATCTAACTCATAAGGAAATGTAGAGACATTTTCAATATGATCATTGGTGGATGGATCATATATTATGTCCATGGGATCAAATAATTCTAACACTTATTGAAATATATCACTAAAAAGTGGCTCTTGATGTATGGTGAGTTGATCATCAAATGGGGTGGAAACATCTTCAAGGTGCTCATTGATGGAGAGATCTTGATCATTGTTTTCAACAATTGAGGTGGAGGGATTTTCAATGTCTTCAACCATAGGGTCAAATGATGTTGACATTTCTTGAATTGGATCATTGTTGGGTATTGTTGGTGGATTTTGATCATGATTGAAAAGTGATTCTTGACGTATGTTAATTTGATCATTGGATGAGGTGTAAACATCTTCAAGGTGTTCATTGATGGATAGATCTTGACCATTGTCCCCAATAGTGATTTTATTTTTATCAATAAGGTATTGGATGATATTTTTGAGTCGAAGACAACTTGATGTTGTGTGTCCCTTTGTTTTGTGGAAATCACAATGGTGCTCCTCGTTATACCCTAGTAGTTTAACTAGTGTTCTTGATAGTTCCCATAGGTGGGGAGCTTGATGATATTTTCTTGTACCAATTATTACAGGACTGATTCGATTGGTCTCCCAAGTGGTGTGTATTTTTGTTTGTTACTTTGTGAGATTTGCACTTTGAATTAACCTTGTGGTGGTTGATTTTTTAGATGTGGTGATTGATCTTTAAAATGTGGTGATTGATCTTCGAGATGGGGTAATTAGGTTTGTTGTTGATGTTGATCTTGATATCTAACCTCTTGACATTGGAGATTTTGTTCTTGATGTGGTTGTAGACACAACTCAACGCTTTGATGACATGGTTTAACCAATGGAAGAGTGTATTGATTTTGGAGTGAAGATATCTCTTGGCTCAATAATTCAATTAGTTTGGCATGTGAAGCAAGTTGCTCTAGCAAAATTTGATCTTGATTTTGAATTTGAATCCCTTGATTTGGCTTTTGTTCAATTAGATTTGGGATGTACACTTTTGGTGTTTGCATGGGATCATGGAAAAATTGATTTTGGTCAATGTTCTGACTTGGGATGATGTTCAAATTTGGCATTATGGGTTGAAATTGAACATTATTGATGTTGGGAATCACATTGCCTTGATTTAGGTAAGTTTGATTTTGCATGGTGTTACCTTGACTTGGAGTCGTTAACATCTTGTTTGGACTTCAAACAATATTTGTATGATTTGCAAACATATCTATCCCAAAGTTTACCAAGTTTGGATTTAAAATGTTCATGTTTTGTAAAGTTGTACTTGGTACATTCACATTTGGCATGTCGGAATTTGATGGGATGATGTTGTTCATTTGAAGGCTCATGCATTGAGTGTTTGGTTGATAGATTTGTAGGTATGGACTTGGATTTAAATCTACCATTGGGAAAGGTGTTTCAAAATTTTGACTAGGCATACTCACATTTGTTGTACCATTGAGGTTTGTAGGAGATAATGATCCCATGTATGGATTGTATAAATGTGACTTTTGAAAATCAATTGGAATTGTGAGGCTTTGATAATTTGGTTGGTTTAGATCACTTATGATGTATGGATCAAGTTTATATTCCATGTTCTTCTTGTGTATTGACTTTGTTGCAAAAGTGACCTCTAAGGTGTTTATGACCAATGATGAGATGAAGGATGAAAAGGGTGAATGATATGGGTGTTGTTATTCTTAGGAACTTTGGATCAATGCTAGACTTTAGGATTTGATTTTGATTGGTTTTGATTGGATAATGAACTTGTAAACCTTAAGATGTTGGATGTGATATTTAGGATAAACTTGTTCAAAGGTGTGCTAATTTAACTAGAGGTATGAGAAATGATGCATTCCCATACTCCTAATTAAACAAGGTGATTTTTGATTTGGTTGAAGGATGTACCAAAGTCTAGATAATGATGTTTCAAAAGCTACAAAGTTGCTTGTGGGATGGGATGATAAATGTTTGAAATGGATGAAGTGTTTGATTTTGATCCTAAATGAACCTAAGAATGACTTGTTTACAAGGCCAAGGTTTTGAATAACATGCTTTTCCCTTCAAACCAAAAGATCAATGTTTGCTCAAAAGACCATAAGACAATAGATAAACAAGCACATGTGTGGGGTTCAATTGATTTCATCTTGATTAGTGAATTTCTTTTACCATAAATGCTTCTTTGATTAGGATTTCCAAACTAGATGTCCAATGTCCTAATTTATTCAAATCCCACAAAGTATGTTATGTGGAAATTTGATGAATCCAAGGCAAGGGTTACCTATTGTTGAGCTTTAGTAGGAAAATTGAGATGTAAGTTCAAGTGTTTAGAAACCTCTAAGGATGTGAATCCCAAGGGCAAGCAATAACACATGAATTTGGTCAATTGTATTTGCCTCCTAAAGGGTTTGAAATTTTGATGAGGATATTAAGTGTTTGTTTTGAAATGTTTTTGAACAAGCAAAGTGCTTTGACTCATAAGCAATATAACATCCTAACTCAATTGGTACGTTTTTCTTGGTGGGCTTGCCTCAACCCTTCATAGTAGAAGAGATGATTTTACATGCAACCAAGGAAAGAGTATAAAGGTATGTTAAGAATGAAGTCTTAACCTCTATACTTTAACCAAGATCAGACATGGAAAGTAACTTCTTGGAATCTAAGTTCCAATGTACCACTTTGATAAACTCGTTGGATGGACTAGCTGGTTACTGCAAGCAAGGGTTTTAGTTCAAAATTTTTGTTTGTGGAGATTGAACCATATGACGAGAGTCCCTTTTCAGATCTATCTCGTTGGACCCAACCGCGTGATATTGGAATTTACTCCAATACCCATAATTATATCCCGGTTGGAAATACTCTTGGCTTTATAGTGTTACTGGTTGAGTCGTTCACTTGGGTGAGTACTTTTTCCCTAAAGCAGGCCCTCTAAGATAAACAAAAGCGAGTAAAGACAATATTTGTAACTTGATCAATCTTTGTTTGCAACACAAAGAGAGAGTGTATGCAATAATGCTCTACTCACACTCGCACAATGTTTTGTTCAATTTTTAAACCCAAAATGAAGTGTGGAGGTGATTACTTTATCTCAACCTAAGATCACAAAAAAGGCCTTTTAATTCTCAAGATCGCAATAAAGTACAAGAGAAGCATATACGTCCTTTTTTGATGATGTTAGTTTAAGTAAGCAATCACAAAACAAAGTTGTGCACTTTTTCCTTTTAAGTCCACAAAGCAATTGTGAGTTATTTTTAAAGCACCAAAGGACGAATGAGAGTTGTTTTGTTCAATTTTTAATCCCAAAAACAAAATTTAATAGATTTGAGTCCTAATGTTCATTTTAAACCCTTTGTAGCAAAAATTGAAAGATTATTTTTAGAGCCCAAACAAAATTAGTAGATTCTAAAAGATTGAAAGATAGAAAATTCTTAGAAGAGGGATTATAATTTCTTTCCAAAGTGTTTAAAAACACTTGTTGCAATGATGTGATAATGCTTTTTCTTTGACTTCCATGCTCCCTTATCCTTCAAAACTTGCAACACAAGATCCAAATGTCAAATTAAATCAATAAACAATAATATATGATGGTTAGATAGATGAGTAAGCATAAAAACCCTAAAAGTTAGACCTAGTTTCATTATGATTTGAAAAATGTTTAGTGAAAATTTGAAAAATTCATATATATAAAAATTGATAATAACCTACACCACTAGATAGCTTATGAAATTCTACCCCATTTCAAAAAAAAAAGCTTTGAAAAAGATAAAAAAATGACCAAGATATGGCCATTTTAAGTTTGCAAGAAAAAGAAAGAAATCCAAGCGGTTTTGTTTGTGATGGTGGCTCTATTTGATTTTGTAGCGGTGCTATATGGTGATGTTGGAGACTCCAGCAGCATAATTTGATTTTTGAGTGGTGCAGTTTGATTCTAGCAGTGCAGTTTGAATTTTTGAGCGGTTCTGTATGGCGATGCTGGACTATGAGTAGTTTTGTTTGCTGTAAACACCAAAAACATCAAAAACCACAAAATTTTCTCAAAAAACATGATTTGATCCTCTGGTAAGCCCTCCTTCTAGTGCCAAATGTGTAAACCCCAATCCAAATACTTGCAAAACAAAGAGAATAAACACATTAGTTAATCAATTGAAAGCATGAACAATGATTCCCCATGAAATCCATTTGCAAACTTCAAATTAGGAAAGAAAACAAGGAAGAACACAATAAAACGAGAAAATATAGATTCAATCCTAATTAGATAAGAAAACACATGATCCCTTGGGGGAATTGGTGCCAATTTGATGTGAAAATTGGCCATTTTCCAATTCCTAAGATGAATACTTGATATGTTGATGATGATTGATCCACTTTGATAATGAAGGATGAGAGCTCTAAGCCAAAATCTGCAAAAAACCTAGCTAAGAACTCAATGGTGATGGATGAAAATGGCCAAATATTTTAGCATAATAACTTTGCATAATTTGTGGATGATCAAATGAGGAGATGAACTCTTTATTTATAGAATGCCAAGATGGATGAATGTCCAAAATAGAGTAATGTGGGACTAACATTCATCCAATGGCAAGATGCCACTTGTCAACCTGTGAATGGAAGAAGCTTGAGCACATTTTGATCAATGTGTAAGTTTGAAATTTGAATTTGATGAAATGACATGTTTAGGGGGGATGAAAGATGAGTTAAATGGCAAGTGGGAGACATGTAAGAGACAATGTAAGAGCTTTAAATTCTTTGTTGGATGGACAAGTCATTTTGGGGGAGATTTCAAATTTGAGGAATATTCCCACATGGATGCCTTTTTTGAATGAAAATAGGTGATTTATAAAACAATTAAATTAATTTTCACGTGCAAGTTGCAAAATCTAGAGGATTTGAGTGATTAGGATTAAATTAATTAGAATTTGATTAATTTAAGGAGAGATTTAGTTGTTTTGACCATTTGATTTAGATTTTAGGATTGAAATAAATCAAAAGGAGATGAAAATGATTAAGACTTTGTTAAATAAATATTTTGATTTATTTAACCAAAAGGGGTGATGTTAGATTAAATTAGATAAATGTTTGATTTATTTAATTTAATTAGATGAACTTTAGAAATTTAATCAAATAATATGGATTATTTAATTAAATAAAGATAGGAAGATGAAATGACCTAGCTAATTACATCGAGACGATGATTTAATTAAATTGAGGGATTTATTTAATTAAAAGGGGAATTATGATGACTTTAATCAAATAAGGCTATTCTATTAAATGGTTAGATAGAGGGATAATCCAGAATGAAACGATATTAGTAGATCGGGATCAAGTGTACAATATCAATCTGTATATTTTCTATGTCTACAGGTTCATAAGGGTGTGTGTGGGATCATCATTGAAAAAAAGGCCCTTAAGTGGCAAAAAATTCAAAAAAATCAGAATTAGGCAACTTAATGTAAAAAATTGAGTAAGCTATCTATATTTTTTCAAAAATATGTAAGAATAGAATCTATAGCAAATTGAATATAGTTTCTAAACTACTAGGTTTATTTTTAAAAGAAAAATCTATTTGGTGAAAATTTGAAATTTCAATACAATAGTACTTAAATTTAAGGGAAAAAATAAGTAGGTGTCTGTTTGACCACCCTAAGCACATTAAAATGATAATATTTTTTTATAAAATTTTAGATATAAGTAGATGACACATGTCTCGATGTGATGCATATTTTTGTAATTGTTTTCCAAGTAAATAATTAATTATGAATTTTTATTACAACTTTTAAAAATATAAAAACTCGTATGTCTAACCACCTTAACTTGGTCAAAACTTAATGAAATTTAATTTGTTTTTTTTTAATCCTATAGTATGTGAAGAATAGAATGTGACGCATATTTCATATTCAAAAAATGTAATACCATTTGAAAATTATAGATATTTTTCAATCAACCTATCAATTAGGACTTTAGTCATAATTCAAATAGAAAATGAATAATAATTATTTATTAAATCCAAAGTAAAACATAATTTATATTGGTGGAAAGCTAAGAATCTCTTTTAAAAACCCTTTTCATTTCATCAATTTTGGGTAAAATAAAGTCATCAGCCACATACCCTACACATACCCATCATATCACCACTTTTTGGCCCATCATTATCCTGCACATACCCTAAGATTTTACACGATCGTACTAGGTAGAAGTAGCCAACTGTGTATGTTACATTTGGAATAGAGTTTCTCACAAATCCTTGAAGGGTATCACTCCCTTTAAAGCTTGGAAAGGATAGAAACCAATATTTGATCATTTCATAGTATTTGGCTCTCTTGTCATGGCACACATTCTAAAAGAACATAAAATGGCTATGGATCCACAATCCAAACCTTGCATCTTTGTTGGATATCTAGATGGTGTAAAAGGCTATTGCCTCCTCCACCCTACCACACATGCATTGTTTATTGATAGAAGTGTTAAGTTTCAAGAAACATCTATTAAAACTATAAACATTTCTCAACATATTATGGACTCACTAGATCCTGATTACAGTATGGACTATTTAGATCATTCTTAGCAATTTCCTAGTGCAACATCTTCTTCTATTTTTCACAGTGATGATAGTGATGAGGGTTCATCTTCATTCAGTTCAAGGATTGCATTAGAAGTTGATATTTTCACACTAGATTCACTTATATCTTAGACACTACATTGGGAAAAACATGTGTACAAGATCAAGAAGATGACAACCATATTTAGGAAGATTTTCAAGGGGGCCACGTGCCTTCTTTACTTCATTTTCCTAATCCAAAAACATTTAGAGAGGTATTAATACTTGAGTGGGATATTATTATAGATAGGGAATATGATTCCTTAATTCTAAATCACACTTGGGATTTGACTTCACTTCCTAAGGGAAGGAAGATAGTTTGATGTAGATGGATATATCAAACTAAATTTACAAAAGATGGGTGAGTTGATAAATACAAAGCATGGTTGAATGTGAAAGGTTTTTCATAAGTTAAGAAGACATTGGGGTAAACCCACAAAAGTGGTTTACAATTTGAATGAGGAAGGAAAACTTGTAAATAATGACCCCATGCCAAAAATTTTCATTCTAGGGGTTCAAATGAACTCATTGGTTTGAACGAACCAAAAAAGGGTTCACTCGAACTAGGGTTCAAGCGAACCCATTTAATGCATGCACGGACAAAAAAAATGAAAACCCCTTTTTGGAAGGGGGTACGGATGAAACCTGGTTTGCTTGAACCCCTGGGGGTTCACTAGAACCCTCGTGGTTCTAGCGAACCCCCCTTTTCCCTAATTTTTACCTTGTTCACAAAAAAAACCTAAATTTTTACGCTTCAAAGCTTGGGTTGAGGATGAAAATGGAGGAATCTTCACAAACCCAACTAGAATCAAGTAGTCCTCAGAACAAGCTATCCAATGAATATAATTTTAATATGTTTTGGTTTTATTATGTATTTATTTTTTTAGTTTTATTAAACATAGGTTTTTCATCAAAAATGAAGATCTATGTTCTGCACATGTGGAAAAATAGTAGATTATCAAAAAAAATTAAAAAATATGAGTGCACCAGATATTGAAGTCCTTGATCCAACAAAAATAAAATAAAAATTGATATATACAAAAAAGGTTACACATTATACGGTCGTGCTATGTTTTAATTGTAATTGGTTTTACTTCGAAACTTGATTAAAGAAAAAATATTCAATAAAAAACCATCTAACCAAGTGGAAGCACTAGATATTGGAGTTACAAATCTAAATTTGAAATAATTAGAATTTTATCCTTCATGGAAAAAAAGTTATGCATTATACGATGTGTGTCACCTTTTAAAAATGTTGTTTTCTGGAAAAAATAGTTTTCATGCGAGATGGAAAAAGAAGTGCAATCTGATTCCAAAAATTTTGAAAAAAATATTTTTAGAATCTACAGACAAAATGCAATGAGAGTCTAGTTTTCATCATCTTCAAATTCCTCACGGTTTAACCGCTATAGGTGCTCGAATGTGAACATTTAGTTAAAAATTATAATTCCAGTGTCCAATTTGGCCAAACATTGTAAACCACTATTGTGGGATCACCCATTGACTATATAGAAAACTTTTCATTAGTTGTGAAGATGACTTCAATTCAACTCACACTAGCTATAGCTATAGCACACAAATGGGCTATACATCAAATGGATGTGAAGAGTGCATTTCTTCATGAAGACCTTGAGGAGGAAATCTACATGGAATAACCACTAGGTTTTATTTAGGATTCATCCTTTATTTGTAGACTTAGGAAATATCTCTATGGCCTCAAAAAACCTCCTAGGACTTGGTATGCCAAAATGAATTCCTACCTCCTATCTTCGGTTTCTACTAGATGCCATTCAAATCCTAATGTGTATCTATTATAGTAAGATGATTCACTTTTGATACTGGTTTTGCATGTTTGTGTTTCCAAAAAAGTGTATACTTTGCTTGATTTGGGAATAATTGATGATAAATCAGATTTAATGAGGCCTTGATTTAGTGTTGTGAGGTTTTTTTTACATCCACACTAGGTCTTGGACCCTTGCAAATTCAATAAATTGCATTTAATGATGTTTTGTAAAGGTGTTGTAAGGTGTTCTAACACATCTTCACACTTTTCTAAGACCATAATGTTATAATTCACCTAAATAACCTTACCAAGACCTATTTCAAAGTGTTGTAAAGTCTTGTAAAAAAAATCACTTTCCTAGGCTTGTAATCAATATTTACACCATTCTTATGCTTTAAATGGCCCCTTTATACATTTACAGGTCTTAATTAAGTGTCTTGTTGAAGAAGAACTTGATAAACAACATTTAATACATCTTAATCTATGACATCCACTCAAAATTTCCCAAGTGGAATAAGTTGCCATCTTGGGCGACTTAGTCTCATATGGCACAAAAATCATAATTAATTCAAATTTCTTTCGGGTTTTTATTCTTTAAGACCTAAGGTCGGTCTGTGATGAGGTATTTTTTGGGAATTTAGGCATAATTGTGTATAAATAAGGGTTTTTCCCCTCATTTTTCAATCTCCTAACTTGTCTTAAGTCATAACTCTTTATCATTCATCACTCATCATGTTCTCAAGTCAAGAAAGCTAAGGTTTTATCATTGCAAGACATCAAGATAGCTTCCTAAGACATTCAAGGGTAGATTCTTCAACTATTGTTGCAGAAATTCAAGATCAAACATCATGGAAAGGTACTAATTCCATTGTTTCATGATTCATTATATTCCTTCTTCATTTTTTTTAATTACCTAAAAAGGGGTTTCACCAAGGCAAACCCACATGCCCTAACATTCAACATTCCTTCTTCTCTTCTTGTGTGTTTATAGACATAAGAACTTTAAGGGTTTGAAGATCATTAAAGATTAGGTTAAAGATTCATTGAAGAAATATCTTTTTTGAACAAATCAAAGTATTAATAAAAAGTCACTTCATGCCTAAAAATCAGAGTTTCAAAAGCGGACGCTTGTGGGAAACAAGAGTGCAAACCTAGGGCATCTGTTTCCACTTCTGATTTTTTAGAATATCATAAGTGGAATAAGTTGCCATTAGTGGTGAATTAGTCCCACTAATCTTTTTTTCTAGAATTTTTCGTAGATTTGGATACCCATATGGTTGAAACGTGCCCTAGAGTAGTTTCCCCAATCTGGGACTAAGTCACCCAGCTTGGAATAAGTGTCCCAGTTGGCTCAAAAGTTAGATTTTTTAGAATTTCATAGGTCTCTGCAATCTCCATTCTACTCTTCATCAGTTGACTTGGTTGGTTTTACATATTTTGGTTGAGTTGGTGATACTAAGCATTGCAAGCCCACTTTACGTTATAATATTTCACTTGGTTAAGGTCCTATCAATTGGTCTAGCAAGAAGAAGAATGGTATTTCTATATCAACCATAGAGGTAGAGTTCAGGGGGGATATTAACTCAACTATTCGGGCTATATGGCTTCAAGTAATTCTTTTTTAGTTTTGTATTCCTTTAAGGTAGCCCACAGTCATCTATTGTGACAACTAGAGCACCATTCAGATATGTAGGAATCTAGTTCAACATTGACAAACCAAACACATAGAGATTCATATACATTATATTTGATATTTTATTGATGGATAGATCATTGACTTAGTCTTTTTTCAATCTTTAGAGCAAGTTGCTAAAATTTTCACCGAACCCTTTACTGAGAGAAAGTTCATTCATCTACAATCTCTTCTTGGCATGTGCTCTACATCAACAACAACACAATCCTTGCAAGGTGTAATAACCCTCTGTGTCGATTGTTCGGGAATTTTGTGTGTGCTTCATTGATTACTGTGTTATTTAATTGTGTGAAAAATATCATATGTTAGAAATCATGTTTAAATAACTAATTAAATCATAAGTGATTTCCAAGGTTATTTAAAATATGATTAGAAATTAAAATAATGATCAATTAAATTAAATCAAATGATTTAGATCAAATAATCAAATTAAACTAATTTGTTAAAAGAACAAGTGATATTATTAGATAAATTGATGAACAAAATAATCTGGAAAAGAAAATAATAAAAAGGAAGGCAATTGGAAAATGGAAAGTGAATAGTTTATTAATTAAATAAATCGTGATAAGATTTTTGGGAAGTGTAAAAGAAAAGAGAAGCTGGAAAGAACTTCACCTATCAAGCAATTGGAAGTTGAATGGTTCCCCAAGGGGAGTGGAAAAGACACCATGAAGCAAATTAGATAAGGAGGACGGGGGTGATGATATGAAGATCTTTAGTTTTTTTTTGAACATGAATCTAGTCTACAAGAAAATCTTTATAGAATAATGAAATTTCTTGGATTGAATCAAAAATGGGGGTTTGCGGGTTCGAAGGGTTGTTCCTTCTATTATGGATTGTTCGGCACAGGGTTTCGTTCCATTCAACATTGATTTGCGACGTCCATTAAAATCTCTTGTCAATGCTCTCTGGACCAGAGTACAATCTTCTTTTCCCTTTATACTTTTGATATGTTGTGTGCAAATTGTAGATCATTCTGAAGGTTCAAAATTGCATGTGCATGCTGAGAATTTGATTTAGATTTATACGATGTGGTTTTCAATTTATAATCATATGTTGTGGTTTCAATTTATATTCATATTTTATGTGAACCTCAAACACGCACACCAGGTGATCAACCATAGATGTAATGCAACTAAGGTTACTGATGTGTGGAGCTACGCACCCCTCAGCCGCTAAACCATCATGACTGCATGCGCCAAGACACTAGCAAAGCTTATAATGATAGGATGTGTTCTGGAACTCTTCATTAATTCAAAGATTTTGAGAGCTTCCTTGCGAAATCCCTTTCATTTCCTTTATTCTAATATAGCGCTGCCTGTGGTAGATTTAATTTACAGAATTTAAATAAACTCTCTGAATTCTTTGGCAGTCTGTCACAACCGCGCGTCTGAATATATAGGCAGTTTAAAGGTTTAAATAACTTGCTCAATTCTTCTGACAATCTATTGCAGTTGCAGCTCTTGAAAATAAACATTGTCAATGTACTATCATGGTGAAGTTCATCTTCCAGCAGAAACGCGTCCAATTCAGAAAAGAAAAGTTGTACATTAGTTCTCCATTTCTTAAGTCACGTATTTGCACCTCATATGTCTCTTTACCTCCCGTCTTGTGAATCACCCTTGAGATTTGATAATAATTCAAGTAGATGGCGTTATCTCCAAATTCCAATATTCACTTCCTAATATTCTTAGCAACCTATCGCAGCACTTAAACATGGTAGGGTGGATAGATTTAAATAAACTCTGTGATTTTATTCTCAGAATCCCAAATGTTATTCATAAGACTGAAGAAAATTGGCTTCCACGTGTTTTGCAACCGTCACCATCTCAAACGTGGGGAAAGCTTGGTTTGTGTCTTCTCTGATGCTGTCATTAAGCAGATTGTTCAAGTGAAGAAATTGAGGACCAATGAGCAGATTTTGTAATTCTCTTGGTCTGCGCAATGTTTCAAGCCTTTGCCAATTACCTCCGTTCAGTCGAAGCTGAGAGAAATTGATGTTATTGGTTACAGTGTTTAGATGAGCTCCTTCTCATAATCTGGTAATATAAATTTATATAGTCTCCCTGTTACCGTTGGCAACCTATCACCACTGCAGAATTTATTCTTAGGAGAGTGTACAGATTTAAATATCCTCCCTGAAACCATTGCCCTTGTTCAGCTGCAAATTTTAGACTTGCATAGGGGTAGTAAATTAAATAACTTCTCTGTTTTCATTTGTCAAATTGTCTTAGCTGCACCCATTTTTGAATTATAATAGGAAGTTTAAAGGTTTACAATAATCTCTCTGATTCTGTCATCTCTCTTATTTCATTGTCAACCTGTCACTGCTTGGTAGTCAATATAGTTCGCTACTTTTCCATTGCTAGTTATGGTGGCTTGTGATATTTTGGGTTATTCTATTAATTGTTATTCCCATAAAAACATTCTCATATTCCTTTTTTATAAATTTTATTTAAATTTTATGTGGAGAGTTTAAAAAGTAAGCCCTTACACTATAAACATTAGTTTACTTTACATAATCAAGCTTTGTAAATATATGTATTTGAAAATCTAGTAGTTATGCATTAAATGAGTATCATTTAGTAATTCTCCTTTAGTCTCTCTAAACTTCATGTTGTGGGAATGATTTTATTTGGATGGTTTAGGAAATTTATATGCTTAGTTGATCAAAAGTCTAGGAATGTAATGTTAGGTTTTTTTCATATAGGTTCGTTTCCATGTTTTCTTGGTTAAACTCTTAATATTTTTAAGGGTAGTTGGTTACTTAAATAAAGATAAATAAAGTTAAGTTCCCTGGACATTGAAAATTGAATGAAGGTTATTTCCATTATTTGATTAGAAGATTAAGAATTTTAGGATATTATAATTATCACGATTATTATGGATTACTCTTTGTTAATTGTAGGTGAATGTTGTTATTTTATAACCCTTGGAGTAGAATGGTAAGATTAGTGTGTAAGCTAAATAACTAGGAAATTGTATTATGATTGTCTCAAATATTATTAATATCCGAGGGAAATAATCTTTTAATTATTATGAGATTAATGATAAGGAATATTGTGGAATGTAAAAATATGTCTTGAGATATTTACGATAAGTGATTTTAGAGTTCCCTTATTTATTTTTAAATTAATTATTTTTGAACAAATGGATAAATTGTTTTGATTGGTCATTGATCTTTTAGGGGTAATTTGGTGTATCCTATTTGTGGTGTCCTCTTTGGAATTGCTTGGCTCGGAAGTGATTGCATTATGTTGGGTGCGTGTCGATTTATGTGTTATTTGACAAATCCTTTCATTGTGACTTATTCTTGAGTTGACGTGAGTTGGTGATCTTCTTTAAGTTAAGTTGTGTTGCTATTCATTTATCCTTACATGGTGAATTCTTGGTTGGTTTGAGTTAAGGGGGTTTTGTGGTGGAATATTTTGGATACTAAAGTGATGATTTGGTTGTAATAAGTTTATGTTTCTTATTTTATGCAGTCTTCCCACTTTTATTATTTTGGTGAAACATTAAATTATATTGTGTCATGTTTGTTGATTTTATCAAACGTCATTTGTTACCAACTATATAGGTATCTTGTATGGAGAAAATTGAGGTCTCCCGTGGAATACCTAATTGGTGGCTTGTGGTTTTATTAAGTGATTTTGTTGAATTCAAGGTTGATTTTCTTTTGCGTTTCCCTATTTGAGGTGACACCATTGTTACTTACTTTGTGTAGCTTTTCGGAGTTAATCTCATATTTGAAGGAAATTTTATCCTTGTATTGGAATTATTTGGGAAAAACTTGTGTTGCTTCATTTTACCCGGATTGTGGGTTTTTCATTATTTTTGGCTTCCAGAGGCTTGAGTTGATTGTCAATTGATGTTCTCTCTTTATGTACCCTTGATGTGGCAAGTTTTTTGGTATTATTATTTTGAAAGGGTTGTACGAGAATTGTTGAGACTCTGATGTTGTACTTATTAGCGAGATGGGTAATGCCTCGCACGCTTTTATGTTGTAATTCCTTGTTCAAGTTATAATGGTACAACCCTTGATTGTTCTTGGTTTTAGTTTGATGTTGTTGGGTCTCTAGGGAGAGTGGCTCCTCGTGGAGGCCGATGCCCCGTTTAAGGGGAAGAGACTAGGATAACCCACGAGTGAATTAGTAAATAAGTGAAAACCTAATAATTAACTTAGGTGGGTTGGGTAGTAATATCATTGCAATATTTTAAAAATGGATGCCTCGTCTTCATTAGTGCTTTCGCAGACTAATGGAAGGATGAGAAGGCCGTGGTTGGCAAGGTCGTGACCTCGTCTTCACGAGAGGTCTACGGCTCCGCATGAGTCACCCTATGGACCGGCGCCTCCAGTTGGGAGGAAGAGCACAGGACTGCCATAGATGGGACCGGCGCCTCCAGTTGGGAGGAAGGGCACAGGACAGCCCATGTAGGACTATGCGATGACACTCTCCCCTAGTTGCCCATGTGTTTTACTTTATTGAGTTCCTCTGGAAGTAGGTTGTGGGAGTTATTTTAGATTGTTGTTTGAATTGATTAAAATTGATTTATGATTATTGTTTTAATACATCTTTAGTATACTTTGTGGTCTTGTTGATCTCATTTATATTTGATTTAAGTTCTCATATTTTTTATGGTATTGTGATATAATGTTTTTTTGTGCTGTCTAATTGCAATTTTGGAATTGTATTATGTTTATTAATTCAGCTGATTTGGAAGTGTTTCATGATCATCCTTTGGTTACTTGTTACTGGTCATTGCTTTGATTTATGTGATGAGATGTATGATTTTAAGTTATTTTAATGACTCTTGGTTGTTGTTGATTATGTCATGGTATTCCTTGAGTTTTATGATACGTTTGTATGGCATTGAGTCTTGTGGTTCCCTTTTTGGATGTTCTTGGTTGAGGTCTCTTTCTTGTTAGCTCCTAGCACGAGGGGTGGGTCTTCCGACTCACATGGTCGGGTGGAACGTGCTAAGCACCCCATTGGGTCCCCAGTCGAGGATCGAGAGGTGCGGATTGGTGCTATTGCAGCGACTCCAGAGTTGTTATTGTCTTGGAGCCAGTTATGATGCTTTGTATTCATCTCTTCTTTTGTATCATGATTCTTGTTGTATGGTTTCCATGCATATTGGAAACTCTATTGTATCATTGTACTTCTTGATATTGTATTGTAATGTAACATTAAACCTTATGTGGTTATTGGTAGTTGTTATTCAATGTGTTGAGTTAGCTATGCCTATGTTGTATATATAGATGGTTTCTTATCAATGTTTATCATGTATGTATTACATTTGCTAATGTTTACTTTGTTATGAATTATATCTTTGGCTTTTATTCTTTATTGTCGTTGTGGGGATCTAAGTCGCGTAATGACTCCTCGTGTACCCCAAGGGATGTATGTGCAAATGAATCTACTTAATTGAAAATTCATGTTATGATTTAATGTGTATTACATATATGTTATGTTTACTTTAAAAAAAAATAAAAAATTGTGTAGTAATTATGGTTTAATTGTCCTTTGGGGTTCGCACGGGGCGTTACAACATTGGTATCAGAGCCTAGGTTCATACACTGGGCACTATGTGTGCTCACTATGTAACCTTGCGTTTAGACCCATGAGTCTTGAGTTTCACTTTTCTTTTGTCTTTGTTGTGAATTTGAATTTCTTTCGTTTGATGGTGTCGGGTCGATGGTGCAGGAAACTGATGGGAAAGGATAGGACCCTCGGTGTAGTGCGCAATGCACCGATATCCTTCCTGTCGGGGATGCTCTATGGACCCTTGAGTTTTAGTGTGATGTGTTTCTTGGGGATGTGTTTTATGTGTGTGAATATGTGAAGTGTGTGTGGAATTTGCGATTTTGTTGTCCTTGAGTGAGGAATTATGTTTTCTTGAATCTGTGAAGGTGTAAAATTTTACCCTTTTTATTGAAATTGATGTGAATTTTGGTGTTGAATAATGATTAAAGTGGAGTTCTTTGTGTGAAAATTATGAGTTTTAATGAAAATGTAAGGTTTTGTGGATAATTATTCTACGATTTTAGCAGAATCTAGTATCTTGAGGGTAAGATGTAACTTGAATTATTGGTACTAATGTGCAAATGCTCTATGGTAGCTTTTGATTTACAGGAAGTGGGCTTCAGAAAGCATAATGACGAAGGTAATGTAATTGTAATATGCAGGTATAGATACTTATAATGTCAAGTAGTAATTCATTTTGATATAGTAGATGAATTAGGTTTATGGTTAGTATCCTTATACGAATATTTCCTAACTAATTAGAAGAAAATTGCTTATGAGTTACTAGGATTGTTTTGATTACTAGGTGTGGTTTGGTGGGAGGGACAGTGTGGTATCACTCGCTTGTGAGTGCCCTACTATGCTGAGAGTTCCTCTCACGATGTATTTGTGATATATATGTATTATGCACAACGTTTGATTGCATGCAGGATTGCAGGAACTAAGCCTCGATTGCACCTACATTGTCAGGACAGGACGAGCACCATAAACACCCAATGGGATTGATGTGGAAAACAAGAACTGACAAGAAAGTTTCCCCAACCTAGTTCGTCATCTGTCCTTGTGTTTTCCAAATTGGTCTGTTTGCAACCCCGTCACCATTTTTTGTTTTGGTATCCTTTCCTTATTTTTAGTTTATTTAATTTTCGTTGTTTACTTGATGAAGTTTAATCGATGATTTAATGGTGATCTTTGATATTGTTGTGTTACCATGTTTGTGATTGAGCTCGACTTCCAGGAGTAAGTCAATTTTTAAGGGGGGGAGGATGTAATAACCCTTTGTGTCGATTGTTCGGGACTTTTGTGTGTGCTTCATTGATTACTGTGTTATTTAATTGTGTGAAAAATATCATATGTTAGAAATCATGTTTAAATAACTAATTAAATCATAAGTGATTTCCAAGGTTATTTAAAATATGATTAGAAATTAAAATAGTGATCAATTAAATTAAATCAAATGATTTAGATCAAATAATCAAATTAAACTAATTTGTTAAAAGCACAAGTGATATTATTAGATAAATTGATGAACAAAATAATCTGGAAAAGAAAATAATAAAAAGGAAGGCAATTGGAAAATGGAAAGTGAATAGTTTATTAATTAAATAAATCATGATAAGATTTTTGGGAAGTGTAAAAAACAAGAGAAGCTGGAAAGAACTTCACCTATCAAGCAATTGGAAGTTGAATGGTTCCCCGAGGGGAGTGGAAAAGACACCATGAAGCAAATTAGATAAGGAGGACGGGGGTGATGATATGAAGATCTTTAGTTTTTTTTTGAACATGAATCTAGTCTACAAGAAAATCTTTATAGAATAATGACATTTCTTGGATTGAATCAAAAATGGGGGTTTGCGGGTTCGAAGGGTTGTTCCTTCTATTATGGATTGTTCGGCACAGGGTTTCGTTCCAGTCAACATTGATTTGCGACGTCCATTGAAATCTCTTGTCAACGCTCTCTGGACCAGAGTACAATCTTCTTTTCCCTTTATACTTTTGATATGTTGTGTGCAAATTGTAGATCATTCTGAAGGTTCAAAATTGCATGTGCATGCTGAGAATTTGATTTAGATTTATACGATGTGGTTTTCAATTTATAATCATATGTTGTGGTTTCAATTTATATTCATATTTTATGTGAACCTCAAACACGCACACCAGGTGATCAACCATAGATGTAATGCAACTAAGGTTACTGATGTGTGGAGCTACGCACCCCTCAGCCGCTAAACCATCATGACTGCATGCGCCAGGACACTAGCAAAGCTTATAATGATAGGATGTGTTCTGGAACTCTTCATTAATTCAAAGATTTTGAGAGCTTCCTTGCGAAATCCCTTTCATTTCCTTCATTCTAATATAGCGCTGCCTGTGGTAGATTTAATTTACAGAATTTAAATAAACTCTCTGAATTCTTTGGCAGTCTGTCACAACCGCGCGTCTGAACATATAGGCAGTTTAAAGGTTTAAATAACTTGCTCAATTCTTCTGACAATCTATTGCAGTTGCAGCTCTTGAAAATAAACATTGTCAATGTACTAACATGGTGAAGTTCATCTTCCAGCAGAAACGCGTCCAATTCAGAAAAGAAAAAGTTGTACATTAGTTCTCCATCTCTTAAGTCACGTATTTGCACCTCATATGTCTCTTTACCTCCCGTCTTGTGAATCACCCTTGAGATTTGATAATAATTCAAGTAGATGGCGTTATCTCCAAATTCCAATATTCACTTCCTAATATTCTTGGCAACCTGTCGCAGCACTTAAACATGGTAGGGTGGATAGATTTAAATAAACTCTGTGATTTTATTCTCAGAATCCCAAATGTTATTCATAAGACTGAAGAAAATTGGCTTCCACATGTTTTGCAACCGTAACCATCTCAAACGTGGGGAAAGCTTGGTTCGTGTGTCTTCTCTGATGCCGTCATTAAGCAGATTGTTCAAGTGAAGAAATTGAGGACCAATGAGCAGATTTTGTAATTCTCTTGGTCTGCGCAATGTTTCAAGCCTTTGCCAATTACCTCCGTTCAGTCGAAGCTGAGAGAAATTGATGTTATTGGTTACAGTGTTTAGATGAGCTCCTTCTCATAATCTGGTAATATAAATTTATATAGTCTCCCTGTTATCGTTGGCAACCTATCACCGCTGCAGAATTTATTCTTAGGAGAGTGTACAGATTTAAATAGCCTCCCTGAAACCATTGCCCTTGTTCAGCTACAAATTTTAGACTTGCATAGGGGTAGTAAATTAAATAACTTCTCTGTTTTCATTTGTCAAATTGTCTTAGCTGCACCCATTTTTTAATTATAATAGGAAGTTTAAAGGTTTACAATAATCTCTCTGATTCTGTCATCTCTCTTATTTCATTGTCAACCTGTCACTGCTTGGTAGTCAATATAGTTCGCTACTTTTCCATTGCTAGTTATGGTGGCTTGTGATATTTTGGGTTATTCTATTAATTGTTATTCCCATAAAAACATTCTCATATTCCTTTTTTATAAATTTTATTTAAATTTTATGTGGAGAGTTTAAAAAGTAAGCCCTTACACTATAAACATTAGTTTACTTTACATAATCAAGCTTTGTAAATATATGTATTTGAAAATCTAGTAGTTATGCATTAAATGAGTATCATTTAGTAATTCTCCTTTAGTCTCTCTAAACTTCATGTTGTGGGAATGATTTTATTTGGATGGTTTAGGAAATTTATATGCTTAGTTGATCAAAAGTCTAGGAATGTAATGTTAGGTTTTTTTCATATAGGTTCGTTTCCATGTTTTCTTGGTTAAACTCTTAATATTTTTAAGGGTAGTTGGTTACTTAAATAAAGATAAATAAAGTTAAGTTCCCTGGACATTGAAAATTGAATGAAGGTTATTTCCATTATTTGATTAGAAGATTAAGAATTTTAGGATATTATAATTATCACGATTATTATGGATTACTCTTTGTTAATTGTAGGTGAATGTTGTTATTTTATAACCCTTGGAGTAGAATGGTAAGATTAGTGTGTAAGCTAAATAACTAGGAAATTGTATTATGATTGTCTCAAATATTATTAATATCCGAGGGAAATAATCTTTTAATTATTATGAGATTAATGATAAGGAATATTGTGGAATGTAAAAATATGTCTTGAGATATTTACGATAAGTGATTTTAGAGTTCCCTTATTTATTTTTAAATTAATTATTTTTGAACAAATGGATAAATTGTTTTGATTGGTCATTGATCTTTTAGGGGTAATTTGGTGTATCCTATTTGTGGTGTCCTCTTTGGAATTGCTAGGCTCGGAAGTGATTGCATTATGTTGGGTGCGTGTCGATTTATGTGTTATTTGACAAATCCTTTCATTGTGACTTATTCTTGAGTTGACGTGAGTTGGTGATCTTCTTTAAGTTAAGTTGTGTTGCTATTCATTTATCCTTACATGGTGAATTCTTGGTTGGTTTGAGTTAAGTGGGTTTTGTGGTGGAATATTTTGGATACTAAAGTGATGATTTGGTTGTAATAAGTTTATGTTTCTTATTTTATGCAGTCTTCCCACTTTTATTATTTTGGTGAAACTTTAAATTATATTGTGTCATGTTTGTTGATTTTATCAAACGTCATTTGTTACCAACTATATAGGTATCTTGTAAGGAGAAAATTGAGGTCTCCCGTGGAATACCTAACTGGTGGCTTGTGGTTTTATTAAGTGATTTTGTTGAATTCAAGGTTGATTTTCTTTTGTGTTTCCCTATTTGAGGTGACACCATTGTTACTTACTTTGTGTAGCTTTTCGGAGTTAATCTCATATTTGAAGGAAATTTTATCCTTGTATTGGAATTATTTGGGAAAAACTTGTGTTGCTTCATTTTACCCTTGATTGTGGGTTTTTCATTATTTTTTGCTTCCAAAGGCTTGAGTTGATTGTCAATTGATGTTCTCTCTTTATGTGCCCCTGATGTGGCAAGTGTTTTGGTATTATTATTTTGAAAGGGTTGTACGAGAATTGTTTAGACTCTAATGTTGTACTTATTAGCGAGATGGGTAATGCCTCGCACGCTTCTATGTTGTAATTCCTTGTTCAAGTTATAATGGTACAACCCTTGATTGTTCTTGGTTTTAGTTTGATGTTGTTGGGTCTCTAGGGAGAGTGGCTCCTCGTGGAGGCCGGCGCCCCGTTTAAGGGGAAGAGACCAGGATAACCCACGAGTGAGTTAGTAAATAAGTGAAAACCTAATAATTAACTTAGGTGGGTTGGGTAGTAATATCATTGCAAGATTTTAAAAATGGATGCCTCGTCTTCATTAGTGCTTTCGCAGACTAATGGAAGGCTAAGAAGGCCGTGGTTGGCAAGGTCGTGACCTCGTCTTCACGAGAGGTCTACGGCTCCGCATGAGTCACCCTATGGACCGGCTTGGGAGGCCTCAGTGAGCCCATGGGAGGAAGAGCACAGGACAGCCCATGTAGGACTATGCGATGACACTCTCCCCTAGTTGCCCATGTGTTTTACTTTATTGAGTTCCTCTGGAAGTAGGTTGTGGGAGTTGTTTTAGATTGTTGTTTGAATTGATTTAAATTGATTTATGATTATTGTTTTAATACATCTTTAGTATACTTTGTGGTCTTGTTGATCTCATTTATATTTGATTTAAGTTCTCATATTTTTTATGGTATTGTGATATAATGTTTTTTTGTGTTGTCTAATTGCAATTTTGGAATTGTATTATGTTTATTAATTCAACTGATTTGGAAGTGTTTCATGATCATCCTTTGGTTACTTGTTACTGTCATTGCTTTGATTTATGTGATGAGATGTATGATTATAAGTTATTTTAATGAATATTGGTTGTTGTTGATTATGTCATGGTAATCCTTGAGTTTTATGATACGTTTGTATGGCATTGAGTCTTGTGGTTCCCTTTTTGGATGTTCTTGGTTGAGGTCTCTTTCTTGTTAGCTCCTAGCACGGGGGGTGGGTCTTCGGACTCACATGGTCAGGTGGAACATGCTAAGCACCCCATTGGGTCCCCAGTCGAGGATCGAGAGCTGCGGATTGGTGCTATTGTAGCGACTCCAGAGTTGTTCTTGTCTTGGAGCCAGTTATGATGCTTTGTATTCATCTCTTCTTTTGTATCATCATTCTTGTTGTATGGTTTATGTGCATATTGGAAACACTATTGCATCATTGTACTTCTTGATATTGTATTGTAATGTAACATTAAACCTTATGTGGTTATTGGTAGTTGTTATTCAATGTGTTGAGTTAGCTATGCCTATGTTGTATATATAGATGGTTTCTTATCAATGTTTATCATGTATGTATTACATTTGCTAATGTTTACTTTGTTATGAATTATATCTTTGGATTTTATTCTTTATTGTCGTTGTGGGGATCTAAGTCGCGTAATGACTCCTCGTGTACCCCAAGGGATGTATGTGCAAATGAATCTACTTAATTGAAAATTCATGTTATGATTTAATGTGTATTACATATATGTTATGTTTACTTTAAAAAAAAATTAAAATTGTGCAGTAATTATGGTTTAATTGTCCTTTGGGGTTCGCACGATGGGGCGTTACAACATTGGTATCAGAGCCTAGGTTCATACACTGGGCACTATGTGTGCTCACTATGTAACCTTGCGTTTAGACCCATGAGTCTTGAGTTTCACTTTTCTTTTGTCTTTGTTGTGAATTTGAATCTCTTTCGTTTGATGGTGTCGGGTCGATGGTGCAGGAAACTGATGGGAAAGGATAGGACCCTCGGTGTAGTGCGCAATGCACCGATATCCTTCCTGTCGGGGATGCTCTATGGACCCTTGAGTTTTAGTGTGATGTGTTTCTTGGGGATGTGTTTTATGTGTGTGAATATGTGAAGTGTGTGTGGAATTTGCGATTTTTTTGTCCTTGAGTGAGGAATTATGTTTTCTTGAATCTGTGAAGGTGTAAAATTTTACCCTTTTTATTGAAATTGATGTGAATTTTGGTGTTGAATAATGATTAAAGTGGAGTTCTTTGTGTGAAAATTATGAGTTTTAATGAAAATGTAAGGTTTTGTGGATAATTATTCTACGATTTTAGCAGAATCTAGTATCTTGAGGGTAAGATGTAACTTGAATTATTGGTACTAATGTGCAAATGCTCTATGGTAGCTTTTGATTTACAGGAAGTGGGCTTCAGAAAGCATAATGACGAAGGTAATGTAATTGTAATATGCAGGTATAGATACTTATAATGTCAAGTAGTAATTAATTTTGATATAGTAGATGAATTAGGTTTATGGTTAGTATCCTTATACGAATATTTCCTAACTAATTAGAAGAAAATTGCTTATGAGTTACTAGGATTGTTTTGATTACTAGGTGTGGTTTGGTGGGAGGGACAGTGTGGTATCACTCACTTGCGAGTGCCCTACTATGCTGAGAGTTCCTCTCACGATGTATTTGTGATATATATGTATTATGCACAACGTTTGATTGCATGCAGGATTGCAGGAACTAAGCCTCGATTCCACCTGCATTGTCAGGACAGGACGAGCACCATAAACACCCAATGGGATTGATGTGGAAAACAGGAACTGACAAGAAAGTTTCCCCAACCTAGTTTGTCATCTGTCCTTGTGTTTTCCAAATTGTTTTGTTTGCAATCCCATCACCATTTTTGTTTTGGTATCCTTTCCTTATTTTTAGTTTATTTAATTTTCGTTGTTTACTTGATGAAGTTTAATCGATTATTTAATGGTGATCTTTGATATTGTTGTGTTACCATGTTTATGATTGAGCTCGACTTCCAGGAGTAAGTCAATTTTTAAGGGGGGGGAGGATGTAATAACCCTCTGTGTCGATTGTTCGGGACTTTTGTGTGTGCTTCATTGATTACTGTGTTATTTAATTGTGTGAAAAATATCATATGTTAGAAATCATGTTTAAATAACTAATTAAATCATAAGTGATTTACAAGGTTATTTAAAATATGATTAGAAATTAAAATAATGATCAATTAAATTAAATCAAATGATTTAGATCAAATAATCAAATTAAACTAATTTGTTAAAAGCACAAGTGATATTATTAGATAAATTGATGAACAAAATAATCTGGAAAAGAAAATAATAAAAAGGAAGGCAATTGGAAAATGGAAAGTGAATAGTTTATTAATTAAATAAATCGTGATAAGATTTTTGGGAAGTGTAAAAGACAAGAGAAGCTGGAAAGAACTTCACCTATCAAGCAATTGGAAGTTGAATGGTTCCCCGAGGGGAGTGGAAAAGACACCATGAAGCAAATTAGATAAGGAGGACGGGGGTGATGATATGAAGATCCTTAGTTTTCGAACATGAATCTAGTCTACAAGAAAATATTTGTAGAATAATGACATTTCTTGGATTGAATCAAAAATGGGGGTTTGCGGGTTTGAAGGGTTGTTCCTTCTATTATGGATTGTTCGGCACAGGGTTTCGTTCCAGTCAACATTGATTTGCGATGTCCATTGAAATCTCTTGTCAACGCTCTCTGGACCAGAGTACAATCTTCTTTTCCCTTTATACTTTTGATATGTTGTGTGCAAATTGTAGATCATTCTGAAGGTTCAAAATTGCATGTGCATGCTGAGAATTTGATTTAGATTTATACGATGTGGTTTTCAATTTATAATCATATGTTGTGGTTTCAATTTATATTCATATTTTATGTGAACCTCAAACACGCACACCAGGTGATCAACCATAGATGTAATGCAACTAAGGTTACTGATGTGTGGAGCTATGCACCCCTCAGCCGCTAAACCATCATGACTGCATGCGCCAGGACACTAGCAAAGCTTATAATGATAGGATGTGTTCTGGAACTCTTCATTAATTCAAAGATTTTGAGAGCTTCCTTGCGAAATCCCTTTCATTTCCTTCATTCTAATATAGCGCTGCCTGTGGTAGATTTAATTTACAGAATTTAAATAAACTCTCTAAATTCTTTGGCAGTCTGTCACAACCGCGCATCTAAATATATAGGCAGTTTAAAGGTTTAAATAACTTGCTCAATTCTTCTGACAATCTATTGCAGTTGCAGCTCTTGAAAATAAACATTGTCAATGTACTATCATGGTGAAGTTCATCTTCCAGCAGAAACACGTCCACTTCAGAAAAGAAAAAAGTTGTACATTAGTTCTCCATTTCTTAAGTCACGTATTTGCACCTCATATGTCTCTTTACCTCCCGTCTTGTGAATCACCCTTGAGATTTGATAATAATTCAAGTAGATGGCGTTATCTCCAAATTCCAATATTCACTTCCTAATATTCTTGGCAACCTGTCGCAGCACTTAAACATGGTAGGGTGGATAGATTTAAATAAACTCTGTGATTTTATTCTCAAAATCCCAAATGTTATTCATAAGACTAAAGAAAATTTGCTTCCACATGTTTTGTAGCCGTAACCATCTCAAACGTGGGGAAAGCTTGGTTCATGTGTCTTCTCTGATGCCGTCATTAAGCAGATTGTTCAAGTGAAGAAATTGAGGACCAATGAGCAGATTTTGTAATTCTCTTGGTCTGCGCAATGTTTCAAGCCTTTGCCAATTACCTCCGTTCAGTCGAAGCTGAGAGAAATTGATGTTATTGGTTACAGTGTTTAGATGAGCTCCTTCTCATAATCTGGTAATATAAATTTATATAGTCTCCCTGTTATCGTTGGCAACCTATCACCGCTGCAGAATTTATTCTTAGGAGAGTGTACAGATTTAAATAGCCTCCCTGAAACCATTGCCCTTGTTCAGCTACAAATTTTAGACTTGCATAGGGGTAGTAAATTAAATAACTTCTCTGTTTTCATTTGTCAAATTGTCTTAGCTGCACCCATTTTTTAATTATAATAGGAAGTTTAAAGGTTTACAATAATCTCTCTGATTCTGTCATCTCTCTTATTTCATTGTCAACCTGTCACTGCTTGGTAGTCAATATAGTTCGCTACTTTTCCATTGCTAGTTATGGTGGCTTGTGATATTTTGGGTTATTCTATTAATTGTTATTCCCATAAAAACATTCTCATATTCCTTTTTTATAAATTTTATTTAAATTTTATGTGGAGAGTTTAAAAAGTAAGCCCTTACACTATAAACATTAGTTTACTTTACATAATCAAGCTTTGTAAATATATGTATTTGAAAATCTAGTAGTTATGCATTAAATGAGTATCATTTAGTAATTCTCATTTAGTCTCTCTAAACTTCATGTTGTGGGAATGATTTTATTTGGATGGTTTAGGAAATTTATATGCTTAGTTGATCAAAAGTCTAGGAATGTAATGTTAGGTTTTTTTCATATAGGTTCGTTTCCATGTTTTCTTGGTTAAACTCTTAATATTTTTAAGGGTAGTTGGTTACTTAAATAAAGATAAATAAAGTTAAGTTCCCTGGACATTGAAAATTGAATGAAGGTTATTTCCATTATTTGATTAGAAGATTAAGAATTTTAGGATATTATAATTATCACGATTATTATGGATTACTCTTTGTTAATTGTAGGTGAATGTTGTTATTTTATAACCCTTGGAGTAGAATGGTAAGATTAGTGTGTAAGCTAAATAACTAGGAAATTGTATTATGATTGTCTCAAATATTATTAATATCCGAGGGAAATAATCTTTTAATTATTATGAGATTAATGATAAGGAATATTGTGGAATGTAAAAATATGTCTTGAGATATTTACGATAAGTGATTTTAGAGTTCCCTTATTTATTTTTAAATTAATTATTTTTGAACAAATGGATAAATTGTTTTGATTGGTCATTGATCTTTTAGGGGTAATTTGGTGTATCCTATTTATGGTGTCCTCTTTGGAATTGCTTGGCTCGGAAGTGATTGCATTATGTTGGGTGCATGTCGATTTATGTGTTATTTGACAAATCCTTTCATTGTGACTTATTCTTGAGTTGACGTGAGTTGGTGATCTTCTTTAAGTTAAGTTGTGTTGCTATTCATTTATCCTTACATGGTGAATTCTTGGTTGGTTTGAGTTAAGGGGGTTTTGTGGTGGAATATTTTGGATACTAAAGTGATGATTTGGTTGTAATAAGTTTATGTTTCTTATTTAATGCAGTCTTCCCACTTTTATTATTTTGGTGAAACATTAAATTATATTGTGTCATGTTTGTTGATTTTATCAAACGTCATTTGTTTACCAACTATATAGGTATCTTGTAAGGAGAAAATTGAGGTCTCCCGTGGAATACCTAATTGGTGGCTTGTGGTTTTATTAAGTGATTTTGTTGAATTCAAGGTTGATTTTCTTTTGTGTTTCCCTATTTGAGGTGACACCATTGTTACTTACTTTGTGTAGCTTTTCGGAGTTAATCTCATATTTGAAGGAAATTTTATCCTTGTATTGGAATTATTTGGGAAAAACTTGTGTTGCTTCATTTTACCCTTGATTGTGGGTTTTTCATTATTTTTTGCTTCCAAAGGCTTGAGTTGATTGTCAATTGATGTTCTCTCTTTATGTGCCCCTGATGTGGCAAGTGTTTTGGTATTATTATTTTGAAAGGGTTGTACGAGAATTGTTTAGACTCTAATGTTGTACTTATTAGCGAGATGGGTAATGCCTCGCACGCTTCTATGTTGTAATTCCTTGTTCAAGTTATAATGGTACAACCCTTGATTGTTCTTGGTTTTAGTTTGATGTTGTTGGGTCTCTAGGGAGAGTGGCTCCTCGTGGAGGCCGGCGCCCCGTTTAAGGGGAAGAGACCAGGATAACCCACGAGTGAGTTAGTAAATAAGTGAAAACCTAATAATTAACTTAGGTGGGTTGGGTAGTAATATCATTGCAAGATTTTAAAAATGGATGCCTCGTCTTCATTAGTGCTTCCGCAGACTAATGGAAGGCTGAGAAGGCCGTGGTTGGCAAGGTCGTGACCTCGTCTTCACGAGAGGTCTACGCTCCCATGAGTCACCCTATGGACCGGCCTCGGTTGGGAGGAAGAGCACAGGACTGCCATAGATGGGACCGGCGCCTCCAGTTGGGAGGAAAACACAGGACTGCCCATGTAGGACTATGCGATGACACTCTCCCCTAGTTGCCCATGTGTTTTACTTTATTGAGTTCCTCTGGAAGTAGGTTGTGGGAGTTGTTTTAGATTGTTGTTTGAATTGATTTAAATTGATTTATGATTATTGTTTTAATACATCTTTAGTATACTTTGTGGTCTTGTTGATCTCATTTATATTTGATTTAAGTTCTCATATTTTTTATGGTATTGTGATATAATGTTTTTTTGTGCTGTCTAATTGCAATTTTGGAATTGTATTATGTTTATTAATTCAGCTGATTTGGAAGTGTTTCATGATCATCCTTTGGTTACTTGTTACTGGTCATTGCTTTGATTTATGTGATGAGATGTATGATTTTAAGTTATTTTAATGACTCTTGGTTGTTGTTGATTATGTCATGGTAATCCTTGAGTTTTATGATACGTTCGTATGTCATTGAGTCTTGTGGTTCCCTTTTTGGATGTTCTTGGTTGAGGTCTCTTTCTTGTTAGCTCCTAGCATGGGGGGTGGGTCTTCGGACTCACATGGTCGGGTGGAACGTGCTAAGCACCCCATTGGGTCCCCAGTCAAGGATCGAGAGCTGCGGATTGGTGTTGTTGGAGCGACTCCAGAGTTGTTCTTGTCTTGGAGCCAGTTATGATGCTTTGTATTCATCTCTTCTTTTGTATCATGGTTCTTGTTGTATGGTTTCCGTGCATATTGGAAACACTATTGTATCATTGTACTTCTTGATATTGTATTGTAATGTAACATTAAACCTTATGTGGTTATTGGTAGTTGTTATTCAATGTGTTGAGTTAGCTATGCCTATGTTGTATATATAGATGGTTTCTTATCAATGTTTATCATGTATGTATTACATTTGCTAATGTTTACTTTGTTATGAATTATATCTTTGGCTTTTATTCTTTATTGTCGTTGTGGGGATCTAAGTCGCGTAATGACTCCTCGTGTACCCCAAGGGATGTATGTGCAAATGAATATACTTAATTGAAAATTCATGTTATGATTTAATGTGTATTACATATATGTTATGTTTACTTTAAAATAAAAATTAAAATTGTGTAGTAATTATGGTTTAATTGTCCTTTGGGGTTCGCACGGCGGGGCGTTCCACAAGGGAATTTATAGCCTTCTTCTTATCTTATCTCTCTTTTGGAGGATAGTTTTTCCCACTAGGTTTTCTATCTTACTCCATTTATGAGAGATTAAATTGTACATGGGTACCTTATCAGGCTTCATGGTTGGGACCATTTCTTTTGCATTGTACATGTGTACCTCACTAGGCTAGTAGTTGGGACCCATTTCTTTCATGCTCATCTAAGCTATTCTTAAGGGGGGTGTTAGTATATATAGTTCATGCGCATAGGCTTTAAGCCTACTTAGGCATCCCATTGAATCTTTCTCACATAAGGTGTCAATGTTAGTTAGGATTTTTAGAGGTGTCGACTCACTTTTGACACCTCATGCTACTTTTGTGGTAGGAAACTCACCACCACTCCATGTATGAGGAATCTTGTCCTCATTTCATGAAGATTAGGTGCCTTTCTCATGCCTATTTATGTAGGTCTTGTTGATCTAATTCATTGGTCATCTTCATACAACTTTGTGTTCATTGTGCTTGTTTTCAATCTTCATAATTATTGGTTCATTTAATATATTGTATAACTATATATGCTAACAAGCTAATTATCTATTTTTCAAATAAAATTTCCATTTTCACCTCATTAGTTAACTTTATCCACAAATTAGAAACTTCTTCTTCCCTCATCAATTAACTCCATGTTCTTTTAAAAACTTCTTCACACATCAGTCAAATTCATCTTTGAATAAAAAATTCATCCCCTTATTTATTTATTTTTGACAAAAAATATTTTATTATTATCCTCTCATGAGTTTGTAATAGAAAAATCCAAATATCTCTTTAGTTGACTCCACAATTAGTCTAGTTGACTCAAGTCTTTGATCTTATCCTCATATTTTATTTTATTGTTATTGGAATGTTTGTAAATACTTTCATTCCATTATCATTTTTAACATTCATTTTTTATGAAATTCTACTCTGTCAAAATTAATTATCAATTAAATACATTATTATGTTGTTGAGTTAAGTTGACATTCCTAACAAGAAAATCAACATAATAAGCCTAGTTAAAGGTTTGCATTGAAAATTTTAAATAGGAATTTGATTTATTTATTTTATTTTATTTTTGTTTTTAAGTTTTTATTTTTATGTTAGTTCACTTTCATGCTTATAGGTGCCATGTGTAATAAACCAAAATTTTCCATCTTATAGGTCCTCGTCTATTTTTTAATCATACTTCGATATCATTAGTTCATGTACACATCCATTTTATGTCACACCTTTTTGTACATTGAAGGTGGGCACTGGCTACATTCTACATTGAAATAAACCTTGGTTTATGCCTTTTGTGTCATTTGATGACTAGGATACCTTCCATAGTCTACATCAAATTAATTTAATGATTTGTCACTTTAATTTCACTTAAACATCTATTTGAAGATAATTATTATTTTCCTTTGGCACACTTATATTCCCATTTTCTCATTTTCTCCATAGATGAGCACAATAATAAATTATTATATATTTTATTATGGTTAATATTATTATTCATATTGTTGCTAATCTATTATTACTAAGCACATTATGCAAAGTACACACAAAATCTATGAACTACCAATTGAAGCTAAAAGGATTTAATAGCGGCTAAACTATTTCAAGGATTCCTTATACAATTTTAACCATTTTTTTAATCCCAAATACAACTTTCTTATTGAGTTAACTTATTTGGATTCAACATCTTACTCTATGGATTTTTATTGTAACATTTGGTATTAATCTCATCATTTCTATTAATTATCTTATAACCTAGTACTATAGGTACCCTGACAGCTATGACATATTGTTTATATTCTTCTCCACTAGGAATGAATTCACAATAGGATAATTTTCATTATGATTGTGGAAACATTGTAGAATAGTAATTGTTCCTATTTATTCTTCTATCCTTCATATATGGTTGTAAATCATATTACAACAACAGAATAAAGTTCTACATTCCTCTTTCTCTACAACTATTCTTTTAATTAGCATAAATCAATTTTATTTTTCATATCTAAAAGATAAGTAAGTCCTATGTTAAATTTAATTACAATTATTTCCTATCTTCCATTGGATAATGGCTAGATGCATTCTAGTAGTTAGGATACCACAAGTTTTTTGTGGGAAGGAAAAAATATAATACATCATACAATTTAGGTTATTCATTCAGTACAATTATTTAACTTCAACGTTATTTATTCTTTGTGTTAGATATTGATTTTTCATTTCTCTAAATGTTAGAAAGTAATAACAGGATCTATTTTATTTTCCTTTAATGTAATAGCATATTTTATAATCTCATAAGCATATACTTACATGATGCACGTAAAACTTACAATCATATGATTACATGCAAGAAAAAGTTATAAATAGATAGCTGCATGTAATATTTCTAGAGATACAATCACATACACTCAAAATTTATAGATATACACTTATATGCACATTGTATAGATATGCAATTGCATGTATGCAAAATTTGAAAATTCATATATAAAATACAAATTTGTTACATCTAGAAAATGTCCTCACAGGATACATACAAAAACCCTTCCTTACTAGAGTAGTAGTCACATGAGTTAGAAATAGGAAAATTTTCATTATTTACAATGTTGGCCTTTCATGTTCATGGCTATCTAAGCTCATAGGTCTCCATCCCTGTTGATGTTGAAGCTCATGAGAAGACTTGAAGTCAATAAGAAGAGTAAACTAATACACTAAAATTATGTATGAGTGAGAGTGATGATTATTTTCAAGGTCAAAATGTAGAATTCAAATGACCCATATATTATTTTTTTGTTCCACCAAATTTCTTACAAAATTGGTATCAATGTTATTAAAATATAGGAAAGTAAAATCTTAGTCAGGAAAGTAAATTTTGATCATGTATGTGGAAAATTTGTAGGCATATACTTGCATTCATGTAAAAGTTATAAACATTTAACTGCATACTTGCAAAACTTGTAAATATAATTTTTTATTCATTTAAAATTTGCAAGCATAGATTTGTATGTAATTAAAATTTTCAAACATAATCTTGCATATATAAAAATAGTTTCATACATATAGTTACATGTGTACATAATTTGTATACATACAAAAGAAAAACTCCATCTCAAATCCTCATTTTTAGAGAAATGCAAGTACAAAGCTAGTGGATTTTTAAATATTTCTAAATGAAATAGCGTAGTGTAGAAAAATGTATCCATTTACATTTTCATACTTTATTTGGGAATAATTAATGATAAATTGGACTTAATGTTGCCTTGATCTAGTGTTATGAGGTGTTTTACCCATCCACATAGGTCTTGGGCCCTTTTTAAGCTAAACTAACTTAAATTTTCCTTAATTTAATGTTGTAAAATATATTTATTTGTACATCTAGTGTTGTCATGTGTTTTACACATTCACATGGGATTTATGGCCCTTCTAATCTAAATAGACCCAATTTTTCCTTAATTTAGTGTTGTAAAGTATATTTATTTACACTTTCACATTGGATTTTGGGACCTCTTGCATTTATGACCTTTATATCATCATTAATAGACCCCTATGACCCCATATTCTGCATCCCAAGGCATATTTCAATAAAAAACCAAATAATATCCACATATAAACCTAATTTCTTCACTCCTTGATATTCTAGTAGGCAAAATAACCCTTGTTGGAACCACTCACCACCTTTGGTGAATGAGTCCCAATTGAGCTATTTTTGAGGTTTGAGCAAGATAAAATAGGTTTTAAGTTCAAATTTCTCCTATGTCAGCCTTGAGGATCAAATTAACGATCATTTGAGTGGGTTTCCTATATAAATGAGCTCTCAAATCATTATTTCATTATACATTCATGTTATCAAGTCAAGAAATAAAGAGTTAAGTATTCCAAGTTTTCACAAGATCATCAAGATAGCTTTCAAGATCAATTCTAAAAGCATTCAAGGGAAAAATTATTCATCAATTGTTGCAGCAATTCAAGATCCATCATCACAGAAAGGTTCTAATTGCATTACATCATGTTCATGCTTCATTATCTTATTTCATCATGTGGTTTAATTACCTAAAAGTGGTTTGATGAAGGCAAACCCATATTCCATAACAATCAATTCTTTTGCTCTCTCTCTTTGTCAATGATAATTTTAAGAAAGCCCCTAAAAAACAGATTAAAATCCTTAAAAATCTTTCATTTTTTTGGGACAAAATATTAATTTCTATTGGCTAATCTTTCCCTTATTTTTGAAAAACAATAAATTTTATTGGAGATTTTTTTACATCACTAAAATTATGTAGAAAATTTTGGTGAATCTTGAAAAATAATAGGAAAATGCATTAATTATGGTGGTGAATCCATCCAATCTAAAAATAGTTCTCATGGAAAATTAGGGGCTTGAGGGTGGAAAATATTGATGGGTTTAAGGGGTAGACTATAATATTTACTTACCACCATTATTTTAAAATATAATATAATGGCCATCATTGTATTCTACAAGGTAAAATGTACCCACGATCTATAATTTGTTAAAAAGTGGCAATTCAAGTCACATTATAGCTCGAACTGTTAGCCATTTTTTTATTCTAAAATTTCAACTATTAGCCAATTGGTGAATATTAGCCACTAAAAAAATCACTACTCTTTGTGTAATTGTAGATCTAGGTTCTTTGAAGACTTGAAGATCATTGGACATTAGGTTGCAACCTTGTTGGAGTTGTCTCCCCATTTGCAAGGTAAAAATATTCATAGTTAAAGGTTCATCTACCACCTCAAAATCATACTTTTAGATCCAGGAACATAGAGAAGTAGAAAGAGTAGACTAAGAGGTGCATATCAGAACTTTGACTTTCCAAAAAAGCCAAACTAAACTCATTCAAGTCTCACTATAGGTGTTTTTTAGAGATCTTTGTAGATTTGGATACACATTTTCCCAAAACTTGCTCCCATGCACAAATCCAAAACAAGGGTTGACTCTCCCAGAATGGAAAATGAGTCCTAGTAGGTCAAAAATTCAGGTTTTTCAAAATTTCATAGCTATTTCTTGTCATCATCAAGTTTCTAGGTGCACACATTCTATTTTATAGCTTTTTGTTTTGTTCATGTTGCATTTCTAGGTCATTTAATTCAAGTTTGCGTCATATTGGATTTTTGCATTTCATTAGGTTTACAAGTTCTTACTTGGTGGTGAACCCCTCATTAAGCCTTAATTGATCTCTAAACATATCCTAAGATACCCTTTTGTTAGATCTCCTCCTTCATTCTTCATTGGGTTGAGATCTCTAGGGCATCCTTGAATGTTAGTTGGAGAAAAGTGATGTTCTATGTCTTAAACCATAAATCATCCATTTTTCAACTAATCAAATAGAAAGGAATGTAGAAAATATATGGAAACCCTCAATTAAAAAGTCGTATGCTTCTTTCTTCAAAATAAAGTCATGAAAAAATAGAATATCTTCAACTACTAGTGGTCTGTATCATGTAAATGTTGCATACACAAATGCAGTTCACTTCAAAGATGCAAATTTTACATACAAAAATCTTTAATAGTTTTTTGAATAATTCTTATAAGTGATATATATATAGACTTGCACAAGCATAAATACATGATATGCAAAGATCTCTCATAAACAACATATATATTCATAATACAAATCACCTACTTATAAGTAATTGTATATGTTTATAAACAACTATATATGTATATACAAATGTACAAATGCATTTATGTAGAACTCCTTATGCATGTAAAAATATAAAAATATAACAATATAAATATATCGAGTATAAATATATCAAATGTAAATTTAATAATTGTTAATCAATATAGCTTCTAGTTATTTTAAAAAAAAACTTGAGAAAAATATAAAATGTAATATATGATTTGATAAATGCACCTATGGTCAATGATTACAAAATTAGTAAAAGTTGTTTTGAAAATTCCCAAAGTAAAAAAAAAAGTGATCTACCTATGAAATGGATTTTTCAAAATTTTCTCTCAAAATATAAATTTTTAAAGTTTTAGATGCATTTAATTGTTGTATTTGAGTTTGAGTTTGAATTTCAAATGTGAGTAAGAATTTCAAACTATTGTTTAAATTTTGGATGCATTAATTTTTATTGGTTAGCTTTGAATTTGATATGTGTGTAAAAAATCCTTATTAATTTTCTATGAATTTTTAATTTGATTTGTTTGTAGATTCTATCTGAAAGCTTTACCCCTATTAATGTGTGTGCAAGTAACTTAATTAAATGGGAGGTGTTAAATAAAAGTTAGAGTAATATGGAATAAATGTATGAAAGGCCAGCTTGCAAAATTGTATACTTATTTATGATACCATAAGAATTATCAAATAACCATTTAACAGTGAAACCTAACTTATTAACAAATATTCCTTCGCACATAGGATAATTTTTGTAAAATATACACCTTTAATATATTAAATAATGTTTTAATTTTCTATGAATTTTTAATTTGATTTGTTTTTAGATTCAATATGAAAGCTTTACCTCTATTAATGTGTGTGCAAGTAACTTAATTAAATCGGAGATGTTAAATAAAAGTTAGAGTAATATGGAATAAATGTATGAAAGGCTACATTGCAAAATTGTATACTTATTTATGATACCATAAGAATTATCAAATAACCATTTAAAAATTATCAAATAACCATTTAAAAGTGAAACCTAACTTATTAACAAATGTTCCTTCGCACAGGATAATTTTTGTAAAATATACACCTTTAATATATTGAATAATGTTCTAATTTCATATATTTAGCCGATAGGATATTATATGTGGGGGGACCCCACCGGCATTTCCAACAGTCTGATGCCAGCGGGAACCCCACGAAATTTCTTTGGCTGAAAATTCTCTCCACCAATGCTATCTAGCCTGTCCATCTCGATATCTCTTGAACCGAGGAAGGATGAAATGAGCAAGTACCAAATGGCTTGTCTATGGGTGACCCACGTCCTCTCTTCACATGCACAACACCGTCACATTCTCCAAAGCCGTAAGCTCCAATAGACCCGTGCCAAAACCCTTCTGAACCTACCAAGGAATCCCCCACGCATGACTCTAGAAATGAAGATAGAGGCAAGCGAATCCATTTATGGGCTTTTGGGTCAAAGCCAAAGGCCTGGTTATTCTTCAAGAATATGTTGTTTTGGCCATAGAGGAAAAACCAGGGCCTTTTATGATCTTTGAGGCATGCTCCAAAGGAAGGTTCAGTCGCAATGGCATACCAGTGCTTGCAGACTGTGCAATAGCTAAAAAATCTTAGAGCGCCCAAATGAAATGTGGGATTATTAAGTATGTGGGTTGGGTATAGAAATGGCAAAAAATGGGTGGACTGAGCACATACAAAGGCTTTTTGAAGATTTCCAAATGCAATGAAAGGGGAAAATTTTGAATACAATATGAAACTTGTGGGGTCACTTTAGGTAAGCTTCAATGAAAGCCATGCAAGAAACATGACTAAAATAGGTATATGGGTTGCATGTAGAATTGGATAAAACCAGGGAATTGAGCGCATGAGTCCGATTGAAGTTTAGTGGAATAAAAATTCAAATTATAAATGCTAAAACTCCAGTGTCTGTAAAATTCCCTATCGAATTTCATATGGATCATAAGAATGAAAATTGTCCCACACAATGCATGAGAATATTTCCATGCCCTCATTTTTTGTTTGAAAAAATACATTCTACCATTTTCTTTCTAACCAATACGTCTATGCCATTTTCATCTTCATAACTTTTTGGCTGCCAAATCCTACATAAATAGTAAAACCACTAACTTAAAATAAACATAAAAAAAAATAGGCTTCTGCAAACTGAGCTAATTCCAAAAAAAGAATAACCAGAAAACTAAATAAGACCTTCAACTGTGGTGTAATAAGCCTCTCGTGATACAACCTGCATAGCTCCTATCTGCATGTAGACTCATATTTCAATACACTCCTATTATTTGATACTTAGCAGGGAATTAATTCGAAAGAAGCCAACAATTAAATTAACTAGCCAAAAACCCTATAATATACATTTAAACAAAAAGAAAAACCTAAAAAATCATACTCCTGCAGCTTTTACAAAGCTATCTACAGTGTCATGTAGAAATGGATGTCCCAAATCGAATAATGCCTCCCCATTATATTTTTTTGATCTCGTTGATAATTGATCTCAAAACTCAAGCAGAAAAACTCTAATTTAATAAGAATGTTTAGGTTTGCGAAATCTTTTTTAAATGATCAAATGCTCAAGTTAAATTGAGAAAGATAAAGTATGTGTGAGAGTTTGAATTAAAGGAAATGACACTTGCCCTTTCAGAGATGTGTCATGTAATTTGAAGCATTGTGATTAACTTGTCTACGTGTTTAATTGAGCACATTTATCTCAACTATCTTTATTGTAATGCAACACGTGGATAATTCTTTATTTGTTTCGAAAGCTAAAGTTGTAGGGAATATGCTATTTAATTTTAGTTATATATATTTGTTATAAAAGTATATGCATTTAGATTTTTTTAATTATTCTAGAATAATTTTTTTCAAAAAGTTTAACTGATAAATTTAGCAATATGTTTTTAACTGTAATAATAAATAATATATGATTTTTTTTTAAAATTTCCCACACAAATGAAATAATAAATTTATAAAAATAAAAAATTTAGACATATATATAAGAAATTTTTAGTATATACAAGTTAGACATATGTAAATATATATAAGTTAGACATATGTTAATATATATAAGTTAGACATATGTAAATATAATAAATTTTTAATAAAAATAAAATTTATGTAATAAATAAAATAAAAATGATTCTTTAAATAAAATAAATAAAATAATTTTTTAAAAATTAATAAAAAAATTATATAATACATAAAATAACTATTAACTAGAAAATAACTTATATATACTATAAAAATAAATAATAATTTATATAATAAATAAAATAAAATAAAATAATTTATATAGTAAATAAAATAAAAATGATTCTTTAAATAAAATAAATAAAATAATATAATAAATTTTTAATAAAAATAAAATTTGTTTGTGTTATAAAATCCAAACAATAAACAAATAGAAAAATGAAAAACTAGAGTTATATAGGAAGTGTTGTTTTTGGAATGAATTGGAGAGGGGGGTAAAGAAGTAGAGAGGGAAGCATAGAGAAAGAGAGAGAGAGAGGAGGGAAAAGAAGTAGAGGAAGGATAGAGAAAGAAAGAGAAATGAGGGAAAAGTAGAGAGGGAAGGATAGAGAAAGATAGAGAGAGGAGGGTAAAGGGATGGAGAGAGTTAGAGAGGGATAAGTGAGATAGAGATAGGGAGGGAGAGAGAGGTGGGATAGAAAAAAGTAGAGAAGGAAAGAGAGAGCCAAAGAAAGTGTGAGAGAGAGGGAGGGAGGGAGAGGTAGAGAGGGATAGGGGAGATATAGAGAATTAGAGGGGGGAAGGAGAGAGGTAGAAAAAATAAATTGAGAGGGGGAGTAGAGGAAGGAGGTAGAAAGAGAAATAGAGTGGGATGGAGGGAGGGATAGGTAGAGAGGGATATGTGATAGAGAGGAAAATAAAAAGAGGAAGGAGAGAGAGCAAGATGGAGAGAGAGAGAGAGAAGAGGAGGGAGAGAGAGAAGGAGAATTAGAAAGGATAGGTGGGGAGGATAGAAGAAAAGAGAGAGGAGGAGAATTAAAAAGAGGTAGAGAGGGAAAGGGATAGAGAAAGGGAGATGAGGGAAAAAAGAATTAGAGAGGGAGGGATAGAGAGAGAGAGAGAGAGGGAGGGTAAAGGGATGAAGGGAGGTAGAGAGGGATAAGTGAGATAGAGATAGGGAGGGAGAGAGAGGTGGGGATAGAAAGAAGTAGAGAAGGAAAGAGAGAGCCAAAGAGAGTGAGAGTGAGGGAGTGAGAGTGAGAGGCAGAGGCAGAGGGGGAGGGAGGAGGTAGAGAGGGATAGGGAGATATAGATAATTAGAGGGGGAAGGAGAGAGAGGTAGAGAGGAATAAGTGAGAGAGGGAGAGAAGTAGAGAGGGAAGGAGAGAGAGAGAGAGAGAGAGAGAGAAATAGGTGGGATGGAGGGAGGGATAGGTGGAGAGGGATATGTGATATAGAGAGGGAAGGAGAGAACAAGAGGGAGAGAGAAGGGGGGGCGGAGGGACACAGAGGTAGAGAGGGATAGGTGAAATAGATCACTGATTTCTTCACGCCGTCCACTTATTTTGAACGCCTTGAAAATATAACTACATACATTAATAATTTTTTACTAGGATGGAAGAAGTTGCTCGTACAAAACTTGTTGATGGCTCTATCATGCGCTCAAGAAAACGTGGGTGTACGGGGGACCATCTCTACCATTTTTTTGAGCCATTTCTTAATATCTCTGACCTCTTTCTCGGTTTCTCATGTTTTGATTGACCACTCTGAATATCTCTGACCTGTTTCTCGCTTTCTCATGTTTTGATTGGCCACTCTAAATATCTCTGACCTCTTTCTCGGTTTCTCAAGTTTTGATTCGCCACTCGCTTTTGTACTATAGCTTGTCACTAATTATCGGCAATGACGAAACTAAGCGGAATGAATTCCGTTGTTAAAGCGCACCTATCCTCTGCAATACTCCTTAAAACGCCAACTACAATGTTCCGGTGGTCGTGCCGGTGAGCTTCTTAGTTTTTTCGCAAAGCTTCGCATTGCCGAAGATAGCGGATCAGGGCAGAAAGGATTCCAGTGAAACAAACTTGCGGACGGAAAAAGAAAAGGGCGTGACGTTTTGCAAAAGGCGAGAAAAGCTTAGGATCTCTCCATGTTGTGGGATGCCTCACTTTCCTTTTTCACACCAGCAAGTTCTCTCATTTCACCATGACAGCTTGCTGGTGTGTGAGAAAGGAAAAAAAAGGTTCCCATTTGGACGTCTTCTTTATCGGCCATGATCGTCTTTTGCAAAACGTTACTACTCTATTTTTTTCGCTCTATTTCCTTCTATTGGATGTGCAGTCTGCGCCCATTCAACGCTTACGTGGCACCCGAAGCCCTTAGCAGGTTTTTTTTCCATAAACCGCTGCTGCTTATGATATTTGTTAGAATAGGGTTTGTTCAAGTTTTTGAGTAATCATGGGATCTGGGTGAGGTATTTTGGTCTCTGTCATCACCACCGCACTAAAGTGGTTGTCATTCCAACTCAAAGTAGTTTTCAAGTTTTTTCTTTGTTTTTCTTCTCTGCTTTAACTTCATGTTGTTCATTATATGCAAGATGTACTCATTCTAGTCTTTAATTGAAAGTCTTTCACTGCATCAAATTTTTACTCAATAGCGTATTTCTGAATCGCTAAGCGTTTGTTTTCAATCCAGCTTGCAGATTCTGGTTGTATCGGCCCAGCATGTCTCTTGTAGTTATCTTTCTTTATCAATTACCTTTTAGCTAAGATAAAATTAAATTGCAATGAGTTATTAGTCTGGTGATGAAGTTGAATGACTTTAAATCGAGTTTTGGTGAGTGCAAGGTCCCACAATATTGTAAATTATACATGAACAAATTACTATATATTTATGTTTATTTTTAGATTTTTTAGGACCCTTTTTTATATATTAAAAAATATGACTTCCAATATATTATAATTTATTCATATTAATAATTAATTGAATGCACACAAAATAGGTACAATAAGTTTCAACCAAACAAATTTATTAATATTGAAGTAGCATGGTATAGTTATTTCAAAATAATGAATACATTATTTTTTTGTTATAATCATATACAATTACAATATTGTGTATAATGCAAACATATATTACAAAAAGGTTGATCAAACCATTAAAAAAAATACATTTATTATAGCAATATTAAAATACATAAGCATCATTAATATATCATCTATACTGTTAATTACAATGTTAATCTAGTTATGAAAAGAGTTAAAAGGTGGCATATTGATGAGATTGAATCTAAGATGATGTTTCTAAATATGTAAAATGAGATAATCTATATTTTATTGGTTTCTAATTTGGATAAACTAACTTTGTAAGTGTGTGCACGTATTTATATGCATTTATATTTAAAGCATTTTATGAAATATAGAATGAATCTATCTTAATCTTCATGCACATTAGAAAATTTCAATTAATTATCTATGAGATGAAAATTGTTTGGTTTGATTATATACATTATTGGTTAGCTTCAATTGTTTCCATTATAATCTAACCATTAGAGGAGTTTCAATACAACATATTGATTGAATCCAAGGTTGATATTGTAAGTGGAATGAGTCATGTATGTAGCTTATTGGTGCTAAATTTAGACAAGGTGAATTCGAAATGTATGCATATGTTCATACATATATATTCAATTTATAGGTCATAAAATCTAAAATAATTTCATTTCAACAATGTTAGACTATTCCTAAAAAGTGAAAATTATTTATTTTAGATTTGTTAATATTAGAAAGTAGAATTAGAATTATTTTACTAAATACTTATATTTAAGTTTTGTAGGTATTTGAAATTAATAAGTGTTGGAATCCTCATAAAAATGAAAAATAAAATTAAAATTCAAAATTACTTAGGTAAATAGCTCCTCATGGGGTTCATGGTGTCACTATAAGAATCTATTGTTACGAACTTCAAAATTTATTAAAAAAATTATTTTCTTCACACTTAATTTAGTTATCAATAAATTAGTATATATTTCCTTATCAATTCAATGAAAATAATCTATAGTCAATTCCATTTTCAAAAAAATCATTCCAAAATCTATTTTTTTTCTATTTTATTTGTTACATAATCAAATAGAAATAAATTTTATGAATAAGACAAGCAATTATATGCAAATTATATTATTTAATCCTTAAATATCATTATATAACTAGTAAAACATACATATCGATACCATCTAATTAAATTAACTAAAGTTTCATTAATCTATAAAAATATAGATACATACTAAAATAATTAGTACTAAAAATAACTACTTGAAAGCATGTACAAATTGACATTTCCCTTTGCCTAAAAACTCATTGTATACATAACATTATACACATTCTTTTGGAACCTTGGTTTATTTGAATTTTTTGATATTTTAACTCATGAAAGAATTTTTTTAGTGGTATATAACTAATAGGTTTTTGTTTAGTAGTGATGGTTATAATTTTCTATTGATTAAGCCTTTTCACATATATACAACACAAAGGAGTGATAGATTTCCTACATTCTTTAGATGTAAAATGAGGAGGGAGTTCATTTCTTTTTCACTAAAGGAAATAATGGTAATAAAAAATGTTAAAGTTCAATATTTAGTAAATTCATTTTTAGTAGATCCATGATAAAAAAAAATATAATAGAAATTTAAAATAGAATACAACAATCATTGGGAAAATATGGGTATTTATTTCAAGCTATTTTTTGATTGCTAGTGAATTTTGGTAGAGAAAACTACATATTCAAATTGTACCATTGCACAACTATATAAAATGACAGTGTATCATCATAAATTGTTTTCCCTAATAATTTCACACTAGGTTTAGTTGCCTTTTATGTGGCTAGACCTAACTGTGCTTATAATTTGTCCATTTTGATGTTGTTTCTAAGAAAATAAAGATATAATTGGGAATTAATATTACTTATTCATTTAAGGACATCAAAAGCCCCAAAATAGGTCAATTCTAGGGCACTCATGCCCTTGACTAGCCTAATTTTTTCCAAATTTACATATTTTATTATCGACATTTTTATATTATAAATTTAAATTTATTTTTTGAATCTTCATAATTAGTTTTGTGGGAAATGAACAATTACCTATAATATACAAGTATTTTTCACCATTTAAACATCTAGGGAATGGAGTCACTGAAAAATTAACCCTTCTACTTTTTCTGACTTGTTGGGGCCCTCCTTGTGGTTTTGGCTTAATGTTGCCTTTATTTAATGTTGTAATGTGGATAACACATTCACATTAGTTCTTGTGACCTTGTGAACTAATGGAACTTTAATGGTGCCTTGAAAAAGTGTTGTGAAGTGTTGTAACACACTTTCACACTTTTCTAGGGTTTTATGAATTAACTAAGCATAATAAATATAATTAAATAATCGTAATCAACCTTAATATTTCCTTATTTGGAGTTTTGTAGAGTGTTGTAACACACTATCATACTTCTCTAGTCTTGTCATTAATAATTGGTATTTCTTATGCTTTAATTGATCGTATTTTGCATCCACAAGCCTCATTTATTACATATTTTTGAGGATAATCCTATAACCAATCATTGACTAATCATAATTTAGGTGTTCCTAGCTTGTGTGGCCCAAATTTAGTGTCTGGGACTCATTCGCCACCTTGGGTGAATGGGTCCCACCTAGATCTTTTGGCCTCAAACCATTTTTTACACATTTTTAAGCACTCTACATTTTTGGTCCCATACATTATTCCTGGTGGGACTCATTCACCACCTTGGGCGAATGAGTCTCGTCTGACAAAAATTCAAATTTAATTCAAATTTCTATCAGGATTTTATTCTCCTAGATTTGATGTCCACTTTTAGTCTTGTAATTTAGGGAATTCTTGCATAATTGAGTATAAATACAAGGTTTGTTCACTCATTTTATCCTATCAAGAAATCAAGTAACCTAGCATTCAAAAGAGTTCACAAGAGAATTTTAGCATTCACAAGAGCATTCAAGGGAAGATTATCAAGCATTTTAGAGCATTCTTCAAGTGCCAATCATCATGTCAAGGATGCATTTTTCATGTTTGTTATTGTGCTAACAATTGTGATGTAGAGTTTATGATTCAAACAAGTGTTTCAAGAAAGATCAACATCATTCAAGCAAGATTCCAAAACCACATCCATTACAACCATTTGAAGATTATTTGTAGCTCCTTATTGCTAGGGTTTGGTAAGTTGCACCATTGTTATTTGTTCATTCATCATTTTCCATTCATATTTGCTTTCATTTAAAGGTTTAATTACCAACAAGGGGCTTGACCAAGGAAAACCTCTATTCACTAACCCCACAACATTTTCCCCTCTTCTTGCGGGTGATTTGCAGGGCTAGGTTGCAGATTTGTCAAGAAGGAAAGTTGGAGAAAAGTTTTCAAATCCCTAAAGTTGTCATTAAGCCTTCGAGAAGCTTAGAGAAGGTCTACAGGTGGAAATTTATAGTTTCAGATCTAAAAACCAGTCAAAAAGAGAAAAGTAGGCCAAGAGGAACAAAATCAGGTCTCAAACTTTTGAAAAAGCAGAAGTGGACTAATTCGCCACAAGTGGCGAATGAGTCCCACTATATAGGCCTGATAGAGATTTTTATAGATTTGGATACCCTTTTGGCTGAAACTTTTATTTGCACATTTTCCTGGAAGCAGGATTGATTCACCAAGCTTGGTCAATGAGTCCCAATCAATATTGACAGCAGATTTTCCAACATTCCAGACCTCCATTCTACCTTCTTCAATCTCCTAGGTGCACACTTTCTATCTAATATCTTTTTGTTACATCATGTTCATCTTTTTAAGCCATTTAGAGTTAGTTTACATTCAATTAGGGTTTTGTCTTACAACTTGCATTGCATTATATTTTCCAAGTCTAAACTTGATGGTGAAACCATTGTTAGATCATATTTGGTCCCTAGGATAGCCCTATTGCAATATTTCAATCTCCTTTGCATTCAGATCTCTAGGGTTATCCTTGAGTGGAATCTCTTTGAAAGTGGGTACACATACATCATCACAACATGTACCACATTTTCCATAGGTTTCATTTTGGTGAACCTGCATTTAGAACATCATAATTATGATTTGGAGTGCATTTACATCATATACTTAGCTTGTATTAACATTGCATTAGGTTTGAATTGGTTAACTTACATTCTAGGGTTTCAATTTTTGCTTTAGTGAAAGCTCATATAGCTTGCATTTTTGCGTTTAATTTCATTGAAAATTAATCAAATTCTACATTTACATCTTAGATTTGCATCAAAAAACATAAAAAGTATATAATTCAATTCAAAATTCTAAAAATTTTCAAAAAAATCATCACTGGGACTCATTTGCCACCTTGGGCGTATAAGTCCCTCTGCACATTTTGCACTACAATTTTTGGCATTTAAATTTTTTTGTTTGCTATTTCTTCTTCTCTATATCAGTTTCTAGAATTTCAATTATAAGCATTCGTTGTTCTTAGCTTACATTGCATTTGCATTCACCTCGCATTTAGTAGCCTTAGTATGAGTGTTTGGTGTCCTATTGCTAATACCATAGTGAGATGAAGTTCGAGACTCATGTCATCCCACGATAGCACAATCATTGTGGATCTTAGGTTATCTAGAGCTTCCACTCCTAGTATTGACACTAGTACACTAAGCATGGATATTGACTTCAAGTAGCATGCAAGTTGAACCAAGGGATGATAGTATCTCGCAAGAAAAGATAATTCAAATTCATGAGGATTTAGTAAAATTAAAAAATCAAATAAGCCTTGAAAACATTTCAACTACCACCATCCCTACCATAGAAAACATTCATCACATGCTTGAAAGTGAAGATGGCCTTGACCTTGTGAAAAACATAGTTCAAATATTTGCAAAGCATTTTCCATCAACCACTAGTTTTCCTTTACCCACAAGCAATGTTACAAGTCAAGGAGGAGCTCAAATTCCTCCTCCTACAATAATAGCCTCAATACCTACTTACACCAATCCTCAAGTAAAGTTAGCAATGTGATTCCTTCTCTGGGTATTCTTGCTAGCATCACTAGTTCCTATGTGGCATTACAAGTTATATCTCCTACATTACAACCTATAACCATTCCATTCACTTGTCATATGAATACATACACTCTTATGGCACTATCAAATTTTGCATAATTCTAGAGTGCTCATATTAAAACCCTAAGAAATTTTATCAAAAAATATTTGTTACATCTATTGTAGGGTTCTTATATATGAGGTTTAGGGTTTTTCATTTTAATTTCTTTGCATTCTATTTTGTTTCTAGCTGTGTATTGCTTATTGTCAGTCACACAATTTTTTTCCTGATCATTAGTGTCATCATGTGACTGGCCTTTCTTGTGTCTAGGTCTGAATCGCCTGTCTTTTGCATCTTTTGTATGGCGTGATTCACAAGTCTTGATCCTACTATTGTCATTTTGTCCTAGAGAACTCCCCTATGTTAGAACAACTAATGAGCATGTGCTTAAAACCTCCCACTTAAGTCCCAATGGCCCTTATAGCTATATTTCTCATCGTTGATTTATTCATAGGTTCACACCCTGAATTAGTGCAGAGTGATGGAATGATGTTTTGCTTTAACATTGCTCATCACTAATGGATTTTGAGCCTTCAAACTTTTATTAGCGATGAGCGATGCCCTAGTCTTATGTTCTCATCACTCATCACAGATTTATTTTAGAACTTGAGTTATGAATTAACATTGAGCGATATGATGTGATATCGCTTGATCACAGATATGTTTTGAATGTAAAGTCTTACATCAGTGATACACGATGGACCTTATAAATGTTGTAATTCATCTCATCGCTAATTGCTTGCAAAATATAGGAGGAGAATTAGCGATGAAAAAAGGCCTTATGTAATAACTTCATCACTCATCATGGATTTGTTCTAGAACTCACATTCTGAATTAGCGATAAGCAATGGATGTCCTCTACAGGGTTTTTTTTTTTTTGCTAATGTGTTATGATCCTACGAGCGATGTCTTCTATGCCATTTGTTTTATGCAGGTTGTACATGTACAAATTTGGTACTATCACAACATTTCCTATCATACATAGAATACTAAGTGCAAGGTTTGAATTAGCGATCATGTGTAATAGAGGGATGAATGTGACCAAAGGTCAAGCCGCTGAACCAAGGGCTAGAGATCATCACTAGGATGTTTACATCACCGAAAAAGCCAAGTGAAGATGAATTAGATTGGCAACAAGTGACGACCATAAATGAAAAAGGAAGCGTGGCATGATCCTGGGGATTTCATATAAATCAGAAAGGAAAGTAGAGAGAGAACTATAGAACCATTGATAAAGTCTTAAAGTGAGATGATTTGATGGATTGAAAATCATCACATGAGTAACTTCATCGCTAAATTGAACCCTAAATTTTGGGTAGGATCAGTGATGGAGCATATAAAGAAAGTTTCTCTCTAAGAAATTGGTCCTATGTACTTCACTGATATTAATGAAAAGCATGAATTACGTTGGTGATACATGCTAATTGTTAGATCAACTACGATTAATCAAGGTTAGAAGGGAACATGGCAACATTTGAGATAGCCTCTCTATTTTCAAGGAGCAAGTTGATAATGGTCGAAAAACAATGCTCATGGCCACCTTAGATGAAGTTTTAATTGCTCTAAGATGAAGGGCCTAGATTCAGAGCCAAACTAATAAGTTACTAATTCTCTCATGTAAGGAATTCTGAATCATTAATTTTGCATGCTCAAATTTTCTATTTAAATGTAGGTTGATCATTGTTTATTGACACTATCTTTTCAGACTATAGTAGAAGTAATGAATGTGTAGTAAAGGAGATTGAAACAGTTGTAAGTTTTCCTAAGCAGAGTTTCAGTGTTTGCATCCTAAGTAAATTTGTATGAAATTAGATTCTCTAGTCTATTTAGAATTTTTGTTGCTTGAGTTATCTTCAATTATTGGGATTGGGGTGTTTCTCTTGTGGGTCTTGAGTCAAAAATATTTTTAATCATCCCTTTACTAGATTTAAAGAAAATGGGAAAGGCTGGTGCAACAATTCCACCTGTTAGGAGTTCTAGCTGGCTAAGTGTATTTGAGTGTCGTGAAGACATAGCTAAGCAAGAAGCCATGGCTTCTCTTGACATTTCAAAGGGTAAAAGGATGGCTAGGGGCCATAAGAAGAAGTTAATTGTGTAGATTACTTACCACTTGAGGAATAGGACCCTTCTAGGTGAAATGGTCGAGTACAAAGGCAAGGGATTGACACTACTAGTGAAGAATGCTAAGAAAAAAAAGAAGAGCCATAGGGTCTACCTGGGTAAACACAACTCTCCTATCATGCTTTCAGACTCTTCTTCGGATGCTGAAGTTGATACCAAATTAGACTATGGCTAGTACCTTTGTTCCCTAGTGCCATATGGGAGCTTTGATGATGACATACTTGTAATCCGTCCAATTACATCAATGACAAGGAGCAGTCAGCCATTTTCGGATGTCAATGACTCTAAATAGGGTCACCTCCTATTTTTAGTTTTTGATGACACCATGGTCTTTGCATAGGAGGTTTTTGTTTTCATATGTCTATGGTTTATCTTTTGATTTCTCATGTTGATGTGGAAGTCTTCGAGAAGATATGAATCAAATCTTTTTGTTTTCAAACAATGAATGTTGTGACAACAACCACAAATATCCTACACATGTTTTTTTCTATTTTTCCTCCCTTGTTCTCGAATGATTGCGTATGAAACCACTTGGGAGTTCTCAAATGAAATTGAAATTGTAATTCAGCTAGGTGCTTGTTCCTCCCCTATTTATATAAAAGGGATTTCATGGCTGAAAGGAGAGAGTTCAAAATTTTTAGTCCAGACATGGTCATAGTAAATACTACGCTTTAATAGTAGAATAGAATGTAAATAGATACTCTAGTAGATATATCAAAAGAAAGTTTAAGATGAAAGTTATACTGTATATGAATCTTAAATATGGTTTTACAAATAAATATTAGAAATGAAGAAGAATTTTAGTTTCAAAATATTGCTCTCCTATGTATTTTCCTCCAAGTTATGAATGAAGATTGTTAATGACAATTTCATTTGTATTTTTTCAATTGCATAGAATATATCAATTTTTTATGCTTTAGTTCAATGAATTGATTAAATACTGAAATGAGCTCATTAGTTTGTGATAAAACAATATAGGATTTAGTAAGGAAGTGATATTTTGTAGAAACAATTAGTTAGATGATACAAAGTGACACTCTAATGGTCCACTAATTTATGAGGTTCAATCAAAATTGTATTACTGATTGATTACCAGTTGTAACTCATTTTATACCTTAGATAAAGCAATAATTATTTTATGAGTTTATCTTATAGTCAGTTGAGCCAGTATTGAATTGGGCCTAGGATTCAAGATGAAGAATGATTGAAAATACTTTAAATTACAATGTCCCAACTCTAATGTATGAAGGCACACTCCTTGAAAATAAGTGACACTTTTATCTGAGGTTTGCCGAGCCTTTGATAGAGGTGATTTTCATGGAATAGTGCACCTATGCAAATAAATACTCTTGACTAAATGTGAAATATTACGAGTATGCATGGGATTACCCTCCTTGGGTTTCACAGTGCCCAAAGAGAAGAAGTGAAGTAATAATTACTTTACTTAAGTGTTGGCCAATCCTCAACCTAGCTGATAATTAGGTTGTGGCAAGCTCATAGGTTAGGATTGAGATTAAGTTTGGTTCTTAAAAAAAACCAACAGAAATGGAAACTATGTTGGGGACACCTTGGTATCCTTGATACAAATGTGTCGAAGACCATTTAAAAAGAGTCAAAAAAAAAAAAAAAATGGTTCAAGGGTATGTGCAGGATCATCATGGAAAAAAAGGCCCTTAAGTGGCAAAAATTCGAAAAAATGTTAGGCAACTTGACGTAAAAATTTGAATAAGTTATCTATATTAATTCAAAAATATGTAAGAATAGAATTTGAGAAAATTGAATGTAGTTTCTAAACTACTAGGTTTTTTAAAATAAATAAAATCTATTTGGTGAAAATTTGAAATTTCAATGCTTGTAATTAAATTTTAGGGAAAAAATAAGAAGTAGGTGTCTATCCACCACCCTAACCATAATAAAATGATAATATTTTTTTATAATATTTTATATATAAGTAGAGGACTCATTCCAGATGTGATGCATATTTTTTTGTAATTTTTTTCCAAGTAAATAATTAATTATGAATTTTTTATTACAACTTTTAAAAAATATAAAACCTTGTATGTCTGACCATCTTAACTTGGTCAAAAATTAATGAAATTTAACTTTTATTATTTTAATCCTATAGTATATGAAGTATAGAATGTGACACATTTTTTGGATTCAAAAAATATGATAATGTTTGAAAGTTATAGATGTTTTTCAATCAGCCTATTGATGAGGACTTTAGTCATAATTCTAATAGAAAATAAATAATAATTATTTATTAAATTCAAATTAAAGCATAATTTATATTGTTGAAAGCTGAGAATCTCCTCTAAAAACCCTTTTCATTTCAACAATTTTTGGTAAAAAAAATCCATCAGCCGCATACCCAACAAATACCCATAATATTGCCACTTTTTGGCCCATCATGATCCTGCACATACCCTCAAATGTTGAAGAAGTTCCAAATCTACAAATTGGTTTGTTGTAGCCCTAAGGTGACTCTGTTGGAAGAACTCAGATAAAAATATCCTTGTTTCAAAGTTTTTCCTCTTGTTGAAGAGGTGGCAACTCTACTCAGACAATTTCTACATATGAGGGGTTGTTTGTTATTTGTAACCTGAAAATGCTCTATTCAAAGTTGCAATAACTGGATGTGTGAAGGTACATAGTTCTCTACATATTTTCATTTACTAAACCTGTCATATGGATTGCAATTGCTGCTCCACTTAAATTTTTATTCACAAACTAGCAAGTATGGATGGTTAGAATGAAGTATATCTTAAGAATTACTATTTATTTGCAGTTTTTCTTCATATTGGTATAGTTATGATTGTACACCATTAGTTAAAACCATATTTGCATACATCCATGGATTATAAAAGAGAAATAACCATGCCATTAGAAATTTGAATGCATATTGCCAAAAAGCTTCATAAATCTAAAAATCCTTATACAGTTGATACCAAAAGGTGCATGAAGCTAAGTGTGAATAAGCCTAGGATAAGGCCAGAATGCAAAGTTGTATTCAAAAGGGGAGTTAAAGAGTTGAACAAAAGGAACCTGATGTCTATACAAGCCCAGTTGAGAGACAATCATGTTAGGTCTGTTAGCCAAATTGTTGCACCTTTTGTCAATTAATTTGATTCATCATATGACCAATTAGACTTGTCATGGATTGATTATAAGGTTAAAAGTATGTCATCTCGAGTCTATAAGTAGATGCCTAGGTTTAATAGATACAATATGTGTGAAGGAGATACACATGTTTGAAGCTTCTATAATTTCATGGTAAAACATTCATTTAGAGATCAGGATATGTGGATGACATTTTTTGTCAGATATTTTGAAGCTAGAGCTAGGGACTGGTACTTAGGTTTTCCTGCGAAGTCCTTTTCCTGCTGAGACAAATTGGTGGATGATTATAGACAAGAATTTGCAAAAGAACCTTTTGATCTTGTCACAAAGTCAAAACAACTTAGGAAACAAGATGATGAGTCAAGCGTTGCTTTTAGTCACAAATTTTTTGTTGCTCATGCACTAATCCCTAAAAGTTTCAGACATAGTACATCAGATTGCATTCATTTGTATTTTGAAGCTTTTGAGGAGGGATCTAGTGCACTGATTAAGGATTTTAGAATATTGAATATGCAGATGGCTTACACATGTTTAGATAATATGGAAAAACTAAGGAATGAATATGTGCAAAGTATAATGTCTTCAATTGTGGATAAACATGATGATGAAAATAATAGCTATGTGAGTACAAAAGATTCGATACATGTTTCAGATATAAAAAATTGCATGCTTGAGAAGGAAGAGGTTAAGAGTGCTGCAATGTTAACCACTGATTCTCATAATAGTGAAAATTCTTCTCTTTACTTTCAAGAAGATATAAATGATCAATTCAATGATGAAACACATTCTATGAAGTTTCTAGATTTTGATCTAGCAGTAATATCTTGGTATGTCCTGAGTTACAACCTGGTAAGGTATGTTTTTCTATTGGAAGTCAAGAGGAAGAAATGGTTGAAAGAATGGATCAGAACCATGGTCTATTAAATAGTGAAAAATTTTCAAATTTGTTAACCACTGAATACCAAAAATATGCACATATGAGTAACCCTTAGTTATTGTGTAATATTCATATTGATTTTGATAGTGATGATAATATTTATTATGAAAGATATGAGACATGGGTATCTGATATTCCTTCCAGTTATGAATAGGCTAGTCACCATAATGGTAATGTAGGTCAAAGAAGGCATCCATTAGATTGTAATGATGCATTATATGATGAGCATGAAAATGTGCAAACTGATGCAAACTCATAAACTTGTGTTGATGAGTTAAGAACAACAAATAACCAACAAGTTTACAAGCCAAATTTGGAGAATTTTAATGCAAATTTGGATAAGTATTTGTTTCCTGATTTAGATGAGCCTAGTTATGAGTCTTTTCATATGGATATGGGGGATGATTTAAAATGAAAAACATATTATCTTTCGGAACTAGAATTACTCACTTTTGAACAAAATATGAATGCTTAAGATGTTAGCATGATATGTGAAAAAAGTATCAGAGTGAGTAAGAATAAGGAAAGGGTAGAGATTCTTGATGATTCTCTACACCAACATATTGAGGCACAATTATAGGGTGTGCCAATGTATGAGTGTATTTCTCTACATACACTTGGAGAGAGTTTGCATGATGTGCACAATATTTTGATTGGTCCTCATAATTGTTTCACCTTTGACATGCAAAAAAAAAAAAATATTAAGCTTGATAATCTTAGCTATGTGGTAGAGTATGAGTGCCAGATTTTTCAGCTGGATGGAATTTTCTTGTAGTGTCGTAATGAGCAAGACATTAAGGAAATTTGTTTTCAACTTCACAATATTTTGAATGACAAAATTTATGAGCCATTGCCACATAATAATCAATATTTTAAGGGTATGCTTGATTCTTAGATGTAGGGTAATTGTGAATCTATTGATAATACTGTACTTGCTAAGTTATTGAGAAATACTAGCATGTTTAATCAAGCATATTCTATTAATGTCTTCTTGTTGGTTTCAATAAAGTGTGATGAAAACTTTGTCTATGACAGGGGTAAGAAAAGGCCTATAGTTTTGGTGGCCTTGGGCCATCAGGTATGGTTTGACTTGTCAAGCCAAAGTAGTTAGGGGCATAGATGACCTTCTGACTCTATTACCTAATGGAGTAGACACCCGGTCTACTTGTCTGAGGATATGAATTCTCACTCTGTTCACTAAGGAACAAACGTCCCCAGAAAGAGACACTGATGGCACTTTCAAATTTTGCATAATTCTAGAGTGCTCATATTAAAACCCTAAGAAATTTAATCCAAAAATATTTGTTACATCTATTGTAGGCTTCTTATATGAGGTTTAGGGTTTTTCATTTTAATTTATTTGTGTTCTATTTTATTGCTAACTGTGTTTTGCTTACTTTTGGTCACAATTTTTTTTTCATGATCATTAGTGTCATCATGTGACTGGCCTTTCTCATGTCTAGGTCTAAATTGCTTGACTTTTACATCTTTTGTATGGTGTGATTCACAATTCTTGAGCCTACTATTGTCATGTTTTCCTAGAGAAGTCCCCTGTTTTAGAACGACTAATGACCATGTGCTTAAAAGCTCCCACGTAAGTCCCAATGGCCCTCATAGTTGTATCACTCATCGTTGATTTATTCATAGGTTCACACCCTGAATTAGCGACGAGTGATGGAATGATTTTTTTCTTTAACATCGCTCATCGCCAATGGATTTTAAGCCTTCAAACTTATATTAGCGATGGGTGATGCCCTGATCTTATGTTCTAATCGCTCATTACATATTTGTTTTAGAACTTGAGTTATGAATTAACAATGAGCGATATGATGTGATATCACTTGATCGCAGATATGTTTTGAATGTAAATTCTTACATTAGTGATACACGATCGACCTTATAAATGTTGTAAATCATCTCATTGCTAATTGCTTGCAAAATATATGAGGAAAATTAGCGATGAACAAAAGGTCTTATGTAATAACTTCATCGCTCATTGCGGATTTGTTTTAGAACTTACATTAGAATTAGCGATAATCAATGGATGTCCTCTAAAGGATTTTTTCTTTCACTAATGTGTTATGATCCTATGAGTGATGTCTTTTGTGCCATTTATCTAAATATGTAGGTTGTAGGTGTCCAAATTTGGTGCTATCAGAACATTTCCTATCATGTATATAATCCTAAGTGCAAGGTTTGAATTAGTGATGCATGATGGAAGGATGAATGTGACCAAAGGTCAGGCCATTGAACTAGGGGCTAGAGATCATCACTGGAATGTTAACATCACTAATGGGGCTGGGTGAAGATGAAGTAGATTGGTGACAAGAAATAACCATAAATCAAAAAGGAAATGTGACATGATCTTGGGGATTTCGCATAAATTAGAAAGGAAAGTAGCAAGAGAACTAGAGAACCCTTGATAAAATTTTAAAGCAAGATGATCCAATGGACTGAAAATGATCGCATGAATAACTTCATCGTTAAATTGCACCCTAAATTTTGATGAGGATTAGTGATGAAGTGTATAAAGAAAGTTTCTCTCTAAAAAAATGGTCCTAGATGTACTTCTCCGATATTAATGAAAACCATGAATTAGGTTGGCAATACATGCTAATTGTCAGATCAACTATGATTAATCAAGGTTAGAAGGGAACGTGGCAACATTTGAGATAGCCTCACCATTTTCAAGGAGCAAGTTGATAATGCTCAAAAAGCAATGCTCATGGCCACCTTAGATGAAGTTTTAATTTCTCTAAGATGAATGGCTTGGATTAAGGGCCAAACTAATAAGTTACCAATTCGCTCGTCTAAGGAATTGTAAATCATTATTTCTTCATGCTTGAATTTTCTATTTAAATGTAGGTTGATCATTGCTTATTCACACTATCTTTTCAAACTATAGTAGAAGTAAGGTGTGTGTAGTAAAGGAGATTGAAATGGCTATAAGTTTTCCTACTTGAAGAGTTTCAGTGTTTGCATCCTAAGTAAATTGGTATGAAATTAGATTCTCTAGTCTATTTAGGATTTATGTTGCTTGAGTTATCTGGAATTATTGGGATTGGGGAGTTTCTCTTGTGGGTCTTGAGTTAAAAATATTTTTAATCATTTCTCTGGTAGTTTTAAAGAAAATGGGAAAGGTTGGTGCAATAATTCCACCTGTTAGGAGGTCTAGTTGGCTGTGTATTTGAGTGCCATGAAGACATAGTTGAACAAGAAGCCATGGATTCTCTTGATATTTCAAAGGGTAAAAGGAGGGATAGGGGACATAAGAAGAAGTCAATTGTGTAGAGTAATTACCATTTGAGGAATAGGACCCTTCTAGGTGAAATGGCCGAGGGCAAGGGATTGGCACTGCTAGTGAAGAACGCTAAGAGAAAAGAGAAGAGCCATAGGGCCTTCCTGGGTAAACAAAACTCTCCTATCATGCTTTCAGAGTATCCTTCGGATGTTGAAGCTGATACCAACTCAGACTATGGCCAGTAACTTCATTCCCTGGTGCCATATGGGAGCTTTGATAATGACGTACTAGTAATCCCTCCAATTGCATTGATGACAAGGAGCAGTTGGGCATTTTCAGATGCTAATGACTCTAAATAGGGTCACCTCCTATTTTTAGTTTTTTATGACACCATGGTCTTTGCATAGAAGGTTTTTGTTTTCATATTTCTATGGTTTATCTTTTATTTTCTCATGCTGATGTGGTAGTCTTTGAGAAGATATGAATGAAATCTTTTTGTTTTCAAACAACTAATGTTGTGACAGCAACCACAAATATCCTACACACATTTTTTGCCTTTTGTCCTCCCCTTTTCTTGAATGATTTCATATGAAACCACATGGGATTTATTCAAGGAGTCAGTTAGAATTAGGTTTTTGAAATGAACTCAAATTAAAGTAAAATTATAATTTAGTCGGGTGCTTGTTGCTCCCCTATTTATATAAAGGGGATTTCATGGCTGAAAGGAGAAAGTTCAAAATTTTGAGTCTAGACACGGTCATAGTAAATACTATGCTCTAATAGAAGAATGGAATGTAAATAGATAATTTAGTAGATATATTAGAAGAAATTTTAAGATGAAAGTTATATTGTATATGAATCTTAAATATGTTTTTACAAAGAAATATCCAAAATGAAGAATTTTAGTTTCAAAATATTGCTCTCCTATGTATTTTCTTCCAAGTTATGAATGAAGATTGTTAATGAAAATTTAATTTGTCTTTGTCATTTGCAAAGAATGTATTAAAATTTGTTTTATGCTTCAATTCAATGAATTGATTAAATGCTAAAATGGTCTCATTAAATTGTGAGAAAATAATATAGGATTTAGTAAGAAAATGATATTTTGTAGACACAGTAAGTTAGATGTTACAAAGTGACAGTCTAATGGTCCACTAATTTCTAAGGTTCAATAAAAATTGTATAACCAATTGATTACCAGTTGTAACTCATTTTCTGCCTTAGATAAAGCAGTGATTATTTTATTAGTTTATCTTATAGTTAGTTGAGCCAATATTGAATTGGGCCTAGGATTCAAGATGAAGAATGATTGAAAATACTATAAATTACAATGTCCCAACTCTAATGCATGAAGGCATACTCCTTGAAAATAAGTGACAATTTTATCTGAGGTTTGTTGAGCCTTTGATAGAGGTGATTTTCATGGAATAGTGCATCTGTGCAAATAATTACTCTTGACTAAATGTGAGATATTACGAGTATGCATGGGATTACCCTTCTTGGGTTTCACAGTGCCTGAGGAGAAGAAGTGAAGTACTAATTACTGTACTTAAGTGTTGGCCAATCATCAACCTAGTTGATAATTGGGTTGTGGCTAGCTCATAGGTTGGGACTAAGATTAAGTTTGGTTCTTAAAAAATAACCAACACACTCCTTCACCACTTTCAATTCCATCTCATAATAGAAGTAATGACCCTCTCATAACACAACTTTTGCAAATTGTTTCATCCCTTCAAAAACAAATTTCCACCATAAACCAAAATCAAAATGGCCCACCTACATATTATATCAAAAGTAGTCTATTATCTTTAGAGATATTGAGAATATCGATGCCACAAGGTGTATAGGTGCATAGATTTGAGAAATATGGAGGGAAGGGAGATCCTTCTAACCATGTTAATGCCTATATTTCCCTATGTAGTGAATTTTTCCTTGATGATAAATTGTTGGCAATTTTTTTTCCTATGTCCTTGAAAGATACTGCCTTGGAATGGTTCTCTTCTTTACCGACCAACTCATTTTGTTCATTCAATGAACTTGTTGAGGCATTTGTAAACCATTTCCAAGTGCATATGACTCCCAAGATGACCTTGGATGATTTGATGAGATGCAAGAAAAAAGAGGAAGAAAAGATAACTGATTTTATCTCACGATATCAATCACTCTATTCCCAAATTAATGTCAAGGTCGCCAATCCTCACCTTCAAAAGATGTTCATAGAGAATTTGAAAAGTAAGATTCAGGACGAGATCACCATGATGAAATTTCAATCCTTAGTGCACTTGTGTACTGCCCTCTATGATTATCAAAATTCAGTTTGTAGTCAAGATACAAAGTCCACTTTTAGCCAAATCAAGAGATTCAATCTTGCAAACCAAAAAACTTTCCAACCATTTAGAAGACAAAACAGAGGGTTCCTCCAATTCAACCCCTCTCAAAAAACTACTCTAACTGTCAATAATCAAGTAGTTGTTGTCAAAGCCATGATGCCCTTTAGTTATGGAGATCTGAAAATACAATTCACTCCCTTGCCTAATACCCTTCATAACACAATGTCCCAACTTCTAGAACAATAAATGATTACCTTGCCTCCCATCAAACCACCCAACTCTAATAAGCCCTTACCTCAGAGCTTTAAATCAAATGCTTATTGTCACTATCATCAACAAAATGGACATGACACAAAACATTGCAAGTGTCTTAAACATCTTGAGCAAGACCTCATTGATTTTGATCGTCTATCCATTGGAGGTGTTAGTGATCAAGGAAATAAGTCCATTGCCCCTTCACACCAAAACTTGCATATTTTCACCAACCCAATGCCCAAACATAATATTTCATTTGTCAAAGCTAGTGAAACTACATAGAATGATATGATGAATGTTGATATAGACGATAAAAATAATGATTCTATTCTAAATAATGCTATCAATGTCAATCCTATAGATGAAATGGTAGGGGTAATAGATGTCATCCCTCATAAGGGCCGAACTAAGAATCCTCTTGACATTGCTTTCTCCTCTAAGGATATAATTAAGCATACACCCGATGGTACTCTCTATATATCTGGTTGTATCTATGACAATCCCACTACTGGGATAGTAATAGATCCCTCCTATGGAGAGAATGTGATCATAGAGGAATTTCTACTTTTGTGTGAACTATACAAAGATGAATATGATAAATCTAAAGCATGGATCAAGACACACAATGGTTTTGCTTGCCCTATGATAGGATCAATCACCTTAACATTGCAGATAGGACCAAAAAAATTGGATGTCACATTCTCCATCATCCCATAGTCCAACCAATTTCATGTGAAGCTAGGCCACCCATGGCTTCGCTCCATGAAATCCATCCCTTTGATTATGCATAAATGCTTAAATTTTTCCTTTGAAAATGATGTTAAAACACAATGATCTACTGAGAGGGGGGTGAATCAGTATATATTAAAACTTTTATTCCTTAAAAAATTTTGTAAATTCAACCTTAAACTCAAATGTGCAGATTGAAAAATGAACAAATATAATAACCACAAGCACAAGATAGATCAACACATAACACCACATATATGTGGAAAACCCAAGATGGGAAAAACCACGGTGAGAGATATTGCTAGGATCTACTATCCTAATCCGACCTCACAATCATTAAATTTTAGTTACAAATTTAGGGACTACAGCCCCAAGGAAGCTTCAACTCACTGTTTTAGAAACAACTTCAAGGATGCTACAATAGCCTAATCTAAGCTACAACTTAGTGCAAATGGAGGCTACAACCTCTTACAAATTTCTACAATCAAATATGCATAAAATGGTTATGTTCAACGTACAATGCATCAATTCAGTACATAAGTTCTCTCTCTCTTTCTCTATTGTCTCTTACTCCACTATAACCAGCTTCATGTATTTTTAGATTTTTACTTTCTATTACAATTATTTGCTTCAAATTTTAGACATCTTGTCTTCACACTCTTTTTCATAGACTATGGTTTAGCCTATTTCTTTCTTTTTGGCTCTTACATAATGAAATCTCTATTAGGGTTTTTCACTTGCTACCTTCTTGAATAAGTTTCCTCTACATCAAGCCACACACCACTATTTAGCTCATCATTAAGACATCTAATAGGATTTACTAGATATCACCATTCCCTACATTGATTCATACAACATTAAATTCCATTTCAGAGAATTTTCCCAAATTAGCTCTTTGTCAAACCCTTGAATCTGATATGCATTCAATACATTCTCCTATCTAGTTGATTAGATTTGATCTTGATCGACATGAATCTTTCTGCCTCCAACCTATAGATTGGATCACCTTAATTAATTGTTCACTTGGGTAGTTGAGCAAGTTTATTTTATTCATATGTTGGTTGCCAGATTTAAATCCTTATTCACACTGTTGAGCCATTCCAGACCTCTACTTTTGAATTTTGGCTATCGATCTTCTCTCTCACACCATGATCCTATTCATTGTCAAGCCTTTAAACACTGATTATTGGATAAGTGGTTGTTTAAATCCCCATCATTGATCATGCAACATTCACTTAAAATCATGTTGCTTTGTCGAAGAGATATTTGAATAATTCCCACTAAAACCATCATGTCACTCCAATGAGTGAATTTTCCTCCTTATTGTTGTGTCAAAGAGACATGGTTCAAATTCTCACTGAACTATCAATGTCTCATCGATGGAATGATCATCGGGTTGTCGAGGAGACATCCTTCAACATCCTGTCAACAATATTTTGTATCACCGATGAATGTTAGCTCACTTTCGTTATCACCACCATTGGGTCCCACTGCCATATACCAACTGATGTGGAAGCTTTCCACCAATCTAGATAACCCCATGGCTTTGAATGGGCCCCACCAACATTTCAGCGGGGCATGTGGGCATCATTAGAGCCTACTGCATTGATCATCACCATCCACCTTACACTATTAGAATGTCGATGAGACAATCATGAAACTCCCTCTTATCTACATATCTCTCTTTAATCAAGCACATATTAGAATATCAAAGAGACATTTGAACAAGTCTCACCGATGACCATCAATCATGCCAATAAAGGCCATTGATAACATCACATGTCCACCTCATCCTCATGTCACTACATCGTAATCCACAACAAGGATGTGGATTAATGTTCACTCAATCCTATCATGCTACGTGTCATCTTCATTATCATTGTCACCCACGTCATCATGATTGGGTCCCACTTGAGTACTGCCTTCACATTTCCATGTCAAAGAGACATTGTCAAAGGTCTCACTGATGCCATACAATCTCACCAATAACACTTCCACACTCCTTATCACTCCATTGAAGAGAAATCTCCTAGAAACCTATCAACACATGAATGTATCATGAACAAGATGATCATCGACCTATCAAAGAGACATCTACCATTCTCTTGCCAACCATGCATTGTCACGTTGATCTAAAGGGGATGTATAACATTAAAGTGCTAGTCAGAGGGGCTGGTCACCCTCATGACTATAAAGACATAAGTTTTACCTAATGCAATCGACAACCACCTACACCAGGTCAACATCAAAATAGAAATATGTTCTGAATACCATGACTGCAAGTATCCTTAGGGTTTAACTAATAAACCCTAACACCTGGGAGTAGAAATGAAACATTTTTGGGTGCATCCTTCACTTTCTTGACCTGCACAATACCTTTCTAAAAAGCTCTCAAGAAACCCAATTCAAATCTTCCATCAGATAAACTACTATCACAATCATCCTTTGTCATCATGCCAATTATCTCCTTTGCTATATTTTCCCTTTTAACATCAATGACAACTATATGCCAACAATCTCCCCCTTTGGAATTGATGTCAAAACTCTAACTGCTCAACCAGGTACCACTGAAGCTCTACACCAATTTGATTATTCACACTGTAACACAACAACTCCCCCTATGGCATATATCTCTTCTCTTCTTATTAGGATTCTATTGCATTTATCCTCCTTTGACATCAATGGAAAAGGGTGCACTCCCCCTAAGGAAATGCTCCAATTTTGAACAAATATGCAACCATCAAGTCATTAAACACTGTAAAGAAATATTTTACATGACTTGATCACACTATCCTTAACCATGGTTAAATAAATGATTAATGAAGCTCTCCCCCTGGATATATGTCCTATCACTAATGTTTAGTGTTATGTGGTGGGAGAAACTACTCCCATCTTCTGCCTTAATTATTCAAACTATTCTATAGGAAGAGGCTTTGTAAATATATCAGCCACTTGTTCCTTTGTAGGCACATACTCCATGCTGACTTCCTTATCTGCAATCTTTTCTCTGATGAAGTAATACTTGATTGATATATGGTTGGTTTTGCAGTGAATCATTGGATTCTTTGAGATATTAATGGCACTTGAATTGTCTCAAAGAATCAAGATAGGCTCATTGTACTCTACCTTGATGTCCTTTAATTATGTTTCAACTATAAGACTTGAGTGCAACATGTAGCTGCTACAACATATTATGCTTCTACTATAGAAAGAGTGACATACTCTTGCTTTTTACTCATCTAGGAAACTAATCTGTTGCCCAGAAAGAAGGCTCCTCCACTAGTACTCTTTCTATCATCCACACTTCCTACCTAATCTACATATGTGTATGTTGTTAAAGTGAAATATTTTCATTTGCGATACCATAAACCATAGTCAACAGTACTTTTGATGTATCTAAAGATTATCTTGACTGCATTGACATGTGATTCTTTAGGTTCTTCCTGAAACCTAGCTACCTTACAAACAACTTGCATTATATGAGGCCTAGATGCAATTAAATATAGTAGACTTCCAATCATAGATTTGTACATAGTCTGATTTGCATTAGGTGACTCATCAGATTTGCTCAATTTGCAACCAGTAATTGGGTATGTGCAAGATCATGATGGGCCAAAAAGTGGCAATATGATGGGTATGTGGCTAACGAATTTTTTCCTACCCAAAATTAATGAAACGAAAAGGGTTTTTAAAGGATATTCTCAACTTTCCACCAATATAAATTATTCTTTACTTTGAATTTAATAAGTAATTATTATTCATTTTCTATTCAAATTATGACTAAAGTCCTAATTGATATACTTATTTAAAAACATCTATAGCTTTCAAATGGTATCACATTTTTTGAATCCAAAACATGTGTCACATTCCATGTTTCACATACTATAGGATTAAAAAAAGAAAAATTGAATTTCATGAAGTTTTGACCAAGTTAAGGTGGTCAAACATATGATTTTTTTATATTTTTTAAAAGTTGTAATAAAATATTCATAATTAATTATTTACTTGGAAAAAAATTACAAAAAGGTATTCATCACATCAAGACATGATTCCTTTACATATATCTAAAATCTTATAAAAAATATTATCATTTTATTGTGGTTAGGGTGGTCAGACAGACCCTTCTTATTTTTTCCCTAAAATTTAAGTACTACTACATTGAAATTTCAAATTTTCACCAAATAGATTTAAAAAAAAAACCTAGTAGTATAGAAACTACATTCAATTTTCTACAAATTCTATTCTTACATATTTTTGAAATAATAGAGATAACTTATTCAAGTTTTTACGTCAAGTTGCCTAACTCTGATTTTTCTGATTTTTTTGCCACTTAATGGCCTATTTTTTCCATGATGATCCTGCACATACCCAATCATGGGAGTACTGACTGGTCTACAATATTCTATGCCAAAATTCTTAAGCATTACTTTTGCATATGTTTTTTGTGATATAAATATACCTTTATTAGTTTGTGTAATTTGCAAACCAAGAAAAAAATTGAGTTCTCCTAGCATGGACATTTTAAACTCATCTTGCATGTTTGTAGCAAATATTTTGCACATTACATCACTACTACCACCAAATACAATATCATCTACATATACTACAACAATGATCATATACTCACTTTCAGATTTGAGATACAGATTGCTATCATCACAACCTTTCTTGAATCCTTATTGTTGTAGATATTGATCTAGTCTTGAATACCAAGCCCTTGGTACTTGCTTCAAACCATACAATGGTTTTCTTAATTTGCAAACATTATCATCATTCTCTGACAGCTGAAAACCTTTTGGCTACTCAATATATACTTCCTCTTCAAGGTTTCCATTACGAAATGCATATTTGACATCCATTTGATATACTTTAAAATCTTTATACACAAAAAATGCAAGAAACATCCTAATAGCTTCTAATCATGCAACTAGAACAAAATTTTCTTCAAAACCAATACCTTCTACTTGTGCATATCCTTTGCACACTAACCTTGCTTTGTTTTTGAACACAACTCCATCTTCATTCAGCTTATTTTTGAACACCCATTTGGTGCCAATTACATTCTTGCTTGTTGGTCTAGGAACCAATTCGACCATGTTTGTTCTTTTCAATTTGATTGAGTTCCTCTTCAATTTCTTTCATCCAAATTTCATCTTTACTAGCTTCATCATAGTAGTTCAGTTCAATCTGAGATAAAATGGAAAATTTCATTTGTTCCTTGTTCTTTGCAAGTCCTTTTCTAGTTTTCACACCTTCATTCTTGTCACCAATTATCTGATCTACGTGATGATATTTTTGCACATATTTTGTAGGAGCACGTTCAACCTCTTGCTCATTCTCTTCTTCTTATTCTTCTTCTTCTACTATTGCACCTATATCCTCATCAGTTGATTCTCTTTCAATATTTTTTCTACTAGACTTGGCTTGAATTTCATCAATCCTGACATGTACACTCTCTACACTTTTATGCAATCTCTTGTTGTAACATTTATATGCTTTTCTCTTATTGGAATACCCCAAAAATATCCCTTCATCACATCTTGACTCAAAACTTCCCAAATCTTCATCTTCTCTTTTTATATAGCATTTACTGCCAAATACTTTCAAATGCTTGATTGATGCAGGCCTACCAAACCATAATTCATATGGAATTCTACCATTGTTAAATATAATGAGAGCTTTGTTTTGAATGTATACACCATTTTGTACTACTTCTTTCCAAAATGTATCTTTCAAGTTTGCCTCATTCAACATGGCTCAAGCCATCTCCTTCACAATCCTATTTCTTCTCTCTACCAAGCCATTTTGTTGTAGTGTTCTTGGGGATAAATACTACCGTTTGATTCCATGATCTTCACAATATTCCATGAATTCACATGACATAAATTATCAACCTTTGTCTAACCTGAGACATGTGATTCTTCTCCCAATCTTATTTTCTACCAGCTTGTTATAGATTTTAAACTTTCCAAATGCTTCAACCTTCTCCTTCAAAATCCTGACCCATGCCATTCTAGTAAAATCATCAATCAACAACATTAAATATATTTCTCCTTGAAATTCCATTTTCCTCATTGGACCACATAGATTAGTATGAATTATCTCCAAGGGTTTTATAGTTGAATAGTCCTTTGTGGGAAATTTAAACTTTGTTTGCTTTCCTTGTTGAAATCATTGGTAGATGATGTTATCAGGCTTTGCAATCATAGGTATATTTCTAACTAATCCTTTTGAGATTATCTTCATCAGATTGTTAAAATTCACATGTCCTAGTCTTCTATGTCATAGCCAACTCTCATCTATTTGTCTAACCAGACAAATTTGGCCTTCCACTTTACATAGATTATAGAGATTACTATCAGCCCTTATCCCTTGAGCAATTGTTTTACCATTCATTCTTATCTTGTAGCCTTCAGAATTAAATACAACTTTCTATCCATTATCACACATCTGGCTCACACTAAGAAGATTATGTTTTAGACCTTCAACATGGTGGATACATAAAAAAAAATTCATGGTCCCATTGATTCCATGGTCACATTTCTGATTGCTCATATCTTGTTGCCATTAGGGTCTAGGGTTTAAGAGTTTTATATACATTAGCATTTGCATCCTTGATTATCATTTGAATTATGTTCTCTCATTGACCAGTTGCATCAAGTCACTAGTTACTTAAGTGGCATCTTATGCTCTTTATTGCCATTGTTCAACCAACCCCAACATTTAGGTTACCTATCAAGCCTAGCGAGTCCCCCTTTTAGAACAACTTATTCCCACATGCTTTTTAGTATTACTTAAGTTCATTGTTGGTAGTTCATCACTCATCATGTGTTACTTCGTAGTAGCCCGTCTCAATATCATGACAAGTGATGCATTATCTCTCTTACTGCACTAGGTTCATTTCCCATCGTGTGTTTCATTTCCACCGATAAAAAGAAACTCTTGACCAGTGATGCGGTTAAGTTTTTAACCCATCGTTGGCTTTATCACTATCACTGGTTGTCTCATGCTCTCCAAAGGGGAACCCACAATCGCCAATGGGTGGAGTTCTCCCCATCATGTGAGTTCAATCTATCATGAGTTAATATTTCTCAATGAAAAGTGAAGATGCAATGAGCGATAAGGTTCAGGTCTCTGGCTAAGATCCTCTCACAATCAAGATCAAGGGCTAATATCTACCAATAGATTCTAAGCCATTACTTGATGAGGTCCAATTGAAAAACTAAAAGACGCGATGAGCGATACTCATAGACTATGGAGAGGTGTGCACAACAACTTGTTAACTCATTAAAGCATGTATTAAAATCATCGGAAGGGCCCCATGGAGATTATGCAATGATGTAAATGGTTGGATGGAATTTTCACATGAGAAAATCAATGGCTCAAACTCAAATGAGAACAACAAATTTATGGAGTAATTGTTCACTCGCGCAAGCCTTCTTGTGCCATTAATGGTGAATTTACTCAACCAAATTCATGTAAAAGGTTTTGTATTTGAATTTTCCTCTCATTCTTGCATTTGAGTAGCTCAAGAATAGTTCAGAGTGACTAGAGCCAAGGCGAAAGAAAGTTGTAGAGGATTTTTTTCTCAGGTAAGCCGTCATCAAATCCCACTAGTTTTTCTTGTTATTTTGCAAGAACTGGTATATTGAATCAAAATATCTGGGTCATTTTCAAGAGTGAATTAGGGTTCTTGGATTCTCTTGATTAAGTTTAGTTTTCTAATTGGGATAAAATCAAAAGGGTAGAATTGTATTCAAATTTGAGTTTAAGTTGTCAAGAATAGACTATCAATTCCAAAACCAAGTTTGATTTCAAACTTGAAATCCCTAAAGAAGCCAAGATGAGTCAACTTGGTGAGTCATCATCTTCAAAAACCATGCCAAAAAAGAAAAAAAGGAAGGTCTCCCATGATCCACCCCAAATGTCTGAAGGAACTGAGAAGAAGGGCCAACAAAAGGACTATGTCTGTTTCATGGATAAGTTCCAGTTGGTAGATGTCAAGGAAAGCACTAGGAATGCCACTGGGGAAGGAATACTAATGACCAATTTCAAGGACCTTGTAGCTAGAATTGGGGACATTGTCGTGCTAGAGCCTGGATGGGAGTTGTTCTTGTATATTTTCACAAGAAGAGATGCTCCACATCCCAGTCGAAATGTCTAGGGTTTTGATTTGGGGAAATTGTTTGTTCTCAATATTTTTGTGGGGGTAGATTTAATGCTGCACTTCGCATATAGATATGATGATGTCAATAGGGTAATCATAGACATAGATAGTAAAAGTATTTTGGAAATAAAGAAAAGTCATGGAGGTTTTCAGAATGAAACCTGATGCTAGTGAAAAGATTAGCATGAAAAAGCTGCAAAAGGAATATAATGAACACATGATTGGGTTCAAAAGAGGTGAACTACCAAAGCATAGATGAGAGAAGGGCTTTGTGTTTGCAATTAAAGAAGTTGAACCACTGGATTGTGGAGAATTTGCAGACTATTTTAGATACACATACTTTATGTTGTGTCAAGTGCTTGGAGTTAAATTTGATAGAAGGATAATATCACCCCTGTTAGTTATGATCATGGATATTCAACATAAAGAAAGCACACATGGTTTAACTATGCTAACTAAGTTACTGAGTAGTTACACTATGACTTGATGAGGTTGAAAGAAAGAAAAATCCCATTGACATTTAGACATTATTTATTATTGATGAACATGATATTATACAAGGGAAGGGAAGTTTTTGGTCAAGCCATTAAATTGAGACAAGTGGATGAAAGGGGTCATAAATTTCCTGTCCAAATGTGGACATACATTTGGGATTTGCATTGCCTGAATTCAAACTATGTTGCATTTTGCAACACCATAAAACATACTATTTTGGTACAAATGGGGTTGGTGCCAGCTGAGAGAATTTCTAAAAAAATCAAGCATTGTTGAGACCATGAGAATGTGGTGATGACCCCAATTATGAGTGTAATTGGGGATATTGGTATTTGTATGACAATTGCATAATCATCAGGTGTTATGGGACTATTGTGGCACATCTCTTGCCTAGGTTTGTTTCTAATAGGTTGGCTTTCACTGAAATAATGTGGCAGATGGATAATTGTGATGCAGAGAATTTTAGATTATCCAAGAAGGATTCTATTATTGCATCAACTTTCTCTTTTGATTATTTTGTTGTCACTACAAAGAAAGAATATGAGGTGTTTGGTGTAGTGATAAATAATCTAAGAATGAATCTATCCCCTACTAGAAAGTTTGATCCAGAAGGGCTCATTAACAGAAAAAGATAAAAATGGGAATATTAGGGTATGGACCTCATACTTTCTACTTCAAAGAGGACGTGATAAGAAACTTGCCAACATTTGCTGCTATTTAGGATAGAGAAAAGATTTGATTGAAAATTGTTGAAGTTGAGTATAGGGCTTCTACCTAGAATTCCTACTATGAAAGCCCTTACAAGCACCTCATTGATAAATTTAAGAGGATGGAATTGATCCTTAGTGATTTTAATGATGGTATTTTTCTAGAGAAGGTACAACAAGTGGAGCAGCTAGCTCAGAGTGCTTTGAAAGAGAATTTACTAAAAACTGGTAGTCAATCAGAGGAGCCCACAACATTACAAGTGTAGCAGCAACCAATGGAAATTTAGGATACTCCTATAATGGAGTTTCCTTTTGCAAATGTTGAAAAAACACAGGGTGCTAAGCGAAATGTACAACAACCATCTGCTGAATCATTTCCTATTGAGCAAGGAGTAGAGCATAAATTTTCACACCATGATGTTGGAGATGTAATGGAACCATTTGTTCCAAATGATAGGCTAGTACCTTGGGAATATGATGAAATCCAATACAATGATGCAAGGATTCTAGCTTGTGCAAAATTTTTGGAGGATGATTATTTTGAGACAACCAAATAGTTTAGAGAATTCATTGCTGAGCTGAAAGCTCAAGAAATAAAGGATAGGATACAAAAATCTTAGGAAGGAGTGGATTCTTCACAACATGAAGAGGTCAGAAAGAAGACTGAAGGAGAGATTATTCAAGAAATTGAGCAAATGAATCCTATGAAAGCTAGAAGATTGGTCAAAGATAGTGGGGTTTTGGTGATGCCAAGATGGAACCTATCATTAATAATTTCCCTAGATGCAATCAGGAATGACCCAAATGCTATGGTTTTTGAGGAGACTTTTGATGAGAAAAATTTTGGTTCAGGGTTTAGCCCTAGTTTACATGCACTAGGCATTTGGTCATTAACACCAGATTCAGGGACATGCAGGATCAGTAGAACAATGACGGGCCTTTTAGGATATTTGATAATAGGAAGAGCTTTAGAGATGACAACTCCACAAGATGCAAGGATAATAATGCACACAACCATGTTGAGTGTTGACACTATAGAAATTTCTCAGGCCAAATATATGAAATTGTTGGAGAAACACAAAAAACTGGTTGAAGAATATAAATAAGTGAAAGCTACTGTGGTCAAGGTAAGTTAGAATACCTTTCCTACTTATCCATCTGGTACTTCACCACAAGATAAAGATACTTTAAAATTGAGGATAATGCATTAAAGAGTGAGCTACAAGTAGCCAATTCTGAGAAGAATAAGCTCTAGGAGAACATGAACAAGATTACAAAGGATATGGTTGAAGAGATTCTGGGCCACAAATTGACCAAAGCATCCCTTAAAGAAAAAGCCACATGGTTAACTTATAAAGGTATACATGAGACATTTGAAAGGTTCCAACATGTTCACAAGGTTTTCTAAAGCACTTGTAATAAATGGAGTAATTGATTAAATAGTTTAAGGGAGATTCAAGAAAATACAAAGGAAGACCTTGCAGCTCCAACAAATCTTCAAGACATAATAAGGGGAATTAAAATGATTGGTGAAGTTACAGGTTTCCATGAAAGTATTGGTGGGTAACTACAAGGTAAAATCAAGGCCTTTAGGGATATGGAGGAACAAGGTGTACCCAAAATCATTAATGAAGATGGAACACTCAAAGAGTATGCACCATGGAGGGATTTCTTCAGGCATCAAACTGTTATAGGTCCATAGATAACATACATTGATGATAAGTTAGACTTAACTTTGCTAAATGGTTTAATTGATAATCTCATCAAGATTTAGACAAACATGGAAACCTTTGCGAAAAAAGTCAGAGTAGTAATTGATGCAAGATATAATGCATACAATACAAAGGTGCAAAAAATATTGGATATCAACAAGCCCATAGAGGATGAATACAAGGATTGGCTAGATAAATATGTTGAATAATACATAGAAATGGTGAGATGGAAATATAGCATGGTCGAGTATAATACAGGTCTGGCCTTTGAAATAACTATTTAAGGAAAATCTATATCCTCTCAATGTGAAAATGCACGTAGTAATCCAGTCAAGATTTTTTCTTTGCTTTCTTCTTCTTCTTCTCTCATGTTTCATGCCTTTTTCTAAATGAGGTGATGATGTGGATTTCTCAAACAATGAGGATACAAGTTCAATAAGATTCTACAAGTTTTTTGTGTTTTTGTATTTCCCCCCATTTCTTCAAGTGTAAATACAATTGCCTAGGGGTTGAAATGAAGTGAAATACTTTGAAATAAAAATTAAAATGTAATGTGACTGGCCAATAGCCTGAATCTTGTCTACTCCCTTAATCTTATAAAAGGGAATTCAAGGCTATTGTATAGGAGTCTTTGAAAATTTTTGGTTGATCTCAGGTAGTCTTAGAAAATATTTTCATGAAGTGTAATAGGCATACAATGGATATAGAATTACTCGTTGCGTCTTAGGTTATGAGTCTGTATTCACAGTCAAGTTAAATGTTTTACAACAATTATAACATTTGAAAATTGATAATGGAAATTTTTATGCATATTGTATTCTATGTAGTTGTTCATGAATCAACAATGAAATAATCAAGGATGTTTTATTGGTCTCCAATTCATGTGATTGGATGTGTGTATGCATATTTGCTTCAATTCAAGTAGTTGATTAAAACACTTTAATGCAGTCATTGGTTTATGAGTTAATCCATAGGATCTTTAAGTATGTTTTGTCTATAAATTTTGAGTTATGAATTTGTAATTCAAATCCATAATAGTCTATAAATATTGAATTCCATTATTATTTCATTATAGTATGCTATGAATTTGACCCCGTCGCCCTTGGATAATGCACTATTTTATGTATTAAGCAAATTCAAATATATATGATCAATTGGATCATGCCAAAGAACAATTCATCTAATTAAAATCATACTCATAATGATGATGGTTGTTGTAGTTATCATTCAAATTTACCATACTCTGCTCAAAGTTATAAAGGTGTAAGGGATTTTCCAATTCCTTGCAAATTGTCACTTGTTGAGTTGTGGATATGAGAATGTTTTTGCTTAATATGCAATGTAAATAAAAATATTGTGAAGGAATGTTATAAGTGCATTGTGGGATCACCCTCTTGGGTCTTGCAAAACCCGAAGTACAAGAGGAAATATTAATTTCTTTCTCTCATTCATTGGCCAACCCATTTTAGGTTGCTAATCATTGGAATTGACAAATCCATAGGCTTCCTTGAAGATCTAGTTGGTATTTAAAAGAGCCAACACAACATAGAGCACATCTTTACTTTTTTTCTTCCCATCTATGCTCAAAATTCCTTTACCATGAATCTTAATAACATTGTTATCACCTAAGCTCACTGATCCTCCTTTTCTCATTTTAAGTTTAATGAATTTAATTTTATCTCTAGTCATATGCTTGGAACAACCACTATCGATTATCCACAAATCTTATTCCTTCACATGTAATGATGTTTGGGAAATCATAAACATAGTAGAGCTTTGCTCTTTCTCCTTCCAAACCTTCTTTGGTTTCTTTTCAACTTTTTCTTCATTGTTCTCTAGGACCTTTGTTTCCTTTTCAACTATGGAAGATATATTTTCTTCTTCTATACCTAGTATTTGTTCTTAGAAAATTTTCTCTACAATTTATAGCTATATGACTAGAATTGTTGCAACTGTATCAAAATACATTCATATCAACTATAATTTGTATTCCTCCTTTGAATGACTTTAGACTCTCTAGATTTGTAATCAAAATTGTTTTGAAGGGGCCTAGAACCCTTTACAAAAAGGAAAAACTGAAGTAAAAAGGAAATAACATTAAACAACCATCAAACCAAAGTCAGCAAAGCACTAGCCAAAAAGTAGCCACAAACTGGAAAAACACCACTACATATTGTTTAGAATTTCTAGAACTTCCATCTCACTAGCAGCAAGCTTCTGTCCCTTAACCCAAGTATCAAAAACCTCACTATTTGAGGCCGCAGCCTAATTTTTCAATCTATTTCTAGTCCTAACCCTAGGCCCACCATTTTTTACCTCAGAACTCAAAATTTAGCAGCACCCTTAACAACAACATAATCCTCCCTAGTCAGCTTAACCTCAACAGCCATAACATTAGTAGACAAAATTTCTTTTCTCTTATGAGGCGAGAAAGCCATCACAAAGTCTAACCTAGTCAAGACTTTAGGAGATTCTCCACTCTTCATAACCACATTCCAAATTTTTTCAATCTTCTCCTCAAGGGATAACATTCTACCCTCCATACTCTATTTCAAATTGACGGTTTCCTCTGCCACATTATTAGCAATAGTATTAAGACCAGCCATTAAATTATCAATTTGGCTTTGGATCAAAGGGTCCTCAGCCTTGCAAGAAATGCTTCTGATACAAACATTAGTCCTATTGAGCTCATGAAAGAACCATTTAAATAGTTTAAAAAGAACATTGGAACTATCACGAGCCGAACCCAACACATCAGAAAGATCCTCCCTATCAAAATTTTCAATGCGATTTCCCATAGCAACATCCTCTTCAAAAAAACTCTCATGCACCTTATCATCAGAAGCATCCTTACCTTTACCAACAGTGATAGGGGACTTCATCCTATGAATGGAATTAGCAATTTTCTTTGCAACAACCATCCTCTTTTGAATCCTCTCAGCATCCACTTTCTTAGCTCCCGTGGCTTGTTCACCACCCACAACTCTAACCTTCTACATTGGAAACCCAATGACAGTGCTTGAAACATCCTCACCATTGAAGCCACCAGCCACAGAGAAAGGGACATTCTTCTCTTGGTGTTGACCAAATTTGAAAACCATTCTCTTTTGACTTCCTTCCTCAAGATCCTGCACAAGTCTAGACACATGTGGAGGAGAAGAAGCTTCCCCATAAAGATAATTTTTTGTCTTTTCCCCCTTTAGAAGGAAAAATCACCTCCACATCATCACTATAGGTCATATAACCTGCTTCCTCATCTGATTTCCTTTTCCCAGATTTACCCTAAACAAGGGATATGGGGCTCTCCTCCAAAGAGGCATACGAGTCTAGGACATAGTCAACATCATCATCCTTATGCAACTCAAAATCTATATTTAACATAAGCGTCATCTTCCTCAATTTCTTAGAAGCCCTTTCCTCGCCTGACTCAATTTCATAACCCTCCTTAGCTTTAGCAAAAATATCCTTTGGAGTAACCAAAGTTTTATGGACATCATGAGCTTTAACATGTTCATATATCAAAAGAATCAACCTCGGATGATGAACAGGGTTTTGGGGATTTTTCCTATGCTCTTTAATCCCACAGTCCATTGACACCAACAAATAATAGGGAAATCACACCCATTTCTTGTGCCTAAAATGGTTAAGCAATAGAAAATGGTAATTGTTAATGGTTGTGTACCTTCCTTCTAGGGTTACATACCTCATGATTTCTTCAACATCTCACCAAAGAGCCTTCAAGGAATTCTTTAGATACCCATCACTCTTCGCAGGCTTCAAGTCATCACTCTCATTCTTTTTAAAGAAAAGAGACATCACAACCAGTGATTCTTTCTTATCCCTATACACCTTCATACCCTTAATTGCAAGGCCAGTAATCTGGGCAATGAACTCCTCATCCACTATAATTTCCCTACCACCCAAGTCTAGGGTTCTCCCTTTCCACCCTTTCTCAACCAATTCAGTAACTTGAGTATTATTTCCGTGTAGTTTCTCCATGAAGGGAGTTAGACCACCCTTTTCTAAGATTGCTTGCACTTCCTTTCTCTGCTTATTAGTATCACAGTATTTGGGCTCAACTCAATTCCTATCCCCACCCATGATGATGGAAAATAGAGACCAAGCACTCAACAAAAACCTCATAAGGAAGTAGCAAACACCACTTAGAGCTGAATTCTCCAACAAAAGACTCTAGAAGCTTATGCGACTAACACCCACAATCCATGCGAAGACAACCACAAGACATTCATACCATAATGAATTCAAACTCTGTGCCATATGACAGCCTTTCCTGAAAATCATAACCATACCCTCCTTGCTAATGATATGCCACCACATGAACAAGGACATGTACACGTTAAAAAATAAATTAACTTTCATTTATAACAATAGTCATGGCCTCATACGGGATGGGGTCATTTAAATCCCAAACTTTACTATCTCTAACACCAAAGTTAGTGAAGAAATCAACTAACTTATTTCCCTCTCACAAAATGTGGGAAATATAAACACTATCAAAGGATTTAATAATATCAATGGAATCCTTGATGAAGGCCTCAATAGTCCAAGACAAAGGAGTTAAATTCTTCAAATTATTGATAATGTTTAGAGAATCACCCTCTAACCAAATTTTCCTACACCCTCTTCTCTGAGCCAAAACAAGACTATGATAGGTTGTTGCTGCCTCCACAAAGTGGTTTGTCTGGGTTCCCAAAGGTTTGTGACCAAAATTGTTACAAGTATAGCAATACCCATTAAAATATGATGAGTACCTAGTCATGGTGTTTCCTTCAACTGGATGAGGATATCTTTGTCTAGGTTTCCTTTGATAGTGTAATTTTGTGAAGAAATCATTGCCTGTTCTCTTAGTATTCTATTTCTTCCTTTGCTAATGAAGAGTTTTTTTGTTAACTTTATTCTCTTCAATCGGTTCCTTCTCATTAATAGATTTCTCAATTGCATCAGACTTCTCATATTTAGAGGCTTCTCCATTATCAGATTTTTTTCCACTGAGGTCTAATTTTTTTTTCTCTAAATATTTCATAGAGATTTGTAGAGGCATCAACAAAGGATTTATTTCCTTTCTCAAGTCCTAGACCTGATTTCTCCTTGTTGGTTGGATTTTGCATGCTCAAAAATTCATTAAGAATATTAGTACCACTTTTTAATTCTAGGCCTTTATTGATCTGCTAATTGGCCTTCTCCAATTCTTTTCTTAAAGCAACTATTTCTGCTTCAAGTTTCATGCACCTCAAATTTTAGTTTGGATTTCATAACATCCTCAACTCTTTTGAGCTCTTCTACATGAAATTTCAAACCAACTATCACCTTATTGGATTCTTCATGTTCTTGAGTTAATCTGTTAGTCTCCTTTTGAGCATTCCTTTTTTAGTTTCTTCTTTTCTCTCTTAAGATCATCATATTTATCTTTTCGTTCATCAAGATCTTCAAGAGCACTAATTAATTCTCCTTCAATATCAACAACTACCTCCTCTTCTTCTTCATGTGAATCCTCAATTTGTGCATCTTTTTTATCCTTAGTTTCTTTAACCATATATAGAAATCCTCTTTTATCTTCTTTCTTTACAAGGGCACGATCTTGATCCTCATTTGAACTATCACTAGCATCACTTTCCTCTTGAATGCATAAACTCTTCTTCTTCTTTCCAAAATTATTCCTTTTAGGGTTAAAATATTTCTTCTTTTTACTATCTCCTTCTTGTTTAGAATTATCCACTTTATCATATGGAAATTTAGAAGAAAAATGGCCTACTCTACCAGATCCTCTCTTTAGTCTCCTTATGAAGTTTGCTTCTTCTTCATTAGTTTCTTCAATGTCTAAAATAGTGACTGCAACTTTGTCTTTCTTCTCCACTTCGTCCTTTCCTTTCTTAGTAATATTAAATGAAACTTGTCTTCTAGAAGACTCAACACCTAGCATTCTCATCTCACAAGTAGTAAATATACCATGTAACTCATCTAGAATGAGTTTATCAATTTCTCTTCCTTCTTCAATGGCAGAAATTTTAGAATCGTATTTAGTCGCCATGGACCTCAGAACCTTTAGTACAACATCCTCTTTCATTTCCACACCATATCCTCTAATATCATTCATTATATCACCAACTCTCAAAAGATAATCTATAATTTTTTCTTCTTCAATAATTTGCAAGCTTTCAAATTTAGCTCTGAGTATTTGTAGCTTTTCCAGCTTCATCTTGGAGTCTCCTTAATTGATATTATTCAATTTTTCCTAGACATCATAAGCAATTTCACAATGAATAACCTTGCTATGCACAAAATCAGACAAGTTCTTCATAATGGTGAACCAAGCTTTCTCATTATTCTCATAGTCCTTCTTTCATGTAGTATCAGTAGGAGGAGGAGTAGGAGGAACATATTTGTTCTTAATTGACATCTAGACATCAATTCCAAGAGAAAATAAGTATCCTTTCATCAGAGAGCTCCACTTAGCATAGTTTGTTCCATCGAATCTAGGTGACTTGCTTCAACCTTCCTAACATGCCATTATGTTCGCTTATCCAAGATCTACTCGAGTTGATCAACCTTCTCCTAGGGTGCCTGCTGTTCTAATACTAATTGTTAGAACACAAGGATCTACTAAGAGGCGGGTGAATCAGTAGATATTAAAACTTTTAGTCCTTAATTTTTTTTGCAAATTCAGCCTTAAACTCAGATGTACAAATTTAAACATGAACAAATATAATAACCACAAGCACAAGAGAGATATATACTAGGATCTACTATAATAACCATAACACCAGATATATGTGGAAAGCCCAAGATGGGAAAAACCATGGTGAGAAATGTTTCTAGGATCTACTATCCTAATCCAACCTCACAAGCATCAAAGTTCAGTTAAAAGTTTTAAGGACTACAACCCCAAGGAAGTTTCAACTCCCTATTTTAGAAGCTACAACTTAGTTCAAATGGAGACTAAAAACTCTTATAAAGTTTTGCAATTAACTATGCATAAAATGGTTTTTCTCAACCTACAATGCATCAATTCAGTACATAAGCTCTCTCTTTGTTCTCTCTTACTTCCCTATAACCAGCGTGATGTATTTTCAAATTTTTACTTTTTGTTATAGTTATCTACTACAACTTTTAGACACCAGGTTGTCTTCACACTCCTTTTCATTCACTAAGGTTCAACCTATTTCTTTCTTTTTGGCTCTTACATAATACAATCTCTATTAGGGTTTTTCACTTGCTACCTTGTTCAACAAGTTTCCTCTACATCAAGCCACACACCACTGTTTAGCTCATCATTAAGAAATTTTATAGGATTTACCATATATCACCATCCCCTGCATCAATCCATACAACATTAAATTCTATTTCAGATATTTTTTCCAAATTAGCTCTTTATCAAACCCTAGAATCTGATATGCATCCAATACATTCTCCTATCTAGTCGATCATATTTAATCTTGATTGACATGACTCTCTGAGTCGCCAACCTATAGATTGGATCACCTTAATTAATTGTTCACTTGGGCAATCGAGTAATTTTATTTTGTTCATATGATTATTGCTAAATTTAAATCCTTGTTCAGACTATTGAGTCATTGTAGACCTCTACTTTTGAATTCTGGTCATCGATCTTCTCTCTCACACCATGATCATATTCTTCATGAAGCCTTTTAATCTTGACCATTGGATAAAAATTCATTTAAATCCCCATCATCAATCATGCAACATTCACTTAACATAATGTTTCTTTGTCAAAGATATTTGAATAACTCCCATCAAAACCATCATGTCACTCTGATGGTTAAATGTTCCTCCTTATTACTATGTCGAAGAGACATGCTTCAAAGTACTGCTAAACCATTAATGTCTCATTGATGGAATGGTCATCAGGTTGTTGAGGAGAGATCTTTCAATGTCCTCCTAACACCATTCTATCTCACTGATGAAACTTAGCTCACTTTCATTATCACCACAGTCAAGTTCCACTGCCATATGCCGATTGAAATGGAAGCTTTCCACCATCTAGATAACCCTATGGATTTGAACAAGCCCCACCGACATTTCAGTAGGGCATGTGGGCATTGTTAGATCTTACCACATTGATCATCACCATCAACCATCCTGTTGATGGGTGTTTTTGCACACTTTCTCAACACAGGTAGTACATGAATGCACTTCCTCTCTTGAAAGGAAATCTCCCACGGAAAGTTGCTGAAAATCTCCCCAAGGTCTCTCGAGTGTCAAGTCATGACTTGCATGGAACTCCTCAGTTGATTTTGATGTGATTTTACTGGTAATCATAGGGTAGAATTACGTAGTTGGATACGAGGTAGATCTTCAAATCCAAAGTTTCTAAGATGGAGTTCGAGTTTCACTTTGCTATAGGTTCGGACAGCGGTCCAAAACTTTGATGTTTCTTCAAATTTGGCTTTACAATGTGCAATGAAACTTAGTACAGGCTATTTCTAAAAAAAAGAGGGAAAAAGAGTAGGGAAGATGGAAGGTTCCTAGACCTGTAACTAACTGTGAATAGTAATCATGGAGTTCTTGCAATGGACAACTTCTTGGAAACAATATTCCACTTAACCAGAAATCTCACAGTCTCATGGAATTTGTGCTATCTTCTAAGGTCTACAAATATTTCACCTTTCATTCACCATTTGCATGCATGAACAAAGATGAAAGTGTGGAGTAGATTTGAATTTAAGCCTAGAATAACTTTACATAGCCATCTACCAGCAGCAAACAATAAAAAGTATGGACTAAGAAGGCATCTACACAACAAGAATTTTCAGAACTACATAACAACATTTCTAAAATATATCAAAGCAAGAATATAGCCAACTAGAACAACAATACAAATCTAAGTAAAGCATCTAACAATGGAGGTTGAATCAAGTAATATGTGAAAAACTCATAAAATGCACCAAGTCAATGTATTTTCATTATAAATTTCTATAGCATGTCTTTACAACAACTCAACTCCCTTTGAAAATGAGAGGAGACCCCTATTTATAGTGCCCAAAAAGTCAAATGAATGGCCAAGATTAATTCTCATTGTATGGCCAAGATTCATTATAAAATAGGGTTTCACCAACCCCCAATATATTACAATTTAAAATTACATTTTGTCTCCTTCCCTATTTTTTCCTCTAGTAACGGTGTTGTAGCATTCTTGTCTTTTGCTGATTGCTCTTTTATTGTAGCTACTCCTTTGGGGGCTCTTCATTAATAACAAGACTGTCCACTTGCTTCTTTGAAGCTGTATATTCCATGAATTTGAGAATGACTGGCTAGAGCTAGTCTACCTCAATGATTTTGTATCACAACATTTGGTAGCTCCATTCTTTGGCATTATCTTCTAGCTTCTTCCAGTCCTCATCATGTTTCACACCCTGATCTCTAAACAGCTCTAATTGATCAAAGGAATGGGTCGCAAAACTCATGAACTCCATTGTTATTTTGCCAGACATCCCATCCTCCATCTTCTTTTGAAAGTAAGGTTTTACCTTTTCTAGATCCATCTATATTACGGGCATGTCATACTCCGTCATTAGCTTGAGATAATGAGCACATTCCACCCTAATTTCCTTAACGCATTCAATGTTTGGATCCACCTTACTCATTATCTACTCCAGCCTTTCTTTCTTGTTGTCAAAATCCTGCCTCCACACATCCATCAGCCAGTGATCATCCTTTTTGAGTGCAAGTTCCTTTTACCACGCAACCTTTGGTAACTAGAGGATGGCTTCGATCTTTGGAAAGGGAGTCGTATGTTGTAGGGAAGTTGGTGTAAAGCATCCTCATGCCTTCCAAAGATTGCTGCAGATCTAAGAACTTGTTGGTTGTTCAAATAGCCCCAGCTAATTCCCATGTTCCCGACGTACAAGACCTGTCAGAACTAGCTCTCTGTAGTCTTGTCCAAGTTCTTTCTTCTCTCCAACTTGTCAATTTTTTCTTTGGACAACAATTGGGGTGGAGCCGCGGATGTGGTGGGTAGGTCATCAATTGAGGACCACTGTTGGATGTAATCCATCAAGGCGGTCACCTGTGATTTGAGCTCATCCTTCAAAATCTTGTCTTGTTTTATCAGGTGCACCACTGTAGCCACTGATTCCTCAAGATTCTACACTTCCTACTCCCTGGTAATAGTTCCTAAATCAAGGGTGGAGATGTTGTAGCCTACACCTGCCTGGCCTACCATAGGCATTGCTATCTGCATGGCTCGAGACCTAGAAGCATCCATCGTTACCTTGGATCTGATCTTAGGATTCTTCTCTTTTCTAGTTGTGATTTGCACTCAGGCTAAGATAGCTTCCAGCCTTGCTCTTGGGTCCTTTGGTGCAGGGGTTTTCTTTTCAAGCTGTCTCTCCAGCCACTCAGGCACAACAGACCTTTCCTCAGGTTATTTATGATCACCCTTGCCCTCCTTGGCCAAGACCTCTATTTCCTTATCCCCAGGTTCCCTTTCTTCCATTTTAGCAGCATCTCCTTCCTCTTCATCAGAGTCTTGGACAAGCACAAGGCACTTGATCGGAGGTTTGGTAGGCAATTTCTATCAGGGACTTTCTTCTTTCTCTATTTCCTCCCCCTTCTTTTCCTCAATTTTCTCAACCTCGTGCACGTGCTCCTTGGGCTGCTCAATTTCAAGGCTCTTGACAAATTGAGCCTCACCCTTAGGTTTATCTTCTCCTGGATTGTCCTCTTGTTGTTGTCCTTCTTCTAAAAGAGACGACCTTTCTGCTTCTTCTTCAGTTCCTTTCAACTATCGGGCCATCTCTTCTTCAAGATTGTCATCAAAGGTTTGCATGATAACCCTACCACCGACATCCTGCTCCTCATCCCTACTCTCGAAAGATCCTGTTCCTTCTTCCTCGTAGGCCACCCTGTCGATTTTGCGGTGTTCATACTCTAGGTGCTCGTGATACTCACTGGATTCCTCCTTAAATGACTTCAAGGCTTATTTCTACTATCTCTCCCATTCCTCAGAAATCAACATGGTGGCCTCCATTGTCGATGGTCTTGCCAGAGGCTGCGAAGGTTTAGCGGTAGTGAGGACCTATGCTAGGGCTGCTTGAAGAGTGGGGTCCATAAGGATCTGGGAGAGCTCAGAGGGGAGACTCTACATATTCTTTGAGAAGGCCTTAAACAGGGCGGAAATGGGTATTGGTGCCACTATAGTAGCTAATGGGAGTGATGTGGTAGGTGACATTACAGCGGAGGAAGGAGGAGTAGTTACAGCAGAGGAAGAATCAATTACTATTATCAGCTTGGTCAGAGGTGAAGGGGCAAGATGGACAGAGATGTCCAACATCGGCGGGGATGTGGCAATGATGGCTAGGGAGGTAGATGATGGGGCAGCTGACACAGGGAGAGCCAAAAGTGGTTTTAATTGGTCTGCACCTTTTGCTTCTTCCTCCTAGATTATGGGCTACTCCGTGGTGCCCCCTGTTTGCTTAAGACTTTTGGAAGGTGAGCATCCTATGTCCTTTCTTATGTAAACATTGGGATCTGGAGACTGCTCCATCTCTGTTTCCTTCCTCTTCCTAGATCTGGTGATGGGAGAGGACTTGGATGTTTCGCCCGTCGAAGTTGTGGCAGCAACCTCCTCCATGGCACTTGGCTCATTTTTGAGCCTTTCATACGTCAAGATCACCACCTACTGTTTCAGTCAGGCTACCTATCCATCAACCCAATCTTTGGTATGGGACAAGATTGGCTTGGTTATAATATCGAGGTCATCGACCTCTTGTTCATCCTAGTCTATTGTTGGTATCGGCAAGTTGGCGACTACGGGGAATCTGGGGTCCATTACGGTGCTTTCGTCCTCCTCAACTTGATCGCGTATGGGAAATGGTTGCATCCTTCTTATGAAGCAAACAATCATTCACATGTAATGCCTTGCATGCACTTCCTTGTCATCCTAACAATTGGCCCAGAAATCCTTGACATTGTGCAAATGGGTGTATTCTGGCCCCATTGCTTTCCTTACATGTCCATATGGGTCCATTCATGGGCAAGGAGTGTGCAATTGGAAGTGGTACTCCACTAGCTCCTTTTCTATATTCCTAGCATACTGGGAATTTTTCAATTTGTACATGACCTGACCAAGGGTCAAGGGATAGGAGACTCCTGCCAAGTGCTTGCCACTGAAGACTGATTATATGTGTTGGAGCTGCTGGAAAGTTCCAATAGGACGATCCGGTCGTTAGGGTATCGGGGAAGCTTATTCGGCCTTTTTGTGAAGCACTAGGCGTGAATGTATGTGAACTTTGGATATTGAAGGAATAGGAAGGTGTATTGCTTCAAAAATGCTCGCGCACTATGAGAAACTCTTCTCTCAAAATTCCCTCCAAGCAGTCAGATGACATGACCAATGAAGATGTCATTTACTCTGCAATAATCCTTGAAATTTTAGTACTGGAGTTGGAGGTACCTGTCATAAACCTTCAATCTTCGACCCTGCTCTTCATCGGGTGCCACACACAACCCATTATACTACCTCTAGTCTACCAAGGAGTAGATGAGATACGAGGTCATGTAGAACTTTGAACTTTTCTTGACATTGATGAACTGCTCATGAAAGTAGTCGCTTATTATGCCTCCCCAGTAGAACATGGATTTTGTGGTGACGTTCTCATTCCTGTGGAGGATCAGTTCAATGAAGTACACCATCCACTCCTGAAAGAAGGCAGCAATAGGAATCACCCTACTTAGCATAGTGACTAAGTCATAGTAATCTTCATGAAAATCACTACGGAAGAGTTCATGAGGAACCTTCACAGTGCTGCCCCATTTCTCCTTGAGCTAGTGCTGATTTATCAACTTCTTGCAGCAAGCTAGTCAGGTTGTCATCCCATGCTACTTTGTACTCTTCTTTGGTAGGCGTCTCCATCTCGACAAAGGTAGGAATATGGAAGGTCCTTGTAATGCCTTCAGTTGACATATCTGGTAGGATATTACCATCCCTGTCGATGATGGTCCTTGTCTCGGTTTGATATGCCTGCTGACAAGCCATGACTAGCTCAGGGGCAATGAGAGATAGGGGGAAGCCTACAACTTTTGTGATTCTGCTCTGCCTAATAGGCCTTGCATTCTTGGTTGACAGGTTGATTCTGACCCTTAGTGTAAACTCATCAATATCAACTTGTCTGATATTAGTGTCTGTTATTTCTTTCTAGTCAGTGGTGATTTTTGATCATAGAGGTTCACCCTGGAACTGGAACTTCATCTGGTCCTTGTCCTCTTTTTTGCGGGGAGTTTTGCCTAATTTCTTTCCTTTTTCTTTTTCCACGACTGCCCATGAGGGTCCTGCAGCTGATTCCATATATCCTGTGAGCAAAGACATAGTTAGGGGAACTAATCATGAAAGCTTTGATGTTAGTCAAAATCCCATAGATGAAATTAACTTTAAAAATTTATCATTCATAAAATCATACATTTTCTTCTAGATGTTATTTAGTATTTTAATTGAGGGCTTTCAGACAATCCAGGCATGAAGGGATGGACTTCCCTACCAGGAATGTTGTCTTGAAAGGAAAAATGGGGTAGAGCGATTCAGGAGATTTCTCCTGACTGAATTTTGATGGTTGAAAAGGATCGTAGCGAAGAGGGCCGAATTTGAGCACATGGGTCAAGATTAGATTTAAAATTTGAGGTCATTTGGATTATTTTAGGAGCACCTAGAGGTCTAGGGATGGAAATCCATTCGGCCCTAGCTATTTGAAATGGTCGGGCAGAAACGGAGTTCTGGGGATGGAACTCCGGGGTCTGAGACCCAGCAAGTCCATGGGCTGCCGATATTCTTTAGGTATTAGAGCACTCAAGCCTGAGGGGGCCGGACGCTATTGTGCTTTCACCATTCAGAATGACAATCATTGGACAAAAATCTAGAGGGGATGATCCAGAGGACCCGACCCAGCACTTAGGTTTGGCTTTTTTATTTTCTTGGTAAAGTTCTCGCGGCGAGCAGGAAAGCAGAGCCCGGAGGGCAGGAAGGATCAACATGGTGGCCGTTTGAAAATTTTCTTGTGTACAGATGGCCAAGGGGACCTCAGGGCCTTGAGGGAAGAGTTCTGGTGAAGGTTCAATGTTGGGAACAATGGAGTCTAAATAGAGTTTCGTAGGGTCGGGCCTGACAAGGGCAAGGATACTGAGGTTTGACAATTTGGAACCCTTGTGGCAAAAGATTGCTCGAGACCCAGGAGGTGGGAAGATGCTACACATTCACCATTTGGTACAGCGAAGATGGCATGGAAGTCCGTGGACCGGGGCCCAGGTTTACGATGGGCGGCCGGTTCAAGACAAATGTCAGAGGGCGAATTGCAAGGCGGGACCCAGGAATCAGGCAGAAAGGGTCCCCTCGCCATTCAAAAATAGCAAGAGCCTGGCGGAATCTTGGGCACGGAAGTTTGTGGGCGCGAGCCCGGGAGGTCAAAATGGAGGTCGACTTTGAAGTTTACACTTGATGCAAGACGATGAACTACCAGTGGAAACCCGAGGATCTGGCCCTGAGCGATGGTGTGACTGTTTCAAAAGAATGTTTGTTTGGACAAGACCCGCCGACGATGGAGGAGGCTGGGCCTGGACTACATGAATTCTCTGACAAAGAACAACAATGCACGGGCCAAGTCCTAGATCGATCGTGAGGGTGCTTTAAACATTTTTTCAAAATTTGAGGACGTGGGTTTTGTGCATTATTTTATGTTTCACCATTTAAATGCACTTTTAATCTGTGTTGTTTATCACTTTAAGGCTTAAAATTATGAAAACTCTTAGGAGGGAAAACAACACACCTACCTCAGAAACCCAATGCAGCGAGGTGTGAAATTGACTAATGGTTGGCAAGTGACGGCAACAGGTGTGAGGGTGACAATCGAAGGAGGCAGTGATCCTCTTTGACAAGCACTCTGATCTTTCTCTACAAACCCGACAAGTGAGAATGACAGGTTGCTCAAGATATTTATACTCCCACCACCATTAATGGCTACATTTAATGCCTGTATTAAGGACAGTTGGGTTGGTGAATTCAAATTCCTAGATGGTAGTGGGAGGTTGGGGGTCTGGGGTCTGGAAAGATTCATGATGATGGCCATTTGAAATTTGTTCATTGCACCGACAGCCAAGGGGATCTCGGGGCCCAGAGGGCGGAGTTTCGTCAGTGATTTTCTGCTAGGAACGATAAAGTCCACACAGAGTTCTAGGGGAGGAAGTCTAGTGGTTCAGGCCTAGAAGGGGCAAAAGCAGCCGAGAAAAATTTGTAAGTTTCAGTGGACAAAAAACCGAGAGCCGGGTCCTAGAGGCCGGGAAGGTGGAAGCCTTCCACAGTTCAGGATTATGAAGTCAAGGTGGAAACCTAGGAGTGGAGACCTAGAGCGGCAGGTCTGGCTGGCCCCAAGGCCGCTGGCAGAGGCAAACTACTAGGGAGACTCCGCAAGGCACCAAGACTTAATCAAAATTGAAGGGGCGAAGCACGATCAACTTAAGATGAGACTTTGGAGGTATGTTGACTACTCAGGATACTAAAACAGGGCACATAAAATGAGGCAGTGACAAAAACAACCCAGCAAGATGAAAGAAAAAGAGGGTCCCCATTCCGAACGAGGCGTGTGTGTTGAGGGAAAAACACTTCTGCCATCACAATGTTGAAGAGACAATCATGAAACTCCCTCCAATCTAGACATCTCTCTTTTGAATCAAGCACATTTGGGAATATCAAAGAGACATTTGAACAAGTATCACCAATAACCATAAGTCATGTCGATGAAGGCCATTGATGACATCACCTATCCACCTCTTCACCATGTCACTACATCGTAATCGACAAGGATGTGGATTACCATTCACTCAATCTTGTCATGCCATGTGTCATCTTCATCATCAGTATCACCCACGTCATCATGACTAGGTCCCACTTGAGTACTAGCTTCACATCGCCATGTGAGAGATACATTGACAAAGATCTCACCAACATCGTATAGTCTCACCAATATCACTTCCACACTCCTTATCGCTCCATCGAAGAGACATCCCCTAGACTCATGTTGATACATTCATGTCTCATGAAAAAGATGATCATCGGCTAATCGAAGAGAGATCTGCAATTCTCTCATCGACCACACATTGTCACTCTGATCTAAAGGGGATGTATGGCATCAAAGTGCTCATCAAAGGGCTTGGTCACCCTCACAATTGTAAAGACATAAGTTTCACCTAATATAACTGACAACTGTTGATACCAGGTCAACATAAAAATAGAAATCTATTTTGAACACCATGAACACTAGTACACGAACAACAATATATGACTAAATAAATTACTAAAAATTGTATATAAATGACTAAGTTTGGTCACATGACCATTAGTAGTTTATTGCCGGTCATTTATAACACGACCAAATTTATGACTAAACTATTTTAGTCATTTATTTGGTCATTGATTTAGTCATTAATTTAGTCATTGATTTAGTCATTAATTTAGTCATTGATTGTTATTAACTAGTCATTTATTTAGTCATGGTAGTGATTTATTTAGTCATATATTTAATCATATATTTAATCATTAATTTAGTCATTAATTGTTGTTAACTGATCATTTATTTAATCAAGGTAGTCATTTATTTAGTCATATATTTAGTCATTACTTTAGTCATATATTTAATCATTATTTTAGTCATTACTTTAGTCATGTATTTAGTCGTTTAGTCATATTTAGTCATTAATTTAATCATTATTTTAGTCATATAGTTAGTTATTAATTTAGTCATTTTATTTATTGGTTTCCATTAATTGGTAATAAATATAATCATGAAATAAATAATTTATTAAATACCATAAATTTTATAATGTAAAACTAACATAATATTAAATTTTAACTAAAACATAAAAGTAAATAAAAATATTGCATATACGTATAAGCTACAACATACTAGAATTAAAATATTGATTCAACATCATGATAAATAAAGGTAATCTACAATAAAAAAATTTAATGCAAATATATATGAATATATATATCAAGTTATAAGATGTCAAAGTTGTCTAAGAGTATATATGTAAATATAATAAAAAATGTCAAATTTGTCTAAGAGTTTCCAAGTCTTTCAAATACACTATAATAATTAAGATCCCTAAACAACATATTCAAAATACTGCATAAAGCAGTGAGCCAAGATGTCTAGCAACTAGTACATGATAAATATGTTTGACTGTCATTTTTTGAAAATATTTTAGTGGCCACTGTGTGAAGGTTCCCTCTTTCTCTTTCAAACAAACAATTCCATCTATTTTGTTTTCATAAACAAGGGGTATATTACTTGTGACCTTTAAAATGTTTACATTTTGATTTGCATCTCTTGTTCCTTTCAAGTTGACTCCATGTACAATAGATAGGGAGTGGATTTTCCCAATGCCCACAACATCACCATCTAATGGATCCAACACCTTAACTTTATCCCCTTCTTTGAGTTTATCAATACATTCCTGCAAAAAGAAAAAAAATAACACATTATATTACATAGGTATTGATTACCCTTGTTTGCATGGTAAAACAACCATTACTTAAATAGTACTTGTATGTGTGTGTTAAAATAATTGCAAAAGGATATTTTCAAAAATAATTGCAATGATACCTCATGAATGTTTTACCTTGAAAATTACCTTAGCAATCTCACATTTTTGTTGATCAAGAGGCCTGATAGTCTAGATGATTATTATCATCCATAGGGTATAAAGTCATTAGAAAGAGAATGGGGGAGAGGGATTAAAGTAAACATAGATTCTAAGAACCATTCATCAATCTAATTTACTAAAAAACCAACACTCATAGCAGTGCTTACAATGTTATTATTAGCTTCATGCTAATCAAATACAAAGGCCATAAATATAAACACTACATTACCATGCAGCTTTTTGGGCATATGGTTTAAATTATGTTAACTTGAATCTTGCAAGGTCAATAAAAAAGGATGCACAAGGTAGCAAAAATAAATCCAAAGCATGACATTCAACTTATATTATATTTGATCTATAACAATCCTTGGAAGATATGTTGAGTTTTTATGACATTCAAAAGTTGCACTTCATCCATGTTCCTACTAAACTTGCATAAAGGCTTCTAGCAAATTTTTATGCATGAATAACATAAATTTTTATGCAGCTCAATCAATATCTTATTCAAACAAATAAAAATTGTAACATTTAATATTCAATACCATAGAACACAAAAAATACGATAAAATGTGTTCACTAAGGTCATCACAGAACTCACCGTGTTTGGAGAAGCAAGTTGCTTTCCACTCAACATACTAGCAACTGATCTTTTTACAAGCCCATTCTCATCAGCCTACTTGTGCATACACATCAGCAATTTAAATATCAACAAGCATTCCACATTAACTATTGTTCAATAACCTTATTACAAACCCACCTTATAACATAGAAATCAAGAGAAAATTACAAAACATACATTTTGCCAAAGTGTGAGGAGTCAAAAACTAGGAAAAAATAATTTTTTATCCAAAACCTATGGATAATAGTTAATTTTTGTTCAAAATTTCAATTCACCTTATAAACTCAAAGTTAACATTTTGACAAAATGATTTGACCAGGTATAGGGTTGGTTTCCATCCACACATAAGGAGATTAGTAAAAAAGGATGCATAAGGAAGCCAAAAATAAATCCAAAGCATGACATTCAACTTATATTATATTTGATCTATAACAATCCTTGGAAGATATGATGAGTTTTTATGATGTTCAAAATTTGCACTTCATCCATGTTCCTACTAAACTTGCATAAAGGCTTCCAACAAATTTTTATGCATGAATAACATAAAATAATAAATGTGTATAGTTTTCTCTTTAGATTACAACAACTACATGCAGCTCAATCAATATCTCATTCGAAAAAATAAAAAATTGTAACATTTAATATTCAATACCATAAAACACAAAAAATATGATAAAATGTGTTCATTGAGGTCATAAAAAAACTCACCGTGTTTGGAGAAGTAAGCTGCTTTCCACTCAACATACTAGTAGCTAATCTTTTTACAAACCCATTCTCATCAGCCTGCTTCTGCATACACATCATCAATTTAAATATCAACAAGCATTCCATATTTACGCCAAAGGCGTCCCATGCTTAGTATTTGGGAGGTCTTTTTGCATCTGACGGTGTATATTCGTGCACAGGAAATCACCTATGATCAAATGCATCTGAGCGGATCAATGATACGCTTAGTTTTTGTGAGCCATTTTCATGCCCGACGGTTTAGATTGGTCCAAAGGCTCAAAAATATGATGAAATGCACTACGGTCATTCATAATTTTTCCAAACTCTTCTTCACTAGTATTGATCTTCTCCACTTGCAATAGATGGCTGAGCATTTACTCAGGTCATCTGGTTTATTGCTGCTAATTGTTAAGTCATCGGTGTGTAATGCACATGACAACGCCTACCTTAAACACTTGGGTGGGTGACATGGGCTGTGTTGGATGTCATTAAATGCAAATCCAATCTACCTCCAGTTGCTACCTCAATCTATTACCCTCATAACTGTGGCCCACCTATGGATTAGCAATTGCATAATATCTCAGCGCAAGTGGGAAGAAGGAATATCTATGTCCCAAAAATCAGAGTAATGAATTTTGAGGTAGCCAGCATCCTTGACAGCATGACAGAATTTGAGGTAAGTCGGTTACCCAATGCCCTAAACCCTAAATTGATTTCACAGAAGTAGTGAATTCATATTTGCATTTCCGGTAAAATCTTGCCTCGAACTAAAGCAAAAGTCTAGGAGCTCTAATTTCCACCATTCTTAGACCTCACTTTTGTTTATTGTTAATAGTCTGAAGCAGCAGCTCTTAGGAGAATCATGGGTTTCTTGCACCTTACAAAAATTCTCGGTGGCAGGGTTTGAAGAGATTTCTAGCCATTTTTTTCTCATCGGCATTGTTTATAGTAGGACACAATTTGTGCAGATTCTTGTGGTAAGTCACTTGCCATGGCTTGGGAGATTTTCCCTTGTAAATTCACAGGTAACTGCATCGTGTGTGTATATACATATATTCTTTCTCGAAACTTCACCGTGTGTGTGGCTTTGGACTTTCCTATATCAATAAATGAACTCAGAATTCTTGTAGTTAAGACTGTTTAGAAAAACCTTTTCACTCGAAACTTCACACATAGGCAGGACTCACTTTGAATGGGCCAAACACCCTGTATTGGGTATCCATATTTTTTATTTTGTCTCCTTGATCAATATGCTTCTTTCTCAAATGGTTCAAATGTTTAGATCTGGGAAAGCTGTCTATGTGTGTTTATAAACTTTGTAGCAGAAAAGAGGATAATTCCCTTTACTATATTGCTTATCAGCTTAAACGATTATGTTTACTTTTGGTCATTATCTTCAGTTTTTTATTACTATACTTTCATGCCTAGATATTGAGCTAATCCTGTGCTTCATTATTACAATGCCTCTCCACAAGAAAATTGTTACTACCTTTGAAATCCACTTGAACTGACTTGGTCAATGCTCTTGACCTGTACAAGTTAACTGATTTTTATAGATAAATTTAGAGTGAAGTACCAGTTTAATCTGTTCCATGTTGTATACTTTTCCTGTTGGAAAAGATATAAAAAAGAACTATAGTAGCTCTATTAAGACTTTACAGGGAACAACACACTGACAAAGAAGTAGAAGGAAGAGATTAAAACAAAATTTGTATTACCATATATCCAAAAAGGTTTACATTTAGAAAATTAGTACAAACTACAGAGCCTCTACGTTGTTCTCTTGTTCCACTTTTCTTCTTTCACACTCTGCTACTACAACTTCTATTCTTCCTAGCTGAAAAACTACAATTAGGGGAGAGGATCTAGTAGTTGAGCATCCTAACTTTACACTTCTAATTATCCTACGGGGAAATTTGAAATCACTCCCAATTTTTTATAGCAGCTTACTTGGCAAGTCCCCTACTTTTAGCTTTCATTTCAGGGCCAAACCATCAAATATGATGCCACATCAACATGCTTTTGTCATGAAGTATTTGACCAATACTTGTGCATTCACATCATGGGTAGTTGAGCTCTGAAGTGGCATTACATGACTGGTTGCTTTTTAGATCAAAGGAAAACATTTAGTTTAATTGCGGGTGGTCATGTCACAACTATTGATCATTATATAAACAACTACTATCACAAATTCTATTTTTAAATTCCTGCTATCTTCTCTGCAAAAATTCCCACTCACTTCAAATTCAAACTCACCTGACTCTATTTAGGTCACATAAAATCAGCATTTAAGATTTGCAATTGGCATCAGAGATTTGACCTCCAAAAAATAATATAAGTTAGCTGGGTGCAGGAGCAGTAAATGTTCCCAGATCCAAGAGATCTATGTCAGACAAAATACGTTTTAGGAAATTACTGATATGTCTCAGGATGAGAAATTCCAACATTTCCTAGCTTAGAATTTGAGCACGTTTCTTAATTTCAACTTGATATTGACCGGCTGCTAACTGCTTTTTTCTATAAGTTTAATTGTTTGCATATCCTATCCATTCAATAGAAGCTGTCTATGTATTCTACTCTTTTTTAATGTTCCAATGGCTTACTCTAGATGATATGATCTTGATTTTCCATCTTTCAGCTGTTCCACCAAGTCATTGGATTTTTAACATTGTACTTGAGCTGCTAATCCCATGAGCACTGATAAAAGTGGAGGAAATCCCAGGTCAAGAACTTTAGATGTTAAGGTTGTCATGGACGAGGTTCCTTATCTGAGGAAAGCAAACTTGAAATTGCTCTCCAAAGATTCCATAAGTAGACAACTTGAACCCGAGATCAAAAATCATCTAAATTGATTTTTCCTGATTGTGATGTCAGGATAGAAAAGACCACACTTCTTCAAGGATTTTCTCAACAGTTCATGTGCCTATTCTATGCTCCCCCTTCCGTTTGATGGATATCATCAACCTAGCTCCAAAGCTCCCATTTGGGGCTACGCAGGGAGGATGCTAGCAAGGTTGGGAAGCTGGGCGTAACACCCACCAGTTGCATTTGCTTAAACTTTTCTAAAGCCTTTCAACGAACCCATTTTTAATATATCTTGCAATCATTGTTTTGCATGACTTGACATCTCTTTGAGGCATTCTATCAAACAGTTTGTGTGCCTTCTCTATTCTTCCAATGTTCTCATACATGTTTACCAGTCTATTATGGAGATGTACTGTGTCTATTTTTAATCATGGATCTGTTTTAAATGTGTTCCGCATTATCATTCAGTAATAAGCCTGTTTTTGAAGATCATTATTACAAATTTATTCATTTATTAATGTTTGATTCCTTAAGACCTTTTAGTTCAATGTCCTAGATATGTTTGCCATGCGATTACCAAGTCTGAGTTTTTCAAATATGACATAAACTAGAAATAGACATTGATAATTACATCCAATGCATATCAATTATAATTTCTCACAGAAAAAATTAGTTTTCAATAATTTTGCCATGTTATTACTAAGTTTTTTCCCTACGAACAGCTACATCTTTTTCTTAGAAAAGGAATTTTGGACAGTTTACATCAACAATTTAAAAAATATTTACCACTAGAGCACATATCCAATTTCCAAAGGCAATTGCTGCCATTTCCAATTTACTTCAGCTGAGAAGAAGTGTTAACAAGGAAGATCGAGCCTCATAAAAGGGTAGAAATTATCTAAGCCTTTCCTCCAAGAGTTAGAATCTATATATTCACAAAACTACTAGTTTGGCTTAGCGTAGGGACAACTTAAGAGAGAGTTTTAAGCAGGACTGGTCGCTTTTCACCATTTGGGGTACAACAATGGCTTATCCAGCACTGTGAAAAGCATTTAAAACAATTTCAAAGGCAAAAGGCCACGGACTATACCCTTACCTCAATTTCCCTAGATCCTTTCTCAGACAGAAGAACTCCAAGTCCTGGCTACTCGTTTTTGTCAACAACTGATTCTTGTGTAGCTTGGTAGATGGGATAAACTCAAATACATAAAGTTCAGTCCTAAAAATAGGACTCGACAGCTCATCAAATAAGTTCCTGTAATCCAGTTGAATTCTGTGAATGTTTAATAAGATTTTTTATATTTATAGACCTTTCAAAATTAGATATTATATCTTTATCATATTGTCTTGTCATGCCCGTTTTCCCATGTAGTTCCAAAATATACAGAATATTATAGGCTATCAACTTGAGGCATTTCCTATCATTCCCAACGTTCTTTACTGGGCTTCAAAGTTACATCCCAAGAGCAACTGAATGTTTATGTCTGCTCCATATGAAACAAATTATGAGAGAGAACTTACTAATTTTGTTTAGGCATTTACAAGTCACATCTCTCATCATGTCAAGTTGGGTCTACATATTTTCCTTGAAAGGTTTGGCATTAGACAGAAACTAGAGTCTATAGATGGTAATTTCTGCACATAATATCCCAACAAAAGCTTTTGTATTAGAATACTATACAACTGACATCACTGAGTTGGAAGTAAAACAAAGAGAATGTAGCTCTATCCAATTTGCCTTGATGACAAAAACGAACACTCCATGTCTGTAGATGATTAAACACAATAGTCAGCAAGGTCATACTCCCTCCATGATGCTTTGAGTGACATTCAAATGACATTACTATCATCTACCTAATTGAGTAGGGTTTCAATGACAAAAGGCACATTAAGGAGGCCTGTTCTGACATCTATATGTTTAATATTGCAATTGTTAGGCCTGCAGGTATATGTGTAGATTGAATATTTATTGTTTATCCCCTTGAAAAAATAAAGAAATTAGAAATTATAGCTAATGTTTAAGGATTTTAGAATCAGAATTGTTGTATTATTTCAGAGGTTGGAAATATAGTTTGTTGATTGACTCTTTCTGTAATATAAATGAAGTTGGCATGTTGTGCACAGTTATTTTTCCAGCTAACAGATTCAGGACAGTAACGAGGAATAAAACTCAGAAATCATTTAGCATGAATCTCAAACGTGTATGGGCAATTTTCTCTGCAATTTGATCCACTAATTTCTCTCAAAATTCAACAATTGACAAAAGGACAAAATATTCCACTACAAAACACCAAAGGCTGGTGTAAGTAGTGGGCCTTCATATTCACATCTAAATAAACAAAGCTTAAGTCAAAATATAATAAAACAGATCCACGCTTGTTTATAATAAACTGTAACTACAATCTTCACATATAATCTCAATGTGTAATAAAAATAGATTTTCTTATGAGAGTTGCATACAATTTACAACACATTTTTAATATCCATTAAGGTCATGGACAAGAAGATAATAAGAATTTGCAGGCCCTTTTCAAAGGTAAGGAGAATATTACAGAGTTAGTTTCCCAACTATCTTTCTATTTAGCTGTAGATATGTATATAAAACTATCATACTAATACAACTGTGACTAGAGTAAATCCATATATCATAGGCATTATGTCATAAAATGTATACATTATTGTTCCCATAGCTTACGAGCAGACATTCTATGATAATATAATTATAGATAAGTAAATAAAACACTCTTGTTATATATCTTTAGCATATATCCAATGGTTTAATACATAAGTTGTTCTTATTCGAATCATGAGTGTAGATATATGTGTATATTATTCCTGAAAGTAGTCAAATAATAATAACATGCAAACAATCTTCAGCCCTTGAGAAATCAAAAGATAAAAGAGTTGTAGTAGTAAAATCTGTTATTCTTATAGAACTAGTTTACTAATAATAGATAACTCTTTAACATAGACTTCTAATTACATTCGTACTCCTGCAAATGTATTTTCAATTTACATATATATTTATAGGTATATTTGTAAATAAGAATATATGGTAATAAATCCTAGATAAATAGCAAGTTTTAATAAAATTATATTTGTATATATGAATATTCTCTGATATACATATGTACATATGTAATCATAAGTAGGTATACTATGTCATAGAACTATTGCAATTTAAATCAAAGATTAAATCACCAGGCAACAACAGATTCAAATAATAGAAGATTATCCAAATAGCAATAGAAACCCAATTCACTTAATCATAAAAGTCATTAAAATCTTTGTATATACATTAGACAAACAATTTATGTTTACATTCCTTTTTCCAAACCATTAAATCAGCTTAAAAAAGACTTGTGCTTTTCGAATATAATTTATTGCAAATATGGCTGCTGAAAATGCAGATTTGCAAGAGGAAGGTTCAAAAGAGAGATAAAAAATTGGGTTAAGCATATGTAAAGAATTTATTAAGTTGTGGATGACAAAACAGAAAACTAAATGTTAATTCTTGTAATTCCCAAATTAACATCTTCCCACTTGATTTACATTTTCTACACTAGTCCTACATTGTTTTTTCCTTTTTCTTTTCAAGTATTCACTTTATAAATTAGTCTATACAAAGAGTTTCTAATGTTCAGAAAACTAACAGATGCAATAGATCAAAAACTTTCCTGAACTAGAAACATTTTATTTTTTCTTTTCCAGATAATCAATGTCTCTTATCGAAGACAAAGAATATAAAGACAATTGAGATCCCTCATTACTGATAGGCAATAATCAAATGTTGATGCCAGCAAAATAATTCTCTGACTTAAACATACAATAATGAAGACACAGTATTTACAAAGTCTGAAACCAATTGTAATGCTTCTGCTATAATGTAGTGTACAGTTTTTCCATCAACATTCTAGATCACTCTAATCTATCATTAACAGAAAAATTGATACGATGATAATGGGATCAAGCTCATTTGTTTGTGTTGTCTGCATCAAATAAATTTCAAAAGCATTTTTCAACTCGGTTTAGAATAGGTTTTTAGTGAACAAATTTGCTGCATTCTAATGATATCAAAAGTGCCCCTCTTATGTATATGGTAGGTGAGATCATGTGTCTCATCACACCAGTGATGAGGACACGATATTTAAAGAGTCTGAAACCAAATGTATGATGATGATTATGTTGACGATGAGCAGGTAATTATGTGTCCAGTATTACCTTTTCAAACTTCTATTTAATGTTCATTGGAGAATATTACTCGTTATGCATCAAATTTTTTGAAACTAATTTTAATTATCCAGCATCTTTCATACTTCTATTGATTTGTCAAACCTTGCGACTTTGATGATTTCTTTAATGTAGGTTACTTCAATGTTTTACAGGGGATGTTGCATTGGGACTCCCATTTTTTGTATTTGTAGTTGGATTCCCTTTTAAACATCACAGTTCCTTACGCTGCCCTGTTTTTGCATCATCCTCATTTATTTAGTTCCTTCCATTCCCCTATTTTTTTGCATCATTTATTCAAATTTTACAAAGACATGTTCCTCATTTGTCATTTTCCGGACAGTATACAATAGGTTGCTACACTAACTGATTTCTTTTTTTTGTTTCTTGTTACAGATCACTTTAAGGATAGCATTGTGCCACAAAGCTGATTTTCAAAATCTTAAAGATGCCAAAATGCACTTCTAGCAAAGACTCAAATGCTTAGCCAAATCAAATCTCATACAACTTTGATTGTACTGCATGATGTCTGCAAAAATCATCACCTTCAAAAACTGGCTTTTAAAGCTAATTTTCAAGCTGCACAAAACCTACACAAACTTATTCAATGCACAAGCTTTATTTTCTATTTTCTTGGTGTGGATTTATTTTACTGCATTTTTTAAGGTTTTAGTATTGTGGATTTTTCCATTTTAAAAAAGATTTGTGTATTGCTGCAGATTTAATATATTTTTCTTCGATTGTCATTTATGGCTGTCAATTGGTTTTCTCATTTTCAAATAAACAATATTAACAACTAAATTTCTCTATATTATCTTTGGCGTACCTATTGCACCCCAAGGTGCGATTGCTAGTAACAATTGTTCAGTAACCTTATTACAAACCTGCCTTATAACATAGAAAACAAGAGAAAATTACAAAACATACATTTATGCCAAAGTGTGAGGAATCAAATAATGGTGATATATGTTTGGTTGTGCTTAGGTAGATAAATTTTGCATTTGTAATCATCTTATGCCATTATGAAAGGTTGGGAGAAGTTGTAAAGGAAGCTGATCCCGATTAATGATGCTGACTGAGTGTTTTGAAGAATTTTAAGGAGATTGCAACTCTTATTTCAAATGTTTGTGTTGGATAATGTTACAATGAGGCATATAGTTTAATAAGTGTGTCAAGGTTTTGATTTCTCTCTTAGCTTTGCATCATCTCCATGTATGCGAAAATGTAACTTATTTCATCCTTCTGATGGCTTTATTGACTTGCTTGTTTATAACAAACATGTATGATGCAAAGCTAAGAGAGAAAACAACACCTTGACACATTTATTGAACTATATGCCTCTTTGTAATAGTTTCCAACTCAAACATCTGAATTAAGAGTCCCAAACTCAGTCAAGTTCTTCAAAACACTTAGTCAATGCCATTAATCAAGATCAGCTTCCTTTACAACTTCATTCAATGGCACATGATGGTTGCAAATACAAACTTTGTATTTAGAAGCACAATCAGAACATATGTCACCTTCCATTGAGTCAAAATAATAAATAAATACTTTTACAACATCTGCCCTTTCAATATACCATTAGTTCCCTATGACTGTCCTTCAAGGTATAACAAAGACACTCTTTGATTACAAACACAAATTTGAACCTCTAAGACACAATCAATCCAGTCTATACTTGATACACCTTCATATGAGTTGAAATGACAAGATCACATTCATTACACAGCCTACTAAATCATCTTTTTTCCATTCTTTATGACTGTCTATTAAGTGTGCTACAATGGCTCTCCTAAGTCACAACCTTAACTTCATCTTCCCAAACACCAAAGGCTGAGCCAACACATTGAGCAACATTGCTAGACTTGAATCAACATGAACAAACCCTTTTTTTCACCCCAAGAACTTAGTTAAGCAGTGCTTCCTCCATTACTCTGCCCTATTCCTACTAGGTCTTCCATAGGTCTAACAAAGCTTCCCTTCAAACATAGTCCCTCAATGTTGACTGTAAACAACCTTTAAGGTGCCCTTCATCATGTATTAATAGGGTGCTGTCATAATAGTGGTTTACAATTCCTGAGAGGAACAAATTTTAGCTGAAATCACATATTTTTAGAAATTATAATGATTTAAGCCTTAAAAAGTTCCATTTTAAGGATTCCAATTGAAGAGGGTTTGATCAAATCACCTTAGATCAAACCCCCTTGGATAGAACCTTGCTAGTTTTAAACCATACCTATAAATGTGTCTCCTTTACACCTATCAAAATCTTTGATAAAAATTACTTTTGATTTAGATTTTGGGGGATCAAATGAATTCATTTAAAATTTATTTCAAATGATTATGGTATTCCTCAGAACAAGCTATCCAATGAATATAATTTTAATCTCTTTTGGTTTTGTTGTATTTATTTTTAAGTTTTATTAAACATAGGTTTTTCATCAAATAAATTTCTTTGTTCTTCACATGTGGAAAAATAGAATATTATCAAAAAAAAATTGAAAAATATGAGTGCACCAGATATTGAAGTCCTTGATCCAACAAAAAAAATTAAATTAAATTTTGACATATACAAAAAAAGTTACGCGTTATACAATCGCGCTGTGTTTGAATTGTAATTTGTTTGACTTTGAAACTTGATTAAGGAAAAAATATTCAATAAAAAACTATCTAACCAAGTGGAAGCACTAGATATCAGAGTAACAAATCTAAATTTGAAAGAATTAGAATTTTATCCTTCATGGAAAAAAAAATTATGCGTTATACAGTGTGCGTCACTTTTTAAAAATGTTGTTTTCTAAATAAAATCTATTTTCATGGGAGATGGAAAAAGAAGTTCAATTTGATTCCAAAAATTTTGAAAAAAATATTTTTAGAATCTACAGACAAAATTTGATGAGACTCTAGTTTGCACCATCTTTAAATTCAACCCAGTTTAGCTGCTATAAGTGCTCGAATGTGAAGATTTAGTTAAAAATAATAATTTCAGTGTCCAGTTTGGCCAAAATTTGTAAACCAGTATTATGGGATCACCCATTAAAACATATCAAAGACTCACCATAAGTTGCTTGAAGAAAAATGCACAAATTCAAATTGTCTATGTTCCATAATAGAGTTAATTACGTTTGCACCTAGGAAGGGCTTATTCATTTGGCTACCTTTGATCACAAACTTATTGGAAAAATATTTCAATCACTCATATATAGATTTTTTTATGCTTAAGGAACCTTTATAAAATCACTTCCATGCTTATTTTCCAAACCCTAGGTTAAGTTCCATTCGAACTCTGCATTTTATTACACTATGACAAATTTTAGTCAAAGAAACTCTCAAGTTTCCACATTATAATCTTATTAATTCAATCTAAAACAAGAGTTTAGTGGATCAGATTGTTTTTATGGTTTTCAGTCAATACAAATGGTGAAATCATGAGTTTTGAGGAATGATTAATGAATTTTTGAGATTGATTAGGGTTTGGGACTAATGTAAGAGGGGTCTCCTTTGTAAAACAGACCTATTCTAGTAGCTTTTTTAGGCGCACAATCTGAGAATCTGAAGATTTCTTTGGGACAGTCATTGTAAGTTTTTTGTTTTGTTGAAGTGGATAGTAAGAGATGTTTAAAGAAGCATTTGGTACTTGAAAATTGCATGTGGATTGTGAGATTTACCCAATTTAGGGTATGAAGACCTATTTGTCAAATAGTGCCAAGACTTCCAAAGATAACAAAAATTTGATGACACGGTGCAAAGTATGGCTACAAATGGTTAAACATCTACAGACCTCAACACAGTGTTAAACTCAAATAAAGAAATATTACATAGTGCAAAGAGAGTGATCAGATAGAGCTAATACAAAATGCCATCATTCAGGCACTCAAACCAATATGGAATACTTCATCCTCATTTCACTCTCTATTAGAAATAATTAATGTATGAGTAAAACAAAAAATAAGAAAAAGGGCATAAGGTCTCCAAGGTGTTTTCCATTAGAGAATCAAGGAGGTTATTTAAACCTTTAAAATTTCCTATTATATTCAAGTGTTGTAGTTGTGAGAGGTTGATAATGGAATTGGGGAGGTTATTTAAACCTCTACAACTTTATATTTTCAAGTGCTACAGATGTGACAGGTTGCCAATGGAATCAGGAAAGTTATTTAAACCTTTATAGTCTTCTATGTTCAAGTGTTGTAGCTGTGATAGGTTGCTAATAGAATCAGGCAGGTTATTTAAACTTTACACATTTCTATGTTCAAGTGCTACAGCTTTAAGTACATGTTTCCCTAAAACAGACACAACTATGAAAGTAGAAAATTACATGCATGTAAGGGAAATGTACACAAATAGGACAAGCAAGACAAATTGAGTATCAAACTGCAATAGGACCATATTTTTAATTCAAATATTGTATGATTATATGATCTTGAATGCTCCCCATTGCATTTTAATGTAGATGATGTTTCATGATATATTTTGAAGAGCCTTGAAAGTGTCTCAATTGAGCCCTACTTGGGCACATATGACACCATCAAAACTCTTTATCAAGACACAATCAATGGCTTCATGCAATTAATAAAAGAAGAGACCTTCTATACATTCCAACACATACAAATAATCATCTCCAACCAAAAAACAAAGCACCAAAACACAAAAAAAGTATACATGGGAAAGCTTCCATTTGGTCCTCTAGCTTTGGGCTCCTTAAGGGGAAGGCATGTTACATACATAACTACAATAATTGAATAATATCTGTGTAAAAGGAGCTATTCTCTAGCTAAGGTTATATGTCGTTTAATATTTTAATTATAGTATAGTAAAAGGCAACCTATCATGATATGGGGGAGAATCTCAAATAACTGGGCCATTCTAGAAATCATGAGTAAGGTAGGTTCACCATATTTAGTCAATGTTGCTTTCTATGTAGTTTTTGTGGATTTTTTTATATATAAAGTTTACCCGTATATATCTGTTTACCTCTATATATCTATTTTATTTGTATATTAATATAAATATATGTAATAATTTCACATCTTTTGGAGAAGAGTGTCCTTACCTTTTGTATTCATAGGAGAGTTTGGGTGTGCAAATGATCTCATTCATCTTATTATTGTGTAATTGTGTTTGTAAAGGTTGCAAGGACACTTCATACGAGAGAAACACTGCATTGGATTGCACCAAATTCTGGGTAAGTAATACTACAAGATAATTATTACGAACATTGTAATTCATAAGTTTCCTTCAAGTAGGCAAGTTGCATTCAAGGGAGCTTGCTAAGGTAGAGGCATAAACCTAATTAGTGAAGTTCACAGTTTGAACTAACTTACTAATGTGGATATGGGTAAGAGTTTTCCTTTAGTCCTTGTGTATACTACGACTTGAGCACATTCCTACAAGAAATAATACAAAAATGTAAGAAAATATTACAAATATAAAAATTATTGACAAAATTATGTATGATAATCAATATGACCATGTGTAAACAAGAAGAGCAAAACAATGGGGTGTTGGATTCCAACAATAATGCACCCAATACAAAGATATCCTTATATGACCATGAAATCCTACTCTATTCAACATCTGCTACTGTGAATTGAAGCAATTTTTTAAAACCCCCTACTATATTCAACATCAGCTATTGTGAATTGAAACAATTTTTTACAAGCCTTCCCTATTCAAAATCTGCTCTGCAAGAATAAGAACAGTTTTACAAGAAAACTTCCTATTGCAAAAGTTAAAGAGATACTCAAGACTCAACCCTAACTATTCCATTACAAGGATAGTATAATCTCCTTCAATACCAAACGATCTTAAATTTAGAGCTCTAGTTCCTCCAATTAGGAGCTCATAAATCTTAGATGTGTATAAAAGTTGTGGATGTTTGGGCTTCAATTTTTTAAGTTTAATGGCAAATTCCTTGTTTTTCTGAAATTTGATATGTGATAATTCATTTTGGCACAGTAGCAACTTTATTTTCTTTTCCCCTTCATTATATTGATGCCCATCTTTCAGTATAGTTGGGTTTAGAAAGATAATTTTATAAGTTATCAATCTTTTTGTGCTACAGGGGAAAGAATACACTCACAAAAGAGACATACATTCTCTCCTTTGATCCTTGTACATGCACTATGTTATAGGATTGGAACAATATGCAACCAGAAATAATGTGAGCAAAGATTTTTGTCTAAGTGATTTCTCCATAGAAATGAATTTGTGTATAAACTTAAAATTTAAGTGTCTAATTTCTACTTATAAATTCCAACATGCAACTTTGTCTAGTAGTGGCTATCATACAACCCAAACATACAATCATAACCTTTTATTGAATATATATACTATGCTAAAAAAAAATTGCCTAAAGGTTTTTCCCTATCATTTATAAGCAACCAAGGAAAATACCACAACCAAAAACAATATTGTGTATATTATAATATGTGCACATATTGAAAGACATATATGTTACAACATTACAAATAGGATTCTAAGTAAACTAGAGGGTAGTGCTTGGCATAATTATTTTCAATATTTTATGCAAAAAATTACATGGTTGACAACAATGCTTAAAATGCACTCATTTCACATACCAAACATTTTAGATTTAAAAGCAATCATAAATGAATCTGATATACAATCCTAGTTGTGACCTATGCTCAAACCCAAAGCAGCCAAAATTAAAAATTAATCTAAAGGTTTCATAGCACTCACCTCAATATCATGCACATACTCCTTGAATTCAGCATAATCATTGTCAACATTTTCCTGAAGTTGTGTAGCTTTGCTGAGAGCTCTATTGACAGGGTCTTTTCCTTTTCGTTTTGATTTCATATAATTGTAAGCACCCCAGCTAGCAACCTGAATGCATGAGATCTCACCAAAATTCAACTTGAAATCTGAATGCATTAATGAAACAGAAAAAGCAGCTTCCTTATGTAGTCTGATGGATAAAAATAGTTTAGAAAAAAATTTCAATGCAAACTTGGTAAAGATTGTTCCCTAAGTCAGCTTCCCTTTTTGTATAACATTGAATGGTTTTCAATTTTAGAGCTGAGATTCCCTTTAAATTGGTAAAAATAGCGAGGACAAACCCTTATACTAAATCCAAAGCTCCAAAAAAAATGATACAAATATATGTGCTTACGTATACATGAAAAAAATACTATACAAAACATGATACTAACACATCCATATTTCAAATTGGAAAATACATATTGATCATGTTTAAAAAAAATCAGAATTGTCAATGTTTCAACATTCAACTTACATCAATAATTATCATGTTAGAATGAAAACTTACTTATTCCAATATAAACCATATCACACAATGAAAAACAATAATCCCAAAAAAAAATGGAGGATAACTTTTGCAAACATATGAAATAGAGTATACACAATAGCACACCCTTGCAAAAGTATGAGATAAGCATTTTCCCCTCTCCAAAAAAAAAGGTACAAATATATGTGTTTATGTATACATGAAAAAAATACTGTACAAAACATAATACTAAGACATCCATTTTACAGGATTTCCTCTATGCAATGAAAAACAATAATCCCAAAAAAATGGAGGATAACTTTTGTAAACATATGAAACAAAGTATACACAATAGCGCACCCTTGCAAAAGTCTGAAATAAGCATTTCCCCTCTCCAAAAAAAAAATAATACAAATATATGTGCTTATGTATACATGAAAAATATACTGTACAAAACATAATACTAAGACATCCATATTTCAAATTGCAAAATACATATTGATCATGTTAAAAAAAAATCAGATTTATCAATGTTTCAACATTCAACTTACATTAATAATTATCATGTTAGAATAAAAGTTTTTCTATATAAGCCATAGAGAAAGCTAAATAGAAATTATGAACATGGAAAGAGAAATAGAATAATTAAGTATAGAGATTCCAAGTCAAGAAAAAGAAATTATTGGGTAAGACCACTCATGTCGAAGGGAGTAGAAGGCAGATTTCATTGCTTGAAAAGGTTGTATGAAGTTGTGAGCAAACTGTGCACTTCTAGAAAGCTCGATTGGAGACTTTGAAGCTGAGCTTTGTGGATTTAGAAAGTACAAAGCAATAGAAATATTTAAGGCATGTCTTATCTATTTTGATTTCATTTATTTCATGATTATTTTAATATATGAAATCTAAGCATTTGTAGTTAAAAGAAATATTTATCCATAAGAATGTATATATGTGCATATAAAATGATACAACTAAATTTATTTACCTGTAGCTATATCATTTAAATCTTCATTTTTGTTCGTGATGGATAGCAAAGAATATTAGTCTAAATTAGGCATATTCATGAGATGGCAATTTAAGCATTTTCTAAGAAGCTACCATAGAGAAATGTATGGCTGCAGTGGGTGGTTGGCAAGAATGGTATTTAGTATCTGTGTTGCTTTCTCTAATGATTGGAAAAGGCCAAATTGTATTCAGGCAGCAAAAATTTATGCAAACATAAACAAATCCACGATGCCCTGAACAATGTCAATAGAAGGAAAAGGTTGGTAAGGAAGTGGGGAAAAAAAGGGAAAGTTTTTGGAAATGTTAGAAAAACAAGACACCTGAGTAAAGTATCATTGAAGAAAACTTTCGTTGACAATTCCACACATCCCATAAAAGTAGACCAAATCAGTCATTACCTGCAAAACAATGTAAGTCATGAGTAAATAGCAAAGTTACAATCACTTTAATAATGTAGTAACCCTTAAATAAGTTGAAGTAGTAGTTTTAAAGAATAAACCTTATTTTAAAACCATTTAGTCCAAGAAGGTGGTTGACAAAGAGGGGATATGAGGTCAATCCCAAGTAATAGAGACATCATAATAGAGATGTATAATTTTTTTGAATATGTAGAGTTGTTTGAAGTTCTCATGCCGAGCATATAGTTGTTGTACATATACAGTGCATCCTTAGAGTACCGGTTTGATTGAAAGGGCATTTGTTCAATTACAAATTGAAAATGAGGGTGTTTATTACATGTGCAGTATACTTGCCTAAAACTCATGGAATATTTTTTCATCCCAAGTTTTGGATTCCTTTAGGGTTGATTTTTTGGTTGGCATGCCCACTGTAGAATTGGTAATAGATGGTTCACCACACCTAGTTAATTTTTTGTGAATGCTGCAAATAGATTTGAGGGTGTGTTGTCAAAGGTCCATAACTTACCTTAAGATTGTGCCAAAATTTTGTACCCAATGGTGTGGTTTGGTCTATGATTAATGTGACCTACATTGATTTGTACCTCTTATTAAGAAGTGGTTGTGTTGAAAAAATCAATGGTGATAGTTGTACGATAATGAGAAAGACCTTCTTCACAAAGTTGTAAGATTAATGTGACCTACACTGATTTGTACCTCTTATTAAGAAGTGGTTCTGTTGGAAAACTCAATGGTGATTGTTGTAAGACAATGAGAAAGGCCTTCTTCACATTGTTGAATTATAATTATAGTCTATGCTTTTAACTTCTTATTGAAGTTTTGGGTCTTCTGAAAATTATGGTTTAAGAAGAATTGCTTAACAAAATTCTCTTCTTGAAGAACCCAAGGAACATAGGATAGTGATCCATGTTTATTTCTTCCTCATACAGACCTTATATATGTCTGGAAAGTTGTTTGTTTCACATTTTTTAATTTTTATCTGGCAATTATGGAGTTTTGTTTGTGAGTTTGCTGACTAGTTTCTTGAGTCATCAGTTTTATATATTGACATTTCTGATCATTCTTTATAGAACAATTAGGTAATGCTTACTTATTTGTTACATTTTTTTCTTTCCTAAAAACTTTTATGTTTAATCAGTAGTTTGAAGTTGTTTGTGTAAATTTTTCTGGTCAGCTGTCTGATTTAAATTTTAGATTGTTGTCAATGAATACCATATGAGTAACCAACTCTTTACTTGGACTTGTATGACTCTATTCTGGAGCTGAGATATTTGAATTTTGATCTGATTCATTTTGTAGACCTTGCAGAGTGCTTAATTGATTTATATTGAAATGTTTTTGGTATTTTGCTTCTACTGAAAAAAATGCATTTCCGTATTTTTCACAATTGATTTAAACCTATTGGTTTTGTGCTTTTTCTACAGACAGTAAATGAAAGATAAATGGAATATCTCTGCATGAACATTGACTAAAATTTGGTAGTAGATGTATATTTTGGGTGGCATGTACTATTGTATGCTCTTCAGCCTACTCAAATTGCATGTATGCCTTTTCTTGATTTATTGAATATGAAGGACTTGGTTGCATCCCTACATTTCCTATATGTACAGATAAAATGTAGATGTGACAATGGCATTTTCAGCATGAGGTACAGAATTAGTAATACAGAAATGGGTTAAGCAGATCAGGAATAATAGAAGCTACTTGCCGCCACATGAACACATATACAAGTTTGACGCCTATTTAATATTTTGACTAACTGTGTTCACAATGATGGTAGCTCAGTCAGTGGCTATGTTGTTACTGCAAACAATCTTCAAGGAAATTTTTGTGTTTAAGGTGGAGTTGTCATATATCTAGTTCTCGAAGGCAGTATTCAACAATAGATGACCAAAGTTGTGCTTTCTTAACTAATTCTTGAAAGCAAGATTTTGCTAGCATATGACAATTAATTTATAAAGAAATTATCTGGGGAGTACATATGAATGATCCCTCATTTTTAATTAAGTGTCATTGAGGGTAATGTTGATAAGAAGTCACACCTAAAGTTGAGGTTGAGATTGAAATTTGAATAAGCCCAACTGAGGCCTCAAATGCTGAGAATTGTGACATAGTTGCTGCTAATATGGAGGTTTCAAAAACTGAGCAAGCTTGTTTTCCTGAGTTTCAAAAACTCAGAAAAATAGTCTTCCCGGTCACTTAAAGCTCTTGTCCAAGGTTCAAAATTTGAAACTTGTGGATGATGTGGTATCAATGAATGGCCCTAAATTAGATGAATTGATCAAGAAATCTGAATGTGTGGAAGGTCAATTAGTGATAGGTTCTGGTTTATAACGAATGAAAAGCCAATACTTAGACATTAAGTAGCAATTGAAATAGCAACCAATGTTTTTAGTTATGATCATCATGGTTTACAATGTGAAAGCCCAATTGCGGTGATAATATACTACTATTTGCAATATGCTCTTAATTTCATATTCTATCCTTACTGCTATCTTTTTATGCTTGATTTGTTTTCCAATCTAGAGATTATAGGCACAAATTACCTAAAACATATTTCAAGGATCCTACCCTTGTTTAGGAGTTTCGATCACCATTGCAAGGAGTGTGTAGTAGATTATAAAGTGTCATGAATGCATATCAAATTTATTAAGAAACAAAAAATGGGTAGACGGAAATGGAAACTACAAGTTTTTCTGACTAGAAGAAGAAAAAGCACGGTGCAGACAGGGAATTTAAGCATCTTTTTCAAATTTGATACCCAATTAACCTCCATAATTGGAGGTATGTGAATTGCATAATTTTTCCTTTTAGATTAATCCCCACATCTGTCTCTTTTCAGAAGTTTGAGAGCATTGCTTTCCCCACAAAACCAGTGATATTACCAAACAAATGTCAGATTAAAGACATGAAATTTCCATAGTCCAAGGGAATGAGTTGGAATGATTTTGGTAAAAACTTGTGTAGAGTATCTTGTATCATGCTACAGCGAATCATGCTTCTATCCAAACTACAACAACTCTACCTAAGAAATCATGCTTGCATCCAAAATAATCCTCCACAAACAAATTTACTGGTTTGGAACCTTCACCAATCACTTGTAATTGGTCTGTGACATCTCCATACTATGAGACAATTAGACCATACACAGTCCATGAAACATGGCATATTCAGTAGTACCAGAACCTCCATTTTGGAATTTTCTGTATCAAATATAAAAAATGAAAAAAACACAGTTCTATTCTACATACTATTCTCCTCTATCAGATTCTATTGTTTGCCAATGTTGATAATAAATTCTTCAATGACATGAAAGCTCAATTACAATCTATTATAGAAATAGAAAAAATAGAGATTCATATTTTTTATAAATTAACAATAACCATATATTTGCCTTGTTTTAACATTGTGTTGTATCCACAATATTCACATCATGGTGAGGTTGGGCACCCACACACATTTCAACACGAGTAAACTAGCCATATAGATAGAGCGGTCTACTTTACATGAAGAAACATGAGAATTGGAAGAAAATTGCACATAAAAAAGGGATTTACTTGGATGGAAAATTGAATCAACTCGGTACTAGTCAATTATTAAATATTAGAACAATCTTCAATGTGTTGGGGAGAAATGTTATCCATTAGGAAGAAGAATGATTGTAAATACCAAATTGACATCATCTGCTCATTACTGCAGCACCAAATAATGTCTTAAAGCAAATGTTAAAATATGCATGGCACGGGGCATCCACTGCATGTATATCATCAATTATACTACATGGTTTTAGCAATAACAGATTACTGGATGGTGGTTCGACATATGGTGTCGTGTTTATCTTGCTCCAGAAGGTTGCTTCTACTTGAGGCATGAAAGATTATGTTCAAAGATAATCTCTTTGGTGTTCCTTTCTTTCAAATGTTTGCATTCTAGAAAGTTCTTTTCTCCAATATTTATCTTTTTTCTAAGAAGAGATGTTTGACTGACTATTATTGCTTATTCTCTATAGTGTTCTATTTTCATATTTAGACATTAATGGTAAACAGTATGTCATGTTGTGCCGAGTTATTTTGGGGAATGTTGAAGAATTTCCCCTTGGCTCTCATCAGTTTCATCCCAGCTGTGAGAAGTTTGATTCTGGCATAAATGATATCACCAATCCAAAGCATTACATTATTTGGAGTACTCACATGAATACACACATTTTACCAGAATATGTTGTCAGTTTTAAGGGTCCTCACCAGTCGCCTAGTATTATTGAATTTTGTTTTTTATATCTTCTCATTCATGCTAGGAATGTGGACAGTTGCATTTGTTGTATGCCCAAAGTTAAAATAGTTGCCTAAATAATGGGTTTGGAATGTTGTAGCTTGTTCAGATGGATTGAAAGCAAATGAAGCCACTTTTGATATTTGTAGAAATATAAGGAGTAATTTGCAATATGCTCAAGTAGCTAATAAATTTTTTGCTTATGAGATGGTAATCTTAAATGGTCTTTACTGGGCACAGTTGCTTTTCTATTAGCAATAGGATTTGTTCGGTCTATTTATTTCATGTATTTGGAATATAGAAGAGTCGAAATACCTTGTTGATCCTCATGGTAAGGCAAGTACAATGTCATTTTGTGCCTAATTTTGGTCAATCAATCTTCCTAAAATAACGATTATTTTCTCTGATAAGTAATTGTGAAATTGGAAATGTTGGTTATTCTTAAATCTCTTTGTTTTTAGAGCCACTTGTTAACACTCATACTCATGCCAAATTTAATTGCTATCATCTGATGAAACAACTAAAACCCATCCATCCTAACTGGAGTTTAGACCTGCACAATTTTTTAATCTTAATTTATATACATGATTAAAACAGACAACAATGTGCTTATTTTATCCTAAGACAGTGGCATGCATTATGTAGTTATTTTTTGATATACCTAGAAATCAATATTACAAAATTTATAGATTACTGTTACAAACAAATTAGTGAAAAATGATTGCTCTAATTCAATCTTATCTAAAATGACTTGAAGTGAATCACTTGAAGATATGGGTCTACGTGAAGTGATATTTACTAGGTATAAATTCTATATAGGATGTCTGGTAAATTAGAAAACACTATTATTACGATTACACAGTAAATGGAAATGGGTAGGTAGTTTTCTTATCATGCTATACCTATGAGAACAATTAGAGAGTAAATGGGGGCCCCGTTTTCAGTAATTCATTTGGGTGAATAGCGGTCTTCTTCACTAAATAGTTGACCTGAAATAGTATACTAATCTATGTGATGGATTGATTATTGGTATATTGCTTTCCGGTATAGCGCGAGGTTATGGCCGACACTCTTAGTTCTTGCCCATAGTTTCTTTGCCTATTCAAGCCTTCCTAGATTCATGCATGCAAGGGCTCAACCACCCCCTCTCTCTATAATGGGTGGGTTGAAAGGTGGGGATATTTAAGATGCCCTAAACTACACTAGAAGAATCCATAAATTATAATCCCCAATTTACTTAGCCTAAAAATATTCTCCTCACGAGTCTCTAGTTTTAGTTCACAGTTTGAAGAAAGAGTGAGACACATTTACTGTCTTGCCATGTCTCCTGCTAATGCTGAGAGGAAATTTAAAATCTATGATAGAGTATTTATAAGCGGTCTAACTACTAAAAAAAAAACATATACAAAATGGAGACTAAAAGTAGAGAGAGAAAAAGATCTTAGAGTCACAATGCTTTGGCTTCCATGTCTACGAGAGCATTTTCAACTATATTATTTGGAAAAAATCATCCCAATTTCTATGCTAGTGAACATTATGAACAACTTGCTCTGTATTAGAGGGCAGAATAATCTCAAACTAATTGTAATTGCCTGAGCTTAGATTTTAACATGAGCAGAGGTAAAAATTGGAAGAGGGAAAATGAGGTACCTGAATTTTCTGCACAAATGGTGTCGAGCTGTGAATGATGCTGATGAGCAAACCCTAATATCAAAAACCCACCTCAAACATTGATTTTTTTTCAAACTGAAGCAAATGTAATTATGGCGTGTTGTCAACAAAGCCGATATCTGTCTTCAAATAGCAATTGGGATCTAATTTTGTCATGCTGTCAACAATGTCGATATTTTCTACAATAAATGCTCCTCATATATTTTTCCAGCTGATGAATGCCTAGGATGGATTTCATAGCAGGCGATTTCCTGTCGAGCAATCTACACTGTCGGAGGTAAAAATGCCTCACAAATTCTAAGCATAGGACACCTTCGGCGTAATAAATAATAACTGAAATATGTTTAAAAAAAATTGAAATATGTTTAATTCCTGTTGTCTTAATTTGAGATAATGTAAAATAAAAAATATAACTTAAATATGTTTAAGATAAAACTAGCAATTTCACTTTGTTGTGCAATGGGTACACTGAAGAGGTGTTGGAAGGTCATTAAGAGAAAATTTGGGTCTATTTTTTGCATTCATCAAATGGTAGGGTCTTTATCAAATGATATTGTATATGTGAAAAAGGTCTCAATGTATTGTGAAGATTTCAATTTTTGTTTTTGCAAGTTTGTACAAATATTCAAAAGGGTATTTTCTTTTCTTGGTAAAAATAAGGACCAACAAAAGTAGAAAATTTTGAAACATTCTAGATCATTGAAGAAACCTGCAATATTCAAAAAGCAAATGCACTCTATGATGGATGTTAAAGGTGTAGGAAAGCCACCTAGACAATTGTCTTCGAAGGTGGGAACACAAACAAAAACACCAAGTGCAAAGTCAATACAATTATCTGATCCAAGAAAGGAAATGAGTAAGATATGATTTGGATTTGATAGGCCTATTATTTGGTTCTTTGCAATATAGTATGGACAATGTAATAATGGAAAATGGTGTGCAGAGTAATAGAAAAAGGTTCCTTCAATAATTTCTAGCGAAGTTAGAAATGATGAGCTTCAAAAGTGAATAATGCCACGTCCTACAAGTGTGCATAAACCACTTACTTCAAAGACTCCAATGCAAAAGCCTCACTAGATCAAAGAAAGCTTTCAATGTTTGTAAAGCCAATACCAAGACTTGTGAACAAATTTGAAGCAAGGTCAGTAGTGAGGCCAGTGCCAAAACCCAAACTTGTAAAAGTAATAGATAAAATTCACTTGTCCCCTATTTAAAGGTACACAACCAAAACTAACTCACTTCTATTAACACGTATAATTTTAGTCTCTGTTATCTAATTTTAGTTAATTTACATACTCAACTTTTATATTAAAAATGTCACCTACATTTAATTCATTTTAGTCATTCAACTCACATTAGATATTTTAAAGGAGATTATTTTTATTTTTGGAAGTGTATTCTTGAAAATGATTTTATGTAAGAAATATATTGTAATATGGGTAAAAAATCAATTTAAAAAAATTGGCATTCATAATTAAACATACTTATTCAAATTATACAACATATTTGTATGATAGACTATTAAATATTACAAATTTATATTTTTAAAAATTAATTTAAATTTACAAATTATGGGTAACTCCTTTTCCAATAAGTATTAAGTTAGGTAGAATATAAATGGAATAGAAGATCCAATTTGTATCTATAAGTTTGTTTGTCTATATCAAACGTCATGCTACCTTGATTATAACTCCCCAAGGACACATACCATTCTTGAATATTTGTCATGAAACAAGTAATCAAAAGTTAGTTTAATTTTCTTTTCTCTCTCTCTTTCCTTTTCTATCTCTTATATTTCTATCTCTCTTGTATTATCTATCTTTTTTCTATTCCTTTCCCTTTCAATCTTTCTCTCCATCTATATCTCTATTCCTCTTTATCTCTCTACCTCTATATTTTTTTGTCTCTATCTCTTTATTTTTTGTATCTCCATCTTTATCTCTTCTATTATAATTTAACTAATTTATATAATAATACATGTAAACTATTTGTAATATCATTATTTTCCTCGAGTAAATGTAGAGTATGTAAACTTATAAGTAGCTTAGTATATATTTGAGAATTGTATGCATATTTTTCTTCCACACTACATAGTTGGGCCCTTTGAGGAGTTGGGTATTCAATTTAGAAGAAACTTTGGTGTTCATATAATGATGACACCACAAAACAAAAAATTTATTCCACAAAAAATATTAATTAGTAATTTTATTTGTAATATTTTATTATTAATTATGGCAAGCTACGATTGAAAATAAGGTCTTGACAAAGGTTTTAGAGTATATTTAATTAAAATGACAATTATGGCCAAGATTTTAATAATTAATGAGCACATTTATTTAGTCATTTTTATTTGTCTAATATTAGTCATTTATTTAGTCATTTAGTTGTGGTTTTACCCAATGACCAAATTAGTCACTTATAAATGACCAAATTAGTCATTTATTTGTCAAATTCTACTAGTGTTAGTCATGTGACTAAAACTTTTAGTCATGTGACTAAAATTTTTAGTCACATAGTCATTTATTTGCCAAATTCTATTAGTGGAATGCAAGTATCCTCAGAGTTTAACTAATAAACCCTAACACGTGAGAGTAGAAATAAAACATTTTTTGACACATCCTTCACTTTCTTGACCTGCACAATACCTTTCTAGAAATCTCTTGAGAAACCCAATTTGAATCTTCCATCAAACCCACTACTCTCACACTCATCCTTTGTCATCATGAAAATGATCTCCTTTTCTAGATTTTCCCTTTTGACATCAATGACAACTATATGCCAACAAATGAAGTATTCACTGTTCACCATAGTGGCTTCAACCCTTTGTCATCTAAAGGGAAATTTTCCTTAGATTCCTTTTGGATCGAGCCCATGGAACCTATAAAGCCATGAGAATACTTCCTTTTCATATCCTACCAAAATTCAAAGCAAAGAAAATAGCCAAACTATCTCTCTAAAACATGTCGCCATCCACCTCTGAATGTCCCATCCTTGACAAAACCATGCTTCAACCTAAATAAGATCCAAACAACCAAGACCAACCTAGAAAGAAAATTCAGCTTTCAGACATGGAAAAAGTAACCCTTCTACTTTTTCTCATGTTTAGGCCCTCCTAGTGGAATTCGGCTTGATTTTGTCAAGATTTAATCTTGTAATGTGGTCAACACATTCACATTAGGTCTTGGACCCTTGTGAATCATTAAGAATTCTAAGATGTCTTGTGAAAGTTTTGCAAAGTGTTGTAACCCACTTTCACACTTTTCTAGGACCCTTTCATTATAACTTACTTAAATAACCCCTTTTTATCACTTACCAAGTCTTATTTCAAAGTGTTGTAAAGAGTTGTAACAAACTCTCATGCTTTTCTAGACTTGTCATCACCAATTTAAGTCTTTCTTATGTTTAAATGACCCCTTAATGCACTTTCCAGCCATACTTAAGTGTATTTTTTAGAATATTCCTATTAAACCTCATTAAATACACTTCAATCCCCGACACCTAGTAAAATTGCCCTAGTAAGACCAAGGTGGTGACTTAGTCCTGCTAGGCACAAAAATCAAAATATTTTTAATTTTCTACTCGGATTTTATTCTCTTGACCTTGAGGTTGGCCTTTGATGTGTTATATTTTGGAATTATTGGAAAATCAAGTATAAATAAAGGGTTTTTCCTCTCATTTTACACCTATTCAAGCAATTCATTCATTTACTTAATCATTCTCAAGCATTCTAAGCACTCTAACCATCATCAAATCATCCATTGGAGTACTTCATTGCATATCTTTAGATTTTAAGACCAAAGGTTTGGTGAGTTTGTTACAATGCATATTATTCATTCATCATTCTCTCTTTATTTCATTTCATTATCTATGGTTTGATTACCTAATCAAGGTTTGACCAAGGAAAACCCCTATTCTCTAACCCTTAACCCCTTTTCCCATCTTTGCATGTGTGTTTGTAGGTCTTGTATGTAGATTTGTCAAAGAGTTTGGTGTTAAAAAGGATTTTTCAATCCTTCAATGTCATCAAAGTCAACAAAGCCCTAATCAAAGCTTGGAGACCTCTTTCAACCTACTTTCTACAGAATATGAACCAGAAACCAGTCAGGAAGGGAAGTGTTGACTGAAAGCTATAGATTCCTTTCCTAAATTTCATGAGAATCCTAGGTGGATAGTCACTATTTGTGGAAAATTATTCCCACTTATAGGCCTAAAAAGTGTTTTTTGCATTTCTAAGTACCCATTTGGCAGATTCTTGCTCCGACAAAATTTCCCCAAAACTAGACAAAGTCACCCAACTTGGCACAAGTGTCCCAACCAACTTTTCTAGTCAAATCTATAGGATTCTAGAGCCTCTCTAAATTAGACTTTAGATTCTAGGTGCAAATCTCCAATCTTGTTTAAATCTGTTATTGTTTACTTTCATTCATAGGTGTTTTTGAATACATCGCTATGTTTTCCAGCGTCTTGCATAATTTCCTAGGTATTGCACTAATAACCACCTTTCTTTTTCAATTTATTGCATTAGGATATTGTATTTAGGCATATTCCATCCATCCTTGCATTGATTTTGAGTGTTTACAGTGCATTTTGGCCCATCTTTCTCCTTTTAGGTGAAAAACCCTAGAAGTGCTAGAAAGCATTCAAGAGCCAAAATATTTGTTTACATTTTGGTGAACCTGACTTTTGAACTTTTTTTTTTCTTATTTTAAGTGCATTCACATCTTAGGTTTAACTTGCATCAACAATGCATTAGGTGTTGCATTGTTTAGCTTGCATCTTAGGATTTTAAAAATTGCATTAGTGAAAAGATCATATAGCTTGCATTTTTGCATTATATTTCATTGGAAAACAATAAAAAACTTCATTTTTATACTATAGCTGCATTTGAAAATCTAAAAAGCATAAAATTTCATTTAAAATTTCTGAAAAACCTCAAAAAAGTCATCACTGGGACTAATTCACCACACTAGGTGACTTAATCCTTCTACATATTTTACACTGTAATTTATGGTATTTTATGCATATTTTCTGCATTTGTATTTTTTGTTATTGCATTACTGTTATAGTTTCTATAATTTTAGTTATCAAGTTTTTATTTCTTAGTTTAGTTTGCATTTCAATCGACAAGCATTTAGAAACCTCTGCATCAGTGTGTGGTTTCCTATTGCTAATACCTTAGTGAGATGAAGCTCAAGACACATGTTATCCCATGATAATACACTCATTGTGTATCTTGGATTGTCTAATGCTTCCACTCCTAGTATAGCAACTAGTACACTAGGCATGGACCCTACCTTTAGCAATGCTTTGTCTTCCCATAACATGCAAGTTGACACATCAAATGATCACATTCTGCAAGAAAAATTCATTAACATTCATGAGGACTTAACACATCTTCAACATAACTTGTACCTTGAAAACATTTCAACCACTATGATTCTTGTTATAGAAAACATTCATCACCTAATTGAAAGTGATGAAGGCCTAAATTTTATGAAAAAAATTGATGAGATATACCACAAACATGCTCCTTCTAGATCTACTACATCTCAATCAGAAAAAACTGTGGTTATTCAAGGAGGACCTACTAATCCTCCTCCTTCAATAGTAGCATCCATACCTACCTATACCAATCCCCAAGTCACAACCATAGTGCAACAAGTTAGCAATGTGATTCCTTCCTCGACTATTCCTACTAGCATTCCTAATTCTTATGTGGCATCACATTTTCTCTCCTCTTCCACCATAACCTCTATAAGTATTCCATTCAATTTCCTTACCACTACATATGCTCCATCACCAATTTCCTTTCCCCCTCATACCACTTACACTGACCCTCTCACAACACAAATTTTCCACACTGTCTCCTCCATCCAAAAGCAAATATCCACCATCAACCAAAACTAGAATGGACCACCCACCTATTATGTCTATAGCAGCCCACTATTCCTAGAAATACTCCAAACACTAGTGCCGCAAGGAATTGAGATGCCTAGATTTGAAAAGTATGGAGGGAAGGGTGATCCTTCTAACTATGTTAGTTCTTACACCGCCTTATGCAGTGAGTTTGTCCTAGATGAAAAAATATTGGCAAAATTGTTTCCTAGGACTTTAAAAGACACTATAGTGGTTTTCATCCTTACCAAACAATTCAATTCATTCATTTAGTGAACTAGTTGATGCATTCATAAATCATTTTCAAGTGCATATGACTCTAAAGAAGACATTAGCCAATTTGATGAGATGCAAACAATATGAAGAGTAAAAGATAACTAATTTTATCTCACGATACCTATCTTTTTACTCTAAAATCAATGTCAAGATTCCTGATCCACATCTTCAAAAGATGTTTTTTGAAAAGTTGAAAACTAAAATTCAAGACAAACTCACAATGATGAAGTTTCCCTTCTTTATGCACTTGTGTACCACCCTTTGCAATTATCACAATTTAGTTAGCAGTCGAGATGCAAAGTCTACTTCTAGCCAAGTTGAGAAATCTGAATGCGCCAATCCAAACAATTCACAACCATTTAGAAAACAAAACATAGGTTTCTTACAGTTCAATCTCCCTCAATAGCCAACTCAACCCATCAATAACCAAGTAGCCACCACGATACATTATAGTTATGGAGATTTGAAATGACAATTGACACCTTTACTAGACACTCTTCATAACACAATGGCCCAACTTATACAACAACAAATGATTACTTTACCTACTGTTAAACCATCAGATCCTACTAAGCCTTTACCACCAACCTTTAAACCTAATGCTTATTGCCATTATCATAAACAAAATGGACATGATATGGAAAATTGTAAGTGTCTTAAACACCTTGTGCAAGACCTCATTGATTTCAAATGTCTATCCATTTCAAATGTTAGTGTTAAAGGCAATAAGTCTGTTGCCCCTCCAAATCAGAATTTACAAATTTTCACTTATCCCATGCCCAAACACAATGTGTCATTTGTCAAAGCTAGTGAAACTCCAACAATGATGTGATGAATATTCATAGAGATGTTGAACATCTTAATCCTATTCCACATACCAGTACTATTAATCCTATGGAGGAAATGGTGGGTGTGATAGACATTATCCATCAGAAGGGTCAACCTAAGAAATCTCTTGATATTACTTTCTCTTCTAAGGAAATCCTTCTGAATCTTCCTGACGGTCCTCTTTACATAGCTATTTTTACTTTTGATAAGCCCACTAATGAGATACTCATAGATCCCACCTGTGGAGAGAATGGATCACTGATAAATTTTTGGTGTTACATGATCTTTATTAAGATGATTATGATAAACCAAAAGCATGGATCAAGACACACAATGGTTTTGCTTTCCCTATGATATGATCAATCATCCTTCCATTACAGATAGGACCTAAAATAGTGGATGTTACATTCTCCATCATCCTATAGTTGGATCAGTTTCACTTGAGGCTAGGCCATCCATGGATTTTCTCAATGAAATTTGTCTCTTCGGTCATACACAAATGTTTAAAACTTCTACTTGATAATGACATATTCACTTTTCACCATAGTGGCTTTCACCCTTTGTCTTCTAAAGTAAACTTATCCTTAGAATCCTTTTTGCCTGAGCCCATGGAACCTATAACACCTCACAAAGATTTCTTTTTCATTACTTATCAAAAGTTTAAAGTAAAGAAAATTGCAGAATTGTCTCTCCACAACATGTTCCCGTCCACTTATGACACTCCTATCCTAGATGAAACAATGCTTCAACCAAAAAAAGAACCCATCCATCAAAATCAACCAACACTCGAAACCTTGCCCACATGATCCAAATGACCGTGAGATAATTATAATAACTCCATCATGCCTCCTCATATAAAACAAGCTTATAAGGAAAAGGAGAAATTAGATGAACAACCTTCCATGGTTTCTTTCGTTCCCCCATTTAGGGAAGAAAATAAACCAATGGTTGATCAACCCACCCCTTCAAAAAAAAAATTGAAAATAAAACTAAAAGAAACCGAGGAGCTAGGGAGCATAGGTGTCAATGTCATGCTCTTTCTCACAAGTAACAAGATGAAGACAATAAATAAAAAGAAAAAACTGCACTTGATAGAAGCAATGCATGATGACCCTCCTTCGTAATCACAAGAAAATGATCCCATACAACAAGTACAACTCATGATACACCCCTAATTGGATATTATCATCCATCCTCCTATCTTGATTAACTTGGATGACGATGATGAGATGTATCGTAGAAAAAAGAACCTCTTGCTTGACATGGGACTAATTCATTGATAAATTGGACTTAAATGGCCTTGATTTAGTGTTGCGAAGTGGTTTTAACATACACAATAACTCTTGGAACCTTTAAAATACATTTATTGATGTCTTGTAAAGGTGTTGTAAAGTGTTGTAAGATACTTTCACGCTTTTCTAGACTTAATGAACCCATTTATCCCTAATTTAAAATTATAAAATGTGAAAAAATAGTGTTGTAATGTGTCTCACACATTCACATTGGTTGTTGTACCTTACTATGCTATGTGGACCGTTTTAGTGTTGTAAAGTGCATTTAATCACACTTTAACATTGAATTATGCATCTCAAGCCCTATTTGACATCCACATCATCACTAATAGGCCCCTATTAACCCATATTGTGCATCTCGAGGCTTAAATTGATCAAATACCCAACAAAATCTCAATTTAAACCTTATTTCCTTATTTCCTAGCATCTTAAGCAAAATGGCCCCTGTGGTACCCATTCACCATCCATGGAAAAGTAGTCCCATCTAGGTGGGACCCATTTTCCATGGGTGCTGAATGAGTCACATTTGGCCCAATTTTGACCTTTGAGTAGGAAAAAAGTGAAATTTAAGTTTAATATTACTTCATGTCAGCTTATGATGAGGTATTAATGGGCGAAATAGGTCAATTGCCTATAAATATACGTCTTTTAATCCTAATTTACATATCTTATAATTCATTCATCCATTTTTCTTCCATCTCAAGTCAAGCAACTTAGGCTTTCATCACTTCAAGTCACCAAGATAGCAATTTTCAAAAATTCAAGGGTGGATTCTTCATGTTTTGTTGCAGAATTTCAAGATCAATCATCATGAAAAGGTAATAACTTCATTGTTGCATGTTTCATTCCATTCTTTCAGGTTATTTTTGTTTAACTACCTAAAACGGGTTTGACCAAGGCAAACCTCCATGCCCTAACATTCAACATTTCTTCTTCTCTTTTTGTGTGTTTGCAGATTTAGGACTCTTGGAAGTTTGGAAATCATTGGAGATCAAGTTGCAAGGTATCTCAATTCTTCTCTCTATAAGGAAAGAATCTAGTGTTGAAAATTCTTTCCTAATCTCAATTCATAGGGGAATAATGTAGCAGTACTTTTAATTCCAAATTATAGAGCATTAAGACTCACACTTAAAAGGAATAGAACATAATAGACAATAATATCAACAAAGAATGGACACCAAATTTATGTGGGAAAACCATTTTGGGAGAAAAAACCACCACCAAAGAAAGACCACTTTATTCACAGTAAAAAAAATTACAATAAAGTTATAGATCCCTCCATCACAGTTATTTGTTCTCTAATAACATACAACAACATTACAATCAGCCAACTAGAGTCAATCATAGCACTGTTACAATGTTCTTTGAACATACAATCCACTCAACCATCACCAAATTTGTTTCTTCCAATGCACAAAGACCCTTCAATCTCCAATAATATATTTTGTTTAAACCAATTTGTTTTGATTAACTACCAAGAAGCTCAACCAATGAAATTATCCCACATTGATGCATAATATCAACATTCATTAGTTTATAAAAAAAAGCCTGAAGACTTTAGGTATCCACGAGTTAGTCCTTTTGTTATCAACTCACTTGTACATGGCATTTGACTATTGTACCAAATTGTCAATTGTTCCTTGTGGTCTCCACTAAGACACACATACATCACTTGTGCAATTATGGAGAATTGAGATGGGAATCTATAATATTCGCAACAAGTCTCTTGGAAAAGACTTAAATATTTAACTCCCAACCTCTAGGTGGTCCCCACATTCGTTGACATCCAAGTCACTGTTGTACGCTGTCATAACCATCCATGTAGACCAGTCCCACCAAACCATTAGCTTGTCACTCAATCAGAGAAAACACAAACTTCACAACCCCCAGTCGGAGGTTAGGAAATTCCCAAATACTACAGAACTAAAGAAGACCATGATAACACAACACATACCGTGATGTACCTTTTAAATATCTAAAAACTCTTTTCACAACATCCCAATGTAGCCTTCCTCGATTTGTCATAAACTGGCTAAGAACTCCCATTGCTTGGGTAATGTCTGGCCTTGTACAGAATATTGCATACATTAAACTACCAACTGCACTTGCAATAGGCACTTTGGTCATGTCCTTCATCTCTATAGAAGATTTTGGACAATCTTCAATAAATAGTTTTGTTGCCTACAAAAATGGAACAACTAGTTGCTTGCAATCACTCATACCAAATGTCTCCAAAACAGTGTTAATGTATTTACCCTAGCTGAGGAAAAGTCTTCTACACTTTCTATCCATCGTTATTTCCATCCCTAGAATATACCTAGTTGCATCAAGATCATTCATTTCAAACTTTTCAAAAAACTAAGATTTTAGATCAAAAATCATAAACTTACTATTCCCTATTGATGGAGCTTCTAAAATTATAAAGAATTTTCTCATTTATGAATGGGATTAGACTCCATTTTAAACCCTTTTCACGATGAATGAGTATGGTTTTATTCACAAAGGTATGAAAATGTTATAATTGCAAGTTGACCTACTTCGTCAGTCACCATTTTCTTAAGTCATCAATTGAGCCGCATTGCACGTCAGTTTACCAACCCCGTAAGCTCGAAACACTGGTCATCAATTATTCGATCAACTTTAGCCTTTTCCTTAAGTCAGGTTTTAAATTTTCCTTAGTAACCCAAGCTTAAGTCATCCACCCTCAAAGGGTCATGTCACCGTTGGCTTAACCGAGTCCTTTCTATTAAATGCTAACATTGTATGCAGTGCAACTTTTGAGATTCAAGGATCAGGGATGAGATCTTGGCCGTACCTTGCCAGCTCATGGATGATAAGTGCCGACAGGTTAAAAGCAGCAAGGATGGAGAAATAAGGATGTGTGTCCTTGTACAATCGTGGGGCCTAGTCCCCACTACCTTTCCCACAGTCTGATGAGTTCAATAAACAACCAAGATCAGATCTTGAGAATGATCTTCACCATTCCCCACTAGCTAATTGGGAGAAAGTGAATGTTAGTCAAGACTAGTGAGATCAAAGAGATCTTGACATCTATCCTAATCTATTTATTTTGTGTGAGGGGTGGAGCCCACTGACAGAGAGACTATCATCTGAAGTGGTTGAACATCATTGGCCGAGGACACATCATCGAAGCACCTTTGGAATTCAAAGATGGTTAAATTAATGTCATTCATTTGATTTTCCATTTAGGTAGAAGATCAATGGCTTATATTCAAAGCTAATAAATTTCACGTGATAGCCATTTTTACTCTGCAACCATGATGCATTAATGGCCCGATTTTTGTAGTTGTTGTGCAGTTTTGCACACAAGCCCCACTTGGAGTAGGGACCCTCTTTTTGGGATGTCTTTTGACCTTTGATTTTATTGGATTTGTCTTTTTGAGGTCTTGAGATGTTGTTCTTGTTGGCTTTGGTCTTTCCCTGAGGCTTGAATTGGTTAAAGTTGGGTTTCAGTGAAAATCTGGGTTTTGACCCGAGTCCGGGATTTTCCAGCTCCAGTGGATTTTCTCGGGTCCTGGTTCATTGTCCATTTCTTGCTGAATTTTTTGAATCCGGGTTTCTACTTGACTCTAGGATTTTCTGGTTACGGCGGATTTTCCTAAACTGTGTCAAAATCCTGAACTTCATTAAAATCCCGGTTTCTGTCATTTCTACGGAATTCGTGTTCATCTAGATTTTCCGTGTGTCTTGGTTTTTTCCAAAATTCCATCTTGGGCTCAGGTTTCTGGATTTTTCTGACATGTCTTGTCGTTCATTAATACTCGAGGTACCTTTTCTCAGACATGAATATGGATGGATTTAAAGTCTTTTAGGCATCATTTCAATTTCATTATTCACTTGTTTTCTGCTTTGGTGTCTGAGTGCATTCTTCATTCGAGCTTTGATAATTGATTTTGAGCTGCTTGCGTGGGGATTGGTTGAGCGCTGATCAGGGTTTTCGTTGCTAGGGAATACTTGTTTTCCAGTCACCTCTCTAAGCTCAAGCTTAATCCATACTAATCCATGGTAAGTCATCGCTGACCCCTGTCTTTGTTTGCATCATGATTGAGTTTTTCTATGTTAATTGATGGTCATTTCGGGTTGGCCTATGCTTGGTTATGATTTTGTATTTATCGAATTAGGGTTAGATCCATCTTTTGATGGAACTTTATCACCCGGGCCATGTGTGCTTATTTTTATCCATTAGATGATAGGTGCGTCCGTTTGGATGGTGTTTTGGGTCAGATTTTTTCCCTCTAGATGCGTAATTTGTTGTATTGTGCAGGGTTAGGGTTTTTTTGGTGCTCTACCCAAATTGATGAATTTGTTATGGTTTGTATATCTTGCGCCTATATTAAACTAGTCCCCTACCTTATGAAGACTCGGAGTGCTTTAGATTCATCTTTAGGGATAGTGCTTCAAACCTCGAGCTTACCCTGGTTTTCATGGCGAGAGGCTTATTCATCAAAATTAGGGCATCCTTGTTTTGCCATAAAGGTTAGTCATTTGAGGGCTTTAAAAATTTGAATTCATGTGCATTTGGGGTCTTGCGTATTGGCGTCAATTTTGGGACCATTAGAATCCAAGTGCAAAAGTTTGCATGATCATTTGATTAATGGTTCGCATGTTAACATCCGTTGGGTTTCTCAGGTGTCTGCGGAATTTCTGTGCACCTAGATTTTCCCGATTTCGGTGAATTCTACAGAGTATATTGAATTCTAGAACTTCAAACTATTTGCGAAAATCCATCCTATCTAGAATTTTCCAGTTTTCCTACCTAGTTTCATTTCTTTTGATTTCTCGAGGCTAGGACTAATGAAGTAAGTGTTAGATGCTGATTTCCTATTGCCAATGGATGAATTTCATGGTAATCTTATAATATTTTGTCCGTACTAATGATTTATTTTGCAAATGATGTTTTGGAAGCAAGAATCTATCTGGGTCAAATTTCTCTGAATTCCACCCTGACTGGATTTTCCTGGCTTACCTCGTTTTCCCGGATTGCTTTATTTTTCTAGATTTTCAAACATTGATGATTTGTGATGGATCTTAACTGCTTTATATGATTTCATACTAACCTTTGGATTGGAAAATGTATAACAATTGGATACTCATGACGTTCTCCTATTAATGCAGGCTGAGTCAAGTAGGGCTACTGTGGGAAAATCCAAGGGTGATACAGAGGGATCTTCCATTACAGAGGCAGAAAGATTAAGATTAGACACCAGGTGTCAGCTCCCTGATAGCAAGATATCTTCTATGTGGTCCGAAGTATCTGACAGCAATGTGTGAGCCTGGAGATACGAGGAGTTTAAAGAGAGAATAGCCAGAAGGATCTGTCGGTCTTGAGACAGGGAATGATGAAATTTGGACTAGTTCATGTGGCAGGGTTTCCTCCTGCAATCCAATGCTATGAGTTAATACTGGAGTGCGCCCGACAGTATGACTTCAACACACAAAGGGTTGTCAGTACCGAAAGAAGAGTCTTAGAGAATTTCAATCCTATTTCTATTGCTCAAGCCTTTGACATGCCAGATTTTCCTTCTGTGTGTGCCTTGAACATGGACCTGCCCAAAACATATTATGAGAATGAGCCCACCAAAGCTTCAACTGATTAATTCCTTGTTGGAGAAGCCAAAGTCACACTATTCTAAACTGCCCAAGCAATTGCAAAAGGTTAAATTTAGATCAGATATTTATGATCCAATCACATTTTTGAGCAAAGTGGCAGGTTTGAGGAGTGTTGAAGTGCTGGAGAACTGGATGGTTCATGTGATTAACAAGATTGAGCAGGGTACCAATTACCATTGGGCAGGACTTATTAGTGCTGTGATTGATAGGCAATTGAGAGATGTCCTAGAAACAAAGAATTTCACCATGTCTTCCTATGTGGTGTATGTGTTAGCCAGATTCTACCCATACAGGGGTTTGAATCCACAGGGGACATTTGGATAGGACATAGTCTATGAGATATACCTGGAATTACACTTAGGACATCATAACTACAGAAGAGCCAATGATGCATTCATAATGCACATCACCAGGATGCTTCAAAATGTGGAGCATGTGAGATTATCAGATGGAGCGAAGGAGTTGATAAAGAAATATGGAGCTTGGTTCATTCAGTTTCCTACCTTCTCTTACATTAGAATTGACGGATGTCCAACTGCTCCATACAGGTTACCTAGGTACCCTACTGATCATATTGTGTTATTGGAAGTGGTGAGACAGATATGTGAATTTGATGCCATTGTCAAAAAGGCAAAGCATAAAATGGGTTTTGGTGGGGATTTCCCTCTCAGAATTGGTATAGCAGAGGTATGCATTTCCATCCAATCGGCACATGCGGCAGGGGATGAATTGGCACCTCATGGTTTTTCCTTTCACTCCAAGAGAACAAACTTTGATATCATCAGGGAAGCACAGAAGAAGGCCACCAGAGAGTACCATCATAAGGATGACCTAGAGTACTATTGGGAAAATATCAAGGATAATTTTGAGGCAAGGAAGAAAAGGTACTCTAGGCTTCTGGTTGATGTGATCAGACAATACAATGTTAAGTTGATCCCCAACCAACTAGAAGATGATGGAAATCTAGTGCAAAACCATGCATATGAGTTTGTTAAGGATAGATTAATTGGGGAAATAAATTGGAATGAGGATGAGGTGATTGAGTTGGACCTGATGGCACCAGTTATGAAATTCACTACTTCATGGTTGAAGCATAAGGTCTGGGAGTTGGAAAGTGAGAAGGTACCCTGTACCTTTAATTTGATGGGAAATCTCAATCCTAAGTCCACTTCAAAAGAATCTGGGGAAGATGACCCCAAAGGGAAAATCAAAGGGAGCTCACCCTTCAAAATAAAAATTAGGGGTCCTCAAGAAAGTGAGCCAGAACCGAAAAGAAAGCCAAAGGGAAAGAAAAAAAAGCCGAACTTTAAAAATATGAAAGTCTTCTGAAGAGGAAGAATTTGAAAAAGCAGAAGAAGAAGATGCTCCTCCACAGCCAAAGAAGACAAGAACAACTAGGGTTTCAAAGAGAAATGGCTAGGATACCTCAAAAGATGAGCCTCTGGTTGTTGATGTGGAGAGTTTAGGAGAAAAGACTAAAGTTTATATGAGGAGATCAAGGACTCCCTCTCCTAAAGAGGTTATGCAAAAGATGGATCCTCCTCCAAAGACACCAGTTATGGAGCAATCTAGGGCTGCTTCTCCTCCATTGAGTTTACCTGAGCAACAGACAGCCCATCAAGAGCAAGAGACTAGTGGAGAAATGGAGCGATTCAAGGAAGGAGAACTCTTTGGTGTGGCAGCCGAGCTTGAAGTTGAAGAAGTAGAAAAGCACCCTTCTCCACTAGTACAATATGAAGATTCTCTGAGAAGTAGAAGGGGCAACAGATCACCTGAAAAGGAGAATATCCCAGTTAGAACCCCATCGGTCATGCGAGAAGAAGAAGAGATTGAAGTACGTGATCAAGGTGAGCAGTCCCCTAAAAGGGAAGAGGGTGAAATAGCATGACAACATGAAAAGGCAAAAACAGAAGAAATCCGGGTGGATCTTGTTGTCCCGGATTGGTTAGAAAAAGAGATAACCAGGAAGAAACAAGTTGTTGTTGAGGACACCCCTCTGGATTGGGATGAGATACTGTCCAAGATCGGCAAAGGTAAGAAGAAGAAGGTAGATAAAGTTGTTTGAAGGATAGAAAGGGATGAAGTAAACAACAGAGTTATCCATATTGCCACCCCTGCTGCTGACAGGACTAAAGAAGAGGTCACTTGGAAGGATTACAATGTGCAGACTTTCAACCTTGGACTAGCTTCTGTAGAGCAAGATATTGAGGAGTATGAAGGGTCCAGTGCAGTGATAATTGGTAGATTAAGGAAAGAGACTCAGTCAAAACATGAGCTTAAAAAGGAAAATGAGAGGATTAGGAAGTTCTTGGAAGATGTGATGAAACCTCTGCAATCTCTTCACCCATCTTCCTCTGCTACTCCTAGTTTCTTGCCTAAGGAAACTATTTCTGAAATTGAAAGGATGAAAACCTCTACCCAAACTGCAATGGATTGGTTGAAGGATGTGCAGGTGAAAGGAGATAATGAAATAAAGGATGTCCTTTCAGTTGGGAAAGATGCAGTCAGAGCCAAGGAACTGTTGGAGTATGTGCTATCTCAAGATAAGGAGGATATTGATCTTCTACTGCAGAAATCCAAAGTCATTATGGAATATGGTAAAGATCAGTTGGTTGCGGAGGGGATTCTTCCTTCCTCTAGACTTAATGAACCTTGGGAATGGTTCGAAGCCTTACAAATTCAATAGAAATCCATGAGGAAGATTCAAAAATGAAAGAAGCTAATAGATGGTGATTTTACTGGAGTCTATGATGGATGCATTGCATTTTTTGAGATTATGACTAGCAGGAGGAAAATTGCTCCTAAGTACCTGAGCCTAGAAACAACTAAGGGACTGGTCGCATGATGTCTATGCCCGAGATTCTGAAAATGTCATAACAGGACACCAACTAGATGATGCAACAACCTATTTGGCAGTGATGGATAAGTATCAAGCATACAGGGATGACTAGAATAAAATTGTCAAAGAGTCAAAGGAGGAGATTGGCTCCATTGAATGCCAGCTTAGGATCTTGCCCTTGCCACCTATTATTGAGTTGGATAAATTATTTTTGAAGGTTAAAGATCAGAACAAGGATAAGGGAGGCAGTAGCTAATGCCCATTGCGAGATTTGTGCTTCCCTATTATTATAGGGCATGTATTGATCTGAGCTACATTGGGGAATGTGTCTAGGCTGACCTTGATGATATATTGGAATTTAATGTGTGCCTTATTTTGAATTCCTAAGGCTGAATTTTTTTGGCTGTTGTTTTTATTTTGTAAATGTTTGGTTGGGCCGACATGTCTTGAGAATTTTCTATAAAAGGAATTCTTGCCTCATTGTAAAAACATTAGAGAGAGAAGATAATAGAGACAAGTTAGATAAAAGAGTTAGAGCATTTTATAGCAGGAATAATAGTCAGTTTCTTGAAGCAAGTATTGTAAACAGAACAGTGAAATTGCTGCAGCATTTTGATGATCTAATACAATTGAAGACATTGTAGTTTTCCTTGTGAAGTCTCTTGTGTTAGTTTATCTTGCATGGTTCCTATTGTTTCATCTTGTAAATTGCTTGAAGATTTAGGGTTTAGAGTTTAGAATTAGAATAATTTGGTGAATGATGTTCATGATTTCATATTTGGAATGTTTGTAGCAATCTCTGGTCTATACTCCCAGTAACTATCTGATTGTAGTAGGCTGTTGAAGTCAACCTGGACCCTATATCTATGTGTGCTTAGTTTTATTATAGATGAATATCTATGATTTGAAAATTTATATACCTTAGAAGATTACACAGTTCTTGTGATATCACATTGTGGGTTAAGCAAGAGTTGGTTATTTGAGATTGGTCCATTCCAGATATCTATCATTTGCATTGCTCATTCTAGGAATAGTTTAGATCTTATCACATCCTTGCACCCTTATCTTTTGCTATTTCTTTATCATCTGGTTAGATTTAGGAATTAAGATTATTATCTAATAAATTGGAAATATACAATTTGCTTGTAGTAAGGTCCAATTGTGATTACTAGCATTTCACATATTATCTGAGTTGTTTATGCATTGTCACGACTTGACACCTGAGAGACCTTGGGGTGATTTTCAGTAATTCATTGTTGAAAATAACCTTTCAAGAGAGATAGAATATTACATTCTGTCTGAGTTGTTGCTGTGCAGAAAACACCATCGATAGATTGGCGCTAGAAGGAGGGCCTGAATGAGCACACTGGATCATTTTTTGAATGTCGTCTCTCCTGAAAGATATAGGAGAAACACTAGATCTACCGCAGGAGACGAAGATTTACAAGAATTGTAGTTCCCCACTAGGTCAAAAAAGACTCGAGAAAGGGCAGAATCATCATCACCCATCCCTTTACCAGAATCATCCACATCTTCACATTCCAAGGTTGAGGCTATACCCACCCCTGAGGTAGTTCCCATTCAACAACCCCAACCTATCGTTAACCAACCACAACCACCACCCCCACTTTTACCAATGGCTTTCCTTGCTAATAATCCATCTCCCTTGTTCTTCCAAGCCTACAATATTATTCCCAAAAACCCTGAGCATTTTTGTTCAAAATTCCATGTTAATGACCCAAACAGGACTGCAGAAGAACACATAAGGATTTTCCAAACCTGTCTCAAAGACAGAGGGATTGTTCATGAGGATGTTGCCTGTAGATTGTTTCCCTATTCATTAGGAGAGGAGGCTTTTTACTGGTATAACCATCTCCCTGCTGGTTCAATTTTTAATTGGAATGATCTTGAAACTGCCTTTTTATAGAAGTTCTGAATACCTATCAGTGCCAATGAATTATATCTGCAATTCACCAGAGTTAAGAGGGAGGTTAATGAACCAATATCTAGTTTCAATAATAGGTTCCACCATGCATATACCAGACTTCAAGACCCATATATTTTAGATAATAATACAACCTTGGGAGTGTATTATGAAGCCCTAGATAGCCTCACAACAACCTTTCTGAAGTGGAGACCCAATCCTCCAGCTACCCTAACTGATGCCTATACAGAAACTGTTAAGCTTAGCACAGATTTGAGACAACACTTGACTGGACCATTGCCTTCTTTAAGACCAGTTGCACATCCTAACCAGGTTTAGGCAGTGAATCATGCACTTGCTAATCATGCTCTAATCATGAATCCAGTACCTTAGTTACCATTGGTGCCACACCCTAGTCATCCCATGAGTCAGGTCTCCCCTATGACAAACTTTCCTCAACAGCAGGTTAACCAGCCTATGTATCAGCCACAGTCAAATAGTTTTGCTACCTATTTGTAGAATTTTGAGGTGTTGCACCAGTCTATGGGATCTGCTACAATGCCTGCCCCTCCTCAGAGTAATCCAAATCAGCTCCCTTATCAAGATCCAAATAGGGAGAGGATTGATGAAATGGATGAGCAGATAAAGAAGCTAAATCTGGAGGTGACCTACCTAAGAAATCAAAACAGCCAATTACAAGCTACCCAGAAGAATATGCAGTCCAATCAGAACAGAGAGTTTCCACAAGGGTAGAGTTTTGACAGAGGACAACGTAATGAAAGAGGATTCCACAATGACAGGGGATATAATCAGGATAAGGGTTACAACAATGACAGAGGGTTCAATAATGATAGGAGATAGAATTTTGATAGAGGCCAAGGTAGTGGATCAGGATTTGATAAGAGGCCATCACAAGGATAGAGCATGACATGGAATACAGGACCTAATAATGAAGGAGTCCCCACCCCATTGGATCAACCAGCTAATCAAATTGTCAACCAATCTACAAATCAGCTAGTCAGTCAAGACAAGCCTCCTAGTGGTATATATTTGGCTAAAGTAGCCCTATCAGGATGGTGTAGGCTCCATAAGACAAGCCAACATTCAGAGTTAGAATGTCTAGAATTTAAAACTACCACCTCCATTTTCCAGTATGAGGTAGAAAATAATGTGAATGGACAGAAGATTGTTCCCTCCACACCTTTTGACTCTCTTGTGCTGGTGTTAAATCATGCCCCCTTCCCAGCAAGTAGGGAAAATGTACCAGAAGAGGAACCTGATGCTCAAGAAGAAAGGGCAGATCAAATCTGCAATGGAGATGAGGTTGCTCGATTATTCAATGAGGAAGCAATGAATGATAATGGTCCCCTCAATCAAGAAGAAACTTATGTTGAAGAAGTATAGATGTTCCAGAGGTAGGGTAAAGGATATGATTTGAGAGATATGCCTCATAGGCACTCACAGCCTGGGGGACCTTTCACCACCTCCATCCCTCCTAACAACTTCAATACTACCCCAGATCCTAATACTAGAAATAATCCGTCTTATCCACATGTTTTCAAGCAGTACCTTTCAAAGGAAAGACAAGCTCAAACTGACCTACAAAAGGAAAAGGTTGTTCAAGCAAGCAAAGACAAGGTGGAGGAACCTTCTAGGGAAGTCTCCACTGATATGAGTGAAGAGAAAATGGCTTCATATGTTGCTGAGGAGTTCAAGACAGTAAAGGTAAATCTTTCAACATTTGAGTTATTGAGGTTCCCTACAATCAGGAAGGCAATTCTAGGTACTTGTGATGCACATCCAGTATCATTGGATAAGCCTTCTAGTGAGAATATCAGCAAAATTTCTAGTTCTCAGTCTGTGAAGACGGAAAACCAAGCCCATAGTCGGACTAACTTTCTCCCTAGAGATAAAGGAAAAGAAAAGGATAAGACTCAAATGGCTCAACTAGATACTTAGCCAACTCTGTTTCAAGGGAAGACAAAAAATCCACCATTTTTGATTTCTGTGTGCATATTCGGTAAGAATTTACATAATTGTTTACTAGATTCTAGTGCTTCCACCAATGTGATGCCATTTGGAGTTTGTAGAGATCTAGGAATTACACCTGCTGACTCTCAGAAGAATGTAACTCAGTTAGATAGAACTGAAGTAAATGTGGTGGGAGAATTAAATATGATTCATATGCAGATAGCTTCTGACCCAAGGATTCAACAGGCTATCAATATTCAGGTAGTTGATATCCCTGATGCGTATGGTTTGATTCTAGGAAGAGATTTTACTAAGGCTTTGAATGGATATGTGTCTACTGACCACTCTCACATGTGGCTTCCCTGGAAAGGAGTACCAAATTAGATCAGAATTAAGAGAGAACCAAGAATGAAATACATGATAACAGAGTACCAAAATACTTCAACAAAAGTCTTGGTATCAGAAGCAGGAATGGGAAATTATATGATATCAACTCAGTATCAGGAGTCAGACTCAAAAGAGGTATTGATGCTACATACGATGCTTGTTGATGCAGAGACAAGATCCTGTCATGTTGTTGTTTTGACAGAATCAATTGAGGAAGAGGAAGAATTCGAAGATAATCAGATCAACTTATTAGACAGTTTCCAGGAATTCATCAAGCAGTGTGTTGAAAATCAAACTCACCTAGGCAGAAGGACAAGCTTTAAGGAATTACTCTTACCAAATTGGTGTAGAGTTCATAATACTTCCCATTCAGAGTTGGAGTGTTGTCTATGCTAGATAGCAGTAGAACAAGTACAGAAATGTCTAAATCTAGCCCAGGCTGTTAAGACAGATGTACAAAACCCCCAGGAAGGATATCAAGGAAAGAAACCTATACTGACCAAGGAATCCTCCAACAATGATAAGCCGAAAGATATGATACAAAAGACTACCACTGCAGAATGCTGGACTCTCAAATTCGATGGATCCAAGTCCAAGCATGGAGCTGGAGCAGGGTTCGAATTCATCAGTCCAAAAGGTAAAAATTTCTTTGGGGCCCATAGACTTCAATTTCATTGCACAAATAATGTAGCAGAGTATGAAGCGTTAATTCACGAACTTCTCATGGCACTTAAGAAAAAGGTTAAAATTCTGCAAGTTTTCAGTGATTCAGAGTTAGTAATTAAGAAAATAAGGAAAAAATATTTATGTCACGATAGGAGAATGACTAATTATAGACATAGAGTATGGGATCTCATTGAGGGATTGACGCTTTAAATATTCAACTCATACCACGATAGAAGAATCAAACTGCAGACTCTGGCTCAAGCATCAGGTACCCTGCAGCCTTTATCTTTGTCAAGATTGAAGTAATTCACTGTAGAATTGACTCCTGTGCCATCGGTCCCAGACAAAGTTACTAACTTTCAAGTGTTTGAAGATGATAAACATATTCTGGATTTTATCACAAATACAGACATTTTTGCTTCCCAAATCATCGATGAAGCAGAACCCCAGGAAGCAGAACTGGATTTAGAGGGTGTGATAAATCTGAAGTCTAATACTATTCCCAGGGGAATGGTATAGTTGGAACAAATTTTTGATATAGATAATATCAGAGATCAGGAACAAGAGTCCAAGAAAGAGTCAATCAATGGACAGTGCGACACTCACAATTTGGAAACTGAGGACAATGCTAAGAACATTTTCATTAGCAAAGTGTGCACTCCAGAAGAAAGAAAATGGATAATTGATGCCCTGCACAGCTTTCCAGATATAGTAGCCTGAGGTTATGAGGACTTGAAGACCTATGATACATCAATCATAACTCATACTATAGCCCTTAAGCTAGGTGCTAAACCTTTTAGGTAGAGACAAAGACCTATCAATGCATTGTTGGAACCACTCATACAGAAAGAAGTTCAGAAGTTACTGTCTACCAGAATAATTTTTCCTGTCAGACATTCAACATGGGTAGCAAAACTGGTTCCAGTAAGGAAAAAGAATGGGGAAATTAGGCTCTGTGTTGATTTCAAGAATTTAAACAGATCGTCAAAAAATGATAACTATCCAGTTCCTTCATTGGATGAAGTACTACAAGTGGTCAATGGATCTCAGATGATGTCCTTTCTGGATGGTTATTCAGGGTACAATCAAGTAATGGTTTAGTATGAAGACAGACATAAGACTGCTTTCACAACTAAGTGGGGTACCTTCGCCTATAGGAGAATGCCTTTTGGACTCATTAATGCAGGGGCCACATTTCAAAGAGCTATGGACATTTCCTTCAAAGATATCATAGGAAAATGCATCATTATTTATATGTACTACCTGACTTTTTTTTCAAAAAATGGAGGGGATCACATCTCATATTTGTACAAAGTGTTTCAAAGGTGCAGAGAATTTGGCATATCCCTGAATCCTAAAAAGTGTATTTTCGGAGTAACAGAGGGAAAGCTACTAGGACATGTGATATCAGAAAAGGGAATTGCTATTGACCCAGAAAGAGTAGAGGCTATACTGAAGATTCATCCACCAGTTAGAAAAAAGGAGATGAAGTCCTTCTTTGGCAAGATCAACTTCATCAGAAAATTCATCACTAGATTTGCTGAAATTGTTAAACCACTCAATGCAATGTTGAAACAAGATGCTAAGATCGAATGGACTACGGAACTGAAAGAAGCCTTTGTAGAGATAAAAAGGGCCATTGCTGATGCTCCAGTATTGGTAAGTCCCAATTATAGTAAACCCTTCTATATCTATTCATTTGCTTCAGACCATTCATGTGCGGGAATGCTAACTCAAAAGTTTGATGAGGGAAATGAGCATCCTATTGCTTTTATGAGTGCACCATTAAAAGATGCTGAGTTGAAATATCTAAGTGTGGAAAAGCAAGTGTATACCCTAGTCAGAGCAGTAAAGAAATTCAGGCATTATATCCTCAGGAATAAGGTGTATGCAATTGTCCCAGATTCTGCAGTTAAGTTACTTTTGATGCAAAATGAAATAGGTGAGTGTAGAGCTAAATGGGTGACAATGCTACAAGAGTATGACATTGAGATCCAACCCATGAAGCTAGTAAGAGGGCAAGGACTCACTCAGACTATGGCTGAAATAGGTCCTGAATTGACTATTTAGAATTATAATGTCGAAGAGGTTTCTCTAGATGGTTGGTATGACGACATAGTTTATTATTTGCTGAATCAACGATCTCTAGATCATCTTAATGTTGTACAAAGGAGAGCCCTATGGTTAAAGAGTGATGGTTTCATGTTGAAGGGAGCAGTTCTATACAAGAAAAATCATGAAGGCATTTATTTGAGATGTCTCAGGAAACAGGAAGCTGAAAGAGTGATGAATGAATTTCATGAAAAATATGGTACTGGTCATAGTTCTGCAATTGCCACAACAAATCAAGTTTTAAGGGATGGGTATTACTGGCCCACACTGTTCAAAGATGTTCACCATCACATACAGACCTGTCACACCTGCCATACTGTAGCAGTGAAGGAAAGGTATGCAACACTTCCACTCCAATCGGTCACTGAGGTAAGACCCTTCGCTCAGTGGGGTATGGATTTTATAGGCCCCATCAACCCACCATCTTCTGTGGGACACATGTACATTCTCACTATTATTGATTATTTCACAAGATGGACTGAAGCTTTTTCTTGTAGGCAATCTACGTCTGAGGTAGTGATTGATTTCTTAGAATCTACTATTCTTAATCAATTTGGATGCCCTATTACTGTTGTCTATGATAATGGTCCTGATTTTACATCTTTAAAATTTTCAAATTGGGCTTTTGATCATGGCATTATTGTGAAGTTTGTGTCTAATTATTATCCTTAGGGTAATGGATTAGCAGAGTCCTCTAATAAAAACTTATTGACAGTCATCCGCAAGCTATTAGAAAGGAATCCAAAAGACTAGCACACCCAGCTTTGGTTTACCCTTTGGGCAGGTCGTACAAGACTTAAGTCATCCATCAAAACATCTCCTTATCACTTAGTATAAGGTCTGGAGCCAGTATTCCCTATTCAACTCAAGATCCCAACATTACAATTTATAAATGAGTTTTATGATGAGGGGGATAGAAGGGAGGCTAGGTTAATAAAACTATTGCACCTTGAGGAGAAACGAGACAATGCCCTTGAGAATTTTTCCAAACATCAAGGGGTAGTTAAGAGGTGGTTTGACAGGAGGGATAAAGTCAAAGCCTTTAGGATTTCTGACCTTGTCCTATACTAGGATAAATCTCATGATCAAAAAGGGAACCATGGGAATTTTTATAAACTGTGGCTTGGCCCATATCAGATTGCTGAAATACTTGGAGATAATGCCTTCCGTCTGAAGACTTTCATGGGAGAAGATATCCCACTGCTTGTCAATGGGCAATATTTGAAACATTATTTCTAGTCCCGAGCTATTTTCAACTCCCTGCTTTGTATATAGTTAGTTTAGGCTGCTTTGTTTGTTTCATTTGGCTAGAGTAGGGTTTCCTTTTGGTTTGTTTTGTTTTGCTTTGGTTAGGGTAGGTTTGCTTTGGTTTGTTTGTTTTGGTTTGCGTTGCTCTTGCTCTTGGTTCCTTCTCTTTTGGGGATCCATGGGTGCATTTGCGTGAGAGTGGTGACACAATGGGTCTGATGTTCTTGGTATTTCTCTTACAAACTCTAATCATCCTTCCAGGACATCATGGTATTAATTCTCTACCCAATGTCACTTATCCTTGTGCTGGGGCAAAGGGGTATTCTAGTCAGTTTGAATAGGAATATATTGGGGTCTCATACTTTCAATTATTAAAGATACCTGAGGTTGCAGAAGGTCTTTATGGTGAAAAATATTTTTTTTCTGCTTTAGTGCCACTGTGGTTCTCATTCCTGAGTATGAACTTCACTATTCACAGGTTGAAGTAGAAGCAGTGAAAAGACAAGCAATAAAAAAAAGGATATACATATTGAAATTAAAAAAGGTTTAAATTCAACTCATAAGGGGAATCTGAATATCTCTACAGGGGCTATAGACGCCTGGCTGGTAGTAGAGCTATGTTTAGGAGGATCACAACGAAAATATCGTCGGGGCTATGGACGCCCGACTAGCAGCGGGGCTCTATCCAAGTTACTTTTAGAGTATGAATCTATACGTAGCTTGTTCATACCAAGTTTGGTTCCTGCTGCAACTAAGGGAGGGTAATGAATGCATATGTACACACTTTTACCCTGGTATAGGAGAGTTTAAATGACTAAGGGCTTCTTTGTTTTGACATGGAGGTGGTGGCAGGATATGTGAGTTGAAACCATAAGTTCTGGGTTCATGATTCCAGTTTGTCATCGAAATGCTCAAGAGCATTTCCCAGTGGAGTCGCCATTTGTTGTGTAGTTTTTCACACACGCCCCACTTGGAGTAGGGACCCTCTTTTCGAGATGTCTTTTGACATTTGGTTTTATTGGATTTGTCTTTTTGAGGACTTGAGATGTTGGTCTTGTTGGCATTGGTCTTGCCCTGAGGCTTGAATTGGTTAAAGTTGGGTTTCAGTAAAAATTCGAGTTTTGACCTGAGTATGGGATTTTCCAGCTCCGGCGGATTTTCCCAGGCCCTGGTTCATTGTTTGTTTCCTGCTGAATTTTTTGAATTCGGGTTTCTGCTCGACTCTAGAATTTTCCAATTTTGGCGGATTTTCCTAAACTACGTCAAAATCCTGAACTTCGTTAAAATCCCAGTTTCCATCATTTCCATGGAATTAATGTTCATCGAAATTTTCCGTGTGTCTTGGTTTTTTTTGAAATTCCATCTTGGGCTCGGGTTTTCGGATTTTTCTGACATGTCTTGTCATTCATTAATGCTCGAAGTACCTTTGCTCAGACATGAATATGGATGGATTTAAAGTCTTTTAGTCATCATTTCAATTTCATTATTCACTTGTTTTCTGCTTTGGCATCTGAGTGCATTCTTCATTCGAGCTTTGATCATTGATTTTGAGCTGCTTGCGTGGGGATTGGTTGAGCGCTAATTAGGGTTTTCGTTGCTAGGGCATACTTTTTTTGCAGTCACCTCTCCGAGCTCAAGCTTAATCCATATTAATCCATGGTAAGTTGTCACTGACCCCTCTCTTTGTTTGCATCATGATTGAGTTTTTATATGTTGATTGATGGTCATTTCGGGTCGGCCTATTCTTGGTTACGATTTTGTATTTATCGAATTAGGGTTAGACCCATCTTTTGATGGAACTTTATCACTCGGGCCATGTGTGCTTATGTTTATCCATTAGATGATGGGTGCATCCATTTGGATGGTGTTTTGGGTCATATTTTTTCCCTCTAGATGCGTAATTTGTTGTATTGTGCAGGGTTAGGGTTTTTTTGGTGCTTTGCCCAGATTGATGAATTTGTTCTGGTTTGTATATCTTGTGCCTATATTAAACTAGTCCCTTGCCTTGTGAAGACTCAGAGTGCTTTAGATTCATCTTTAGGGATAGTGCTTCAAACCTCGAGCTTACCCTGGTTTTCATGGCGGGAGGCTTATTCGTCAAAATTAGGGCATCCAAGTTTCACCATAAAGGTTAGTCATTTGAGGGCTTTTGAAATTTGAATTCATCTGCATTTGGGGTCTTGTGTATTAGCGTCAATTTTGGGACCATTAGAATCCAAGTGGAGAATTTTTCATGATCGTTTGATTAATGGTTCACATGTTAACATCCATCGGGTTTTTGAGGTGTCTGTGGAATTTCTGCGCACCCGGATTTTCTCGATTTCAGCCAATTCCGTGGAGTATATTGAATTCTAGAAATTCAAACTGTCCACAAAAATCTGTCTTATCCGAACTTTTCTGGTTTTCCTACCTGGTTTCATTTCTTTCGATTCTCGAGGCTAGGACTAATGAAGTAAGTGTTAGATGCTGATTTCCTGTTGCCAATGGATGAATTTCATGGTAATCTTATAATCTTTTGTCCGTACTAATGATTTATTTTGCAAATGATGTTTTGGAAGCAAGAATCTGTCTAGGTCAGATTTCTCTGAATTCCACCCTGACTAGATTTTCTCGGCTTACCTTATTTTCCTGGATTGCTTTATTTTTCTGGATTTTCAAACATTGATGATTTGTGATGGATCTTAACTGCTTTATATGATATCATACTAACCTTTGGATTGGAAAATGCATAACAATTAGGTACTCATGGCATTCTCCTATTAATGCAAGCTGAGTCAAGCAGGGATGCTAGAGGAAAATCCAAGGGTGATACGAAGGGATCTTCCATCATAGAGGCAGAAAGATTAAGATTAGACACCAAGAGTCAGCTCCTTGACAGCAAGATATCTTCTATGTGGTCCGAAGTATCTGACGTCAATGTGGGAGCCTGGAGATACGAGGAGTTTAAAGAGAGAATAGCTCAAAAGGATATGTCAAATTGAGACAGGGAATGATGAAGTCTGGACTAGTTCATGTGGCAGGGTTTCCTCCTGCAATCCAATGCTATGAGTTAATACTAGAGTGCGCCTGACAGTATGACTTCGACACACAAAGGGTTGTCAGTACCGAAGGAAGAGTCTTAGCGAATTTCAATCCTATTTCTATTGCTCAAGCCTTTGACATGCCGGATTTTCCTTCTGTGTGTGCGTTGAACATGGACCTGGCTAGAACATATTATGAGAATGATCCCACCAAAGCTCAGCAAATGATTAATGCTTGGTTGGAGAAGCCAAAGTCACACTATTTTAAATTGCCCAAGCAATTGCACAGGGTTAAATTTAGATCAGATATTTATGATGCAATCACATTTTTGAGCAAAGTGGCAAGTTTGAGGAGTGTTGGAGTGCTGGAGAATTGGATGGTTCATGTGATTAACAAGATTGAGCAGGGTACCAATTACCATTGGGCAGGACGTATTAGTGCTGTGATTGGTAGGAAATTGAGAGATGTCCTAGAAACAAAGAAGTTCACCATGTCTTCCTATGTAGTGTATGTGTTAGCTAGATTCTACCCATACAGGGGTTTGAATCCACAGGGGACATTTGGACAGGACATAGTCTATGAGATATTCTCGAAATTACACTTAGGACATCAGAACTATAGAAGAGCCAATGATGCATTCACAATGCACATCACCAGGTTGCTTCAAAATGTGGAGCATGTGAGATTATTAGATGGAGCAGAGTTGATAAAGAAATACAGATCCTAGTTCAGTCATTTTCCTACCTTCTCTTACATTAGAATTGGCGGATGTCCACCTGCTCCATATAGGTTACCTAGGTACCCTACTGATCATATTGTGTTATTGGAAGTGGTGAGACAGATATGTGAATTTGATGCCATTATCAAAAAGGAAAAGCATAAAACGGGTTTTGGTGGGGATTTCCCTCTCAAAATTGGTATAGAAGAGGTATGCCCTTCCATCCAATCGGCGCATGGGGCAGGGGATGAATTGGCAACTCATGGTTTTTCCTTTCACTCCAAGAGAACAAACTTTGATATCACTGGGGAAGCATAGAAGAAGGCCACCAAAGAGTACCGTCATAAGGATGACCTAGAGGACTATTGGGCAAATATCAAGGATGATTTTGAGGCAAGGAAGAAAAGGTACTCTAGGCTTCCAGTTGATGTGATTAGATAATACAATGTTAAGTTGATCCCCGACCAGCTAGAAGATGATGGAAATCTGGTGCAAAACTATGCATATGAGTCTGTTAAGGACAGATCAATTGGGGAAATAAACTTGAATGAGGATGAGGTGACTAAGTTGGAGGACTTGATGGCACTAGTTATGAAATTCACTACTTCATGGTTGAAGCATAAGGTCTGGGAGTTGGAAAGTGAGAAGGTACCCTGTACCTTTAATTTGATGGGAAATCTCAATCCTATATCCACTTCAGAAGAATTTGAGGAAGATGACCCCAAAGGGAAAACCAAAGGGAGCTCACCCTTCAAAATAAAAATTAGGGGTCCTCAAGAAAGTGAGCCAAAACTGAAAAGAAAGCCAAAGGGAAAGAAAAGAAGCTGAACTTTAAAAAAAGGAAAGTATTCTAAAGAGGAAGAATTTGAAAAAGTAGAAGAAGAAGATGCTCCTCCACAACCAAAGAAGACAAGAACAACTAGGGTTTCAAAGAGAAAGGGCCAAGATACCTCAAAAGATGAGCCTCCGATTGTTGATGTGGAGAGTTTAGGAGAAAAGACTAAAGTTTATATGAGGAGATCGAGGACTTCCTCTCCTAAAGAGGTTATGCAAAAGATGGATCCTCCTCCAAAGACACCAGTTATGGAGCAATCTAGGGCTGCTTCTCCTCCAACGAGTTTACCTAAGCAATAGGCAGCCCATCAAGAGCAAGAGACTAGTGGAGAAACGGATCCATTCAAGGAAGGATAACTCTTTGGTGTGGTAGTCGAGCTTGAAGTTGAAGAAGTAGAAAAGCACCCTTCTCCACTAGTACAATATGAAGATTCTCTAACAAGCAACAGAGGCAACAAATCACCTGAAAAGGAGAATATCCCGGTTAGAACCCCATCGCTCGTGCGAGAAGAAGAAGAGATTGAAGTAGGTGATCAAGGTGAGCAGTCCCCTGAAAGGGAAGAGGGTAAAACAACAGAACAACATGAAAAGGAAAAAATAGAAGAAATTCGGGTGGATCCTGTTGTCTTAGATTGGTTAGAAAAAGAGATAACCAGGAAGAAACAAGTCGTTGTAGAGGACACCCCTCTGGATTGGGATGAGATGTTGTCCAAGATTGGAAAAGATAAGAAGAAGAAGGCGGATAAAGTTGTTTGAAGGATATAAAGGGATGAAGTAAACAACAGAGTTATCCATATTGCCACCCATGCTATTGACAAGACTAAAGAAGAGGTCATTGGTAAGGATTACAATGTGCAGACTTTCAACCTTGGACTAGCTTCTGTAGAGAAAGATATTGAGGAGTATGAAGGGTCCAGTGCAGTGATAATTGGTAGATTAAGGAAAGAGACTCAGTCAAAACATGAGCTTAAAAAGGAAAATGAGAGGCTTAGGAAGTGCTTGGAAGATGTGATGAAACCTCTGCAATCTCTTCACCCATCTTCCTCTGCTACTCCTGGTTTCTTGCCTAAGGAAACTATTTCTGAAATTGAAAAGATGAAAACCTCTGCCCAAACTGCAATGGATTGGTTGAAGGATGTGTAGGTGAAAGGAGATAATGCAATAAAGGATGTCCTTTCAGTTGGGAAAGATGCAGTCAGAGCCAAGGAACTGTTGGAGTATGTGCTATCTCAAGATAAGGAGGATATTGATCTTCTACTACAGAAATCCAAAGTCATTATGGAATATGATAAAGATCAGTTGGCTGCCGATGGGATTCTTCCTTCCTCCAAACTTAATGAACCTTGAGAATGGTTTGAAGCCTTACAAATTCAATAGAAATCCATGAGGAAGATTCATAAACGAAAGAAGCTAATAGATGGTGATTTAACTGGAGTCTATGATGGATGCATTGCATTTTTTGAGATTATGACTGGTAGGAGGAAAATTGGTCCTAAGTACTTGAGCCTGGAACAACTCAGGGACTGGTGGTGTGATGTCTATGCCACAGATTCTGAAAATGTCATAACAGGACACCAGCTGGATGATGAAACAACCTATTTGGAAGTGATGGATAAGTATCAAGCATACAGGGATGACTAGAATAAAATTGTCAAATAGTCAAAGGAGGAGATTGGCTCCATTGAATTCCGGCTTAGGATCTTGCCCTTGCCACCTATAATGAGTTGGATAAATTATTTTTGAAGGTTAAAGATGAGAACAAGGATAAGGGAGGCAGTAGCTAATGCCCATTTTGAGATTTGTGCTTCCCTATTATTATAGGGCATGTATTGATCGGGGCTACATTAGGGAATGTGTCTAGGCCGACCTTGATGATATATCAGAATTTCATGTGTGACTTATTTTGAATTCCTAAGGCAGACTTATTTTGGCTGTTGTTTTTATTTTGTAAATGTTTGGCTGAGCCAACATGTCTTGAGAATTTGCTATAAAAGGCATTCTTCCCTCATTGTAAGAACATTAGAGAGAGAAGATAATAGAGACAAGTTAGATAAAAGAGTTAGAGCATTTTATAGTAGGAATAATAGTCAGTTTCTTGAAGCAAGTATTGTAAATAGAACAGTGGAATTGTTGCAGCATTTTCATGATCTAATACAATTGAAGACATTTTAGTTTTCCTTGTGAAGTCTCTTGTGTTAGTTTATCTTGCATGGTTCATGTTGTTTCATCTTTTAAATTTCTTGAAGATTTAGGGTTTAGTGTTTAGAATTAGAATAATTTGGTGAATGATGTTCATGATTTCATATTTGGAATGTTTGTAGCAATCTCTGGTCTATACTCCCAGTAACTATCTAATTGTAGTAGGCTGGTGAAGTCAACCTGGACCCTATATCTATGTGTGCTTAGTTCGATTGTAGATGAATATCTATGATTTGAAAATTTATATACCTTAGAAGATTGCACCATTCTTGTGATATCGCATTGTGGGTTAAGCAAGAGTTGGTTATTTGAGATTGGTCCATTCTAGATATCTGTCATTTGCATTGCTCATTCTAGGAATAGTTTAGATCTTATCACATCCTTGCACCCTTATCTTTTGCTATTTCTTTATCATCTGGTTAGATTTAGGAATTAAGATTATTATCTGATAAATTGGAAAGATACAATTTGCTTATAGTAAGGTCCGATTGTGATTACCAGCATTTCACATATTATCTGAGTTGTTTATGCATTGTCATGACCTGAACCCGAGAGACCTTGGGGTGATTTTCAGTAATTCATTGTTGAAAATAACCTTTCAAGAGAGATAGAATATTGCATTCTATCTGAGTTGTTGCTGTGCACAAAACACCATCAACAGGAGTGATCAAATTGATCTCCATGCATGTGAAGATTTAATTGTAGACAATCATGGAGTGCAATCTATAGACTTTCATGCACTTGCAAATGAAATGGTGATAATACGCCTGCCAGTGAATTCCCCACTTGACACGTGCGGTCTTTATCATGCAATATTAGTAATCGATAACATCATCTCAATCAATAAATAGAAGTGAATGAGTTGATATTTTTATCATAGCAACTAAGTAGCTAAGTCCTCAAAATGTTACAGAAAGTGAAGATCAAGAGTGTGCTTGTGATTGCTAAATGAGTAGGTCTAGCTCAACATCATTTCTAGTGCAAAGGTCTTCTAGGCTATAGTCTCAAAAGCCTTGGATTTAAGATCTTGGACAAAAACAAAGCATTCATGAGGATACCAAGGAGAGAGAACCTTCACCAATGATGGTTAGATACAGCCACAAACTATGAAACTAGGCTAGGAACTCGAAGAAGGAGACAAAAAGATACAAAGTTGTCGAGCCTTCCAATAGAACTCAGTGAAAGCTCCAATATGGCCATGGTTCATTCAATCAAAAAAATTATCCTATCGACCTTACTGATATCCCATTTGAAACTAAGATGGAGACTCACTCCAACTACCACCAGTATCTAGCGACTATAGGTTGAGCTACATCATCTAAGGTAGAAGTGTTGTCTATTCCTCCTCTGGAAGTTCGAACTCCGAGTGGGAGAGACGTTGCTATGGTGGACAAGGACAAGGTTGAGGAAGGTGTCAAAGTCTCTTCCCTGACCCTTGTTGTTATTAAAAGTGGTCGTGTATACCAGGCTATGTGCATTGATGGAAAGAAGTCTGTTGGTGTGTGAAATGAAGTTGGTGGTAAATAATTTTTTGTGCTATTATATGATTTCTAGGTTGTCATTTTCTCATCTGGTGTGCATGGCATAATTTTTTGGTGTTTGAAGGTGATGGTGTACCCTCATGGTGTTACAGGTTTTGGTTCTTTTTCTCCCCTAGTGATGGAGGAAGATTTTGGTGGTACTTTACTTCCTCCTAGTAGCTATGTTGATTTGGAATTTTCCCTGTGTCTAATAGAAATGTTGTGTGGGGATTTTGTGAAATGCAGTTGAAATGAGAAGTGAAATAAAAATTTTGTATCTAGGTTGCATTTGAGCTGGTGTCTTACTCTGCTCCCTTGTCTTATAAAAGGGAATTCAAAGCTCATTTGCGAAGGATAAAAATTCTAGTTACGTTTTGAGTTAGGTGCATATGGGTAGAACAATACGAATAGAAAAGAAGGATTAAAATAAATAGTTTGTTTTGATATTTTGGAAGAACATGTACAATTGTCTTAAATTGTTCTGCAAATATGACTAAAAAATATGAATTTAAACATATAATTCTGATACATTTTCTCTCCTTGTGTGAACTTGTGTGAATTTTGAATGAAATTTTAATGAAATTTTCATTCTTCTTTGAACATTTGTTTGAATGTATGTCTCCATTTCTTCTTTGATTCAAGAAATCAACTAAAATGCTTAAATGGGGTCTTAATTTTACAATTATTTACAAGGGATTTGATAAACAGTTATGTATCAGAAAGAGTGAGCTCCATGATGGAAAGTTATTGTGAGAGTAGTCCATCCCATCAAATTTTTAAGTCATTTATGTGTTACTGGTTCTTGTGTATGTGACTCCAATGCCCAATGTAACAAGGAATTGGTCTATTCCTTAATGATTCACCTAAATGATTAATCAAATAGTTGTTTAATGATTGACCCAAAGCCAGGTTTCAAATTTACTTCAAAATTCATTTATCTTAATGCATGCATGTGTCAACTATCATGTAGTATCTCATTTTGTTTTGATGAATGGATAGGAAATTCACTTAAAGATAAGCCAATCTTATAGTAATTGTAACATAATTTTCCTTCATTCAAACTAATCTATAAAAATGATGTGTTATATAAAGCTTATTCTTAAATGAGCACAATAGAAACACCCTCCTTGGCCCCATAGAGCCTAAAGTGCAAAAGATCTTAGTCATTGGTTGGATCTTGTTAGTTGGTCAGTCATTTTAGGAGTCTTGAACATAGGAGTTGGCTATCCCTTAGAGATTCCTTAGGTGCATTGGAAAACACCAACAAAATGGTGACTGCTGGGGAATGCCCTTAGAAATTCGGTTGCAAATTTCCTTATCAAAGAGTCATTCAAGTCTTGAAGAATTAAGCCTAAAGATTCATTGCATAGATTCATACTATTTTTTGTTCTAAATTTAGTATAATGAGCATCCTTGTTCAGATAATTAAGAAGTTCTTGGACCTAGAAAATATTATGTTGCAACAATGATCAAAGGATTTGAGTGTGGCTCTTTTGTTGGAAAAGACCCAAAATGAGATTTTCTCTTGAAAAAACATTAGGCTCGTGAAGTTTGTTCCTTTGTACAAGGAGGTGGCGACTCTATCCAAAGAACCAATTGAATTGTGGAGAAGATTTCCAGATCTGTAGAATTTGTAGTCAGGAAGAAATGATAAAGGCTGCTACAAATTTTTGGGTATTCTCATAAAATCTAGAAAGCATATTAATTACTCTATTTGAAAGAAGTCGTATCATACCCTCAAAGGGATTTTTTTATTGAAAGGTATATGTCATTGGTTTTTAATGGAATTAGAGGTTTCCCAAACGTGATTCCTCAGAGGGTTAGGAAATATTTTCCCAAATTCACAGGGAAAAGTTTAGAATCAACCTCTAAACATTTGCAAACATTTATGGATGTGATGGGAGGTTATGAGGTAAGTCATGAAGATGTCATGAAACTCTTTGTTCAATCCTTGAAGGATCATACCATGGATTGGTATTCATATTTTCCAACAGGTTCCATAGCTTTATAGGATTAGTTCATGAATATCTTTACTGAACAATTCAGTGAAAGGGTAAATCCAAGTGTGGTGAGAAATTTTTTTATGGAAATTCATATAAGTGAAGGGGAGTTAGTTCTTGTTTTCAACCTCCTATTTGAAAAGGCAATCAGGGAAATTCCAGAAGATATAAGCCCAAATGATGCATAATTTTTGGTTGTATATCTAGGAGCATTTGACAAGAAGATGAGCTTCTTATTAAGAGACAAAAGGCCTACAACCCTATACCAGGCATATCATATTTCCATTGACATTAAGAACAATTCGAGATACTCAATGATGAGATGACCTATGCCTGCTAGTAGTAGCTCTAGTACTGTCCAAACTATTGAATTAATTAGATCAGAAGGTAAAAGTTTTTGTCAAGGAGGGGATCTCATAGATCTCATATCCACTTTACTCCCAAGAAATTCAAAATGTGAGGAAGCATCAACTTCACATCCACTAAGGACAGGAAGGTCTAATATAAATTTTTCTATCAAGAAGCTATATAAAATAAAGAAACATACAAATGAGTCACAAAATTACTTATTCTTAAGATTTTTGGATGCCATAATGGAAATACCCAAGAGTTTCAGACGTAGTGATCTAATGTGCATTAATTTTTTTGTGAACCATACATATTAGTGTCACGCCAATGGTTAGAAGATCTAAGGCCTCATAGCCTTGATCAAATAGTGGATTGGATAATTATTGTGGAAAACATTGAGCATGGTCATATGCCCCTATCTATTTCTTAGGGTGTGAGCAATAGTTTCTATGTTGAAAAAGATCAAAGGCTAAGATTATCAAGTCAAAGAGAAGCATCAGAGTTAGAAAAATTGACTATTGAATGTTGTCATTTCACTAATAACCTAGAGGTGGGAGCAAGTAGTAGTGAAGATGAAGAGGTTGAACATGAAACTAAGGAGGTGGTGCCTAATTACCTTCCTTGGGATGTTGTAAGTTGTGAGAAAACACAAGAAATGCAAGGTGAAGCTTCATAAATTGATTTAGTTAGTGGCCATCATGCACCAATCAATGAGGGGAATACACTTGGTCTCAATGCTATTGTACAAATGAGGAATCAAAATGAAGAGATTGAATTTGAGCAATCTATCGTTGAATATAATTCTTCATATGAAGTGGAGATGGAATCCCTTGCTTCTAGTAGGGGGTATGTTAATAGCCTTGAAGGTGTTTGTTTCCTAGGTAGTGAGAAATTCTCTTCATGTGAAGAGTTATCTAAGTATAGGTCAATTGTTGCAAAAAAAAATGAGGGGGATTTTGAGATTGTCTCTCTTTGTTCCTTAAGTGACTACACTGATTTTGAGTACACTGATAATCTGAATTGTTGGCATCATGACTTTAAAGATGATGAGATACATCCAATTAATGTATGGAAAAATATTTTATTTGATGAAGATGCCTTGGATAGTGATGTTGCAAATGACAATCCCCATTTGTGTAGGAGCAATCCTCTTTTCAAGGATACCTCTAATGAGTATCTGACAAGTACCATCAATGGATATGTTGTGGATGGTATGTGTAAAGATCAAAGTGGTGTTGATGTAGGTATTTTTGTTAATGAAGATGTCACTTCTGACTTGCTAAGTTCCAAACTACATGGAAGGTGTGGAGATGTAGACATCAATAAAGAAGCTCATAAACATGGTGCCATCTCTGGATATAGTGTGGATATCCAAAAGGATGCACATGGTTGTATTGACTCTCCTATGGTGAAGGGTTGTGTACTTGAAAAGTCAACTAAAAGGTTAGTTATTCATGTTCCCCTTAATGATTGCATGGATATTCCAACAAAATTTCCTTTTGTTGAGAAGAAGGAATTACTTGATGATTCTGTAGAGTATGCAAATATTACAGTATTTTTTCACCCATGTGAAGGCCAATCCAAAGATATGGGTGACTCTGACAGTAATACATGATAGTATGAATATGCAGTGGAGTTCTTTGTGGACACTCCTTATCTTATGGATTTGATTATGGAACTTCTTTCACCTCATGAGGTTAACACTTGTTGTAAATAGGTTGACAATAGACCTGGTCATGTTTTCTTTCCTGAATTATTTAAGGATTGGCCTAGTTTGAGACAGAGTGTTTATGAGTTTTTAAGTTTGATGGATAGATGGAATATGATGGTATACTTCATGAAAGTGTAGAATATGAGGGATTCATTTTCCCTACTCAATTTGATGAGCTTGTAATGGAGAGGGACAAATATGGAAATGTTCAAGTATTATAGGTAGTGTTGATCAAGATGGTGTTGATAACATGGGACTACACAATGCTCATATGAATTCATTGCAAGATAAAAAAGCCACAATATTTGATAGAGGAAAGAATTTTCCATAAATTTTGGGGACCTGGGGTCTCCATCTTGTGGAAGTAATTCAAAATGTATATTCTGTAAGTAGTGTACATATGCTGGTCTAGTTTGTTTTCTTTCTATTGGGTTTGCTTACCTTGTTTGAGTGAGTTCCTCGGTTTTGGTATTCTAGCCTTGTCTACTTCAACCAAATATTTTTTCCTTGCCATAACCACTAGGGGTATGCCTCCCCGAGAATGAGCCATTGATGAAGGTTCTAAAATTATGAGGAATTTTCTCATTTCCCATGGGCTTAGTCTCCATTTTAAACCCTTGTCCCCATGAATGAGTAGTGTTTTATTAAAAAATTTATGTAAATGTTATAATTGCAAGTTGAACTACTTTTTCGGTGATTGGTTTCTTAAGTCATCTATTGAGCCACATTGCACGTCAGTTTACTGGCCCTATTAGCTTGAAGCACTGGTCATCAATTATTCCATCGACTTTAGCCTTTTCCCTAAGTCAAGTTTTAAATTTTCCCCAGTAAGCTAAGCTTAAGTCATCCACCCTCAAAGGGTCATGTGATTGTCGGCTTAACCAAGTCCTTTCTATTAAATGCTCACATTGTATGGAGTGTAGGTTTTGAGATTCGAGGATTTGGGATGAGATCTTGGTTGTACCCCACCAACTCGAGGATGGTAAGTTCTGATAGGTTAAAAGTAGTGAGGCTGGCGAAATAAGGATGCATGTCCTTGTACAATAGTGGGGACCAGTCCCCACTACCTTGCCCACCATCTGACAACTTCAACAAATGGCTGAAATCAAATCTTGAGAATGATCTTTGCTATTCCCCATTGGCTCACTGGGAGAAAGTGAACATTATTCAAGACTAGTGAGATTAGTGAGATCTCGACAGTTGTCCTAATCTATTCAGTTTGTAAAATGGCTAAACATCAATGGCCGAGGACACATCAATGAAGCACCACTAGAATTCAAAGATGGTAAAACTAATGCCAACCATTTGATTCTCCATATAGGAAAACGATCAATAGCTTATATTCAAAGCTGATAAATGGCACGTGATAGCCATTTTTACTCTACAACCATTGCGCATTAATAGCCAAATTTTTGCAAGAGTGATCAAATTGATATCTGTGTGTGTGAAGATTTAATTGCATACAATCATGAAGTGCAATCTAAAGAATTTCATGCACTTGCAAACAAAACAGTGATAATATGCCTACTAATGAATTGCCCACTTCACATGCATTCTTTTTCTCATGCAATATTAGTAATCGATAGCATCATATCATTCAATAAATAGAAGTGAATGAGTTTCTATTCTTGTTGTAACAACTAAGTAGCTAAGTCCTCAAACTATTGCAGAGAGCAAAGATCAAGAGTGTGCTTGTGATTGCAAAATGAGTAGGTCTGACTCCACATCATTTCCAGTGTGAAGGTCTTCCAGGCTGCAGTCTCAAAATCCTTAGAGTGAAGATCCTAGACATGAACATAGCATTCATGCAGATACAAAGGAGAGAGAACCTTCACTAGTGATGGTTAGATGCATACAAGAACTATGGAACTAGGCTGGGAGCTCGAAGGAGAAGGAGACAAAAAGAGACGAAGTTGTCAGGCCTTCTAGTAGAACTTGGAGAAAGCTCTGATATAGCCATGGTTTATTCGGTTGACAAAATTATCCAATCGACCTTACTGACAACCCATCTGAAACATGAGATGGAGACTAATTCCAACTATTGCTAGTATCTAGCGAATATGGGTTGACCTATATCATTTGAGGTGGGAGTGTTATCTATTCCTCCTCCAATGGGAGAGACATTGCTATGGCAGAAAAGGACAACATTGAGGAAGGTGTCAAAGTCTCTTCCCCAACCCTTGCTGTTACGTAGAGTGGCCATGTATACCGGGGTGTGTGCATTGATGGAAAAAGGTCTGCTAGTGTGTGAAATGAATGTGGTGGTAAATATATATTTTTTTATTAAATTATTTTTGGGTTGTATTTTTCTCATTTGGTGTGCATGGCATAATTTTAAGGTATTGGAAAGTGATGGTGTGCCCTCATGGAATTGTAAGTTTTGGTGCTTTTTCTCCCTTGGCGATGGAGGAATATTTTTTGCAGTACTTTGCTTCCTCTTGGCAGCTATGTTGACTTTTCCTTGTGTCTAACAGAATTATCATGTGGGGATTTTGTGAAATGTAGTCAAAATGAGAAGTGAAATGAAAATTTTATATCTATGTTGCATTTGAGCTGGTGGCTTGTTCTTCTCCCTTGTCTTATAAAAGGGAATACAAAGCTAATTTGTGAAGAATGAAAATTATGGTTAGGTTTTGAGTCAGATGCATATGGGTAAAACAATAGGAATAGAAAAGAAGGAATATAATAGATAGTCTGTTTTGATCTTTTGGATGAACATGTGGAATTGTCTTAAATTGTTCTACAGATATTACTAAAAAATATGAATAAACGTATAATTTTGATACATTCACACAAGGAGAAAAAATGTATCAAAATTAAAATATACATTTCATTCTTCTTTGAGAAAAATATGAATAAAAATATACATTTTGATACATGGGTAAAACAATAGGAATTAAAATGCTTAAATGGGGTCTTAAGTTTACAATTATTTACAAAGGATTTGATAAGCATTTATGTATCAGAAAGAGTGAGCTCCATGATGCAAAGTTATTGTGAGAGTAGTCCATCCCATCAAATTTTGAAGTCATTTATATGTTACTGGTTCTTGTGTATGTGACTCCAATGCCCAATGTAACAAGGAACTAGTCTATTACTTATTGATTCACCTAAAGGGTTAGTCAAATAGTTGTTTAATGACCAACCTGGAGTTAGGATTCAAATTTACGTTAAAATTAATTTATCTTAATGCATGTATGTGTCAACTATCATGTATTATGTCCTTTTGTTTTGATGAATGGATAAGCAATTCACTAAACATAATCCAATCTTGTAATAATTGTAACATAGTTATTCATCATTCAAACTGATCTATGAAAATGATGTGTTCTATAAAGAATATTCTCAAATGAACACAATAGGAACAATGTCCTTGGCCCCATAGAGCCTAAAGTGTAGAAGATCTTAGTCATTAACTAGATCTTGTTATTTGGCCAGTCATTTCAGGAGTCTTGAACATAGGAGTTGGCTATCCCTTAGAGATTCCTTAGGTGCATTGGAAAACACCAACACCTATGAACAACATATCATCAATGTAAAGGGAAATAATAAGAACATGATCATTTTTAGTCTTGTAGTACACACAATGATTGGATTTTGATCTTACAAATCCCAATGACAAAACAAATGTGTAAAATTTATGGTACCACATTGAACTAGGTGACTGTTTCAAACCATACAAAGATTTCTTTAACTTCCAGACCAGATTTTCTTTACCTTTTACCAAAAAGTGCTTAGGTTGGGACATATAAATTTCTTCTTCAAGATCTCCATGAAGAAACATTGTCTTAACATCCATCTATCCAATCCCTAAGTCATACACTGCTACAAGTGACAAAAGAAATATGATAGACGTCAACTTAGCTACAGGAGATAAAATTCCCCCATAATCAATTCCCTCTACCTAGGAATATCCCTTTGCAACCAACCTCACTTTATAATTTTCAACACAACCATCCATACTAATTTTCTTTTAAAATACCCATTTGCAATGCACAAGCTTTCTACCTTCAGGCAATGGAACCAGATCCCAAGTATCATTTTTCTTCAATGATGCCATTTCTTCATTCATGGCTTCTAACTAGGAATGTGAATCAAACATTTCGTTTTCCTCTTTTACAGTCCTAGGCTCATTAGTATTAGTAATCAAAGCATAGGAACAAGTAGAATCTAACATAGAGAACCCATACCTATCAGGTTGTTTCTTCTCACGTGTGGACCTCCTCACTGGCTGAGGCTGAAGTTGTTGTTCTTCCTCAAAACTCTTAGAGCTACTTGAACTCTCCTCATTTTCAAGTACACTATTAATGTGTTGTTCCTCTTGTTTTGGAATTAGAGGTATTTTAACACAATTATTTTTCTCGTTGACTTCTTTCATCCCTGACTACAAATCCATTGAAAAGGGTTTAAGCTCATGAAAGATTACACTTCTATTGTATACCACCTTTTCAGTCACGAGATTCTAAAGCTTGTATCCTTTCAAACCAATGTCATATCCAATGAAGATACACTTAATATATTTTTTATCCAATTTAGTTCTCTTCTCATTTGGCACATAAACATATGCTTTGCAGCCAAAGAAACAAACATGTCTCAGAGAGGGCTTCTTTCTAGATCAAGCTTCCATAGGAATTTTGTCAACAAGTACTGAAGAAGGAGATCGATTTACCAAGTAACATGTTGCAACCACAACATTAGCCCATAACTTCTACTCTAGATCAGTAATGCTCAACAGACTTCTTTCTCTCTCCATCAACATTCTATTCAACTTTTCAACAACTCCATTTTGCTACGGAGTGTAAGGTGTTGTTTTATTCCTTTTAATTCCATGGTCTTTGCAATATCTTTGAAAATATATAGAACAAAATTCACAACCATTATTTTTCCCCAAGCATTTTTTTTTCTTACTAGTTTGATTTTCAACCAATTTCTTGAACTCTTTAAACTGACTAAACACTTCTGATTTACTTTTTTGAAAATATACAAATGCCCTTCTTGAATAGTCATCAATAAAGGAAACACAATATCTTGATTTTGACAACAAAGGAACATTTATTGGACCAAAAAAATTTCAATGAATATAATACAGAGCACCAAAAGATTTGTGAGGACTAGAGTAAAAAGAAAAATGGTGATGTTTTCCATATATACAATGTTCACAAAATTCAAATTCTAGGTTACAATCTTTAAGATCCTCAACTAGGTTTTTATTTTTCAAGGATTTTAAGCCTTTCTAACCAATGTGACTTATCCTTTGATGCCAAAGCATAGTCTTCTCTATAGGAAGCTTAATTTCCAAAGATTTTTCCCCTATAGGAACTTCAGTCTCCTTTACATGAACAAAAATTTGTGACTTTGCAGAGACAATGTTGTAGTGAACAACAAGTGCATCCAACTTGTACAGAGTACCAATTCGAGCACCCCTAGCCAACACTATTGAGCCTCTAGTCATTTTGCAGCCATTGCTAGAGAATGAGACTTGCACTCCAACATCATTCAACTTTCTCATAGAAAGTAAATTCTGAGCAAAACTTGGTATATGCATTATGCCATTAATTCCCTTAATTCTTCCATTGGTAAACTAAATTCTGACTCTTCCATGGCTAACAATTTCCAGAGATGAATCACTTGCTAAATACACCTTTCCACCATTATATTTTTCATACTTTGTGAACCAGTATCTAGGAAATTTCATGTGGAAAGATGCTCCAGAATCAATCAGCCAGACATCATCTGATGCCTGAGTTTCCAAGGATGTAATGAAGGCATCTGCTTTTCTCTTAGAAGAATCATTGTTGGAAGAATTCTTCTTCTTCTTTTTCTCCTCTTTGCAATCCTTTTGGACATGCCCAGGCTGCCCACAGTTCCAACACTTCACCTTGGGATTTTTGCTAGGAGACTTTAATCTCCCTTTTGATTTTGATTTGGAATTTTTATCCTTCTTCTTTCCTTTTTCTTTCAATCTTCCACGAACAACTAGATCCTCCTTTTCCATCTCAAAATATTTTATTCTCATCTCTTATGATAAGAAAGAAGCAACCACATCTCCCATCTTCAATGTGGTTGTAGTGCTCCCAATCAACATCACTAAATGATCTCAAGAATCAAGAAAAGAACACAACAAGAGAATTCAGTGATCCTCATCATCTATCTTCACACTCATAGATGTTAATTGAGCAATAAGCATGTTAAAAGTATTTAGGTGATTAGCCACAAATGCCCCTTCCTCCATCTTCAAATAGTACTTCTTCCTTAAGAACAACTTATTCACCAAGGACTTAGCCTGATAAATATCTCCAAGCTTCTTCTACAAAGAAGATGCAGTCTTCTCTTCATGAACATTTAAGAGAACTAAGTCTACTAAATAGAGTCTTATCAACCCTTTTTCTTTTCTATTTGTGAGATCCCAATCCTTTTGCTTCATTCCTGAGGGTTTCATTCCAGACACAACAAGCCAAACATCACAATCCACCAATAGATCTTCCATTTTGAGTTTCCACAACTCAAAATTGCTACCATTGAATTTATCAATTTCAATCTTTCCTAAAGTACTTACCATCTTAATCTACAATCGAGATTACCAATTTTCTACAAAACTCCCACTTCAGAGTTGACACAAAAGTCCAACCCAACCCACAAGGATAACACAACTAGATAGGCTCTAATACCACTTGTAAGGAAAGAATATAGTGTGGAAAACACTTTCCTAATGGCAACTGATAGCTGAATAATGCAAGAGTACTTTTAATTCCAAATTATAGAGCATTAAGACTCACACATAAAAGGAATAGAACAAAATAGACAATAATATCAATAGAGAATGGACACCAAATTTACATGGGAAAACACTTTTTGGAGAAAAGCCCACCACCAAAGAAAGACCACTTTATTCACAGCAAAAAAAAATTACAATAAAGTTACAAATCCCTCCGTCATAGGTATTTTTTCTCTGATAGCATACAACAACATTAAAATCAGCCAACCATAGTCAATCGCAACACTGTTACAATGTTCTTTCAACATATAGTCTGCTCAACCATCACCAATTTTTTTTCTTCCAGTGCACAAAGACCCTTCGATCTCCAAGAATATCTTTTCTTCAAACTGATTCGATTCGCTTAATTTCCAAGAATCTCAACCATCGATATTATCCCACACTGATGTAGAATATCAACAGTCATTAGTTTATAAACAAAATCCCGAAGACTTTAGGTATCCACGAGTTAGTCCTTTTGTTTCCAACTCACTCATACATCACATTATGAATGAGAATTCTAGTATTTCAGATGAAGATTTAGAATATGAAGATCTAGATGATAATGAATGCTTGATCTTGGTGATTAAGGATGAAGCTACTTCTACTAATTCAGAAAAATAGGTAAAGGAAAGTCCTTTGGAGAAGGAGAAGGAGAAGGAGAAGGAGAAAAAATAAGGTACGGTTATCTCTACCCTACATGCTAAACAAGAAAAGAATTTTTGGGTAGTTGATAGTAGTTGCTCAAATCACATGATTGGTGATAAGAGTAAGTTTGTAAAGCTTGAGAAATATGATTGAGGTCTGGTTATGTTTGGAGATGATATTGGTGCTAAAATCTGTGGGATAGGTTCAATAAGTTTTGATGGCAAGCATCATACTGATGATTTTACTATGTTAAGGGTTTAAGGCATAATTTTTTGATCATTGGTTTAGAAAAGGATATGATCTTGTGTTTAAGGATGAGAAATGTGAGATATAGAAAGGCTCCAAAACATTGATTTCTATAGGAAATAAATTTGAAGGGAATATTTATCAACTTAAGGGTGCTGATGGATGATGCTTTATGACTCAGATAAATGACAGTTGGTTATGGCATAGGAAAATGTGTCACATGAATTTTGATAACTTGGCAAGGATTAGTGTTGTTCAGGCCATTATAGATCTACCGAGAGTTACAAAGGCTGCTAATTCTATTTGCAGGAATTGTTAGTTTGGGAAGCAAGCAAGAAATCTTTATATATTAAGAGAATAATCTAGTACTAGTTTACTAGATTTAGTTCATACAGATCTTTTTGGTCCTATTAGAGTGTGAAGTCTACTTGGTGAAAGGTACTTTATGCTTTTAGTTGATGATTATCCTAGATATACATGGATTAAACATTTCTTAGAGAGAAATCAGATGCATTAGATAGATTCAAGGAATTCAAGGCTATGATTGAAAATAAAGTGAATTTGAAGATAAAATTCTTAAGATCTGACAAAGGTGGAGAATTCACCTCCCATGAGTTCAATATATTTTTTGAAGTGCATGGAAAAAAGAGACAATTATCTTCTCTGAGAACTCCTCAACAAAAGGGAGTTGTTGAGAGGAAAAATAGAATAGTTCAAGAGGTTGGTAGGTCAATGATCACTGAAGCTAGATTACCAGAAGTTTACTGGAAAGAAACTATTCATACTGTTGTATATGTGTTCACTAGAGTTCAAGAAAGAGAAAATAGTACAAAGATTCCCTATGAGCTATGGCATGAAAGAATTCCTACAGTTAAATATTTCAAGGTATTCAAAAGCAAATGGTATACCAGAAGAGATGGAGGAACTTTTGGAAAGTTTGATACAAGAAGTGATGAAAGCATATTTATTAGATACACTACTTAAAGCAAGGCCTACAAATGTTTCAATAAAAGAATGAGAAATATTGTAGAAAGCTTGAATGTGAAGGTTGATGAGACAATGAAGAATTATATTGATATTGATGGATATGTGTCTGATGAACACGACTATGCAAGAATAGAAGAAATTATGGAAGAATAGGATAAATATGATCAGAAAAAGTAGGATGAACAAAATGGAAGAGAAGAGGATGCTCCAGTGATGTCCCCTAGGATACTGAAATATGTACAAAGGAATCATTGAGGAAATCAAATTATGGGAGACAAGACAAAACGTGTGTTAACCAAAAGCAAAGTTGTTGCTGAAGTAAATTTGTGTTTATTCTCTGAGATTGAGTTGGAGACAATAAGTGAAGCCTGTAAAGATGAACATTGGAAGGAAGCAATGAAAGAACTTTTGTAGATTAAGGAGAATCATGTGTGTCAAGGCTACTCGCAAGTAGAAGGCATAGATTTTCAGGAGACTTTTTCCCCGATAGCAAGAATGGAAGCTATAAGGATGTTCTTGGCATTGGGTGCTTATAAAGATTTCAAAATCTATTAGATAGATGTCAATTCAACATTTATGAATCATGAGCTGGAAGAAGAAGTCTACATGGAACATCCAGAAGGATTTCAGTTAACAGATCAACTGGATATGGTGTGCATATTGAAGAAAGCTTTATATGGATTGAAGTAATCTCTTAGAGCTTGGTATGCAAGGTTAGAAAAGTATTTGATTCAACAAGGATTTAACAAAGGCACTACAAATAGTAATTTGTAAGTTTTATGATTGAAAATGAAAAAATCTTGATTGTAGTTGTATATGTTAATGACATTATCTTTGGGGGAAATGAAAAGATGTGCAAGATGTTTGTAGAAGAGATATAGAAAGAATTTGAAATGTCTATGTTTGGGGAGATTAATTTCTTTCTTGTGCTATAGATTAATGAAATAGAGAAAGGAATTTTCATTTCATAAATTAAGTATGTGAGAGATGTGTTGAAGAAGTTTGAGATGGATCGTTGCAAACCAGTAAGTACTCCTATGGTGTTTGGTTGCAAATTGAGTCAAGATGATGATTCACATAAGGCTAATTAGAGTAAGTATAGATCTATGATTGGTCTATTACTGTATATGGTTGCTATTAGAATAGTAAGTATAGATCTATGATTGGTGTATTACTATATATGACTACTATTAGACTGGATATTATGCATGTGGCCTATCTTGTGGCAAGATTTCAAGAAGATTCGAAGGAAAATCATGTTGCTAAAGTTAAAAGAATATTCAAATATTTGAATGGAATTCTAGATTATGGAATATGGTATCCTAAAGATATTGACTTTACACTTAGTGCATATACAGATGTAGGTTGGGCCTATCTTGTGGCAAGATTACAAGTGGTGGTGCATTCTTTCTTGGATACAAATTGGTGGCATGGTTGAGTAAGAAGCAAGATTCAGTCTCTTTTCCTACTACTGAAGCTGAGTATACTGCTACTGCATCTTGTTGTACATAAGTTCTATGGATTAAATAAACATTGAAAGATATCACAGTGCTATATGATGATCCCATTTCTATCTCCTATGATAATACAAGTGCAATTAACATATTGAAGAATCCTGTGATACACTTGTGAATGAAGCATATATCTATTATATATCATTTCTTGAGAGAGAAGGTCATGGAGAATGAAGTAAAGCTTGAGTATGTTCTAAAAAAGGATTAGATTGCTGATAGATTTACAAAGGATCTTGCTAAGGATAATTTTGAGTATCTCTAGGAGAAGTTATGGGTTATTGCCCCTTCTTTCTTAAACTAAGATGCGTATAGAGATGCATCAGTCCGGTGGATTCATGATTCTATCTTTTTGGACTGATGTTTTGGTGGCTACCTCTCAGGGGGAGTAGGTAGTTTCAAAGTGTTGTCATTATGAGTATTTTTTTTTCATGTCAAAGGAAGATTCAATGAACATATCTTTCTTTTTCCTTTTCCATTGATGTCAAAGGGGGAGGAAAAGCATATGAAAGGGAGGAAAAGATAATAAGAGAAAGCAGGTAATGTTGAAGATGATCTTTTGAGGGAGATAAATAAAAATAAAAATCTTGAGAAGTATATTCAGAACTGGTATGGTGTCTTCGAAGTTTTTCCACATCATGTGTTTCCATCGATGAAAAAGGGGGAGATTGTTGCAAGAGTAAAGAAAGGAATGAAGGTGTTTCCATTGATGTCAAGTGGAAAGGAGTGAAGGTGTTATCAACTAGTTATCTACTAGTTGTTGTTGTATGTATATATTGAGGATATTGAGAAAATTGAATTAAAGAAACATTACAGGTATTCAATTGTTGCTCCACTATTTGACCCTATGTTCATGTGGTTTAGACATGTTGGTCATGGTTGTTGAAGGTTGCTATATCCAAATTTTTGGCTGTTGGTTCATTGTGAAGTTCGAGTTGTGTTCACCAGTTGTGAACTATGTTTTTCTATGTTCTAGCTGAGGTACGAGAGAAGAGTTTCTAGTCCCAATTTCCCTTTGATGAAGTCTTTTGATTTGCGGTTCTAGAATTGATAATAGCTGATTCACCCTCCCCCCTCTTTGTTATCCTATTCAGCATTTGATCAATTGGATTTCATGGAAATAATTTTGCAACTTGATGCCATGGACAAAAAGCATTTTAGAAATGCCAGGAAGGGTTCCTTAATAGCTACACAATTTTCTTTCTCTTATTTTACTGTTACCTTTAAAGAACATTATGACAAATTTGACATCATGGTAAAAAATTACAGGATGAAAATGGATATATTAAGGGACTATGACCTTAAAGGATTCATTGACAGGGAGAGAAAGGCTAGAGGGAGATCTAGGTTTAGCCATGAATTTCTCTACAGTTAGGATGTTATTAGAAATTTATCTTCATATAGTGTTGTTAGTGAAAGAAATAAAGACTTGATGAAAATATGTAGTATTGAAGAGAAAATTGTGAAGAGGAGTCCTTTCTATGTCAACCCATATATTGAAATTAAGGATCAATATAAGAAGGTTATGATATTGTTAAGTGTATTCAAGGATGGGACTTTCATTGAGAAAGTTAAGGAGGCTGAGGACAAGGCTAAGATAGAAAAATATGAGCATGATGCAAGAGTAAGGAGCCAACCAACTCAATCATCTAATTATGGTACACAATTGGAACTTTTGGAAGTAAAAGATTACTTGGTGGCACATCCTTTGGTTGAGTATATGCTGATATATAGTAGGGAGAAGATGAGAAGCATGAACAATCAGCTAAATATGTTCCTACTGAGCAAGAAGTTGAATAGATATTCCCTTCTCCTATAATAGGTGATGCATTGGAACCATTTGTCCCTGAGGACAAAATTCTGCCATGGGAGTATAATGAAGATGAGGATAATGATGTGAGGGTCAAAGCCTATAGAAAATTCATGGATGATTATTCTTTCATCATCATGCTAATATAGAGTAGGGAGAAGATGAGATGAATGAACAATCAGTTGAATATGTTCCTACCAAGCAGTAAGTTGAAAAAAGATTCCCTTCTCCTATGATAGGTGATGCATTGGACCCATTTGTCCTTCAGGAGAAAATTGTGCCATAGAAATATAATGAAGATGAGGATGATGATGTGAGGGTCTGAGCCTGTAAAAAATTCATGGATGATGATTCTTTCTTCCAAACCAAGGAATTTAGGGATTTTGTGATTGAAGTCAAAGGAAATGAGATAAAATAAAATATTGAAAACTCCAAAGCATAGGTAGACCCTTCATTATATGAAGAGGTTGAGAAAAGGGTTGAGGAAGAATTAATGAAAGAAATTACTGCAATTACCCTAGTAGAGGCAAAAAGATTAGTGAAAGATAGTGGAATTGTGATATTACCAAGATGGGATCTAACCTCAACAATTGCATTATATGCTATGAGAAATGATATAGAGGCCTTTATTTTTTAGGAGCATTTTGAAAATAAGGTCTTCGACTCAGGTTTCAGCCCAAATTTACATGCTCTAGTAATTTGGTCAATGACACCAAATACTGGGAAACGAACATTTGTGAAGTCAATTGGAGAAATCACGAGTGAAGTGATTGTAAGAAGAGCAAGTGAAGTGAAACCAACACAAGCTATTAAGTTTATTGTACATGCAACCATGTTGAGTGCAGCCATAGCTGAGATTTCCCAAGAAAGATATGAAAGGTTTCTTGGTAAATACAATGAAATTTTGGAGTTCACCAAAATGAGAGCCATTGCAGCTCATGTAACTTCATATTAAGGACCCTACCACCTCCAACTTCTCCTTCTGAATTGCTAGCACAAGACAGGGATACATTAGCTTTAAGGATTAAGGGATTAAAAGAGGAGCTGTAGGAAACAAAGTAAAGTGGAGAAAAAGCTAAGTTAGAGTTTGAAACGGTGTCCAAGGAGATAATTGATGATATTTTATAGCATAGGATTTTTCATGTACTACATAAATCAGATAAAATTTGGAGTGTGTATAAGAATATCCATGAGGCTCATCAAAGGTATATTCAGGAACAAGAACCTTTTCAAAATTTTTGGAGCAAGTGGAGTGGAAGAGATGGTGCTCTTAGGGAAATGATGATAAACATGAAGGATAATCCTGAGGCACCTACACATTTCCTAGAATTAATAAAGGAAATGATTTTTTGGGATAGATATAATATTTCCATGGAAATTTGGGTGTGCAATTGTAGAGAAAAATTAAAATGTTTAGAGATTTGGAAGGATGTGGGGTACCAAAAATTCTAAATGAAGAGGGGGTACAAAAGGATTTCAACATATGGAAAGAAGAGCTAGAGGTACAAAACATTAAATAATGCCATTGATGAAATGGATGTATTTGTCAAGGAGGCTTAAATAATGATCAATGCTAGATATAACCTACATGATTCTAAGGCACAAAGGTTATTGGATGTTGAATGGCCTACTGCAGAGGAATCCAATACATGGCTTGAAAAGTTTATAGATTAATCCTATGTTACATCAATGTTTAAATATTGTTTAATCCTCAATTCAAAGTTGCTAATGGTTGGTGTTGACATGGGTGTTGTTTCACCTTTTTCTCTATTTTAATGTTTTATGTTTTCCCTTTTTGGACGCACGTTGAAAGAGAGTTAAAGGAATTTTTTGGCTCATTGCCTTGGTATCTTCCTTGATAAATATCCTTTTGGAAGGCAGAAACATCTGCATCGACAAATGAAAATAACTTTTGTCTCATCTAGGATATTCACCCTCATGATTACGACAAATGAAAATAACTTATGAATTTGTGATGGGTGTCAATTGGCGCAAAGCTTTTTTTTATCCCTTGTCTTTATAAAAGGGAATTTAGGGCCATTGATGAGGTTGTTGATTGATTTCACGAGGAATTTTGTAATAGAAAATATAGAGAATAGATTTTTTGTTCATATCCAGGATTTTGAGTAATTTTATGCATGTTCAATTTTGTATGACAATGCTAGCATTTGAATATAAGAATGGCATAATTCTTGATCAAATTCTCTCCTTGGGTACCTGTTATATGAGTTATTAATGAAATTGAACAAGGGTCTTTTTAGAGATCTTAATTGTGTTTCAATGAATGTGTGGTTTTGTCTCTATTCTAATTCACGAAATTAGTTAAAACACTTTGATAGAAACATAGGTTTATATTTAATTTGAATGCAAGGATGTGGTAATGAGTTTTGGTTTTGGATATTTGAGTATGGTGCTATAATGTAGCATTATAATTGCTCCATGATGCTAAGCTTTGAGATTTTGTTGTCCATATGGCTTGTGTCTAATTGGCCTCCATACCATAGGTTAAGGTGCTTGTCTAGAATTTGTATTTGTACATTGCATTTTCATGATATTTTATGAACACTACATTTAAATCATTAAATCTTTAAAATCTTGTTGAAATGTATGTCAAATGAAGTCTACCATGCTCCACTACTTATGAAATAATTAATGTGTAAAGAATTTGTCAGATCTTCGCATTCATTGAATTGTAAGCATTTTTTGTGTTGAGCTAATCTGGTATGTACAATGTATAAGGGTAATTGGCACAAATGATTTTAAATAAATTGTGTCAGATCACCCTCCCAAGTTTTGCAGAGCCCAAAGTGTAGGAGGAAAGGTCTTTACAACTTTCACTCATTTGTTGGCCAATCCCTCGAATTAGCTAACCATTGGAAGATGCAAATTCCATAGGCTATTTTTTGAGATTCGTTTGGTATTTAAAAAACATCAACCTTTTCTATATAAGTTATCAAACACCCATGATATTATTTTTCAATCTTGGAAAAATCTAAACATCTAGAGTATATTTTATTTCACCATGTTTTGTAATGATATTAATCACACGATAACTATTACTAAAACTTTATTATCCTTATTCAACTTGACTTCTTATTTTACTAAATTGTTTAAACATGAAAGTAAACCTTCAACTATTGTCAAATAATCACTACATCCATTGTCTGAAAATGAAATATCATTGGATCTCTTTCAAGCCATATGATATGTAAAGAATAACAAAATTGAATTATTTTCAAATACATTTGAACAATTTATATTTTTTCTACTCACATATATTTATTTTTTGAGCATTTTTTTGCATAATGACAAGATTTCTTGCAATGAAATTGAATGTTATATTTATCATACCTCTAAGATATTGAACTTAATTGCACCCTCTAAAATTGTGAGTATAAAAATTATGATTTTTCCTTCCATATTCATTTGGACTACTCCTTCCATTTCTTTGATTATTATTTTAGCCCTTTCCTTTGGATCTTGAACTTCCTCTTTCTCTACCTCAATTGAATGAAACATGGTATATGATAGAAATCTATAAAGATAAATTATTGTTCATGTTAATCTTAGATTTATGAGAAAAAAATGGTATCATGGATTTACCAATAGATGGTTGTGTTATATCTTTGGACTGTTCAACTACAACCAACAATAGCATCAAATTTACTAGGTAGGCTCTTGAGAATATTTTCTATAGATGAAAATGGGTTACAATATAAATGCAAACCATAACTCAAGTATTACATAGAGAAATTCTTGAGGGAAAAAAAATCCACACCCAAAGATATCCAATACTTGTATTAATCCTTCAAATGAGTTACATGAATGCAACTTCTCTCTTTGAATCATTGCAACACTTCATGACTTAACCTATAAATTAACTTTTTTTTCCTTCAACTCAAGCACTAAGTATATAGGCATGAGAGGAAACACAAATCATCAATGGTTTCTAAAACCATTGAGGCATAAATTACAAAAATAAGAAACTTCCTCTTCCAACTTGTGATTTTATCCACATTTTAGTAATGTGCTCATACAAACTAAAAAGCTTATCTTCTCCAATCTCACATTTAACTTCCCCTTTTTCATGTCCTTTCTAATTTAACTACTAAAAGATACTTTTCAAGTTCTCATATTTTCATTTAGCCACTTTCATGAAAACTAAAAGCTAATTACAAATTGTCAATTAATAGTTAAATACAAAGCAAGGTTGACTTATTTACTTAATATTCTCCCACTTGTCGAATACCTTGCAAAAGACATAAATTAAAACTTACTAAATTAAGCTTTAAAAGAAGTAAGGCCCATGGCCTCTTTGTGCCAACTAAATTTTTTAGTGCTCACTAGTTTAGTAAGAGAATTTGTAACATTCTCTAAAGTGCCTACTTTTTGTAACATGAATTTACCACTTCCAACGATTTCTTGAACAAAGTGATACTGAACATCTATGTTCTTCATGTGAGCATGATAGATTGGTATTTTAGCCAAACAAATGGCACTTTGACTATCACATCTAATTCTTACTTGTTCACACTAAAAGGAAATACTTGAAAACAAGCTCTCTAACCACATTGCCTCCTTACAAGCATGTGTCATAGCCATGTACTCTATTTCTATAGTGGACAATGCAATTGTGGGTTGTCTTTTACTCATCCAAGTAATTTCTCCTCCAAACAAAGTAAAGACATAGCCACTTGTGGACCTTTTGCAATCTAGATCACCTACAAAGTACGAATCAAAAAGTCATACAAATCAATCACCCTACTCATATCATAAAATCCATGATAACTAATGAAATGGTTAGAAGTCCCATGTAATTATCTGAAAATCATTTTCACATAAGTCCAATGCTCTTTACTAGGATTTTCCATAAATCTACTAAGAACTCCCATTGTTTGGGAAATATCAGGTCTTGCACAAATCCTAGTAACTTTATGTACAACAAACAACAAAAAATGTGATAAGTGGATATGAAGAAAAGGTATACATATTGAAAAAGGCACTTTATGAGCTTAAGTAGGCACCTAGAGCATGGTATAGTCGAATAGATGCATACATGATGGATAATGGATTTAGCATCTAAGCAACAGTGAACCTACACTATATATGAATATTAAAAAGAAAGGTTATATTTTAATTATTTACTTGTATGTTGATTATTTGATTTTTATTAGAGATTTGTCTACAGGCATGTTTAAATAGACTATGGAGAAGGAATTTGAAATGATAGATATAAGATTAATGAGATATTTTCTAGGAATTGAAGTTGTACAAAATGATAAATGGATTTTCATTTTTCAAACTAAATATACAAAGGATAGATTGAAGAGGCTTAGAATGATGAATTAAAATCCAACATCTACTCCTATAGAAACAAGTACAAAGCTTAGCAAAGAAGATAAAGGGTCCAATTTTTATTCAACTATATTCAAAAGACTTGTTGGAAGTTTGATGTATCTCACAACAACCAAGCCATATATTATGTATAGAGTTAGTGTGATATCTAGATTCATGGAATCACCCAAGGATTCATATTAGCAAGTTGGAAAAATAATATTTTGGTATATTGTATGAACTATAGAATATGGGATATTGTATTCCACAACAGATAGGTTTGAGTTTGGTGGATATATAGATAGTGATTTTGAAAGAAGAATAGATGATCAAAAGATCACTTCAAGATTTGTATTTCAATTTGGAATAGGAATAGTTTCTTGGGCATCAAAGAAACAACCTATAGTGGAAATCTCATCCGCAAAAGAAAAATATGTTGCACAAACATTAGCAGCATGTCAAGTAGTATGGATGCAAAACATTTTGATGGATTTAATGCATGATAAAAATGAACCAACACCAATCTATTATGATAATAAGCCCACAATAGCATTATTGAAGAAGCATGTATTTCATAAGAGGAGTAAACATGTTAATACAAGATAACATTTAATTTGAGAGTTGGTGAACAATGGAGAAATCAATCTATAATATTGTAGATCTGAAGATTAGTTGGTAAACATATTAACAAAGGCTTTAGCAAAGGAACAATTTGAATATTTGAGACAAAAATTGACTATAATAAATATTGATATAATTAATGGTAGAAATTAAGCGGTAGTGTTTAAGTATTTAATCTCCCCCACCACCAATTTTAAATAACTGCAAATCACATTATTAAATAAAGGTTGAGATAAGGATAAGGAGAAAAATATTAAATATCTTATATGTTTCCCTATGATAATCTTTATAATCACAAGTCCTCTATAAATAGAGGTAGGTGTAATCATTTTCCTACATGCAATATAAATACAATACTCATATTGTGCAACAACACATTAAGTCATTTATGTTTCACCTCTATCCACCTACAAAAGTCTCATGCCTTACCTTTCTCAAGTAGGAGTCGTTTCAACTTATCTACATACAGGTTTCTTCCTGCTACTTCAATATACCTTCTTTTTTTTTCAATTTTCCTCTTGTGGCAACTTTAATAGTTGTGAAAAATATTTTCCAACTTTAATGTATGATATTCTTTGATTTCCTTTGGCTTTTCATTCAATCACCTTTTGCATTTTGTGGCATTTGATCTTCAACTTCAGTACATTTGTCTGTTAGGTTGGATATACAACAGGTATGGCGAAACAAAAACATTCAGATTCTACAACAAGCACTCTTGAATTCAATATACAGGTCTTTGAGAGCATAGAAAATATTCTAGAAACTTAGTCAACATATCAACAACAAAAAACTTATGAATAAATACCTATTTGACAATTTTGTCCTATTTCAGAAACATCCTAGAACATTATTCACTAGTTTATCTTTTTTATTTAATAAATGAAGGTAAAAAATATTTATTTTTAATTCTTCAACTCAAATGACATGAATTAACTCTGATAACCCTAGCCTAGCGGCGGTGATTAGCTCCAACAAGGGCTCTGCTTGAGCTAGAGTCCCTACCTTAAGTAGTTTTGGGTGTAGGGAAAATAATCATTGCCTAACTAAAGTGTTCCATGGTATAACCTAAATAGATTGATATCAAATCTTAGAAGTGAGAAATTGAATGAAATCTTAAACACAAATCTTAGAATTATTGTCAATGCCACACATAATCTGGCAGTGATGAATCCATCTATGGGGTAAAATCTAGTGCTGATAAAATCCTTAACATATATACTAATTATTAATACACCTGCTATTGCACCTATGCCAAATTTATTTAATCAATAATTTTTTTACAAACATATAATATCAAAGAAAAAGAAATAGAGAAACATATTCATAATACATAATTGATCTATGTATTTAAATGTGCAATTTTTCAACACAACATATAATATCAAAGAAAAACAAATGTCTCAAGGGAGATACATGGCTACTTATCTTCCACTATCTACATTTGTGCAGTGACTGTGCTTAGGAAAATTGATAAAATAGATGTATATATAATGTCACATAGTCAAAAAGGTTGGATAATCATCATGAAAGTTGAAATGCTTATGCTTCCATGTGAGTCTTTACCATCTGACAATTGAGTTGAATGAAATTAGATGTTATGGTTAAACCTACGACACCTCGCTAAGCCCAAAGAGGCTTTTCCTCTTGACCTTAGCAACACTATAGGCAATTGGTAGTAGCAAATGTTGTGAGTGCACCTTAGCAATGTGGTCGTCATATGTCTACAACCCTGAAAAATATAAAAATGAAGGAAATATTAGGTTTGAGAGTGTTTGGATAGAGCATAAGATTTGAAATGACTAAGTGGGAGTATCTAGAACCAAAAAAGATGACTTCTTTCTTTGATCCAAAGAACTCCATGAGGTTTGGTCTATTCAAGATAAGGATAGACGTAGCATCCATAAGGCCTAGGTACAAATGAAGAGGACAATCAAAATCATAGTGGACAATCTACTATGAGATGAGGATTGAAAGCTATCTCAGGAAAGCTATGCTTAAGGACATGGAGACCAAGAGCCATCACTACCAATTTCACAAAGAGGATGATCATGATAAGAATAGTTTTAACACCAAAAATAGTGTAATTCATGAAGAGTGGTGTTTTACAATACTATGAAAATACAAACGTAAAGGACATGTAACCTAGATGAATTTTGAATGATATGATAGGAATGCAAGATACCTTTGAGAAGGTCATTCTCTCCAAGTTAGATCAGAAATTAAAAAAATTTGATGTAAAAGAAATGGATAAACTGATAAAAATGAAGAACAAGGTTCAGGTTATGAGAAGTGTGTCGCAAAAAAAATGTATCTTGGACATTTTTACGCTCATTTGGGTCTTTCTTATGGATGTTGGCCTAATTTTTTCCTTGATTTAATGTTGTAATGTGGTCAACACATTCACATTAGGTCTTGGACCCTTGCAAATTGAATAAAATGCATGTCTTATAAAGGTGTTCTAAAAAATTGTAAATGACTTTCACACTTTTCTTGACTTTTATTAAGGATTTAAGTCTAATATTATTTTAATTCAAAAGTTAGCTTTTCCCTCTTCTTCTATAATTAAATAATTAAATTTCAATTACTTAATTGTTCATTAGCCTTTTCTCTTGATAATTAAATAAATGTTATACTTATTTAATTATATATCCTTTCTTTATCTCCCCAATTAAATAAGTATTTTAATTATTTAATTATCTCTTCCCTCTCCATTAAATAATTTCTTTTAATTATTTAATGTTTAACACTCCACCTTTCCTCTATAATTAAATAATTATTTTTAATTATTTAGTTATCTCATTATTTGTTCTCACCTTTCTTTTTAAATAAACAAAATTAATATTTTTTTATTTCTCCTATATTGTTCACCTAAATTAAATAATATTTATTATTTAATTTCTCCTATCACCTCTTTTTTTCTGCCAATCTTGTCTTCCACCTCAAGTCTTTATCTATGCATGTTTTTCTTCTCTCAATTAACCTCCACCCTTGATTAAATTATTTTCTAATTTAATCTTGGCCCTTGATCATGATCCTTATTCTAGACATTCACTTAACTCTCCTCTATAAAAATAGACCTTCAACCCTAATTCATAATTAATGCATCATTCATACATGTTGTCAAGTCAAGCAAACTAGGGTTTTAGCATTCTAAGTCATCAAGATAGCTTTCTAAGGCATTCAAGAGTAAGATTCTTTGTCCATTGTTGCAACAACTCAAGATTTATAATCATGGAAAGTTTCTAATTGAATTGTTTCATGTTTCATGCTTCATTATCTTATTTCATCATTTTGGTTTAATTACCTAAATGGGGTTTGACCAAGGCAAACCCCCAATCCCTAACAATCAACATTTTCTCTCTCTTCCTTTGTGTGTTTGCAGATTTAGGTACATTAAAGACTTGGAAATAATTGAAGAATATTTTTCAAACTTCTTGGATTCATTTCCTTTTTGGAAAGGTCAAAATATCCACAAAAAGTCACTTTCAGGCCCGAATTTGGCAGTTTTAGAACCAGACACCTGGAGGAACAAAAAGTGCAGATTGAGGGCTTCCATTTCCACTTTTAGATTTTCAGAAAAGCCAAAGTGAAATAATTCACCATCAGTGGTGACTTAGTCCCACTACACATGTTTGACACAAGTTTATGTAGATTTGGATACCCATTGGGTTGAAACGGGCTTCAAAGCAGTTTCCCACATCTAGGACTAAGCTGCCAAACTTGGCGTAAGTGTCCCAGTTGGCCAGAAAACTAGATTTTCTAAAATTTTTGAGGCATCTATAGTCTTCATTTCAGCCTTTGTCAGTTTCCAAGTGCACTCTTTCTGTTTATCCTTTCTATCTTGTTTTATATTGCATTTAATCTCTCTTTCTACATATCACAATGTGTTTTCAAAAAATTTGTATTTCATTAGTTTTGCATTAGTATTCAATTAATTTTATCAATTCTTTGCATTTAGGGCATCCTATTTAGACATATTTCAATCATATTAGCATTATTCTTGAGTAAACCCCAAATATTTTGTGGGATACCTTTCTCCTTTTAGGCATAAAAGCCTAGAAGTGTAAGAGAGCCCCTACCCTACAAAAAATTGCGGTTCAAGAAGAACTCTCAACAAGAGAAATAAAATATGCATGATTTAAGCCTACATGGAATACAGGTTAAAGGAGAGAAAAAAATATTGGGAAGTCTATATGGAGATTAATGAGGAAAAAATTGCTTGAACCAGATGCAAATTCTAAAGGAGCTACTGAAATTGAATTTGCACTTCTAGTTGAACATCCAAATGGAGATCCAGTTGAAATTCAAATTCTAGATGCACATATTATTGTGTCTTGTATGTAGTATCCCAAAAAAATTTCAATACATTTCCAATGCTTTTTTAGAAATTGTAGAATGGAAATACAACTAAGCTAGCCACAAAATTCATATAAAACATGTCATGTTTCTTCATCATCAAACTGTCTTGTTTAAGGATCAGTTAGATTGAGGAACAAATGGTTATGTACAATGAATTTATTTCCTATTTAATCATTGTGGGATCTATAACATAGGTAAAAAAAAGACATACATTGAACTAAACAACAAAATCACATATGTGTCAGGTAAAAATAGAATTGGCCCTTTGCAGTAATGTAGAAAATCACATGTTCAAGAAATTTCAATTGTACAGAGAATTGCATATTCAAATCAACTTCTTTTTTGGAAGGAAAATTTACATGGAAACAAGTTCTTTGTTATATTTAATAAGATGTTATGGACTATGGAAGTAATTAATTATCAAAAATTGTTTAGTCATTATATGTGAACATTGAGAATAGTTTTGTCAAATGTTACAACAGATGGAATCATATATCTAGGTAAGAAAGCATTAGACAAATATGCTTTGGTGCTCCTTTAGCTCTTGACATAGCTAAATTAGATTCAGTGTCCAATGAGAAAATTACACACCATAGGTTGCTTCAGTCTTCATTGTTTGCAATGCAGTGCCTAAATCTCTAGCCTCGGTGATCAAGGAGAGATTTCCAATTTGTGGTTCTATCCTTAGAATTTTCTAAATCATGAGTGAAAATGACCAAATGCAGATTTAATTTTTTTCTGAAACAAAATAGATTCTTTAACACCAAAAGGAAAGACAACAATATGTATGGAGACAAATCCATTCTAGAGAGAGGGCATCAATGCTATTTCTTGACACCAAAAAGATATTTTTTATTTCACCAAAGAAAATTGAAACTGGATGAGTTGTAAAAGTTAGGTAATTATTTTGTGCGGAATAAGTACCTACATCATGCTGCAAATGGATTCTTAGCTGGGTGGAGGTGTCATAACATTGTCTTGTTTGAAAATTGCTATGATGCAATTGTCCATTGTGAGTATAAATGTTCCTTGTAATTGAAATTTACATAGCATGAATATTACTGTAGAGATGTCTTTTTTGTAATTTAGAAAGGGTATTTCCACAAGCTGAGGAAAGTTTTTTTCTAGTAATTATTTGTGTAGGTAACAGTCCAGATCTCCATTTGTTGTTTGAATTATGCATTGAAGAAACTACTTGTATTCAAAAAATTTTGTTGTTGAACATTGAACATCATTGTTTGATGCTTTTGTGAGGAAAAATCTTTGTTCACATTTCATGCACACTGGTTCATATGGTGGTAGGTGAACATTCTTGGCTTTGAGGGTACCAGTTACCTGGAATGGCAATGCAGATTTCATTAGGAGGCTTAGAAATGTCTGGATGACAAATTAGATACATTTTGGAAAAACTCTGCCTTTTTAAGAAGATAATATTCCAAGAGGATTTTCTATCTATAATTGGTGCACAAAAAATATCAATGTTCAACCAAAATATGTTATTTGCAACAAGGCTGGAAATATAATAGAAATTACGAGAAAATAGATGTCTACAAACATTTTATTTTTGATTCACAAGCAATGTAGATGCACTTCTCGATCATTAAGATTAGTTGTAGCTAAAAACAATTGATTTCCTATAGATTTGTATCAAACTAAAGTTCTGTGAAATGTACTTTTACAATGCTTTTCAGTGTACAATTAGCTATGAAACAAGTGACAAATACAAGGATGCTATAACTATGATTTGCTTTCTGGTTTTTCCTATCTATCTATTGGACATAAAAATACAGGGAAAAAGCGAGAAAATGCATTCCAAAATTTCCTAATCTTACTGAGATTCTTGTTTTGTATTCATTTTTTGTTTTAGTACTATGTTTTGATGCATTATGTCTAAAATAATATAAACCTTTCAAAGATAAGTGTACAGTATTGTGAGGCTAGATACCTGTGTGCTGGAAGATACTAGTTTTTATAGGAAAAATTTTGTACATAGGTCATTGATCTCGTCAATGAAGGTGGAATGTGTTGTTTGCAGGAGTGTTGAGCCTATCAGTCCATTGTGAATGATATTTTTGAACAGTACAAGTGATCTTTTGTTGATGCCAATATCACCTACAGTTTGGCATAGGGCTTTGTATGGCTACTAGGTACTATAACATGTAAAATGGACAATTGTGTAAATTGTCATAGTTAGTAAAATGGATGATGGAAAAGATATAGAGTGAGGTTTGATATTATTGCAAAACATCTTATATTAGCCATATCGTTGTGTGTGTCTCCATCTCTGATGTGTAGTTCATGTTGTATTGGCATTTGGTAGTGACTAGTAACATAGCACCAGATGATCCAATAGGATAGCTATCTTTTGACTAAATCAGTTGTGAGATGGTTGTGTCAGGTACTAGCTTACATTATTTGTAGACTTTGCTAATGCTTTGTATGGTGGTTTTATGAGTGAACTGGAGACAGTAATAAACATCTCCTCTATCATATTTTTCTTTTGTTTTAATTACAAATTTTGTGATTTGTACACTTGTATGAGGCAATAATTTTCGCAAGAATATGTCAATCAATTTGTTTTTATTGTTTGATGTTATTGTCATTTGGCCATAGCTATTGACCAAATCAACATGAAGAATTGGTACTTTTGGTTGGGTTGTAGGGTTTTTGGTAGTAGCAGGGCCATAAATGACTAGGACATCACCTTCGAAGGCTATGATTGATTGTTTTATACAAATATCAAGTATGGTTGATGGTTGAACATGTTTTGTCTTCATTTTGTAAATTGTAATGCCATCAATGGTGGAAATTGAATGAGCAAGTGACCATGGTTAAAATCAAGTTACATATGGCATAAATGTGATAAAATACTTGCCTCTTTTGTTCTTGGTTGTCACTTAAACAACCAACATCATTTGGAGGGGTGCCTACATGATTGAGTAACAAGCTTTAGAAGGCATTGCTATTGAACATTAATGTTAAATGCATATTTTTATTTTAGGGAAAAAACAATATCAAGGATGTCAGTACATATTTTAATGCTATGAGAATGTGATAGAATATTTTCCTCTTTTGTTCTTGGTTGTTGCTTGAGCAAGTAGCATCATTGGGAGGGGTGCCTACATGACTGAGTGAGAAGTGCTAGTAGGCATTGGTAGTGAGCATTATTTCCAAATGCATAACTCTAATTCAGGGAAAAAGCATATTAAGAATGTCAATACATATTTTCATTTATCTTTCGTTTGTTGGAAGGTAGGTTCTCTACCACCATTGAATGATCAATGTTATGTTGTCCAACGATTGGGATTGTTGTCTTGCAAATTCTCTTGATAGTACATGCAATGGCATATTAGTGTGATGAATGAAAAAAACCAAATTGAACGAAAAAAATTGGTGGCAGTAAACTAGTTTTGAAGCTTGTTGGTGTCAAGTGGAAGGCATTTACCTATTTGAAGAGGATCTTACTATTGGAGTCTTGAATCTTCAACTAGTCAAGGACATAAATAGACTAGAGAAATAGTGATAGTATGTGCAAACTGAGATCTTGATCTGGAAAATGAATTTGGCATGCCTACCATCAATGGGATTGACAATTAGTTATAGTGTCTAGAATCTTTTCCCCTGGTAGTACATGCAATGTCTATTTTTTAGAGAAATGGGAGAGAAATGTGAAAAATATTTTTTAAAAATGTAGCATCAAACAATCGTAAAATACAAAAATCTCTCAAGTCGAAAATAAATAGGCACTTCTGAGAATAGTAAGAAACAATATCCATATCAATAATAGATGGCATAAATAACTCATAATTGTTTTCTAGTGATCCATATCTTAAGGTAGTCGTCTAAGATCATCATCCAAATGATATAGTCTAAAATAATCTATATTCATACTATATGTGGAGCAAGTAAAGGTTTATCAAATTTCAATTATGGACAAGGTCACTAATTGAAATGTTGAATATTCTAAAATGAAATGACTACACAAATATCAACCAGACAAATGGATCTGACAAGGACACAAATGCTGCACTCTAAACTCTATAATGCTGCAAAGCGCCCACTTAGCTAACTGTGTGATTTTAGAAAGTTATTTATTGTTCAAAGAATATTTTGAACATTTAATCACTTTTTAGTTTGAGACTATATATATAAGTATCGTACATTCTTTGTGTAGTTCATTCTTTCTTAATCCGTAGATTAGGACATTTTTATTTATGATCTGACTATCACTGACCTATTGTTGTAATTATTCAGAGCAATAATTTACAAAAAGATAATGATATACTACACAAAATGGTATGTCTAGAAACTTATGTCGTTTAGTATTGTATTCATGATTCTATAGAATATAATTGTTTATTTTATAGATGCAGCTCTCTCAAGGGAGGACATATGTGGAGAGAAATATAAACAATAATGTTAGAATGTCATCAACTGGAATAGTGACCAACACTTGGCAGCAAAACTTTCTGCAACCATGGCAGGGGTAGATTCTATTCTTCCATTATTTGGTGCTTAACAAACGTAGTGTCGATTGTTTACTTTCAACCCTTTTTCTTGGTATTTGGCTTTGAAATACACATTTAGATTGTTTTACTATCACTTGAGAAGGAACTCATCAGGGAATTGTATTTTTTTTCAGAAATAATTCATCGACAGATCTACCTGAGTAGGAGCATCGCCCCACCGTATTTCAAGGATGGCAGTGATCCAGACTATTTATATATAATAACAAAGTGGTCATATATTATTGTAATTATTTGATGTAATAAAGGGAGAAGTTTTGGATGGTTTCAGTTTACGGTTGAGCCAAATGGTCTTGGAGAGATGTCGCTTTGGATGTCTAAACCATACATTTAAATTTCAAATTATTAGAGGGGCCTTAAAGTACCATTAGTGTCTACCTTATTATTTGAACTTAATTCTTAATGAGTTAATTTTTTTAAAAATAAATATCAAATGTTCAATAAGTTCATTAGATACTTTCCTTCTAGGTCATTACATACATTTTTCATTTGTATAAAAAGGTCATCCAAGTTATTTCTATTTGTGTACCACAATAATTTGGTCATATTTATTATAACTATTATATCATATAGAAAATAGTTTTTTATGGGTTCATGTTATAGTTGAGGGGAACACTTATGAATATATGTGATACTTTTAAATGTAAAATAATATTTATTTTTTTACAATAATGAGTACTCACAAAGCATATAATCATTGCTAGTACTTGCCCCATCATTTGAATTTAGTGTTCAATGAGCTTAATCTTTCTAATTATTATATATGTTGATATTATTTCTAATTTACCCTTTTTATGGCTTATGGATTTATAATTATAAACCTCATTCGTAGCAATAATCAACATGAGAAATGTAAAGTGAAGGCTTAATGTGTATTTTGTCTTTGAGTTGTGTCAACTTGTTTGTCTCTATGCCCTTTATGTAAATTTTGTTTTATACCCATGTTCTTAGTCTAGTGCAAATGTTGCTTGGTCTTGATATTTTCATCAAGATCATAATTTTCAGTCATGACCAGCTATTTGTTTAAAGACAAACCTTGGTTCAACCAAGTAGTTGTTTCAATGGTGCCAAGGACTCATCTTTTCTCCCCACACTTTTATGTTCTATTGTTGTTGATTGCCTAGATTGTTGGGGTTTTACAATTTTATGATTCTTAGTTTACTTGTGTCCATTTGTAGTTGGTTTAATGGAAATTGCTCTTTGCAATGGAGAATGGGTTCTATTGGTAAACCCTTCACCTTCTATCACTCACTAAACCTTAATTAGTACCTAATTAGGCCATTGTTAAGTCCTCTCGGCCCTTTTTGGCATTGGTTGGTTGGTGGTTGTTGCTTTATTTTAAGTGGAGCTTTTTCCTTTGCATGCTATTAGATAATTGACTCAATGGAGAGTTCCCTTCATATTGAGAAGTTGGTTTATTTGGTTGCACCTATAGTATTTGATTGCTTTGATTGTACCCATCAAAATACTACATCCTCAATATTTATAATGGCATGTGTTGTTGGTAGTGAGGTGGTAGTCTTATGGGTGTGGAGATTTCACATTAGTCTATTAGTGATGATATGGATATTACAAGTGAGTCCTACTATATGTTGGCCAATTTTATTATTCCATGTGTCAATGTGGTAGATGTATAGAGGCCCTTCAAAAAATTTAGAACTAGATAAACATTGTGGATAAGATAGTGCAAATGGTTGATTTGGGAGCCTTGTAGATATTTTGTTAATTTTCTACTATAGGCTTATGATTGATTGGGTCTAGATTTGATTTATCTCATTTAAAGAAAGAGAATAATTTGAGCTTCAAGTGTATAAGTTAGTACCATATAGCATACTTGATGTCAAATCCAATAGGTGCCATTACTCTCCACCAAGTTGTGAGATGGTGAAATGGGATTCAAGGAAAAGAATTAACCTAGATCACTCATTCCATCATAAAACATTAGGGGAAACACAAGTAACCATGAGAAACTATTTTGTTGTTGTCCTCAAGGGAGAGCCAAAAAATTGGTTAGGGTTTTGGTCTCATTTTTGTTGTGATTGATGGGATGTGATAATTTATTGGAATGTTGTAAACTAGATGCATTAGGACTAAGGAAACAAATGGTTACAAAGTATGAAAAACTTAGAGAAAAAGGAGGTTAGAATATAAGTAATAATAGAACTTCACTCTATTATGCATGTGTCAAAATTGAGTTGAAGAAATGTCTTTTATATTTTAGTTTTTTTTTGAACTACTCAAATAGTTGTCAACATAAATAACACAATTATAAGAAGTTGTTGAGTTATTATGTACTTATAAATATGTAACTATGTTTGATGAATAATGATGGTGTAAGTCCTGCAACAATCTTTCCTCTATTTTTTTGTTCTATTCAATTCCCTTTCCTCAAATTTAATTTTTTCTATTAAGGTATAAGAGCTACCAAAATTTTGTGTCTCATACATAATATAGATGTTAGGATAATATTCATAAAAGAAATCACTGAGTAGTGATAGGATTTGTTTTTTTTAAAGAGATTGATAAGCATTTTCACTAGTTCATTGAAACTTCATGGAATATTTTTTCTTTAGGTGGGGTCAAATGATCAATGTATAAACTATTGTGTGTGATGAGGACTACAAAAATAACACCTAATATTGGTCATGATGATTATTTCATTTAAGATGAGGCAATTTTCCTATTTTGAAGAGGCCAACTCTTTGAAAATTGGGAGGGATGTAGTAGAGAATAGTTAGATTCTCAATAGTCTGATGTACTTGTGGATTATAGAAACTATACCTGATTGGGGTTATGAGACATACATATGAGGATTGGTGTCCAATAGTTCAAAAGGAGATTAAAAATAAGGAACTTTAGCATCAAACCTTTACAAGGGTGATGAGACACTTTATGTGGAAATGGTGTTCAATGATGTTGGGAACTTGGATTATAACTAGGTAACTATACCTCTAATTATGAGAAACTTGAAAAGGTCTTACTAGTTTGAGAACTATTTTTAAAGAACAATTTCTTCATATCATATTGTTTGTAGTTTTATGTTGTTAGATATATTAATACTTTATCAAAATTATGTCATTCCTTAAGGGGGTGTTTGAATAAGTCATAAAAAAACTTCACTCTATTGTGTATGTGTCAAAAATAAGTTGAAGACATGTCTTTTAGATTTCAATTTGTTGTTGAACAGCTCAGTTAGTTGTCAACACAACTAGAATAATTATAGGAAGTTGTTGAGTTATTACGTACTTATAAATATGTAGTTGTGTTTGATGAACAATGATGGTGTGAGTCTTGAAACAATATTTCCTTTTTTGTTATGTTCTATTTTGTTCTCTTTACTCCAATTTAATTTTTCTATTAAAAGATAGAAGTAAAGAACATAAATGGAAAGTGCAAACAATGAGGAACCTAGTATATAAACTTGGTGAAAAATTGGTAGGATAGGGGCATGAGCACCCTAGTGCAAAAATTATAGTTTTTAAGGTTTCAAATAAATGCATCACAGTCTGAGGGTCTCCAACAACCAAGATTAAATTGTAAAGTTTGATAATTTGTGAGTAATTGAATCTTGTCTTAATTTGATGATGAAAGAAGTCTGAATATTTGAATTAGGGTTTTGAGGCCCTGTGATCTCCAATCCACTTTAATCCAATTCAAAATCATAAGTTGTAAGAATGAAAAGGGGAGAAGGGTTATGCCATATAGGGACTTTCCTTAGTCAAACCTTGTTTTTATGTGTCCACCTCCACCAACGACTATGATGATGATGATGATATAAATCACATGCTCTACAAAAAGCAAAGGCAATTGGATAAAAATGAATGATAAATGACACAATTATAAATTACCAATTTTCTCATCAAATACAAGGAGAAATTGGAGGATTCTTTGAGATCTTGCAAGTGTTAGTACTCATGACAACAAGTAAACATATCAAATAACATAAAAAGGGATCCTAGGTCCTCAATGCAAAGAACCTAGGATTTGTAAATGGGGAGGGGGGGATTTCTCCACTATTTCATTAAAGAGGAAGATCAACAAGGTGAATAGACTGAATATCAACCACGAAGGTGAGCCAATCAGACCTGGATCTCCTTTTAGGTGATTGAAAATTTACTGAAATGATTTGGAATTTCTTAAATGTCCTATTATGGAAATATATAGACTAAATTAACAATTTGTAGGTAGATCTTGGAAGTGCAGAATGATGTGCACTTGTCATAAAAAGTTGGATCTAAGTGTTGTAGTAGGACTGGGACACCTAGGGGTGTATGAGTCTCTGATAAGATGTTTTGCTCTCCTTTTGGGGTTCTTTGGTGACATATTTTAGCTTTTGATTTCCTTTTTCTAAATTGTTTGAATGTTGTGAGGTAATTTTGTAAATGAGTTCTCATGGATTGACAAGATTTAGGGATTTGAATGCAACAATGAACAACTTGTCTTCAATCTTCTTCAATCCTCTTCAAGCTTATAATCTACACATTCAAAGAGAGATAAAATGTTAGTCCATTTAGGGTTTTGCCTCATTCAAACCCTATGTAAGTGTTTCCACTTCCACAACGACAATGCCAATGATAAAGAAATAGTTGAAATGAAGGAATGATGAAATCACAAAGTGTTGTAGCTCACAACCCTTTAATGGCTTCTTTGAAGGACTAAAGTCATGCACATCACCTCAAGGTCTTGATCTTGCTTTCTTTATTTTCTTGTATTCTTTGGAGACCTACAAAAATGTTAGCCTTCACAAAACAATGACAACATGAACACATATAATTTGACATGATGTTGGATCTTGAATTGTTGCAATAAATCTATAAAAAGTTTCTCTTGACTTTCTCTTGATCATAAGTTCGCCAATATTTTTCTTGTTATCTTTTGTTTCAAATGGTGAAAAGCCTATGTATTTATAGGCATTTATTCAATTTCCAAAAAATTAGGTTCCAAAATCCAACACTTGAAATTTGAAATTGGGTAAAAGTACAAAGCCGTGCCAAACTTTTATAAAGGAAATGGTCAACATTGATCTAACTTTTAAACTTGAATCACTAGAAAGTGGCATATATGTTTTGAATTTTGAAATGATGTAAACTACTAAAATGTGTATTTTTTACTATATTTTATGTTTGTATTTTTTGAAAAAATTAAAAAATCATTTGAATATATAGTTTTTTATAAATTAACACTATAATTTAGTTGCTGAAAATTGATGTTACATGAGACGTCAAGCTTTATAGAGTAAATTTTTTTTTTTTCCCTTCAAAATTTTTGTGTATATTTATAACTTAAAACTTTAGGGCACATATTATTTTTTTGTAGTTTTAATAAATTTATATTTTTCATTAAATATTTAAATGTATGTGTATTAAAACATGGTTGTTTCCAATCGACATCAACTTTTATATTAAATATTTATCTAAAACATGAAACAAAATATACTATCTTAATCTAGTTTCTTTTATCTAGGGATCATATTTTAAATTTTTTTTTAATAAGTTTTAGTATTTTTCTTGACATGATAATCAACCTAATATTTTTATGCTAATAACCTACTTATAGTAAAAAGTAAAAATAAAATATAAATAATAATTGAAGTATTAAAATAAATATATATTTGAAAACTACACTTATGGATCTACAAAAGAGTATTTTCACATTTAAAAAAAAATGTTATTTATATGAGTAGGAGTTGTTGAAACATTAAATTTTTCAAATACTTCAATTTCTTAGTAAATTGGCCTCAAAGTGGTGCTACATATGCATTTAGCCAACAATTTTAGTTCGAAAATTTGTGGACATATCTAACTTATCTAGAATGAATCTTACTAGATCATGTGTTTGACTAAAATTTATTTTTAGTTATAAATAATAAAATTCACTTGTACTGATAAGTTGGCCAAAAGTGTGATACAACTTTGTAATTTAACTGAATTTGAATGATAAAATGTCGACAGCGACAATGCCCAAAATTGGGTCCTAACTAACAAGGCGGATGTCCTAATTTTGAAGACACTAGGTGTCGGGGAGAACATATGAGTTGAATGCATTTATTCAATGTTTGCAATCTCTTAGAAAGTGGTAAAAATAGGCCTTGGAATGCATAATTTAGGGAATTAAGTGCTCAATTAAGATAAATAAATTAAGGGGGACAAAATATAGTGTGAAATTGTTAAGGGTGACAATTTACGATGCTACATTTAACCCCCACTTTAGTGACAATATGAAATTACACTTAAACTCAAATTAAAGTAGAAAAATAGGTCAAGAGGGGTCAAATAATACAAATGTTGAAGAGATAGGTGACAAAGGATCTAGGGGAAAGCAATCAAGCCCCCAAGATCCACTATCCCATGGAAAACCAACATAAGCACAAAGGAACACACACACACACATGTATGATATGCAACAAGACAAAACACACCGACAATGTTGGTAAAAATGAAGCATACACGATGAAAACACATGGCAGGATGGACATAAATATAATGAAGAAATGAAAAAAACACAATGTGAACACAATCTAAACACGAAGAAAACACAAACAATGTAGGATGGAAGCGAAACGATTGAGTAGGTGAGGAAAGAGAGTTTTTTTGAATTATGAAGGTTGCTCAGGGGAGAATGAGGTAGATTCAAAGGATGGAGGTGAAATGGATGGTTTTCCTAGTTTGCTTAAGACCTTCCTCCTCTCTGCGGACCTCTTTCTTATTGTTGGGCTTATGTTTGTGATTTTTCTTTGGTTGCTTGGTCTGCTTAAGCTAGCTCATTATTGCTCACTGAGGCTTTTGTTGGTCTGCTTGAGGCTATTCTTCTCCATGACATTCTTGTTGGTGTTGGTTCGAGCTTTGATCTAGAGGCTTACTACTTGCTATCACTTTTGGGGCTGTGATGTTGGGTTTCTAGTGGAGAGTTTTGAGGTGGTTTGGATTGATTATTATGTTGCCTCTCCCCTCCTTTTTCCCCTGTTCTTCATAGTCTTGATGTTCGGATCTTTCTTTAGTGCAACCTGTATGTTTCTTTTGTTTTATCTCTTTGGAGGTTGCAGTTGGTTTCTTGGTCTCCTATGTGGAGACTCTCCTTATGTTGTTCTTTGGGTTGTGGCTCTCTATTTCTATGGGTGTGGTGCTAGGAGCTCTTGTTGATGGGTTACTTGAGGAGTTTGGTGGCCTTATCTTAGACCCTGATTGGCATGTAGGGTTGGAAGTGGGTTTTTCTTGTTGTGCCTTCTCTCCTCTTTCTCTGTATGTAGGTTTTCCTACTTTTCTATGGCCTTTTTGGGAATTTTTTTCCTCTGTGTGGAGGCTCTCATTGCTTGGGGATGACATTGTTGGCCTTCCTCTAGTGGAGTTGTTTGCAGATAATTTTTGGCATGTATTAGACTCTGACTAGCATGTAGGGTTCGAGGTTGTTCTTGATTGTCTTTCTGACTCTCTACTCTCTCTACTTAGAGGATTCCCCTACCTTGTCCTTCTTCTTTCAAGTCCCTTTGTCTCTTCTTTGGTGATGGTGCTGGTTGTGGGGCTTGGGGTTCTTATTGTGGGGTTTTTTGAGGAGTATGGTGGCTTGATCTTAAACCTTGTCTAGCATGAATGGTTGGAAATAGATTTCTCTTATTGTCTATTTTCTCCTCTTGTCCTGTTTATAGATTTTTTGGGCTCTCTCTAGCTTTTTTGGGGCCTCACTGCCTCTGTGTGGGTGTTTTCATTACTTTGGGTTAAGGTTGTTGGTCTACCTCTAGTTGAGTTGGTTATGGACAATTTTTGGCATGTTTTAGACCCTAATTGGCATGTAGGGTGGGAGGTTGGTCTTCATTGTCTTTATGAATTTCTACTCTCTTTGTTTGTAGGCTTTCCTTGCATTGTCCTTATTTTAAGGCCCATTGTCTCTTTGTTGGTGTTGGTTGTTTTTCTAGGTAAGGAGGCCCTACTGCTCTTTAGTTCCTACTTTAGTACAGTTTTGGTTTTCTTTCCGCTCTTGGTGGGGAGTGTTTATCTTGGTGCTTAGTTTATTAAATGGTGGACTACCAATTAGTTTTCTTGAGCTCTTTTCTCTCCCCCTTTTGGGTTCTAAAGTTTGTTTTCAACGATGGGGGTGTCTTGTTGGCTAAGGACTACTATGTTCTTTATTCTTTACTCTAGTTTACTTGTGTAGAACCTCAATCCAAATACCTCCAAAACACAATAAACAAACACATTAGAAGATCATATGCAAGTAAGAACAAGAATTCCCCATGAAATCCATTAACAAAACTAAAAATAGGAATGAAAACAAGAATAAAATGAAAGAACAAGAAAGTAGATTAAATCCTATTGAAGGTAATGCAAACTCTTGATCCCATGGGGGAATTGGTGCCAATTTGATGTCAAAAATGGCCCTTTCCCAACTCCAATGATGCAATGTTGATTGATGATGAAGAGTGATCCACTTGATGAAGACTTCTAATGTGCTCCGAGATAAAAATTTGCATAACCTAGCTAAGATTGGATGAAATTGGATGAAGATTGCTATGGATTTGAGTATAGTAAGTTTACTCAAGTTGTGGATGATCAAATGAGGAATAAAGCATCTCATTTATAGAAAATCAAGTTGAAGAGATGTCCAAAATGGAGCAATGTGGGACTATGAATCAACAAATGGAAAGGTGCCACTTGTCAACATGTGAATGGATGAAGGATGTGCAAGTTTTGAAGAATGTGTCAATAAATGCAATTAGGTGGATTTTGAAATTGTTGAAATGACATGCAAGAGGGAAAGAAAATGCATTGAATGCCACTTGGCTGAAGGCAAAAGAACTTATTAGGTGGAATAAATGCCTTGTTGGAAGAACAAAGTCCACTTCGATTTTGAATTCAAATTTGAGGAATATTCCATTTTTTATACCTTTTGAGAGAAAATAGAGATTTAATAAATGAATTAAATATATTTTCATGTGCAAGTTGCAAAAGCTAGAGGATGGGACATGGATTAAGATTAAATTAATTGAGGATTAATTAATTTAATGAGGATTAAAATGATGTGATATATTGATTTAGATTTTATGGATTTATTTAAATCAAATATGAGAAGAAAAGGATTTAGAGATAGTTAAATAAATATTTTTTATTCATTTAACTAAAGAGGGTAAAAGTTAGATTAAATCAAACAAATGTTAGTTTATTTAATTCAATAGGACGACTTTAGATATTTAATCAAATAAAATGAATTATTTAATTAAATAGAGATAATTAGATCAGGTTGATTGATTTAATTAATAGAATAGAATTACTTAATCAAATAAATGATTTAATTAATTAAGGGAGAAAAATTGATGAATTTAATCAAACAAGGGAATTTGATTAAATGGTTAGATTGAGGGATGATTTAGGATGAAACAGTGTTAGTTTTCAAGATCAAATGTGCAACGTTAATCACCACATTTTTTATGTCTACATTTTTCCCCTCTTTGAAGCAGTGCACTCGTTGCGTTGTTTCAAAGAATAAATTGTCTCAATAAAAAGCCAAAAAGATTTTCAATTTTAAAATTTTCTCCATTATTGCCTCCGCAAGGGAAATTATGCTAATATATTGCCCCCTCCAGAGATCAGATGAAAAATTCTAAGTTTTTGGGTGATCTCACGAAAAAGGGACAAGGTGGCCGACAGGTCCAAAAAGGGTCTTGGAGGTAAAAAAAAGAACAAAAATTGATATAAAATGACCTTTGGATGGGTGAAAATGGGTTTGAGGGACCTAGAACTCTTCTGGATGGCTAAACAGGGTCAAAAACAGGCTTAGATAGGCCTTAGGAGGCTACTTCCAATTCATTTGCACACATAGACTTTAGAATTCCTTGAGATTTGAGCTCTGATACCCTAACGAGATGGTGCAATGACAACTCCTGATGCACATTTGTAACTAAGTCTGGACGTACTAGCGACCCCCAGCACTGGGGTACTGGTAAGTGATCCTTACTTCAACTTTGTTTTTCATTTTTTACACACATTTATTACTTCTAAACTTAGTTTTCTAGGCACGGTGCTATATAGCACCACTCAAAATTTTGAACTACACCACTCGGTGTTCAAACTAAGCTACCATTGCAAAGTGGATCACCGCAGTGGAGTTTGGAGTTTGGGAACAAACTTCAAACTTTGATGCATATGTGAAATGCAACACTGGATTCTAAACTTTGACATTGTGGTGGACTTTAGAATTAGGGTTTGGGACACTTAAGCAAAGTGCATTGCCATGGTGTAGTTTGGGACTTTGAAGGTGCCAACATTGTGGTTTGCAAATTTCAAACTATGACGCCTTCACAATTTGCAAAGTTGGGCTAGTTTCTTGAATGCTCGATATAAATTTTTCCTAATGATTTTAACACAATAACCTTTCTTGATGTAAGAGATAGTGAGGGAGCTCTATTCTCATGAGCATAGATCGTGGGAGATATTCAACTACTTCCAAGATCTGACTGATAGGGAGCAGGACCGACTTTGTGAGATGGGGCTATGGTACATTGCCTATGTAGTGTTTGTGTGGACCCATCTTAGCATGCTTTTTGTGCTTGTCAAGAGATGGCACAGTGAGATGTCATCCTTTCATCTTCCCACTGGCGAGGCCACAATTACCCTAGAGGATGTGTGATGGATCCTTAGACTATTGATACATGGTCAGCAAGTTATTCATTATATGGATGTCAGATGAGATGATTGCCATGTGGTCTTAGATACAGAGGACATTATATATTGTGAGGTCTAGATCAAGTTAGAGTGCCATAGAACACTCATGAAACCCTTCTGACTAGTTATTGTTTCCATCATCTCAGGTCTTGTCATCCCGAATTGACAAGGCTAGTACTTCATCTTGGCTAGGGGCCTTGTTGGGAGCAGATGGTTCGTGATAGGCCAGTTCATTTTGCATGGGATCTTGTTCTTCTTGCCTCCCTTTACTAGGATTTACATGATTACACATACTTGGATGGTAGGGAAATTGGTGCAGGTGTCATGCTCCTTCATGTGTGGGTGTGGGAGCATATCTCCATTCTTTGTCCACAAGTTGTTTCACTACCAATGGGGCCCAATGATCTAGCAGTGTGGTGTTATAGGGGTGTTTTGTCCTTCACACACACAAGAGAGCATGAGATCCATCACTAGAGGAGGGTCATTAATGAGATGATGGTGTTCACATGGTGCCCATACCTTGTTCAGCCCAAATGGGCTAATGATGTTCAATAGTTGTTCTTTTCCCGCTAGGAGCAGTTTATGCAGGGGCAGGAGAATACTATAATTAAGAGATATTTGCTAGGATGAGTTCAACACCAATTTGGCAAGGCTCGGGATAGGCTAGATGATGATTACATGGCCATTTTTTCTCGCATAGTATTGCAGGGTGCCTAGGGGAGATATATTCCTATGTCTGAGGAAGTAGACAAGTTTAGGTAGTTGGTTGCCTAGCCATGGGCATATGATTAGGGGGTTGCAAATCCAGGAATGACTTAGGCCTATAGAGATTGGTTCTGATCACCTCTACGGTTGACAGTTCTAGGTGCACCCTCCACTTGTCAAAGAGCCAGGGGGAGAGGGGCAGGCCAAGGACAATGAGGTGGTATAGGACCAACCATCATAGATTTAGATGGATCACCCTCATGCTGATGTACCCATGCAGGACTGGGATCAGGGGCTAGATGGTGGACATGACAGGAATGAGGATCGGGTTGTTACACCACCATGAGATAGAGGTGAGGACCAACCTCACATGTAGCCTCCACCAGTACAACTAGCAGGTTAGCCAGATCCAAGGGATGTCTTGATATTACAGTTGCAGGCCCAGGTCCAAGCCTTGATAGTAGAGAGGGATGAGGCCTCTACGGAGAGAGATCAGGCAATTTTATAGAGGCAGGCCACAAAGTTACATGCAGCTGCAGAGATGGGCCACAGACAACAACTAGAGAGTATGGTGGCTTCCTCCTCTCATAGCACAATGTCTATTTGAGCATATAGAGAGGCCATCTAGGAGGTCAACTATTACAAATTATATTATTATGAGGCCATGCCACAAGTAGCCCAAGTCCTAGACTTCTCACAAAGGATAGAGCACAAACCTATAGAGGGTCACAGTGACAAAGGTGAGGGAAAAGGGCAAGAGGGTTAGACCTCCTTTTTGATCAAAACATTATTCCTTTGTGTCATATGGGCTCATTTTTGATAGCCCATTGGGCCTTTTTGTACCCATACACACATGTATAGTGATCCGATTATTATTTTGTACTACGGTGGTTACATGATGATATATATGAGATGATGATGTTGATGTGATATGCAATGTATCATTTTTTTATTATGCATTTGTGGTTGGTTCTATTTCTATATGCAGTGCAATAATGTCATGGTATTATGATGTATGTGATGGATCTACTATGTATGGATGCATTTCTTTTTGATGATATATGTGTTATGTGATGGTTATGTGACTAGAAGATCTATATTATGCCTCTAATGAATGATGATATATGATATGCATTTGTGATATGTGATATAGATGTTTATGATGGTTAATTTATCTTTCAGTACCTGTTATGTATGCTTTAATGATGGTGTATGATGTAATCTATATGATGATTTATGTATATTGATGCAAATGTGATGATTTATGCTATGAAATGATTTTTTTTTCAACATCTTTTTCTGTTATGATGGTGATGATGATACAAATACAATGATCATGATATGAAACTACATAATGATGGACGTATGTGATTTTCCATGTATGATATGCACTTATGACAATGTTATATAATGATGTGATTTGATGTTATTTATGAAATGATATGTTATGCCAAATGGTATGGAGAAATGATATGTACATAATGACCTTATGATGTATATGTGATGGGATAATGAATGCTTGTATGAGATGTTTTATATGATTATGGATGATATGTATGCACTTAATGCAATGGATTGTTTATAATGCTTATGTACTTGTTTATGCTTCATTTAATTATGCACTGGATGCTTATATATGGGATGATTTATGAAATGTTTATGCAAAATAATTGTAATGTGGTCATTTATGATATATTTAGAATAAAAAATCTATATTATATGATGATGGAGATGTAATACATGTGAGATTATCAATGTTTCCTATATCATATGCACTATGTTGAGGATTTGTGGATGCAGGATTAATGATGATGGTGATTAACTATCATAGTACCCTATTAGCATGAAAAGAGAGAAGGAATGAAAGAAAGAAGAGATTTCAACAAGACAAAAGATGATGATGATAATGAATATCTATCGTGGAGTTGGGATTTTCAAAGGGCCAATTATCTTATTTTTGATAACACACATAAATACGATGCATCAAGGTATTAAGGACCAAGATGGCGTGGTATCTAGTGAGATGGAATTTGACTTGACAATTAGATAGGAGTATCCTTGTTTACACTTGACATACAAAAACCTTACTAGGATGAACTTTAGGTATTTCACACATCTCAGAGAAGAACATAGGAAAGAAAGCCTTCCTATGTGATCAACAAGATATCCAAAACACCCTCCATACATACCTCATAAAGCAGGTATGTGCCAAGTTATATTACAAGAACATCCAACAAGCATAGTAGACAAAAGATAATGATCATTTCCCCATTCCTATCTCTCTAAATCCTTTTGTTTGGACATCATCAAGAGGTTACTGGAATGAGTGAAATAAGATAAATCAAAAAGAAAAGATCAAGAATACAAACAATTCAATGTTCTTCAATAACGCTAACCAAAAGGAAATTGTGTTTTTTATAGATAAGAACTGAAACTATTGACAAAAGATGATGTCCATTATAGGAAGGATACATCCTAGGACATGTTAGTGGATGGCAGCACGTCATTTCCTTTATCCAAAGTGTTCTTTCTGATAAATAACGCCCATTGTAGGAAGGATACATCCTAGGACATGATAATATCAGATGATTTGATATGGGACTAATTGATGACAGTCTATTGACACAAAGAGTTGACCAACTTGCTTACATACTAACCTAGACTTTAAGACTTTGATATTTTGAGTTTTCACTTTTCACCTACTAGACTTGTTTCTGATTGTTTCACCAAAGGTTGGGGATGATGATTGATTTATTGTGAATGATGTTATTGAGGGTGAAAGCGAAATGAGAAAGATGGATTTTTTCAAGTGTTTTGAGGCTATTTTTTGGTATTTTTGAGATTTTTCAAATGTTTTTATTTTTCAAATTTTCAAATGTTTTGGTGTCTTCTGAGATTTTTGATGAGCTTAAAATACGCTCATAATTTGGATGTTATGATAAACTTTTAATGTCTTTACTTTTGTTATTTCATGGCTGTTTAAACATTGTTGAAACCTTTTATGGGGATATCCTGTACCATAATACTTTCATATTCTTGCAGCTCATTGTGTTGACTTGATTGCATTTATTGCCTTGTTGACTTCCGAAAATGACTGGTATATCGTATACAGTTTTTGAATGATGAAGTAAATTTAAATGTGTGATTAATGAATAGATATCGTGTATGTGTCATGCACCTTTTCTTTCACCTGTTACCTTTTGTTTCGCAGGTTGTTGAAGAATGATCGAGTCAAGCGCAGCCGATCTCGACCTTGCAGTAAAGTCCATTTCCTGCACGACTACGAGGAAGCTCCGGTGAAGACTCTTTGACCGAAACTGTTGGGAAATATTTTTAATGACAAGTCAATCTGGAAAGAGTGGAGCGCTAGATTCTCTCTGGATCGGGTTGAACGCATAAATTCATTTATGAAGTTTGTTCCTTGATTTTGGGATACATGTTACTTCCACGTCTTTCTTTGATAGAGTTAGTCAGTTAGTTTCTCTCCTATTTTTAAAATAAAGTTCTCCTCCTGTGCGAGCGAGAAAAGAAAGAGAAGGAGAGAATGAGATAGCTGATAGTCAGAGTAAGATAGAAACAGAGTAGTAGATATCATGTAAGAATCAATATGATAATGAAAGACAGAATCTGTTTGACCAGAGACAGAGTTTGTTGTTAATCTCCATATCAACAAAACGATGTATATCATTCTATTTTTATGAATAAAGTTTAATGAAGTTCTGAGTTTAACATCTGCGTAATCAATAGATGCTTGCTAAGGGGGCCCACTTAGTAAGTATCTGTAGCTAGTTAGTTAGTTGTTATTTTCTATTGTTCTTCAGTTAGCTTTTATCTTTGAAGTTTTCATACAAACTCAGTCTTATAGAGCTCCTGCAGCATAGAGAGTCCATCCCTGTGACTGTTCCTACAGCATAAGGCGAGTTCATAGTTTGCATTTCAGCTGTAGTTGTTATGGTTTTTATCATAAGTTGAGTTAAAGAATTTTGCATTACTGTTTTGTGGCATAGATAGAATCTCTTTCTAGTATGTATTTTTGCTAAAGATTTGATTAAAACTAATTCCTAGTGCATATATTTTTCCGTGCCATTTAAAGCCTATGTCCCCTGGTTTGACAAGTAAATGAACGTCCATAAAGAGAGATATTAGTCACCTGTCGAAATTTCCAATTCCCAGGAAAGGTTTTACTGAGATTTTCATATCCTTTTGTGGGCACGACCATTTTTGGCGCCGTTGCAGGGGATGGCGTCTAGCTAGGAGTTTGTCAGAAGTCATTTTTAGCACTAGTTTAGCTTGTTAGTAAAATTTTCTAGATCCTTTAAGCCGCTATTCACCATATTGCATGCATAGAAGAAGAAGAGATGCACTGGGAAGGTTCCTCCCTGAAAATCTGTTTATTGAACTACCATTTGACCCAGTTGATAACGAACTTGAGGAAAATCCATTCGCTCTGTTATTCCAGCAACTAGACATGGCAAATAATCCACCTAATAATCCACCTCCTGCATTTGAGTTTCCCATTGTTCCCCAGAGAGATACTGACAATCTTAAAAACATTCCCTCTTCTTTGCTTCCAAAATTTTATGGCCTGGTCATTGAAGACCCAGAAACCTTTCTGTTTGAATTTGATGTCCTCTGCCACAGTTATGACTAAAATACAGACGCTCATAAACTGAAACTATTTCCTTCCACCTTGAAGGAGGGAGCTCTCAGATGGTTCATGAGTCTAGGAAGAGGCGTCATCGACAGTTGGGCAGCCATGTAGACGAAATTCCTTGAAAAGTATAAGGAATATTGTAAGAGTGCCAGCAAAGGTGATGACATATTCCGAATTCAGCAAAAGAATGATGAAAGTCTGGAAGATTATATTTCCAGATTTTTGTTTTCACTAAAGAGGAACTCAAACTATACTCTCAACGAGGACTCTCAGAAACTATTATTTCTAAGAGGAATCAGTGATGCCTGTATAGATGCCCTGGACCTGATGGGAGGAGGTGATATCACCCAACTGCCTTGGGATGATATAAAGAAAATATGTCTTAACTATTCTCGAGCAATAGTCAAGAAAGGTCGAGGTCATCATGCTACAATGGGAAAGTCTTCTTCTGGTGGAGTTTTTTGGGTGGAGATAACAAATTTGCTATCTGATTTCAAGCAGAACATTATTAATAATATGGCTACACAACTAGATACCATGCAAGCTCGGAAGAAACATGAGGAGGATGAAGCAGTGTTGGCTGAGTTCTTTCCATACTGCAGACAAAAGAAGTGTGATTGCAGATGTAAGATGGTGGCTAATTTGGAAGCCAGACAACTACCTACTGACTTTAAGCCAGTAGAAGGTGATGATGATCAAGTGTTCTTTGTCGCACAAAGGAGACCGTGGGCCCAAAGACAAGGTATGCCTCAAGATCCTTTAACTTTTGCTAATCCTTATTCTAGCTATAATAACCAATGGCAACATGCATATGGACCACCACCACCCTAGAATCTGCCTCAACCAAGTTGGCCTAATTATCAGACCCCACAATGGCAATCTCCTCAAGGAGGTTGGCAACAGCCACAAGGGCAATGGACCCCACCTTCAGGAAATTGGCAGCAAAATCCTCAATGGAGAGGCCCTCAGCAATGGAAAAACTAGTCCTCTGGATTCTTGCAACTTCCACAGCCACAACAACAGGCCCTTATACCGCCTCTTGCAGCAACTGCCACAAATCTTGGACCTCCAAAACAAACACATATGCCTACCCAACCGTTGCCCAATCCCAATAATAAGCAACAGCAGCAGCCATAGCAACTCGCGTATCTTGCCGAAGCCAACCAATATCAAGCTTATGCCTTGAACGTTAATGACATCCATTTGAGGTCTGGAACCACTTTACCTGCTCCAAAACCACCTCTGATTACTGAAATACCAAATTCTCCCCTTGAAGAATCTACTGCACCTATTGTTCTTGCTGAGCATATACCCATAACTGATATAGTTTCTAAGGAGCCTATTTTGCAAAATCAAGATAACCCACCTTTTCCTCAGAGATTGCAAAGTACTGCATCTAAATCCATGGAAGAACCCATTTTTGACATCCTGGATCAGCTCAAGAATGTGCAAATTCAAATCCCTTTATTTCAAGCTATTAAAGATATTCCCATTTTTGGAAAAGCTATTAAAGAGGCCTGTTTGAAGAAGCCTGGATGAAAAAAAAATGATCCTCAAACAATTCATGTCTTAGGGAAATTGGCTGATATAATGTTGGGAAATGTAGTTATTCCAAAGTATATTGATCCTGGAAGTCCTGTAGTGCAGATACATATCAATGGTCAAGCTGTAAAAAATGTTTTGATTGATTTAGGTGCTGCCATTAATGTCATGACAAAGCATACTATGGACTCCTTGAACATTTCAGACATTAGGTCTACACCCATAGTCCTGCAGCTTGCAGATAGCTCCACAGTTAAACCTGATGGGATAGTGGAAGATGTAATTGTCACTCTTGAATCTTGGGAGTATCCTGTTGATTTCACAATATTATCAGTTGAGGCAACCTTAGGAGGATATCCAGTTATCCTTGGTAGACCATGGTTAGCAACTATAGATGCTTTTATAGGATGTTCTAGAGATATGACCATTTCTGATGGGCAGTCCACAAAGAAATTGGCTCTATATCCGCCTGCTAGACCTCAACCAGATTTGTCCCAACCTATTTGGCCATATGTGGGGGAAGAAACTGAAGAAGCCAATTCTTTGGCTCAATTAATGATGATTCAAAATGATCCATTCTCACAACTTCAGAGTGAGGATTCTCTATTGTTTCAAATTCTGTAGTACAACTCTAATACGGGTAGTTCATCTAATCCAAATGGTACTCATTTACAATGTTTCCTGAAGCAACCATATTCTGAAAGCTCACTACCTAAACTTCTAGTAATTTTTCATAATTTACTTCCACAAGAGGTACAAACATCACCTGTACACTCTATAAGTAATCTCATTAAGAAGATAGAATTGTCTCCAGATCATTGTTTGAATGTCAATAGCAAGCTGTCACACGCTCAAAAGGCTGTCCTATTAAAAATACTATAAGAACAGCATAAAGTTTTTGCATGGGAATATGGGGACATGCAAGGAATCGATCCTCGAGTTTGTACTCATAGGATATACATCAAATAATATTGTTCACCAATTAGACAACCTCAAAGAAGAGTAAATCGAACACTTAGAGAAATAGTTAAAGGTGAGCTTCAAAAATTGCTTGATGCTAGTTTTATTTATCCAATATCTGACAGTCAATGGGTTTCTCCATTAGTCATTGTTCCAAAAAAGGGTGGAAAATAGAGAGTGTGTGTAGATTACAGAGAGTTGAACAGTGCCACTAAAAAAGGTCATTTTCCATTACCTTTTGTAGACCAAGTACTAGACTCACTGTCTGGAAAAAGATATTTTTCCTTCTTGGATGGTTACAGTGGGTACAACCAGATAAAAATTTCCCCTGAAGATCAAGACAAGACAACTTTTACCTGTCCATGGGGAACATTTGCTTATTCGGTCTTACCTTTTGGCCTATGCAATGCATCAACAACCTTTCAGAGAGCAGTAATTAGTATCTTTGCTGATATATCTCATAAATGTATGGAGATTTATATGGATGACTTCACTACCTATGGAGTCACATTTGAAGAAGCACTGGTCAATTTAGAAAAAGTATTGAAAAGATGCAGAGAGAAAAATTTGTCTCTAAATAGTGAGAAGTGTTTTCTAATGATGGAAGAAGGTATTGTTCTAGGTCATCATGTTTCAAAGAATGGAATTTAGGTTGACCCTGCTAAAACTGAAGTTATTCAGAATTTACAAATTCCTGCAAAACAAAAAGATGTCAGAAGTTTCTCGGTCATGCAAGGTATTATAGAAGGTTTATAAAAGATTTCAGTAAAATTGCCAGCCCACTTTATGCCCTATTAACAAAGGATTCCCAATTTGAGTGGACAGAGGCCTGTGAAAAATATTTTCTGCAACTGAAGGACCTACTTACTAAAGCCCCTATTCTTCAAGGACCAAAATGGAATTTGTCTTTTCACATACATACTGATGCTTCTGATTTTGGCATAGGAGTAGTTCTGAGTCAAAAATAAAATTCAATTGAACATGCTATTTATTTTATCAGCAAGAATCTTCAAGGTCCTGAGCTCAACTACACTGTCACAGAAAAGGAGTTGCTTGCAGTAGTGTATGCTTTGAATAAATTTAGGCATTATGTCACGGGGTATCAAATATTCGTTCATACTGACCATGCAGCAATAAAGTACATGATGAACAAACCTGCCATCTCTGGTAGGTTGGCACGGTGGCTCCTGTTGTTACAAGAGTTTGACATTACAATAATTGACAAACCAGGAAGAGCTAATGTTGTAGCTGACTTCTTATCAAGACTTCAATCAGCTGCACCTATAGAACATGAGATCATTGATGATAGGTTCCCAAATGAACATTTGTTTTCCATTGTTGCACATACACCCTGGTATGCAGACATTGCTAATTATCTAGCGGCAAACAGAATACCAGCCCACTTTTCTCCAAAGGAAAAGAAATTGTTAATAGAGAAAAGTTTTAACTTTTCCTGGATTACAAATTGTTTGTTTTATACTGGACCTGATCAAGTAATGCGAAGGTGTGTAAGAGAAGATGAAACTTATGATATATTACATGCTTTCCATGATGAACCATGTGGAGGACATTTTGCAGCAAAAAGAACATCAATGAAGGTTCTTACAACAGGGTATTACTGGCCAACATTACACAAGGATGTTGCAGTCTATACAAGAAAATGTGATAGATGCCAGCGTAATGGAAGACCAACTAAGTCCAATGAAATGCCACTATATCCATAGATAATAGTCACCCCTTTTGATAAATGGGGGATGGATTTTGTGGGACCAATTGATCCACCATCAAAAGGGAAGTCATACATTCTAGTTTGCATAGACTATGTAACAAAATGGGTCGAGGTAAAAGCTATGACTCATGCCCGAGATAATAAAGTTGCTGAATTTCTGTATGAACAAATTTTCACAAGATTTGGAGTTCCCAGAGAGCTTGTAACTGACTAAGGAGCTTAGTTTACGTCAAACTTGATCACTGCACTCATGAATGACTACAGGATTAAACATAGGAAGTCCAGCCCCTATCACCCTCAAGCCAATGGTCAAGTAGAGGTAACAAATAGAGAAATTGAGGCGATCCTCACAAAGACAGTGTAGATTCATAAGAAAAACTGGAGCAATAGACTTCCTGAAGCAGTGTGGGCTTATAGAACTACATGAAAAACAACAACTGGGTTTACACCTTTCGAGCTGCTTTATGGGAAAACAACCATGTTACCCATAGAATTTGAACATAAAACTTTGAAAATAGCTCTTGAACTCAATATAGACATATCTGAAGTACAAAAGGACCGTCTCCTGCAGCTAAATGCTTTGGACGAAATGAGAAAAGCCACCCTGCAGCATACAGAAGCAATCCAATAGCAAAGGAAGAAATGACATGATCAGCACATCAAAACTAGGAAATTTTCTGCTGGAGATTGGGCCCTGTTATATGATTCTAGGTACCAAGAAAACCAGGGTAAGCTCACAACTCGCTGGCTTGGCCCCTATGAAGTTGAAAATGTGTTCGATAATGGAGCTGTGCAGCTGGTCACAATTGATCCAGTCCATTTCAAATTACTAGTGAATGGACACCAACTCCGGTTATACCATAAACTAGTCTCCAAGGAAGAATTCATGCAGCAGTTCATTCAGGTTCCTCCCACTACTCTTCCTGCAGCCGAAGGCTTTAGCCATTCTCCTGCAGCGTTACCGTAATTTTCAAAAAAAGCATGCCCATAATAAAGGTTTTCTTTTTAAAAGGAGACCCATTTTTCTCCATTTTCATTTATCGCCCCCATCTCACTTCTTTATCTTCCATCCATCCCATCCGTCCATTCCATCCACTTCATTCGCCCACGTCACCCATCCACTTCATCCGTCCACATCAACATTAATTAAGATATCTTTCTCACTTGTCAATTCATGCAGCGCCGTCATCTTTCTTCACACGTACGTGCAATTATCAAAGGTACGCCATATCTTTTCTTATCGCATATTTGATGTATTTCATTCTATTCATTTACTGCTATGCATGTACCAGTCATTATCACCTGAATCTCTACCTATTCTCTCGTACATGTGAGGACACATGTCATACTTTAAGTAGGGGGCGGGGTAATCCATCTTTTAACACTTGTCTTTTCGCCGCTGCCATAACTACATAAATAATCTTTCTTTAATACCTTTTTGGTACTTTCCAAATATGATCGCATGTCATTCTTTATTGCATTCTTTATTGCATGATTTTCTTGTAAACAATGATTAAGACTACTTGTTTAAAAAGTTTATTTTTGGAAAAAGAAAGAAATGTGATGGCACGACAAAAGAAAAACCAGAGCAGAAAAATGAAACAGAGAATTTGAATCTTCAGCAAGGAATTGAGCTCAGTGAAAAGGAAAACTGCAAACATGGTTGGTTAGTTGGTGCGACATGAGCCTATAGCTCATGAATTATTACTGCAAAATCCGCAAATAGTCCATGCATTCAGCCTCTGTGGATGGTTAAATTATTTCTTGAGCTTGAATGATTTTGATGAGGAGACTGCTGGAGAATTTTTGAGAACCCTTTTTGAAGGGGAAGCGACTGTATGAGGTCTAACGGTTGTTGCAACCAAAGACAGAATTGTTGAAGTAACCGAGCTTCTGGCCATTAGAGAAAACTTTTCTTCAGACGCTGCAGCTGCAAGGGCTAAGTTTTCAAAGCCTGCTGATGGACCTCTGGAAGTTTCCAAGCAGAGATGCAAGTGTGTATCGTTGCCTCATCCATATTCAGAATATGTCACTTATATAATGAGGTATTTAACCTGTGAAGGCCGTTTTTCTTACTTGCATTCTCATCATTTTAAATTATTAAACCATATGAGGCATGGGTTAGTTATAAATGTCTTGAATTTCTTGTTAAAATTCTTAGAACAAAGTGCCCATGGGACTCAACAAGGGAAAGACAATTTTGTCACTCATCATGGCCTTATTAAATTACTGATTGAGCGCTCTTTGAGAGACATCTCACCTCTCTCCTGGCAACAATTTGTTTCCCAAAAGAGTTTGCAAATCCCACAACCTCCTAGGGTAATTACCCCATAGCCTCAGAAAAAGAAGAAAGAAATTGCATCTACTAGTGGAACAGGGCAAGGGTCATCTACTCCTGTAGCACCCGGTCCTGCAGCTTTCACACCTGAATCCTCTACTAGGGTACAAACTAGGTCTGCCACTAGGAGAGAGAAAGGAAAAACAAAGGAAGAAGGGTCCCCTGAATCTGACCCTCGTGCTCAGAAAAGACAATGCTCCTCTCCTACAGCACCTTCCCTTGTAGTCGTTTCTCCTATAGCAACACCTATTGCTATTACCAGTTCACCATCATCTTCTGGTAGGGCAGAACCCTCTAAACAAACTAGAAAAAGAAAAGCTACCGGAACACCTCCTGCAGCCACATCTGTGCCAAGAAGGGTTTCCACAAGGAAACAATCTAAGACCTCCCCTGCTTCACCGTAACCTGAGGTGATTGTAATTCAAGAAGGGTCTGTTGAATCTGAATTTAATGTTTCTCAGAATGAGTCTGAGAATGCTACTCAGAGTTCGTTTGTTCTTGAAGAGGAACAAGTTGAGACAAAAGAAATAGGGCACAATGAGCAAGGGTTACCAAATCATGATGATTTGGCTACTGCTGCCATGCAATTTTCGAAGGAAGCACAGACTTCTCCACCACAGCAATAAGAAGAATTTATCTTGCAGCAAGAGCAAGAACAGACTGAGCAACTAAGTGTGCCTAGTGAAACTGTATTTCGCCTTGCAAACTGTAAAGCCATTGTTGTGTATAGGAGGATATTTTTAATTGAGTTTCTGAAATATGTTAAAGATAATTGGGAAACAGTTACACTGCAAACCTTGACTTTCCGCCACATAGCCCAGACTGACATGCAACAAAGTCTGTGGGAATTAGAAAAGAAGAAATTGAAAAAGAAAATTGAAAGTCAAGAATAGGAAATTGCTGAGTTGAAAGAAAATATGGACGAAATGTTGAAAGTAACTGGTCAAATTGTGGAATGTAGACCACCACCCAGAGTTTATGCTCTGTTCCTTAAAGAATAGTTTTTATGGTTTCAATTGATGAGAATTTTTAGAAACCAGGACCCTATAATTCACACTGCCAAAGAGTTTTATGAAGCATACTAGGCAGCCCCTAATTGGTTAAGGAATTCTCTGTGTGAATTCTATTTGCATGGCTTTTTAATACCATTTGAAACAGAATGGAATCCTCTTCTATACATTGGTGATATTCATTTGAGAGCATTCATGTCATGGGCAGAAAATGAGGAAAATTATGGTAGGCAGTGGGAAACATATGAGGAAGTTCAGAAAATAGAGTCTGTTCCATTATGCTCTCAAAGTTCAAATCCCTATGCAATGTTGAAAGATTGGTTTGCTCTAACATATGGTATTAATAATGTTTCAGCCAGAGAGAAGATATTTGATATTAGAAAACAAGTATATGATGAATTCCAGGCACAACAATATTCATTCTGGAGACTGGCATACACCAGAAGTGAGAAAAGATGGGAGAGGTTAACTGTTGGGTTAAGGAAGTCAGAACCACATGGTCCCCTAAAATTTACAGCAGCTCTCAAACGAACCAGCCGATATATTCAATTGGGACTTCAAACAAGATTTGAACTATGGCTACCACTGACATTCAGACCCCCTATGCTAATGTGGCCCCTCTATCCTCACCAAGCCACAAATCTTAACAATGAATTAGAAGACCGAAGATATGAAAGGTGCCAGAATTTCAGAGGATTTTATTACAAGTTTGGACATCCATTCCAGAGTCATGCAGCCACCACTGACTTCAGAGAAACCACCAGGAAAGTTAATGCTGGAGGACCAACATTGGGCCAAGTAGGGGGCAGTGATGAGCTTAAAATACGCTCATAATTTGGATGTTATGATAAACTTTTAATGTCTTTACTTTTTTTATTTCATGGCTATTTAAACATTGTTGAAACCTTTTATGGGGATATCCTGTAGCATAATACTTTCATATTCTTGCAGCTCACTGTGTTGACTTGATTGCATTTATTGCCCTATTGACTTCCGAAAATGATTGGTATATCGTATACAGTTTTTGAATGATGAAGTAAATTTAAATGTGTGATTAATGAATAGATATCGTGTATGTGCCATGCGCCTTTTCTTTCGCCTGTTACCTTTTGTTTCGTAGGTTGTTGAAGAATGATAGAGTCAAGCGCAGCCGATCTGGGCCTTGCAGTAAAGTCCATTTCCTACACGACTATGAGGAAGCTCCGATGAAGACTCTTTGACCGAAACCGTTGGGAAAGATTTTTAATGACAAGTCAATCTGGAAAGAGTGGAGTGCTAGATTCTCTCTAGATCGGGTTGAACACATAAATTCATTTATGAAGTTTGTTCCTTGATTCTGGGATACATGTTACTTCCACGTCTTTCTTTGATAGAGTTAGTTAGTTAGTTGCTCTCCTATTTTTAAAATAAAGTTCTCCTCCTGCGTGAGGGAGAAAAGAAAGAGAATGAGAGAATGAGATAGATGATAGTCAGAGTAAGATAGAAACAGAGTAGCAGATATCATGTAAGAATCAATATGATAATGAAAGACAAAATCTGTTTGACCAGAGACAGAGTTTGTTGTTAATCTCCATATCAACAAAACGATGTATATCATTATGTTTTTATGAATAAATTTTAATGAAGTTATGAGTTTAACATCTGCGTAATTAGTAGATGCTTGCTAAGGGGGCCCACTTAGTAAGTATCTGTAGCTAGTTAGTTAGTTGTTCTTTTCTGTTGTTCTTCAGTTAGCTTTTATCTTTGAAGTTTTCATACAAACTCAGTCTTATAGTGCTCCTGCAGCATAGAGAGTCCATCCCTGTGACTGTTCCTACAGCATAAGGCCAGTTCATAGTTTGTATTTTAGTCGTAGTTGTTATGGTTTTTATCATAAGTTGAGTTAAATAATTTTGCATTACTGTTCTGTGGTGTAGATAGAATCTCTTTCCAGTATGTATTTTTGCTAAAGATTTGATTGAAACTAATTCCTAGTGCATATATTTTGCCGCGCCATTTAAAGCCTACGTCCCCTAGTTTGAGAAGTAAATGAACGTCCATAAAGAGAGATATTAGTCACCTATTGGAATGTCCAATTCCCAGGAAAGGTTTTACTGAGATTTTCATATCCTTTTGTGGGCGCGACCAATTTTGACCAAGAAACTAACCTAAAGACCTATCCTAGGGGCCTCAAGGGCTAAACAACTAGATTAGCCTTGCCTACGTTATATATGCAAAGACCACGTAGTTCAATAAATGACTTTGTGTTGAACTTTTGACTAACTTTTAGACTTGTTTTTGGATTTTTTGGGTTTTATGAATATATTTGGATTTCCTAATTTTGCGATATTTTTAGATTTTTAGATTTTTTGATGTTTTGGGTTTTTTTTTATTTAAGGACTTCAAGAATATACAAAAATCTGATCTGATGAGAACATGCCCCTAATGGGAAGTAATAGACTATTCCAATAAAAATAGGACAAACTAACCTTGGGAATGAGCTGAGTAGTACTAAGAGGGATAGCAAAATGAACACGGGACCAAGTTATGATATAGATGTGGGTGGATGATGGATGGAGATATGGAATGTGATGGATGATGAAAGCGTAATCGATAAATGATGCAAAATGGCTCGCAAAGATCTTGGTAGATGAACAGTGCTTATTTACACAAGGTGCATGTTTTCAAGGTTTTCACCAAGGTACTTGCCCAAAGCGCCATTGAAGTGGTTTTCACTAGAGGAAAAATTTTATTTTTACTATTTTTTATCCTTTTTCTAATTCTTTTAGATTTTTTTCTTTTTTTAAAATTTTTTTGTTGTCATCAAGATGCCTGTTTGTCAAGTTTTCACTAAGGTAACCATATTTTTAGGATATTTTTTAATTTTTTTTAATTTCTTGGGTTCTATGACTTGCAAGATTAGGCATAAAACTTTTTGAGATGGGAGTTGTTCATAAGCTCCTTCAAAATTTCTCCTTTGGGTGTTGATAACTGATATGCCCCAGAATTGTAGGTCGATGTGATCACAAATGGGCCTAACCGATTAGGTTCAAACTTTCCTTTACTATCAAGATTAGGGACATTGTTTTGGTTCTCTTTTAGTACCAGTTCTCCAACTTCGAATGTTCTACTTATGATTTTCTTGTTGTAGCTCCTCTTGAGTCTATTTTGATAGACTTGTATGTGATTCAAGGCGTCTATCTGCCGCTCATCTAGTAGCTCCAGCTTTTTTAGTCTTGATACTTGGTATTCCTCATTGGTGATGAGGTTTTGCAATGGTATTATCAATGAGGGGAGCTTGATCTCGATAGGGAGTACTGCTTTTGATCCATAGACCAAGGAGAAAGGGGTGGCACCAGTGGGTGTGCAGATGTTGGTTCAGTAGGCGTAGAGGGCATGATTTAGCTACATATGTCAGTCACGACCTGCGTCATAAACTATTTTCTTAAGGATTTTTAGGATGGTTTTATTGGTGGCTTTTGCTTGGCCATTGTCTTGGGGATAATATAGGGTGGAGATTTGAATTTATCACATAGCTCATGAACTTCCTAATTCTTGAAAGGTGTCCCATTATTTGAGATAATGGCTTGTGGGACACTATATCGACGTATGACATAGTTCTAGATGAACTTTGAGATCTGATTTCTAGTGATGTATGTCATGGAGATGGCTTCCACCCACTTTTTGAAGTACTGAGTGGTGGTTATGATGAGCTTATGGCCATTGGATGAACTGGGAGTGATTTTTCCAATGAGATTGAGTCCCCATTGCAAAAAGGGCCACGGTGTGGTGATGGGATGGAGCTCTTAAGCTGGAGCATGGATGAGGTCCCCATGTTGTTGACATTGCAAGCACCTTTTGATGTAGTCATGTGCTTCTTATTCCATTGTAGGCTAATAATACCCCATCCTTAACAATTTTTTGGCCGAGGTCATTCCACTCGAGTGTGAACCACATATGCTATTATGCACCTTAGTTAAGGTAATCAATGGCTCCTCAATATTTAGGAAATGTAATAAGGTTCCTTTTATGCTCCTACAGTAGAGGGTGTCTCCTAGGATGATGAATCAGGATGTCTTTTTGACAAAGGTTCATTTTAAGGTTGAAGGTAGGCTGATGGGGAGGACCCCTATTCGTAGATAGGTGTAAATATGATGGTACCAAGGATCACCAGAACCAATGATTTCACACATGAATTCTAGCTTTGGAGCTTTGAATGCTACTGTGAGAAGTTTCTCTACCAAGAATTCATGTTTTATGACATTGCGAGGAATGTCCAGTAGGGATCCCATGGTAGCCATGGCCTCTACTGCTCTATTGTCTTCTCGTAGAATCTGCTCAAATGTGATGTCAATGAATGATTCTTTGATAGTTTCTACCAGCTTCTTATATGGGGTGAGCTTATTATCTTTTGTCTGATATTTGTCATTCACTTGGTTTATTATAAGTAGGGAGTCTCTGTAAACCTTGAGGGCCATGATATGCCACTACACTGCTATTCTAAGACCTATTGTTGAGGCCTTGTATTCAGTGATGTTGTTAGTGCAGAGGAATGTTAGTTTGTAAGATCTCAGTATACAGTCTCCTAATGGAGAGATGAAGAAGATGCCAGATCTTGATCCATGTTGTGTGTATGAGCCACCAAAATAGAGTTTCCAATGGTCAGCTATGTTGATGTTTAAAATTCATTCATCTAGAAACTCTGATATGAGTGGGTTCTGTGAATAGATTGATGCCTCTGTAAGTTGATCCATGATAAATTGTCCTTTAATGGATTTTCGCTCCACATATTCAATGTCATACTCTGATAGAATCATTACCCATTTATCCATTCTTCCCATGAGCATTGATTTGGATAGTAGGTACTTGAGGGGATCGATCTTGGCGATGAGTTTTATTTTGTGTGCCAACATGTAATGTCTAAATTTCTGTGAAGCAAACACCACTATGAGACAAAAAATTTCAATGAAGGAATAGTTTAGTTCATTCCTGACCATTTTTATACTAATGTAATAGATGTCCCTTTCTATGTTGTTTTCATCTTGTTAAGCTAAGAGAGCTCCAAGGGCTATTATTATTGTTGATACATAAAGGATGAGTAGTTTTCCCAGGATCAGTGGCATGAGAACTAGTGGTGTGAGCAAATATTTGTTGATTTTGTTAAATGATTCCTCACACTTGTCATCCCATTTGTACACTACCCCATGTGGAGTAGGTGAGAGTATGGGTTTTTCTTATCTACTAGCTGTGCAATGAACCGACGAATGGATTGGAGTCTACCTTGGAGACCTTTGAGCTATTTCAATGTTCTAGGTGCCTTTATTTCAAGGTTTTCCTTTACTTTTTTTGGATCTATTTCTATGCCTCTCATTGATACTATGAAACCCAATAGCTTCCCTAATTGTATGCTGAAGACACACTTCTTCGGGTTTAGGCAGACTTTGTAGTCTTCTAGCCTATTGATGATAACACTTAGGGTTGCTATGTGATCCCTCCTTTTCTTGGATTTGGCTAGTATGTCATCGACATAATCTTTGATAGTTTTATCGATCATGTCATGGAATATTAACATCATGGATCTTTGGTATGTTGCTTCTACATTCTTCAATCCAAATGGCATCATATTCCAGCAGTAGGTCCCCCATGGACAAGTGAAGTTTATTTTGTGTTGGTCTTCTTTAGTAATCATTATTTGGTTGTATCTTGAGAAACCATCCATAAAAGAGAGCATTTCATGTATCGTTGTCATGTCCACTATCATGTCAATATTCGGCAAGGGGAAATCATCCTTTGGGTATGCCTTGTTTAGGTCCTTGAAGTCTGTGCAGACTCGAATGCCCCATCAAGATTTGAGACAGTTACTAGATTAGAGACCCATTCTGGATAGTCAATTGGCCAAATAAATCTTCCATCTAGTAGTTTCTTTAGTTTTGGTTTGACCAATAAAGCAATCTATGGATGCATTTTCGTGAGTTTTTGTCTCATAGGTTTTGCTTCAGGATAGCTTGCTTGGTGATGTGACAAAATTTCTAGATCAAGCTTGAGCATATCTACATAGGTCCATGTGAAGTAAACCTTACATTCTCTTAGAAAGGCAACTAGGAGCTCCTATTCTTTTGTCAATAATGATTCTACATAGAAGGTGATGTTTGGTGTCTCTTATATTCCCAAGTTAACCAGATTACACTTTTTGACCATGACTGTTGATTTTTCTTGATGTAGTTCTCTAAGTGGAAGATTGAATCCCCCATCCTCAGGAACCTCAGAGAGGTTTTCACGATAGGATACGTCCTTTGTTTTTTTTTTTTTTCAATTCAGAGAGTGCCATAGTGTGGTTTTCACTCAAGGACCTAGATATTATTCTTAATTTCTCACTTTTGTGACTAAGGGATTCAATTGTTTCCCCATAATAGGCCTATGTATCTAGCTCGATGATGAATCCCGCTTTGTGATCCCCACATGGAATATTGTGTCAGATTCCAATGAATTTTGAGAGTGCTTCATCATTCTCAAATGTGTTAAGAACCAGTGGTCCTCATTGGTCATGGTCGATGAGCTAGGGATATACTAAGTGAGTTTCATTGTCTTGATGGTCAGACTTAAAGGATAGGGTGTTAATCATAAGAAGGGTGGTGTCTTCAAAGAGTCTAGGTAGGTTGGTTATGGGATCCTCATCATCACTACTACTATAGACATCAATTAAATGTCAAATTTAAAGTTGTCTAAGGGTAGGCTAGTGGATACAAGTAATTGTAAGGCAGTTGTTGATTGTTGAGGAGTTCTGACTTTCCTAACTAGGGGATTTCGGCCACATATGGTTATACTTGGAGGGGTACATCCAAGGCCAAGATTTCTTATTCTAATCTCCAGAATGAGGGGTATTACAATCCCATTCTCATTTTTCCCTAGTTTATGGTTTCTGTCATAGCCCATTGCAAGCACAATTTGAAAACCTTTGCTTCTATCATCCATTGGTAGATTAGCTACTGGTCTATTATCTTGGTATAGGAGATGAGATGGATCCTCCTCTATGAATTATTGGCCAAGATCTCCCCAACTTCTAAAGTTGGGATATTCTTCAGGGGATGTTCAAGTAGTGGAAGCTTCATTTGACTGTGGATGTCCTCATGCTCTAGGAGATTGTGGTAACTCTCCTACCACAAAGGCATTTTCAGGAATCATATAGTTTTTGCAACCATTATCCTAGATGATGACTTTGATATCAAAGATGGTGAGGATGGTAGGAGTGGTTGATGTCTCTATCATAGAAGTGGAGGTGAGAGTGGTTGGGTCAATGTATGGTGTTGATGGGCCTTCATCATTTTTAGGTACTTGAGGTATTTTGTACTATTTGGCCTCTAGGTTTTTGCAGTAGGAGAATGGTTCATAATATCCATGGATGGTGACATCTTTTCCTTCATATGTGAATTTGACACATTGATGGAAGGTTGATGCTACTGCTTGCATTGCATGGATCCATGGATGTCCCAGGAGAATGTTATAAGGCAAGTCGAGGTCTTGGACTTGACAGGTTGTTTCCATGATAACTGGCCCTACTTGAATAGCAATTTGGATTGTGCCTTGGGACACTCTTTCTTGATCATCATATGCTCTGATTGGAATACCTTTGCCTTTGTTGATGGAATCCTCTAATATTTTCAAGTTCTTTATTAGCTTAAGTGAACAAATATTCAAGCCTGCACCTCCATCCACCAATACTCACTTGACTTTATTTTTATGCACTAGGACCTCTAAATGGAGAGCATGGTTGTGAGATGGTTGAGAGGGAAAATATTAATTGGAAAATGTAAGGAGATTCGGGGTGATGATGTTTTTGACCATAGCTTGGAATTGTTCTGCATCAAGATCTACATGGATGGTTGATGAAGCCAATGCTTCCTCAGTTGATTAAGGATATTATAACCACTGGGAATAGATCTAGGGTTGTGTGTGGGCACTTTGTTTGGTTGAGATGATCCTGCAATGGTAATTTTTCCACCTCTTCTAGTGACTCCACAATTGGCATGGGCTCCTTTGATGGTGATCGTATCACAATAATCATCTAGGGAAGTGACAACATGATCATACACATGATTGATGTTTTTGAAGGTACCTTTCCCTTTCAGTGTTATTGTTCCCTTTATTGTGGTTAGGCATTGGATTCATGTATATTTTGAGGTTTTGATTCCCTATTGGCTATTCCATATTTATTATTCTTTGATGAATGAGGTGTTGGACTAGGTTCTTTAACCTCATGCAACTGTTAGTGGTGTGCCCTTTGATTTTTGGGAAGTCGCAAAGCTTATTTTTGTTGTCCCAAAGAGGCTTCACATCTGGTTCTTCGTATTTCTCATAGGTGGGAGCCTTGATGAGGTTTTTGTTTATCAATTTCTTCATGATAAGTTTGAGTGGTTCCCCAAGGCCAGTGTACTTCTGCTTGGTGAAGTTCTTGTTTCACTGTGGCAGTCCCCTTTGATCGTTAACGTTGTTGATCATTTGATTGTTTGGCTGTTGTGTCGTTTTGTTAGTTTGTTGATTTTTTTGATGATGGTTTTGGATTTTTTGTTGTGGTGTGGGTGTGTTTTTCCAAGGGGCACTAATGAAAAATTTGGCATTGACAACACCATTGTTGGTAACTTTTTTGTTTCTTGTCATGTGCGAGATTTATCGTTATAGCTTGTAGATGGGTGGTTGTTCTACTATTTGGGATATGAAGTCAATCCTCTAGGTTGTGTCATAAGGGCTCCTTTGATGTTGAGTACCTTGGAAATCAATTGGTCATACATGGTGATCCCTTGGACTTTGAAATGGAATGCTAAGAGGCCATGATATCATAGTGCACACTTGTTGTTCCTTGGGCATGACACATTTTCTCTAATTGGCCTTGGGTGACCATCAGTGTAGAAATGAAGCAAATGATTCATTCTTCCCTTGTTTCAGAGTTGAGAGTTCCTCTAGATTGACATCCATGGTAATATTGCATGGGTAGTTTTTGATGAATGTGTCTATGATTTCTTTGAACATTTTGATGCTTGTAGGTAGGCAAGAGAACCATTCCATGGCATGGCCAATCAAACTCCTAGGAAATAGCTACATCAGATAGGTATCATCATACATGACTTCCATGCAATGAACCTAGAATTCCCTAATGTGATCTTCAGGGTTTCCCATCCCACGGTACTTATCAAATTTGGGGATCTAAAACCCCTTCGGGAATGGTTTCATTACAAGGCTTCTATTGAACGGATAAGGACACAAGTTATTGGGTGTTTTTGGGGTTCACCCTGGTTGAAGGTGGAACACTTGTTGCGAGAGAAACCTAATTTGTCTTGTCACATTTTTTTTTTGGTTTAGGGGGTGGGATGAAAATGTTATGAGGTGGTTCAACTATGGGTGGGATGGGTGGGTTGGTTGGTATGTTAATGGATGATGTTTTCATATTCTGTTGTGCCTAGTATGCTTGCATTTGTTGTACCAACAATGCCTGTTGTTGGTCCTATTGCTTTTGTGCTATTAAGGCATATTGTTCTGCTTGTTGTTGTTGTTGAGCCAACAACACTTGTTGTTATGTTGATAATTGGGCTACTTCTTGTTGTTCTTGATATTGATTTAGTGCTTGCCGATATTCTTTATGTTGCACTACTTGTTGTTGTGCAAGATATTGTGCCTATGCTTGTGCTTGTGCTTGTTGGGCTTGATATTGACCTTGGGCTTGAGCTTGAGCTTGAGCCTGTGCTTGGGCCTAAGTGACAACTTGTGCAATCTGTGTGGCTTTAGTGGCTTGTGTAGCCTAAGTGGCTTGTTGTTTTTGTAAGAGGGTTTGTGCAGCTTGATGTGCTTGTGCGGCTTGAGCAATTTGTGTAGCCTGTGCTACTTGTGCGGCTTGTTGAGCAGCTAGCTATGCAACTTGTTAGTTTTGTATTTTCTATAATGCTTTTTGATAAGTATCCCATTGAGTGGCTTGCAATGCAATACTATATTATATTGATGTATTTGAGATTGGTGGTGGTGGTGGTGGTGGTGGAGGTGGATTTGGAATGGTGCTTGTTGTGGTGATGAGAGGCACCATCTTGTTGATGAGTGGAGTTTGAATGGTAGATGGTGCGATCAATGTGGTTGGTCCTTGAGAGACCATGTTTTGAGATATTTGGAGGATGGTCAATGATGTGATGGTGGTGGTTTTCATCTATTGTTATGATATCGATGGAAAGGTATAAGTATTTGGAATGATGTTCTAATTGATGCTTGGTGGGTTGATTTGATTTTGTTGATTGATATTTGGTAAAGGCGGAAGCCCTAAACTGAGACATGATGTGGATATTGATGGTAATGGTGGGAGTGGTGGAAACAAGGGGGGTGTAACATCTTGAGGAAATGGTTTAGAGTCGAAAATTCCCCGTGGTCCAAATATGTCACCCTCTTCTTGTGAGGTTATGGGGAGAGAGGTTTGGGGTGTTGCATGGAATGATGACAATGAGTCGTTTGGATCATAAAAGGTGAGAGGGACATATGGATGCCATGGATTTTGGGGGATGGTTTATCCCCAAATGGTTTCCACATCCAAATCCTAATTGTTTGAGGGGGTGTGTTTGTAATGCATTAAGAAATGTGCTTCCCTAGTTAATAGTGGGTTGAGTTGGAGCAATAGATGATGTGGTTTGTGGGATGTTTTGAGTGATGTTTTGAAATGAGGGTGTAGATGAGATGGGGATGGTAGATGAGATTTAGGGCATGGACCCAAAATATGGCTCCACTATAGTGCTTACATTGAAATCATAGGGGAGTTTAGCCCCTTGTTTTACTAATTCGAGCATGTATAGTGAAGGGTTGAGTCTCCTCATGATATTGATAATCTTATGGTTCTCCAAATTTTGAATAATTTCGATGATTTCCTTGTGTGACATTCCAAAGGGATTATTGGTAAGATCCTCCATTTGACCTTCCTCTTGTTTATTTTGCGATGATGAAAAAAAGATTTTCAAAGGATTACTTGATCCAATGGGATTAATTTTAGAATTTTTTGGCTTAGATCACTTGAAATGGATGTTTCTTTGTTGGCTTCCATGTTCCTCTTGTGTTGAAATCTAGTTTGCACCATAAAACAGGGATCAAATTTCAAGAATATGGGAGATGAATCTCTAATTCTTTGGATTGATCTAACTTTTAGATACAAAAGAGAAAATTTAGGATGTTTTTAAGTATCATTGGTGATATGGTGGGAATGATACAAAAGATGGATGATGTGGATGTTTGATTATTTGAGAAATCTTAAGGGGGATGCTAGAATTTTAGGACTTTTTGGATTTGTTTTGAATTTGGATTTTGATTTTTGGATTGTCCTTGACTTGATTTTTGGTTTGGTTTGATTTTAGATTTATGAACAAATGGACCCTAGGATGTTGCATGATTATCTAGGGGGTATATTTTCTCAAAGGATGATAATTTGAATATGTGTAGCGAGAAGGATGCATCTACCTACACCTATTCAAACAAGATGATAATTTAACCAAGCACATGAAGAAGGATGCATCTGCATATACCTACCTAAACAAGATGGTTTGATAATTTGACTAAGCATATACAAAAGGATGCATATACACATACCTAGCCAAAAAATGATTTGATGTTTTGATCCAAAGATTTTCAAGGATTTTGATTCTTTCCAAAAAGCCTAGCATGGAGGATAATTTCAAGATTTTCAGAAGATGATGGTGAGGTGATTTTGGTTTGATGTTTAAGGATGGATGAAGGTTTGATTTTGATCCTAGGTTTACCTAAAAAGACACTTCTTTACTAGACCTCAGTTTTGAAGAACATGCTTTTTCTCTAAACAAGTTGTTCAAATTCATGGAAAATATTAGGATTCCGACAATAATAAAATGAGTACAATTCAGGATTGTTCCTTGAGGATTTCCTATAGAAGTTAAAAAGTAGTCTTCATCTGAATTCGTATAGCGTTGAGAGATTCTTTTGGTGATCTTTTGGACTAAGAGCTTTTACCTTCAGTTTCTTGATCTTGATCTTGTGTGAGATCATTGGGGACACATGTGTGGGGTCCAATTGTTTTTAGTCTTTGCTTAATGATTATTTTTTTATCACAAACACTTCTTTGATTATTTTTTCAAACTAGATGTCCAATGTCTCAACTTCTTCTCATTCCACAAGGTATATCCAATGAAACTTTGATGAAACCAAGGAAAGGGTTACCTATTGTTAACTTTAACAAGAAAATTGAGATATAATCCAAGTTTTTACAAACCTCTAATGATAAAATCCCAAGGGCAAGCAATAACACATGAATTTGGTCAATTGTATTTGCTTCCTAACGGGTTTGAAGTTTTGATGACAATGTTAAATGTTTTTTTCCAAATGTTTTCAAACAAGCAAAGTGTATTGTAATCAAGAACAAGTACAATCCTATGGATATGAAACACTATATTTGTTGAGTCCCCACTTGGATAAGTATAGCTACAATTATTTTTAGCTAATGGTTAGATGCTTGACCCCAATGGCTCCCCTCCATGGCTCAACACTTCTTTTAGGGCAACCAAGCATCAGTACCCATGAAAATCCCATTGCATACTTTCCATTTCTACTAAAAACTGTTAAAGTGTGGGGCAGCTTCAGAACGACCGTTCTTGTATCAACAAATAGATAAGGATTTTTGAATTTCTACAACAAAGGTTTTAGTTCAAACTTTTCGTTTGTTGGAGTTGACCCAATGTGGTGAGAGACCATTGTTTCCCTTCTCATTGAAGCCAACTACATGACACTGGACTTTGTTCCAGTACCCACTTTTATATCCTAGCTAGAAATACTCTTGGCTTTAGATTGTTACTAATTGGGTCATTCCCTTGGGTGAGTACTTTTTCCCACAAGGTAGCTGCTCTAAGATAAACAATAGAGAGTAAACATATTCATAGTTTGATCAACCTTCATTTAGAAACAAAGGTAGAACCCATACAATAGGTTTACTCACACTCACACAATTTTTTGTTCAATTTTAAACCCAAACTAAAGTGTGGAAGGAATCACTTTATCCCAACCTAAGACCACCAAAAAGCCTTTTGATTCTAAAGATCACCGTGAGTCACGAGAGAAGCGCATATGTCTTTTTAATGGTGTTAGTTTGAGTAAGAAATCACAAAGCAAAGTTGCACATGTTCTTTTTAATCCATCAAAGCAATAATGACTCCTTTTTATAACACCAAATGAAGTGTGAGAATTTTCCTTGTTCAATTATTAGCCCCAAACAAAATCTAGTGAGTTTCTTTCCTAAAGTTCATTTTAAGCTCCTTTTGTAACAAGAATTTAAAGAGTTATTTTTAGAGCCCAAAATGAAACTAGTAAGTCCTAAGCATGAAAGATAACAAATTTTTCCTTAAGAGGAATAGTGAATCCTCTAAGAGTGTTGAACAAACACTAGAGTGTTTAAAAACACTTAGTATCATGAAATGAGGTCATCATTTTTCTTTTCCTCTTCACCTTTGATCAATCCAACCTATAAGACAATTAGTTAGGTTCTGCAAAAACAAATTTCAAGAAAGAAGAAAATAAACCAAATAACCAGAATTTGATAAAAAGAATGTGTCATAAATAATTTTTTACTTTCTTCTTCTCTCTAGTGGTGCAACCCACGAAGGCATCATAGTTTAAACTTACCAGCGGTGCTATATAGTGTTGCTTACTAGTCAACGTTGCTCTATAGCTAGGACAGTGAGCACGAACGTGTTGCTATTCTAGTCAGGGGTGTAGTTTGGATTTTGAAAAGATTCTAGTGAGATGGAAAGATTCAATAGTGTTGTTTGAAAATTTGAATTTTGGGCAGGAAGTATGAAGCATTGTAGTTTGAAATTTGTAGCGGTGCGATATGGCGACACTGAATTCTCAACAGTGCTAAATAGTGATGTTGAGCTTCCAATGGTGGAGTTTCCTATAGGTGTAAAAGCAACAAAGAAAACATGAAATTTAGTGCAAAAACATGATTATATTTTCAAGGGTACCCTCCTACTGCCAAATGCAGAACCCCAATCCAAATACCTGTAAAATACAATAAACAAACACATTAGAAGATCATATGCAAGTAAGAACAAGGATTCCCTATGAAATCCATTAAAAAAACTCAAAATAGGAATGGAAACAAGAATAAAATGAAAGAACAAGAACATAGATTAAATCCTATTGAAAGTAATGGAAAATATTGATCCCATGGGGGAATTGGTGCCAATTTGATGTGAAAATTGGCCCTTTCCCAACTCCAATGATGCAATGTTGATTGATGATGAAGAGTAATCTACTTGATGAAGACTTCCAATTTGCTCCAAGATAAAAATCCACATAACCTAGTTAAGATTGGATAAAGATTGGATGAAGATTGCTATGGATTTGAGTATAGTAAGTTTACTCAAGTTGTGGATGATCAAATGAGGAATAAAGCCTCTTATTTATAGAAATTAAAGTTGAAGAGCTGTCCAAAATGGAGCAATGTGGGACTAAGAATCAACAAATGGAAAGGTGCCACTTTTCAACATGTGAATGGATGAAGGATGTGCAAGTTTTGAAGAATGTTTCAATAAATGCAATTAGGTGGATTTAGAAAAATTGTTGAAATGACATGCAAAAGGGAAAGAAAATGCATTGAATGGCACTTGGATGAAGGAAAAGGACTTATTAGGTGGAGTAAATGCCTTGTTGGAAGGACAAAGTCCACTTCGATTGTGAATTCAAATTTGAGGAATATTCCATTTTTTATGCCTTTTGAGAGAAAATAGAGATTTAATAAATGAATTAAATCTATTTTCATGAACAAGTTGCAAAAGCTAGAGGATGGGACATGGATTAAGATTAAATTAATTGAGGATTAATTAATTTAATGATGATTAAAATGATGTGACATATTGATTTAGATTTTATGGATTTATTTAAATCAATTATGAGAAGAAAAAGATTTAGAGATAGTTAAATAAATATTTTGATTTATTTAACTAAAGAAGGTGAAAGTTAGATTAAATCAAACAAATGTTAATTTATTTAATTCAATAGGATGACTTTAGAGATTTAATCAAATAAAATGAATTATTTAATTAAATAGAGATAATTAGATCAAGTTGATTGATTTAATTAATGGAATAGAATTACTTAATCAAATAAATGATTTAATTAAGGGAGGAAAATTGATTAATTTAATCAAACAAAGGAATTTGATTAAATGGTTAGACTGAGGGATGATTTAGGATGAAATAGTGTTAGTAGTTAGGATCAGATGTGCAATGTTAATTAGTACATTTTCTATGTCTATAACTTGTTTACCAAAGGATGTTATGGTATTTTGCACTATGGGTGTAGCTGCTTCCCTTTAGTTTTTTCAGCTATGGTCTTCTTTGGAGGTGGAGACTACTCCTTCGAAGGTGAAGCCCTCTTCTATTGAGGTGGAGAGATGTGTTGTGGATTGTGTGGGGAGGTCTATTTTTTGTAGTTTTGAGTCTCATTTTATCCTCTCCTATAGAGGGGAGCCCCTTCCTATTGAGGTGGAGGTCAGGTTGGTGTTGTAGGTTGATTGGTGTTGTGTGTTTGCTAAGGCTCTTCAATGTTTTTCTCTGATTCCTAACTCTCTTACTGAAGTGGGGAGCTTGGTTTCATTTGATGGTGTTGACAAGTGGTATGTTGTTGTCTGGCTAGTTCAAGATAATGGTTACCTAGTCGCCCCTGGTTGTTCACTATTGATTGGTGCTAATAAGTGTTATGTTGTAGTCTGGCTGATTTAGGCTGATAGTTGCCTAGCTGTCTCAGGTTGTTCTTGGGCCCAAATTCCTTTATATTTTATAGTTATTTTTGGCTTAAGGTTCCCATTAAAACCTTTCTTGGTGAAGATTTGATTTTTCAAGTTACTGTTTTATAGTCTACTTCTAGTTTGTTGCTGGTTGTCATTGTTTTATACTATAGCAACTTGGTCTCTTTGTGTGGGTTTCGGGTCCCTGTTAATACCTGATTGTTAATGGTTTTGGGTCCATTCAAAACATGTTTTCCCCCCTTAATTATCAAAACATGAAGAAAACACTCAAAATCACATAAAAAAAGGTTAGTACTAAATATTTGGGTAAGAAAGGTAAAGACACTTCAATCTCAAATTTGTCTCAAATACCAAAGATCATCCATTGAATAAATGTTAGCTCATGAGGACTAGCAAGTTGTGCTATGCGACATCACTCATGAAATACATGGCTCCACTGGAAAGAAAGTTATGTTAGGCTAGGTGGCCATGTTTAAAGGTGTTCATGACTCACACCATAGCAAAGTTTGATATTTTCTAGGTGAATCAAAAATTGGAAGGCACATAGGATAATGAGGACTACTTTTCACTAGGTGAGCCCACAAGACAAGGTAGAAAAATGAGAAACACACTAGTTCAAGTGAGGACCATACTAAGAGTTCTACTTTGTGATAAATTTGATAAGGTACTACAAAATGATCAAAATGCTATGCCAATGCCACACTAAGTTGAAATCTCATGAAAAAAGTGGAGAAACAATGCTAATTTTAATTTGAACACACCATTAAGTCCAACACCTGTGAACAAAGTGAAGCAAAATAATGCCAATGTATGCTCCTACTTTAAACAAATTTCTAAACACCATGTTGTGAGCAATAATTTTAAACTAGAGAAAATGATAAATTCCATACAATAAAAGGTCACAAGAGCTTATCTAGTTTTCCCTATTTCCAATAGTATGTTTATGAATAAAGCTACATCATGATAAGAGGTTTCCCCCAAATGTACAACGACAGTAAAAATAGAAATAAACACAAAAGGGATTTGCGAATTCGGGGTCAGTATACGCCTTTGCTATAGTAGTATAATAGAGCTCAAAACTGACATTATTCCCTAAATATTCATGGAACAATAAACATAATGGAGGAATGACACATAAAGAGAGAAGAAAAACAATTTTTGGGTCAACATGGAAGAGACCTAAATATCTCAATACCTTGCATCATCCCAAAAAGGAAAACAAAAGACAAAAGTAAAAGAAAAATTTTATGACATATAGAAGAATGTGATGATAGGTTCATTTCCTTTGTATCCTTGCACCAATGGAGGAACAAGGGTCATCCAAAGAAAACCCACAAACAATAAGACATACCAAGCAACACAATACGACAAATCACATCGTATGCAAGTAAACATAAAGATTACATGAAACACACATAGTAGAGTGTTACACATGTGAGCTGACCTACAACAGGTCGTCTATGTCCCAATCTTTCTCATCATATACAGAAGGTGGACAACTAGCTAAAGGGACTACAACAAGTGCCATGCTAGGAGCATCTCCAAGTTCAAGATGTGGTGGGTCACTCTCATCAAGAGGATCATCATGGTTTCCCCCATCTAAATTCATTTGATTTGAGAATAAAACATTAGGCTTATTATGCACCTCCTCATCAATTTAAGCAATTTCTTCCTCATCATCAAAATTAATCACAATGGGAGGTTTTATGACAATAGCAATTTAATTTTCTTGTTAAAACCTAGAAAATAATAGTTGTATGCTTTGTATGATCCAGGAGATACAACCACCCATTTTCCACAAGTTTCAATAAAGGAAATCCTAGATATCTCAATCCAAGGATGGAATGAGGGAAAGCGATCTGCAATAGTGTACCATAGAAAAATGGATCATTGACATTTTCATGGTCTTTTAAGTATTTCTCTTATAATGTTTGACTTGTCTTGCTTTGATTTAATGTTGCAATGTAACTTATGCATTCACATTAGGTCCTAAATATTCAAATTATGATGTCTTATGAAGGTGTTGTGAAGTGTTCTAACATATTTCTACACTTTTCTAGACTATTTTCATTATAATTCACCTAAACATCACCTTTTCATCACTTATCAAGTCCTATTGTAAAGTGTTGTAAAGTCTTGTAACAAGATTTCATGCTTTTCTAGGTTTTTTTTTCATTATTTACACCTTTCTTAAGCTTTATTTGACCCCTTTATGCACTCATAAGACTTAATTAAATCTATTTTTGAATGCAAACCCAACAAAAACCAGCAAATGTGACTTAATTCCCGACACCCACTTACTAGCCCAAGGTGGGACCCATTCACCACAGGTGGTGAATGAGTCCCTATTGGCTCCAAATTCAAAATAATTCAAATTTTCTTTTGGGTTTTTATTTAAAAATACCTTATGTCAGCCTGTGATGATGTACTATTGGGTTATTAGGGAATAAGTGTTTATACATAAGTTTTCTTCTTCTCATTTTACACCTAATTCATTCACCCATTCACTTGCATTCACTCATTCAAAATCAACTAGCATTCAAGCATCTTGGAGCAACCATTGACATATCTTTAGTTTTCTTCAACAACGTTGTGTTGAGTTTAGGAAATTTTCATGTTTTTTATTCATCATTTCTTCCTCATTTCATTTCATTTCTTCATTAAGGGTTTGATTACCAAAGTGGGATTTGATGAAGGAAAATCCCTATACTCTAACCCTTAACCATTTTCCCCCTTTTCATGTGTGTTTGTAGACTTTTGTATGTAGATTTGTCAAGTAATTAGGTGTTGAAAGGTGATCAACAATTCAACAAAGTGTTTCAAGTCAACTAAACCCTATTTCAAGCTTGGAGACAACCTACAATCCGTTTTCTACAGATTTGACTTTGTTAACTCGTCAAGAAGAAAAGTGAAAATCTAGAGCTACAAAATTGAAGTTTGATTTCATAGAATTTTGGAGGAGGATTTATTTTCCATTAGTGGAAAATGAGTCCCACCTTAAGGCCGAAAAAGGTAATTTTATTAGATTCTAGTTCCCAACAGTCAAAAAGTAGTTTTTAGGTGTTTTTGTAAGAAGCAGGACTACTTCACCATCAATGGCAAATGAGTCCCACTGGTGATTTACATTGATCTTTGCCAAATTTTAGAGCATTCTAGATTCACCATCCAATTCCCAAGTGCACTCTATTTTACATTGTTCAATTATGTCTGCATTAGTTTTCATTTCTATTAAGTTTTTTGCATATTACATTGTGTTTTCAAACATTACATATTACATTAGTTTTTCATTAATAATCAGTCAATTACATCATTTAGTTGCATCTAAATCATTTCATTTAGTCTTACTCACATCATAAAATCTTCTATTTGAGTGAACCACTTCAATTTTGGGGTTCTATCTCTCTCCTTTTAGGTGAAAGATCCTAAGAGTGCAAGAGAAGCACATAAAAAATAGAAAATTGTTGTTTCAAATAAGATGTCCTAGGTTGTGATTAAAGACTAAAATGGGGGATCACCACCAAGCTAGGGCTTGGAAATACAAGAATTGTAAATGATATGCATAACTTAAGCAAGTGACCTAGAAATGAACTCAAATCATAACAAAAAATTGAGAAAGTACAAAGGTGCACTTGGAAAATAAAGAGGCTTCAATGAGGGTTTAAAATATTGGAAATACTTATTTTTGATGTAAGCTAGGATTCATATGCTAGTCGGGGTGATTTAGTCCCAATTTAGGGTTTCGGGCAAAAATTAGAATATTAAACTATTGAATCAGTATCTATAGAAAATACCTAAAAAATAGGTATATTTGGGACTCATATGCCACAAGTGGCGATTTAGTCCCAGTATTAGGTTTTCCTTGAAACTCTAATATCTTCTAATGAATTCATGTATCTTATCTTCTATTACATCTCCAAGTGTGAATCACTAAAATGCAACCTGTAGGCAACTTTCTGTGATCTTGCAATGTGGATGACAGTTTTAGCAACTTAACAACTTTCTCCAAAATTTCTCTTCAATGGATCTTCAACCTAAATCACCTATATCTACAAATCACACATCAAAGAGAGGAAAAAAGTGCTATTTTTTAAGGAATGGAGGTTCTCCTTGGTCAAACCCCATTTAGGTAATTAAAAATTATGATGAAACAATGAGACATGAACAATGATACCTTGAATGATGTATTGAAATGTAAATTTTCAATCTAACATGAAGTGGCCATGAATAATGTAGATCTTGATCTTGGATTAGATGTAGAACAATTCTTAACTTGGATCGTGCATGCTACATCACAAAACTAGCTCAAGAAAATGTTTGATGCATTATATCTTTGACATGATGATGGATTTTGAATTATTGTAACAAATGATGAAGAAATCTACATTTGAATGCCTTAGAAATGATCTTGAATACTCTATGATGATCTTGTGAAGTCTTAGGATGCTTGACTCTTGATTTCTTAGTGAAATAATGATTTGAAACCTTGTTTACATAAGCATTCCATCTAACTTACTGTTTATTAGATCCCAAATGTTGACATTCATGAAATTTGAATTCAAAACCTTGATTCCCTTCTCAAAACCCTAAAAATGGGCCAAATGGGACTCATACACTACTTGTGGTGTATGGGTCCCACCATGGCTTTTTAGGTAGAGGAAATGTTGGGGAGTTAGGATATTAGTTTTATTTGTTGATTATGTCAAGATTTTGGTTGAAATAAGCCTTTGGATGCATAATAAAGGGTCTTAGGTGCCTATTAATGATTGTATGAAGGTCTCCAATGCCACAGGGCCCATATTTAATGTGAAGGTGTAAATAAATACATTTTATGACACTAAATTAAGGGAAAATTAGGTCTATTTACCTTAAAAGTGCCCTAAACTTAATGTGAATGTGTAAAACACATTACAACACCAAATAAAGGCCACATTAGTTTCATTATAATGTTAATCATTCCAAAATTAGGTGCAAAAATGTAAAGGATGATATTTTTCTACACTACATTTAGCTCCCACTTTAGTGAGAGGAGGAACTTGCTTCAAACTCACACTAAATTAGACATTCAGTAGGGGTCCATGTGTACCAATGTGGATGGTATAGGATGAAAAAGATCAAGGGGGTGGTCAAGCCCCTAGATCCCAGATCCTATGTCAAACCAACATAAGCACAATGAGATGCACACAAGGTATATAATATGCAACAAAACAAGATACATAAACATGCAATGTCAAAGACATACAAACAAAAGAAAAAGAAATAAGAGGTTTATGAAGCTTCGATCATTTTTCCCACACATTGTGGATCATATCTAAGCTATTTGTCCAAAAAAATGCTCACTATGAGGCAATGAAACTTCAAGCTATCCATTGGGTGAGTATCTAAAGAGGGTGGCTTATAAGTGGAACATGTTGTCCACTATGCAAACCAAATGCACACTCACAAGCGCTAGTGGAACCTCAATCTATTCATTAGGTGAGACCCTAGTGAGACACACACACATAGCTGGTATGCACTCACACAGACAAGCAAGTGACTATGGGAAAGTCATGTGTAAGTTCGACTCCCATACATACAACCATACCAAAGATATACCTCTTGATAAATTTTATAAGGAACCACACAAAAATGAAATTTGAGCTCCATGAGGTAAGAAAAGCTTTGTATGCTTGAAGCTCATGAACAAACAAGATGGCTCCATAGGCAAGCAAAGTGTGTTATGCAAGGTGGCCATATAACAGTTATTGTAAATGCAAAATAGTGCAAGGTACATTCAAATGGATTTTTATTTAATTCATGTAAGGTCTCTTCTTAGGAAACAACATGCCTAATGTCTCTAAGAGAGGACAAGTCAAATAAATATCATGCTCTCAAAGGAAATCAAACCCAATGACACCACAAAGAAAAGGATGCATTGCAAGAAGAAGGAAAATAACATAATGAAATATGAGTGTCAATGTATGCCCCCACTTTAAATTAGTTGCTAACACCATTACTGTGAACAATTTCTTTAAAGTAGAAGAAGACATGAGATCTTATTCAAAAATCCCTATGCCAAGTCATACATTCCCAAATGAAACTACATCATGAATAAGTATGTTACAGACGAGCCAAATTAAGGAATGTTGTCCACATCCAAAGCTTTCTCTTGTATATACATGGAAGGTGGTCAAATAGACAAAAGAGACAATGAAAAGTGTCATACAAGGACAAGGCTAACCTAACCCCTTTCCCCCACTTATTGCAAGAAAAGGATGAGCTGAGATGATTGATGAGTGACTTAAAAGTCATTATCAATTGGAGGAGATAGGTGCTTCAACACAAGGAAGAGCACCACAACCCTTAGGATGTTAAATTTATCACTTAAATCCTTACATTCATTAGTAGAATGACCATGAAATCTATGATATGCACAAAATTAAGTCTTGTAGTAGAATTTCTTTCTTGTTCTTAGAGGGAGTGATATCAAAAGATCTTGGAGAAGTCTCAACAATATACTCTCTCGATTAACAATAGAAGATGTTCCTTTATTTTGTGACAAAGATATCTCTTGCTTAGTACAATATGCCATACCTACACAAGACTCTTTAGATTGTGAGATTTTGTTCTCTTATTTAAGGGAAGGAATAAAGTCTAATGAACTCCAATTGTTAGTGTTTTGTGTGACAACATTGATATTAAGGATTTCTCTATTTATTTCATTTCTTTCAAAGCATAATAATCAAGACCATTAGTGTCTATTAGTTTAGGATGTACTAATGTTAAAGTCGGCTTAGAAGAATCTTTTGTAATAGTGTTGATATTAAGTGAAGGCTTGTTTTTTTCTTTCAAGGAAAAACAATAACTAGGACCATTAGTCATTCCTTGCATGTTAAGCTCTATAGGGACACAAATACCTTGTTCTCTAGCACCACATCCTTTTCAACTATATCCAAGTTCTTTCATGAGTCCATAACTTTTTCCATAACTCTTTTTCATTTCTTTAATATTTGGTGGTTGTTCATAGTTAGTTTCATCAAAGTTTGTTATATAATTTTCTTCTTCTTGTATAGTGTTTGAGGTGGATGCTTTTGAAGGGTCTCCCAGATTTTTTGTTGACATTACCACTTTTTCTTTTCCCTTTTCAAAATCTTTTGTTGTGATCTTTTATTCTCCCATGAATGATGTGAAATCTAGGTAACTTCGTAACTTCGTCAATATGTTTTTATTTGTCTTTCTCTTGTTTCTCTTCTTTCATAGGTTCTACGTTCACATTTGGAATTAATGTGCTTAGGGGACTTGGCATTCCTTTTTCAACTTGGAAGAAACTTTTAGGCTTAGGATCTATTTCAACTTGGTATGCTTTACTGTCATAGACATAATTCATGATACAATGAAGAGTTGAAGGCACTGCATGCATCCCATGAATCCAAGGTCTTCCTAAAAGAATATTGTATGATACATTATTGGGCATGACATGAATAGGAGTTTTTAATGTAGCCTTTCCAATTGTAATAGGTAGTGTGATCACACCAATTGGTTTTTTCCCACACTATCAAACCCACTAATGGATAAAGAGGTAGGTTGAATTTTTTATTTATCCACTCCAAATCCAAAAGGGTCACACTACACACATTAACAGTGCATCCATTTTCAACAAGGGCTATTTTATTCTTGTCCTATTGAATCTAGGTATTATCATGAAGACATCATTTTTATTTCTCATTTCCAAGGGAGGTAGCTAATGTTGATGAAAAATAATGTCTACGTTGTTTGGTGTTATAGCTTGAATTTGGCTTGACACATCATTTTATTGCACATTAGAAGGGGTAGGAACTTGTCATAAGGAACTTTGAATCATTTTATGATAATGAGGGGAGGCTTGAATAAGGTCCCATAATGATTTGTTAGTAGGAGTATTCTTTAGTTCAACAAAATTATGCTCCTTTTCACTATGTAAAGGTAAACAAGGAGAGTCGGGCAATATAGGTTGATGTAATGGGAGGGATGTTGAAGGTGTTTGTATTTGTTATAGATTGTTTCTAGTGCTATATGTATGAGAAACAATATTATAACTCAGTTGCTGTAAAACAATATTCTTAGGTGGGTAAAGGATAAGTTCAAGATTGTTTTGAGTTTATGGTCATTGTGAGGGTGGGTAAAGAATTAGGATGACCCATAGGGTATGTAGGAGGTCCATTAATCACAGGGGATACAATGGAGACTTGTGCATTCATAATGTCAATAGTTTTAGTTTAATGTATTTCTAATGAAGGGGAGTCTAGTGTCATCTTTTCACCATCATCTAAGGGAGCCAAATAACTATTATTTGTATCAGTGCTCTTATTTTATCGCACCATGATATCTTCCCTAATAGGAGAGTTTTTAGGAGAACTACAAACTAGATGTTAATGACCTTCAAAGGTTGGTTCTTCTAAAGTGACTTCTTCACAAGTAAGGGATTTATCAATGGTTGTATTGTCTTGTTTATCAATGATGGAATTATCTTTTTCAATAATGTTTTCTCTTAGAGGAGAGAGGAAAATAGGATTCTCATGAATTTCATTGGTTTGATCTTCTAACACTAAAATATATTCTTCACAACTAGGAGAGATACTAGGAGAAGAAAAAATGTGATTATCATGATTGTCCATGATTTCATTATTGTTTTATAGTGTCTAATTCTCTTATGCCATAAATTCTACCTTAGTAGGAGAGGGGAAAATAAAGGGTTCATCACATTCTATTGTTAAATTTTGTAAAGTAGCTTTACCACAAATAGGGGAGGCATCAAGAGAAGGAATACTATGATTTTCATGCTTAGAAATGATTGGATGCTTTTGTTCAAATAGAAAAATCCAAATGCTAGGGACATTAGGAAGGAAAGAGATAATGTTATCACTTTCAATCCACATGTCCTCTTGAGAAATGTGATTTTCATGGTCATTCATGATTGTAATCTCTTTTACTAAAGCATTCTTACAATTAGGAGAGGTGTTGAGAGATGAATTTAGACTAAGTAGTAGAAATGATATCATCTTCTTGTGTCATAATATCTTCCCAAGGGGGAGGAGGAGAGAGACAATCAAGACTCTCATGATTCTCAATGATTGTGTCTTATTTCACCAAGATACCTTCATCACTAGTAGGAGAGGTATTGAGAGAAGAACAATTATGGTTTTCATGATTGTCTATGCTTATATCTTCTTGCATCATATCATCCTCACCAATGGGAGAGATAATAGGGTTTGAGATAGGAAATTTAATATTAAGGATTGTGTCAATGGTTTGATTTGCTTGCTCCAAGATGTTCTCATAACTATGAAAGATAGTAGAAGGGTGACTAACATGTTTCTTCATGACCTCATTGTTGTACTCTAAATTGAACTCATAAGAGGGGATGTACTTATGAAATCCATTTTTAACCATATCAAAACAACATCTCTTAAAAGGAAACATGATATCATGAAATATTAAGCTATCTAATGTATACAATGCTTCAAGTAAAGTGTAATGCAATGATCTAAAGTGAAATGTGTAAATGCAATTTTCAGATTCGAAACAAGTTATTTTGTTGATTACACTATGAAAAAATCTGAAAATGAAATGTTGTAAATGTAAGTTTGAAATTAATTAATTCCACATCGAAACCAAATTAAGCTAGATATTATGAAATGCGTGTAATAAAAACTTGGTAAACTGAAACAACTATTCAATGACAACAAACAAAAGTACCAAATTGGTGTTTTTAATGTTGTAAATGATAGTTTTAGGTTTGAACTCAGAATAATTCACCTAGAGGGGCATATGAGTCCCAGTTAGGGTTTTTTAGTGGTTGAAACAATGAATAACAGTCACCACAAAATACCAAGAAACTAGGAAAAACAACTTATATTGGGACTAAATTAGCTAGAGGGGTGTCTAAGTCCCAGATTAGGGTTTTTTCACTGATTTCAGTAAATTATGAGTAAAGGGTATGTGGAGGATCATGATGGGCCAAAAAGTGTCAATATGATGGGTATGTGGCTGATGAAATTTTTTTTACCCAAAATTGATGAAACGAAAAGGGTTTTGAAAGGATATTCTCAGCTTTCCAAAAATTTAAATTATGCTTTACTTTGAATTTAATAAGTAATTATTACTCATTTTCTATTCAAATTATGACTAAAGTCCTGATTGATAGGCTGATTGAAAAACATCTATAGCTTTCAAACGATATAACATTTTTTGAATCCAAAACATGTGTAACATTCTATGCTTCACATACTATAGGATTCAAAAAAGAAAAATTAATTTCATGAATTTTTGACCAAGTTGAGGTGGTCAGACATACGAGTTTTTTATATTTTTTAAAAGTTGTAATAAAAATTCATAATTAATTATTTAATTGGAAAAAAATTACAAAAAAATATGTATCACATTGGAACAAGGTCCTCTAACTGCATATAAAATCTTATAAGAAAATATTATCATCTTACTGTGGTTAGGGTGGTTAGACAGACACCTACTTCTTATTTTTTCCCTTGAAATTTAAGCACTACTACATTGAAATTTCAAATTTTCACCAAATAGATTTTTTTTTAAAACAAACCTAGTAGTTTAGAAACTACATTAAATTTTCTACAGGTTCTATTCTTACATATTTTTTAAATAATATAGATAACTTATTCAAATTTTTACGTCATGTTGCCTAACTCTGATTTTTCTAAATTTTTTGCCACTTAAGGGCCTGTTGTTTCCATGATGATCCTACACATACCCTAAATGTTATGTTTTCTATTTTGAATGATTTCTAGACTAAGTTCAAATACAAATTTTAAGTTAAATTCAATGATGCAAGATGCAAAAATTAAACCTATATGCACTTTCACTACTGTAAGATTTAGAAACCCTAGATGTAAATTAACTAATGCAAGGCCTAATGCAAATATAATGTAAGATAACTAGGACTATGATGCAATAAAAATTAGAAAAGAAGGTATTCTAAAGGATAGGTTCACCAAAATGAAACCTAGAAAACAATAGTTGTATATTTTGTATGATTCAGGAGATACAACCACCAATTTTCCACAAGTTTCACTTAAGGAAACCCTAGAGGTCTCAATCCAATGATGGAATGAGGGAAAGAGATATGAAATAAGATGTTCTAGGGTGTGATTAAATAATAAAAATGGGATTCACCACCAAGATATGGCTTGCAAAGACAAGAAATGTAAATTATATGCAAAACTTAAGCAAGTGACCTAGAAATGAACTCAAATCAGAATAAAAAACTAAGAAAGTATAAAGGTGCACCTGGAAACTAAAGAGGCTTGAATGAGGGTTTTATATCATGGAAATACTAATTTTTGATGCACACTATGACTTATAAAATAGTAGGGGTGATTTAGTCCCAGTTTAGGGTTTTGGGCCGAAACCAAAATCTAGAACTATTAAATCATGATCTACAAAAAATACCTCAAAATAGGTATACTAGGAATCATACAGCACAAGTGGAAATTTAGTCCTAGTATTAGGGTTGCTTCAAAACTATGATATCCTCTGATAACTTCATCTAGCTTCTCTCCTATCAAATATCCAAGTCTGAATCACCACAATGAAACCTATAGGAGACTTTCCATGATCTTGAAATGTAGATGACAATTTTGACAATTTGAAAAATTTGTCTAAACTCTCTCTTCAATGGATCTTCAACCTAAATCAGCTGGATCTACAAATCACACATCAAAGAGAGGGAAAAAAGTGTTGTTTTATTATGGAATGGGGGTTTTCCATGGTCAAACCTCGTTTAGGTAATTAAACCTTATGATGAAATATTGAAACATGAACAATGATACCTTGAATGATGTATTGAAATGCAAATTTGTAATATAACATGTAGTGGCTATGAAGAATGTAGATCTCGATCTTGGATCTTGAATGCTACATCACAACACTAGCTCAAAAACATGCTTGATGCATTATTTCTTTGACATGATGATGGATCTTGAATTTCTGCAACAAATGATGAATAAATATACCCTTGAATGCTTTAGAAATGCTATTGAATACTCTATGATGCTATTGTGAAGTCTTAGGATGCTTGAATCTTGATCGATTAGTCAAATAATGATTGAAAATCTTGTTTATATAGGCATTCCATCTAAATTATTATTTATTAAATCCCAAATGCTAACATTCATGAAAATTGAATTCAAAACCCTGATTTCTCACTCAAAACCCTAAAAATGGGACAAATGGGACTCATATGCCACTTGTGGCATATAGGTTCTACTACACCCTTAATATTAGTGTATATCAGGTTATGAATAGTCAACTTGTGGCTATCTTAACTTTATATTAAGTAATATTAACAATAGTATATTTTTATTTAGTTATTTAGGTTGGCCTAACACTAATATAGGTGTGTCTAAGTCAGCCTAGGTGATATCCTAGGCATAAATAGGTATATATAGGAGGTTGTGAGTCTTGTTTTATCATCAAGTTGTCAGGTGTGTTCTCATTAGAGATATTTGGAGGTTTTCCCCCTCGAAGTGGCTTGTTATTCTCAATTATTATCAAGTATTTGTAGCATATTTCATATCATATTCTCCTATTGTGCAAGTTATTTCATAACAAGTGGTATTAGAGCATGATCTTGGTAGTGTAGAGGCAAGGTTTTTTATCAATTTTGGAGGTGATTTTGGGAAGAGAATATCTTTCAGATTTTGGTGAATGGATTTTTATTTTTAAATGGTTTTTGAAGAAAATATTAAAGAAGTTTTGGTCTAGATTTAAGAATAATTGGAGAAGAATTAAGGAAATTATTGTAGAATTAGGGTTTCTACACAATTGTTTTGGAATCTACATATCTCGTACATCTTGTTGAATTGGAGTTTTTTTTATTTATTTTTATTTTGAAGACATACTAAAGGAAATTACAATAAAATTTTAGATAATTTAAGTTTCATTTGTGTGATTTATTTCAAAATTAGTGGTTCCCATCATGACGGGGCCTGCTACAAGGGGCAAAAAGAATGTTGTCACTCTGAGGAAGATTCCTGATAAGGATGGGGTAACAAAAGGGGATATTAATCCTAATGAGGAAATTATTAAGGTCAAAACATGTTAAGCACCTACATAGCTGAACTAAGAGGAGATATATTGGACATACAAAACATGTTAAGCACCTACATGGCTGAACCAAGAAAGGAGATCTCAAGCAACCAAGGTGAAAATTATAGGTCAACTAACATTGACACAAGCTTTAGTACTCCTATGGGATCTAGGAATTTATTTCCAAAGGTGGATATGTGCAAGTTCGATGGAAAGGATCCTCTACCATGGATAAATCAAATGGAGAATGTTTCTGAAGTACACCAAATCCCAAATGGACAAAGGGTCACAATGGATTCCCTATATCTAGAACCAGATCAATTCATTTGGTATCATTGGATTTACACTCATCAAAGGAAAAAGGGGCTCACCGTCTCATGGTCAATTTTTATAGAGGAACTCCAAGCACAATATAGCAATAGGTGACATACAACTTCTTCAGCCAACTAGCTAAACTTCAACAAATAGGATCACTTAAGGATTATATTTAGCAATTCCAAAATCTATCCTTAAGAATGGATACAATTACAGACAAAAAATTGAATGATTTATTCTTGGGAGGTCTCAAGGATCACATTCAACATGAGGTATGCATGTTTAGCCCTAGCTCCATAAATGAGTCTTTTATCTTAGCATGCAAGTTAGAGGAGAAGTATTGGATTCCTAAGAAGCAAGGGGCTAATGTGACAAGAGAGAAAGGATATTCAATACAACCTACTAGGTTGACTCCACAACAATTTGAGGAGAAAAGAGAAAAAGAGTTGTGTTTCAATTGTGATAGAAAATATAGTTGAGCACATAAATGCAGTGAAAAGAAATTGTTCTATATTGAAGGTCCAAGTGAGGAAGAAGAGGAGGAACCCATACTAGAGGATGAAAGGGATTCAAATGAGGAATCACATGATTTCAAACAATAATTTCTTGTCATGCACTCTCAAGTTTCAATGCTCTACAAACTGTAAAGGTGGTGGGGTTCTTAAAGAAGCAAAATGTAACAGTGTTGATCGACTCAAGTAGTACTCATAATTTCATCAACAAAAAGTTAGCTACTTGTCTAAATTGTTTTATATATCCAGCTCAAGAGTTTCAGGTTTTGATTGCAGATGGTGGTATCGTTAGTTGCTCAGGGAGGTTTCATAGCATTAAATTATCCATGGGAGATTATCAACTTGATACCCCAATGTATGTGATATCCATGGGTGCAACAAATATTGTTTTGGGAGTACAATTGCTTACTACATTGGGAACGATTGAGATGAACTTCTAAGAACTATTCATGAGATTTCAATCAGAAGGAAGGGTAGTATAGCTAAGGGGGTTAAAGGAAAAATTCCCACAAATGGTAAGATCTCATCAAATGCAAAAGTTTCTTAAGAAAGGATTGGATGGATTTGTGGCCCAGCTATGTTCATTAGAAGTCTCAATATAATGCTCCTACTCATCCAGATTTGCAAGCTATAATTGATCGTCACTTAGTTGTTCTTGGAGATATTCCTAAAGGAATTCCTCGTAAGAGGGATCATGATCATTCCATAAAGCTAGTTCCATGGAGCCAACTACTGAACATCAGGCCTTTTAGGTATCCACACATACAAAATAGTGAGGTAGAAAAAATGTTGAGGAGATGCTAGAGGCAGGAATTATCAAGCATAGCCAAAGTGCTTACTCCTCACCTATAGTGATGGTATGTAAGAAGGATGATACTTGGAGCATGTTTCCAAATTATAGAGTTCTCAACATGTACACCATTAAAGATAAGTTTCCTATTCCAGTCATTGATGATTTGCTAGATGAATTGAATGGAGCTATGTATTTTACCAAGTTAGATCTTAGATCTGGTTATCACCAAATTTGGAATAAGGAGGAAGATATTTCAAAGACAACATTTTGGACTCATGAGGGTCATTATAAATTTTTTGTGATGCCATTTGGTCTTACCAATGCACCATCTACATTCCAAAGTTTGATGAATTCTATTTTTAAGAAGTTCTTGAGGAAGTTTTTGTTAGTATTCTTTGATGATATATTGATTTATAGCAAGAATTGGGAAGAACATTTGCAACATGTGGATCAAACATTACAAATACTTGAAGATCATAAACTCTATGCTAAGCCATCAAAGTGTGCTTTTTGTCTTAAGGAGGTGGAGTATTTTGGACACAGTTTCTCATGGAGTAAAGGTAGACCCTAACAAAATGAAGGCTTTAATGGACTGGCCTATTCCAAAAACCATTAAGAAACTGAGGGGTTTCTTGGGATTGACAGGGTAATATAGAAGATTTGTTAAGAATTATGGTCATATAGCAGCACCTCTCACCACTCTATTGAAGAAGGATTCTTTTCATTGGAACAAGTCTGCCAATACAAAATTTGAGAGATTAAAGGAGGCTATGTGTACAACTCTAGTTCTTGCCACTCTTGACTTCACCAAGGAATTCATTGTGGAATGTGATGCTTCTAGAAATGGGATAGAAGCAGTGCTCATGCAAGAAGGTTGACCAATTTCCTTTGAGAGTCATCAATTAAAGTGTAAGAATCAACTAAAATCTATTTGTGAGAAGGAAATACTAGCAATCCTCCAAGTAGTTAAATGATGGAGGCCTTATCTATTGGGTAGACACTTCAAGTTTAAGACAGATCATGATATCCTAAAATATTTTTTGGAACAAATATTATCTTCTGAAGAGCAACAAAAATGGGTCACTAAGATTTTAGGATATGACTTTGACATTGTATATAAGAAAGGGAAATAAAATATTCTAGCAGAAGCACTTTCAAGGAATGATGAGAAAGATGAAGCCTTATTGTGTGCCCTTTCAATATTACAAGAAAATTGGGTGGAGGAAGCCAAAGCAGAGTGGAAAAATGATGTTGAGACAAGTAATCTCATCGAACAATTAAAAAGTGATTGTAGTAGTTCAGATAAGTTTTGTTGGAAGGGAGATACTCTTTGGTATAAAGAGAGTTCGTATCTCTGCAAGAATTCCACTCTTAAACACAAGATTCTCATAGAATTGCATGAGTCTCCAGTGGGTGGTCATTCAGGAGTTTTGAAGACATATCATCGAGTCAAGCAAGATTTTTTTTGGGAAGGGCTAAAAGGCGATGTTCAAAAATTTGTGGTTGACTATTTGGTTTGTCAAAGGAATAAAGGGGAGACAATTAAGACACCAGGTCTCTTGCAACCCTTATCTATTCCTAGCCAACGTTGGGAAGAGGTATTCATGGACTTCATCACAGGGCTTCCCAAATCTAAAGGTCATATTTTCATCATCGTAGTAGTTGATCGCCTCACTAAATATGCACATTTCATTGCATTATCACATCCTTTTACAGCAATTGCAGTAGAAAAAGAAATTTTGGAGAATATCCAAAAGCTACATGGTACACCTAAGGTTATTGTTAGTGATCATGATCCTATCTTCACTAGTCAATTTTGGAAAGATTTATTCTCATGTTTGGGTACTCAATTGGCTCATAGCTATTCATACCACCCTCAATTAGATGGGAAAACTGAGGTTGTTAATAAGTGTTTGGAAGGATATCTATGTTTTTTCACTTCAGAGAAATAGTATCAATGTGTATATTGGCTACCACTTGCAGAATGGTGGTATAATACTTATTTTCATAGCTCATCAAAAATGTCTCCATTTTTGGCACTTTATGGATATCATCCTCCTTCCATCACATCATCAATAAGGGTGTCACCAAGAGTTCAAGAAATAGAAGACCACTTGCTTCATGAACAAGTACTTTTAGGACTCAAGGAGAATTTAGCCATGGCACAAAATTGAATGAAACAACAGGTAGACCAACATCATAGTGAAATAAGTTTTGAAGTTGGGGATTGGGTCTTCTTGAGATTGCAGCCTTATAAGAAAATCTTACTAAGGAAAAAAAAAGAATAATAAGCTTTCTCCAAGGTATTACAGTCCATACCAAATTATGCAAAAGATCGGTAGTGTTGCCTTCAAGCTAGAGTTGCCACCAACAACAAAGATACATCCAATTTTTCATGTTCCCTATTTGAAGAAGGTAATTGGGCATAATATTCCCACTCAAACAACACTACTAGAGCTCGATAAAGAAGGAAGAATCATTTTGGAACTAGAGTGCATTCGTCAAACACACACAAAGTAGCCGACGAATAGAACTCTCACTGAGTATCTCATCCAATGGAAGAATTTACCAGTTGAAGATGCCACATGGGAGGGTGAGGAGTTCATTCAAAAGAATCCAAACTTGATTAGCATTAAGGACAAAGCTTATTTGAAGAAGGGGGACATGTTATGCCCTTAATATTAGTGTCTACCGGGTTATGAATAGTCGTCTTGTGGCTATCTCAACTCTATATTAAGTCATATTATCATTACTATATTGTTATTTAGTTGTTTAGGTTGGCCTAAGACTTATATAGGTGTGTCTAAGTCAGCCTAGGTGATATCCTAGGAATAAAAAGGTATATATAGGAGGTTGTGAGTCTTGTTTTATCATCAAGTTGTGAAGTGTGTTCTCATTAGAGATATTTGGAGGTTTTCCCCCGCGAAGTGGCTTGTTATTCTCAATTATTATCAAGTATTTGCAACATATTTCATATCATATTCTCCTATTGTGCAAGTTATTTCATAACAAGCTCCATCTGGGTAGGAATCATACAGAAAAGGGGTCGTATGGGTCCCACCAAGGATTTTTAGGTAGAGGAAATGTTGGGGAGTTGGGATATTAGGTGTGCTTGTTGATTATGTCAAGATTTCAGTTGAAATAAATCTCGAGATGCATAATAAAGGATCTTATGGGCCTATTAATGATGGTATGAAGGTCATAAATGCAAGAGGGACAAGAAATTAATGTGAATGTGTAAAAAATGTATTAAAATAACAAATGAAGGCCACATTAGGTTTATTTTAATTTTAATCATTCCCAAATTAGGTGCAAAAATGTAAACGATGAATTTTTTCTACACTACACTTGTTTCACTTCTTGTATTGATTCTATGTCTTGTTTTGGTGGAATTTTTATTTTTTCTTTAGTTGATTCCATAGATGTTTGATTAACATGCACTATTCTATTCTTTGCTTCCAATTGATGAGAAATAACACGATGTATACACATACACTCTTTTACATTACATATTGCATGATTTTCAATTCGTTATGGAGTAGGAGTAGGTTTCTCGGCCATTGGTTTCTTTTCTTTTGTCAAGGGAGGAACTATATGAACAACTAGGGCTTGGGGAACCATAACCTCTTTAGGTCTATACACTTTTTTTATATTTTTAGGAAAAAAAGGAATCATTTGATTGTATCTTGGTATTTTATAGGATATGGGTGGAGAAATTGCAAAATATTTACTTTGGCTACTTGGAAGGGTCTTGTCTTGAGGCATAGGTTCATCCATAACAAGTAGGGGAGGAGGAATAACCATGTACCTATCATTCTCAAGAATTTTTCTGAGATAACTCTTTTATGTGCTTCACCTTGAAATTTTGGTATTAACTTGAAAAAGAAATCTTCATGAGGCTTTATAGGTTCTAGAGTTTGAGGCCAAAAGAAATCTAAAAAAAATTCCCATGGGAGTAAAAAGTAAATCCACCATGATGCATTGTAAATATCTCATTTTCAAAGGGGAACTTTATGCACTTGTGAATAACTGGCGTGACCAAATTCATGGAGTGTAACCATGGATAGCATAGCTTCACATAGAATTCATCCCACATTGAGATGATGGAGAATGAATCATCTAATTCTTTTGGTCCAACTTTTAAGAGGAAGAGTGATGGAACCTATCATAGGGCAAAAAAACCAACATAAATTTTCAACCATGCTTTTGATTGTTCATAAGAATCTTGATAAAGCTCTTGCACAATCAAGAATTCATTAGTGACCACTTTCTCTACAAACATGAGATCAATGAGTATTCCTTGTATAGGTTTCTCATTGATATGGTTTATAATATAGAGAGGACCATTAGGTGCATGTCTACATGTGCCATTATGGGTGAAAGAAATGTTAGGTAACATAGTGGTTTGGTTGGAAATAAGTGTTTTTCATTGATATCAACTCAAGATGAATTTTCATTCATGCAAAATGTGTGTGTTGAAGTTTGTATATACTTTGAAGATAGTACAAGTGCAAAGATATAGTTAGCAACATTGTATAAGGTAGAATGATGATATGTCTAATGCCTATATGTGATGCTGAGGTGGGTACACTTGTTCCAATATATTTTGTACATGCCTACATTCATATCATTTTTTATTGGTGTATCACACATTGAGATATGTTACAAAAGTTTTGTTAAGGTAGTCATAATGCATACTCTATGACAAAGTCATGGTATTTTGATTTGGATCCCTCTGTAGAACAAGATTTTTTCTTATGGTTTAGAATATAAGATGGTTAATATATGAAGGTATTATATCCAAGAATTCAAGTTAATACACCTTCTACGATGCAAGTTATAAGTGATAGAGTTTTGGTATGTACTTTGGCAGATTAAGTTGTTGTCAAAGGCATGATGGAATGCTTTGTATTCTTCCAAAAGTGAAGTGATGTCCATGCGGTTTTGAAGACATGATCAGTAATGTTAAATTCAGAAAATTTTATAGTATTTGGTGTTTTGGTGGTCCACAAGATCATTTTTCAAATGATAATTTTTTATAGTTTGTTTGAAATGCTTTGTTCCTGTATATTCATTGGGTTTCTTCTATTGTTCTAGTATGTGATGATTAGAAATTTTAGGAAAAGGTTGAAGAGATATTGTGCATGGAATATAATACTTGCATCTTGGCCCACATGAATGTTTCGATTTCTCCCTAGTGGTGTAAATTTGAGAAATTAGAATTTTTGGTGGTGTTGTAATTACTTGGGACAACAAAATTGTTTCCTTCATTTGCAATGGATATTGATTAATTAATTTTGTTTTGGATAATGTTTTATGATATTTTTGGGTCTTGTAATGTCGTGTGTTGATCCACAACTATTTTTCTTGCAATATTGTAAATGTTTGGAGCTGACATGTGTGAATCACACATTTCTTCTAAAGGTTATCTTGGAGCCAACCTAATTGGATTTTTGAGTTCTTGTGAAGTGTATTTATAGAAGATAAAAATCATTTGTGAAGGAGAAGTGTAATGGCAAATTGAGATTGTGTAATATGTTAAAGATGAAATATGTGTTCAATTAGTGTTAAGGATTAATTGTACAAAAAAGGAACCACAACATCAAAATATTTTGGATGCTTCTTTATAGTAGTCATATTCATTTTTCTCATTGAAATTTTGTTCAAGTGTTCTAACGCTAAAAATGCAAGACAATTAAATGAAATGAAAAGGAAAGGGCACAAAAAAAACACTCAAGTTTAGCCTAGCCTAATTAAAAAAAAAACACAAGAAATATCAACTTTTACCATGCTTGAATTGTCTCCATTGGTTGGCCCTTTGATGTTGATTTTGTGTGCTCATTTGTTGAAAAAATGACATGCAAGCGAGATCAAAATGATGGTGATGTTATGAGGAATGCAATAGTGTAGTTGGATAATGTAGTGGATGCAAGATGGGTGCTCAAAGTGGCTGCAATAATGGTGGCTTGGTAACTTGGATGTGTGAGAGCATAAGTTAGCTAAGTGTGTGATTGATGAAAATGAGGCAAAAATCACCATATTTAGGGAAAAGGCCTCTAAAGGAATGGAGGGATAGTATTGCATCTAGGGAAGGAGATTAATGGCTAGGGTGAGTTGATACCTCACAAGCCATTACATGAGGACATGTGACAGGTGAAGTGGAGAAGGAATGGTGATATGGAGATGAGGTGGAAAAGGTAAGTCATGTCTCATCTACCCACATCATGGGATGATGTGATAATAGAAGAATTTTTAATTCTTCCAAAATTTCCCTTAGTTTCGGAGATTTGACTTTGTGATTGGGGAGGGAATTTTAAATTAGTCCTTTATTCCTTCAAGGGTATTGGATAAATAAAGTGGAATAAAAAATTCCACCTAGGATGCATGGGAGAAATAAAAAGGAATTTTAAATTCCTTAGGAGGTGGAGATAACTTCACCACATGTAGAAGAATTTTAATGAAGGTTGACTAAGGGTACATTTTGTAAATGGCATGAGGATTATGTTAGGTTTAATTAATGATTTAGGTTGCACAAATGAGGGATTAGTTAGGTTAATGGGGGATTAAGGGCAAGTTGCAAGATATGGAGGATGTGAGCCTAATTACGATTAGGAATGTGCACATCATAATCATAGATTAATAAAAATAATTTGGATTAGGAGAGGGCTATGGAGGGTGGGAAAAGGAGAGAGAAAGAATGAATTTAAAATTTGATTTTAATTCATTTGGGAAAAGTGCCAAAATTAAGTAAATTGGACTATTTATTTAATTTAGAGAAGAATAAGGTAAGATATTTAATTAATCAATCAAACACCTTGGGATACATTAAGACTAAGTTGAAATGTTAACCAAATAATGAATTATTTAATTAACATGGTTTAGGGATGTGGTGTATGAGAGCTCCAAGCTGTGCTTGCACTAACCAACTAGAAGACTTTTCTCAGTCTTCACCCAGGAACCTGATGGCTTCAAGGTCCTAATTTGACTTAGATCATTAACTAATCCCTTCTCTAACTCTGTTACAAGAGTTACTCTCCTTGTGCTTCACCTTGGAGGATTCAACACCCTTTCAACTTGCAATCTTCTTCCCACACTTAGAAGGATCTAAGTGTCAACTTCATTTTCTAACTTGAACTCTTTGTAGGGGAGTTAGAAACTCTATTTCCTTCCATTTCACATTCAATTGAATGCATCTTGCTTGGTGTTCAACCTTCAAACTACCCGTTTTCATGAATTTTCCTTGGTGAGGCCTAATCCCCTTGTAGCCCTTACCAGTCCCTTTTTGGCTTTTCTTGACCAAACTTTCCAAATGACCTAGCAAAAAAATGTCACTTTCAGACACCCTTTTTGGATCTTTAAATCTTCCATAAGGTTTTAGGCCTCTACCTCGTTCATATAGTGCATTCCTATAATCAAGGACTATTAGGGCTAATTGGCCTAATGCTTAGGGCTTCACTGTTCTTTGTTTCAAATCTCCTTCCAAAGTATTGATTGAAGCTTCAACCCTTTTTTCAAGTGAAGATAATGTCTAACCCTACCTGAAGCTGTATGGATTCCATACAGTGGTCTCTTCCCTTGCCTAAGTTCTTTCTATTTTCTCTACCAAACTCATAACCAGGCAGTCCTAGCTCGCCTAGGGTTTGATATCACAAATCATTGCTTGGCTCTCAAGGTTTCCTACTGCTACATATTTACAATTGATTGGATCCCCTATCATTTCAAACTAATTGCAGGGAGATCCCGTGGTTAGTTCTTATGGGGGAGCCATGAAAAGCTTTACTGCTCAAAACATGGAAAACTAACAATCTACACTATAATCTATAAACTAGGAACAACAAATCTACACTAACCAACTTGAATACAAGATGAAGATTTATCTACACTATCCAATGAACATAAAAATAGTGCTAAATCAACATGTATAGTGCGTTCAATATCCCTATTTCTCAAAAATGCATGGGTAAAACACAAAAAATGTAGTATATCTCTATTCTTTCACAACAAAAAACTTTGATTACAATAAAAAACTAACTGCTCTCTATGAGCAATACCTCTACTTGGATGCCTTTTCCATCATTCAAGGGAAGTTGATTGAGCACTTACTCCTGATTTTAAGGGATTCCACTCCAACTAAGTTGCATGCAACCTAACAAGTTTGTCATGCAATTTTGCAACATTCTCACAACTCTACCATCATCCTTCATTTTAAGACCTCAATCTCCTTGATCTCAAGCTAGCAACTTCCCCAACTATCTCTTAGCATCTTCAAACAACGAGGATGTGATTATGACACACTTAATGCTTTACATTCTAACCTAAGCTGTCCACAGCTTAATAAAGCCAAAATTTAACAACATAATAACACTAGGATGATTTTAGTCCTAATGACTAACTCATCACACACAAACAAGACCTTCTAAGGTCCAAATTAAGCACACTACAATCCTGACTTGGCTAAGGTCAGGTACAAGCCAACATTGCAACATATCCAAACTAGAGTTAAGCCAAGGTGCTCTTGCACCATCCTCCCCAAAATAGAAAGTTTCAATCCACCCTTGGATTTAGCAAGTTGAGATCAATGCCTAACTTCTTGAACTCTACCTCCTTGATCCACACTGCATAAGCTTCAGGTTGTCCATGTCTTTGGATCAGATGTTCTTTGTACTCCTTGGTTCTAGTCCTCTTATAGACCCCGGTATCCAATATTTTATCAGCTTGTTTGACTGTGACAGTAGGAAATTGAAGTTCTTCTACATCTTGACTAACTTCATGGAGGGTTTGATCCAAGTCTTGTGGTGGTCCTTTGTAATGCACTAGATCTGCAACATTAAAAATAGGGGACAGTCCACTGTTAGCTGGTAATTACACCTTGAAAGCATTGTCTCCATACTTCTGCAAGATAGGACAGGGACCTATCCTCTTCATTTGCAACTTATGAGGAACTCCTTTCTGCAGTCTATATTTGTTCAAATGCACCATTACTAAGTCACCAACATTAAATTGAACTTATTTCCTATGCTCATCCACCATAGTTTTATGTTTCATGGTGTTTTCTACCAAGGTTTTTCTGACTGTCTCATGAATCTCCTGCATTGCATAAGAAAAGTCATCAACATATCCACTTCCTTTGACTCCATCCTTCAACTCTCTCAACTCATAAACACCTTTAGGATGTAGACCATAAACAATTTCAAAGGGACTCTTCCTTGTTGATCTATTGACAATATCATTATAGGCATATTTTTCTTGCCCAATCAATTGATCCCATTGTTGACCATACTCCTTGGTCAAGCATCTTAAGAGGTTTCCAAGTGTTCTATTTACCACTTTGGTTTGACCATCAGTTTGGGGATGGTATGCAGATCCAAAGGATAAATTGGTGCCCATTCTTTTCCAAAGAGTCTTCCAAAAATGACTCATAAACTTAGTATCTCTGTTTGATACAATGTTGATTGGTAACCCATGAATCCTTACTATCTCTTTGAAGAAAGAGAGGCTATTTGAATTGCATCATTGGTTGTTTTGCATTGCACAAAGTGAGCCATTTTTCTGAATTTTTCTACAACATAAACACTATCCATGTCTTTCCTTGTCTTGGGTAACCCAACTACAAAGTCCATACTCAAGCATTCCCACGGCCTAGTAGGGATAGGCAATGGTTGGTATAGGCCTAGATTTGAAGACGTACCTTTGGTCTTTTGAAATATCACACAACTCTCCACATACCTCCTGACATCTAAGTTCATCCTTGGCCAATAGTTAAACCTTTGAGCCAATTCCTAAGTTTTGGTGATCCCAAAATGACCACTCAATGCACCATTATGCTTTTCTTGTATCAAGTTTTCTCTAATAGAACCTCTAGGAACACATAGCTGATTCCCTTTAAACAAAAGATCACTTTGCAAAGTATATTCAACATATTTTCTATGGAAATGATTCTTGTATTCAGCACATACCTTATAAATGTCTACAAAGTCTTAATCATCTGCATATAGATCTTTGAAGTGATCTATTCCCATGCTCTTCAACTAAATTTCCTAAATTGTGAGGACTCTTCTACTCAAGGCATCAGCCACTTTGTTGAGAGTTCCTTTCTTGTGCTTGATATTGAAGGTGTATGCTTGCAAGTACTCCACCCATTTCATGTGTCTATGACTCAACTTCTCTTGTGAATTCAGGAAACTGAGTGCTTGGTTGTCTAAATACACAATGAATTCCTTGGGAAGCAAGTAGTGCCTCCATTTCCTTAAAGCCTAGACCAATGCATACATTTCAAGGTCATAAGAATAATACTTCTTCTTGGCTTCACTTAACTTCTCTAAATGAAAAACCACCGGTCTGCCCTCTTGACTGAGAACGGCTCCAATAGCTACATTGCTTGCATCACACTCAATGGTGAATAGCTTCTCAAAGCTTGGTAACACCAAAACAGGTTGGGTAGCTATCTTTTCCTTCAGAAACTCAAAACTCTTGTTAGCTTGCTCATTCCATACAAACTTAGTCTTCATTCCTCCTTTAATGGTATCCAACATAGGAGCACAAATAGCACTAAATTGTCTTATGAATTTCCTATAATATTGAGCAAGACCATGGAAGCTTCTTACCTCTGTTGCTATCTTTGGAGTAGGCCAATTGAGGATGGATTCCACCTTATTGCTGTCCATCTTCAAGTTGCCATGTGATAGCACAAATCCAAGGTACACCAACTTTGTTTTGATGAACTCACACTTTTCCAGATTGATCATCAGCTTCTCCTCCTGCAGCTTCTTGAAAATCAACTCTATATGTTGGAGGTGCTCTTCTCTTGTTTTGCTATAGATTAGTATATCATCAAGATACACTACTACAAATTTTCCAATGTAGTCTTTGAGGATTTCATTCATGAGCCTCATGAATGTGGAGGGGGCATTAGACAAGCCAAATGGCATAACTAGCCACTCATAGAGACCCTCATTGGTTTTGAAGGCTGTTTTCCACTCATCTCCCTCATGTATCCTAATTTGGTGATAACCACTCTTTAAATCTATCTTGGTATAGTACCTAGCTTCACCTAGACAATCCATGAGATCTTCAATCCTAGGGATGGGAAGCCTATACCTGATGGTTATCTTGTTTATTTCCCTGGAATCAGTACAAAGCCTCTATTCTCCTCCCTTTTTAGGTGCTAAGACAGTGGGTACTGCACATGGACTAATACTTTTCCTAATGATACCTTGGTTTAGAAGTTCTTGAATCTGCCTAGATATTTCCTCATTTTGTTGAGGTGTCATCTTGTAGGCTGCTTTGTTTGGAAGGGTGGCTCCTAGTATCAAGTCTATCCTATGACTTATGGCTCTTTTAGGGGGTAATGTTGCTGGTTGAACACTACTTACAATGCCTTCATAGGTCTACAACAATCTCTATATCTCCTCAAGTAACTCTTTCTTTTTAGCTACTTTCTCTTTGCTCACCTCTCTTGGCTTGATCATCACTGCATAGCCAACTCCTTCTCCTTCTTCCAAGGCTTCCAAGAACTCTTTTTTACCTACCATGAGCAGCTTAGAACCTGCTATCTGCACCTCTGTATCTTCTAGCAAAGACTGAATTTTGTAGGTCACCTTATCTTTCTTGAAGGTATAGGAGTTCTTCACTCCATCATGCACAACTTGGCAGTCAAATTGCCATGGTCTACCTAGGAGCAAATGGCATGCATCCATAGGTAACACATCACACAAAAATTTCACCTTGTAATTACCAATTGAGAACTCCACCCATGCTTGTTCATTCACCAAGACATGTTGACCTTTATTGAGCCATGTGACCTTGTAAGGATTGTTGTGGGGTATCCTTGTCAACTTCAGCTTGCTGACTGCCTCCTCTGACACAATATTGTCAGTAGAACCTGAGTCAATGATGACTTTACACACTTTCCCCATCATCTTGCAGTTTATCCTAAACAAGGACCTCCTTTGGCTTGGCTCTTCTTTAACCAGTTCTTTGATCAAAGTTCTCCTCATCATGAGGTTCTCACCTTCCTCTGAATTCAATGGAACCTCAAGATGCTTATCTACTACAGCTGTCTCATCTTGAATTAGGTTAGTTCTCTTATCTCCTCCATGAGAAGTGATACCTTTCTCTGGACATCTATAGGCCGGGTGTCCCAATTGGCTATAGTGGTAACATTTCATGTTAGTGAAGTAGCTACCTCTTCCTTGATCACCACTTCTTCCTCTACCACCTCTACTAGAGCTTCCTTCTTGCTGTTCTAAAAATCTGACTTCTCCTTGGGCTCTTGGTTCTGAACTTCTTCCACTATAACCTCTTCTTTGTCCTCTAATGTCTTTCCCTTTACCTCTACCTTTGGGGTTCTGCTCTTGTTTCTTTTTTCCTTTCTCCTCTATCTTTAAAGCCATTTGATAGCATTGGCAGACTGTTTTGAAGTTTACTAAACTCATGTCTTCTTGGATAGAACACTTGAGCCCATTCAAGTACCTTGCTAGCTTGATTCTCTCATCTTCAACCACTTTTGATCTAAGGCACAATTTTTGAAACTCCTCTTTGTATGTTTGGACATCCATATCCTTTGCCTAAGATTTTGTCTTCTCCTATGCAACTGAACTTCATAATCATTAGGTAGATAAGTGTGCCTTATCTTAGTTACCATTCCTCTCCATGAAACTATTGGACCTTTGCCTTCTTTCTCTCTCTCAACTTGTATGAACTTCCACCATGTGAGAGCTGCTCCTCTCAACCTTTACTTGGCCACCTTTACCTTTTGGGCCTCTATTATACCATCACATTCAAAGTGGTTTTCAATTCTCTCAATCTAGTCCACAACTGAATCAGGGTCCATTTTTCCACTAAATAGTGGCACACCTTCCAATGCTTTACCACTTAAGGCCTGTAATGCTTTTAGGAAGGGTTCTTCAGCAAGAACAGGATCAGGCTTTGGAGCTTCCTCCTCCAAGTCCTCTTCTTTTTCCTTTGCTTCCTGCTCTTCCTTCTCTATCTTGTCCTTCACTTTATCTGCTATCTCATCGACATCATCCAAGAGCTTCTCCACTTGAGATAACCTTTCTCTCAGCAACCGGTTATCTTCCTCTTACTCTTCTACCTTTTTAGCCAACTCTGCATTAGTCACCATGGTTCTTTCCTCTGGTGTGTTCTCTCCTACTGACTCAGTGGGCTGCAACATCAATCACACGCCTTGAATCAAACATTGCTTTGATACCAATATGGTGTATGAGAGCTCCAAGATGTGCTTGCACTAACCAACTAGACGATTTTTCTCAGTCTTCACCCAGGAACCTGATGGATTCAAGGTCTTAATTTGACTTATATCATTAACTAAGCCCTTCTCTAACTCTATTACAAGAGTTACTCTCCTTGTGCTTCACCTTGCAGGATTCAACACCCTTTGAACTTGCAATCTTCTTCCCACACTTAGAACGATCTAAGTGTCAACTTCATTATCTAACTTGAACTCTTTGTAGGGGAGTTAGAAACTTTGTTTCCTTCCATTTCACATTCAATTGAATGCATCTTGCTTGGTGTTCAACCTTCAAACTACCCATTTTCATGAATTTGCCTTGGTGAGGCCTAATCCCCTTGTAGCTCTTACCAATCCCTTTTTGGATTTTCTTGCCCAAAATTTCCAAATGACCTAGCAAAAAAATGTCACTTTCAGATACCCTTTTTGGAGCTTTAAATCTTCCTTAGGGTTTCAGGCCTCTGTCTCTTTCGTATAGTGCATTCCTATAATCAAGGACTATTAGGGCTAATTGGCCTAATGCTTAGGGTTTCACTATTCTTTGTTTCAAATCTCCTTCCAAAGGATTGATTGAAGCTTCAACCCTTTTGTCAAGTGAATATAATGTCTAACCCTACCTGAAGCTGTACGGATTCCGTACAGTGGTCTCTTCCCCTGCCTAAGTTCTTTCTATTTTCTATACCAAACTCTTAACCAGGCAGTCCTAGCTCGCAAAGGGTTTGATATCACAAATCATTTCTTGGCTCTCAAGGTTTCCTACTGCTACATATTTACAATTGACTGGCTCCCCTATCATTTCAAACTAATTGCAAGGAGATCCTGTGGTTAGTTCTTATGGGGGAGCCATGAAAAGATTTACTGCTCAAAACAGGGGAAACTAACAATCTACACTATAATCTATAAACTAGAACAAAAAATCTACACTAAGCAACTTGAATACAAGATGAAGATTGCTCTAAACTATCCAATGAACATAAACACAGTGCTAAATCAACATGTACAGTGCCTTCAATATCCCTGTTTCTCAAAAATGCATGGGTAAAACACAAAAAATGCAGTATATCTCTATTCTTTCACACCAAAAACTTTGATTACAATGAAAAACTAACTTCTCTCTATGAGCCACACCTCTACTTGGATGCCTTTTCCATCATTCAAGGGAAGTTGATCAAGCACTTACTCTTGATTTTAAGTGATTCCACTCCAACTAAGTTGCATGCAACCTAACAAGTTTGTCATGCAATTTTGCAACATTCTTGCAACTCTACCATCATCCTTCATTTTAAGACCTCAATCTCCTTGATCTCAAGCCAACAACTTCCCCAACTGTCCCTTAGCATCTTCAAACAATGAGGATGTGATTATGACACACTTAATGCTTTACATTCTAACCTAAGTTTTCTAAAGCTTAATAAAGCCAAAATTTAACAACATAATAACACTAGGATGATTTTAGTCCTAATGACTAACTCATCACACAAAAACAAGACCTTCTAAGGTCCAAATTAAGCACACTACAATTCTAACTTGGTTAAGGTTAGGTACAAGCCAAAATTGCAACATAACCAAACTGGAGTTAAGCCAAGGTGCTCCTGCACCAGGATGCAGAATAGTGGAATATAAAGGTGAATTTGACCATATGGGGGTGATAAAATTTAGATGTCTACATTTTTCTCCTCTTCGAAATATCATTAGCATAATGGTGTTTTGAAGAAAAATAAAGTGTAGATGACTCAATATAAGAAAAGGACTTTAGGGGATGCCTTGGTATTGCATGGAAATGGATAGGAAAGAGGAATGTAGAAATATGGATAGGTTGCCCCCTCAAGAGGGTGGATGGGGAAGAAAGGGGGCCTGAGTGACTTCTTGATATGGAGAAATGAAGGGTACCATGTGGTAGAGGATGAAAAACATGAAAAATGGCTTTTGAATGAAGGAAAATGGACACGCGAGGTGAAAATGGTGGCCCTCAAAAGAAAGGGGATAAAAGGATTAAAAATGTTAAATAAAGGTTAAAAATTACCCAAAATGAGCAAGGCTAACTAGGGGCAAAAATGAACACTATAAATAGTAATTTTGAAAATTTACTATTCACATGGTTTTCATTTTGTACACGTCATCAAGAGATTGGATAAGAGAGAGTGGGAGTTCATGAGGCAAGTGAGATGGCAGATGATGGAGAGATGATTCACTAAGTAGACAAGGAGTGTGATTTCTGGCATGTACGAGCACCACCTTGATAGGTAGGATCCAAAACCCACTTTGTGATTTCATTTCAACTTTCACACATGTTTTGGATTTTGAGATGGGTATATTAGAAAAAACACACTCACCACAGGAGGGTGTATTCACCCTTCCATCACAATGCATTCACCTCTTCAAGAAATGGGTGATTGCATGGAAGGGAACAACTGGGTGTGTTTCTACATGGGTGGACGTGCTCTAAGAGGGGATTACAAAATCACCTCTCTCTGGGATGGGAAAATCTACCAAGACAGGGGTGAAAGAAATAGGGAATAGGCAATTGCAAAAATCGCCAAAAATGTGAAAGGGCATACACACCAACCCAAAGGGGAAGATGTAGAATAGAGGGGTGATTACAAAATTTCCAAAAGAGGGGATGAGGCATAGGAGTGGATGTGAATCTACTCATTGATGAAAAGGGAGAATGAAAATTGTCCATTGAGATAAAGGGGCGAATGCAAATTTTCCTCTAGGATGAAGGGTTTAATTCACACTGGCAACAAGAAAGAGGTGAATCCACCCATAAAATAGGGAACCCAGCAAGGAAAATACATAGTGGTGAATGCACAAATTGAATAGGTGAACACATAAGAAAAGGGGAAGAGGAAAATTTTCCTTACACAATGGTGAATTTTCCAAACCAAGTAGAGAGAAAAAAAGAAAGGGTAGAAGAAAAATGGTAAGAAAGGATTGATAGATTTTTGGATATGGATGTAGAGCATAGAGTCCCTAAGGACCCAAGAGAGACACTCGATCGTACTGGAGGTGACCCAAGAGGAGGTGATGCCAAATGATCACACTGCTCTAGAGCAGGAAGGCCTATTGCATATGTTGGGATATCCCAACATCTGTGCACATAGACCACTATTGACAATATTGATGGAGCGAATGAGCTACCTTCCACCTCCTCATAAGGGAGATGACTCTAACATCAGAGGAGACTTGGTGAGTGCCATGTCGAGCAGACAAGTGGAGAGGATTCTATGAGTAGTGTTTGGTATTGTGGAGCTTCCCTACCAAAGAAGCTAGACATATATGCTTGGTTGGTAGTTGCACCACCAGTTCCATTATTCTCGTGTATTTTGATTAGTGGGATTCTCCTCCTTGACAAGAGTAGGAGATATTTTAGGCTCAAGATGATTGAGGTTGTGAGATACATTGTGGAGGGATGAGAGAGAGTATTTTCTTTGGGACCTTGCTTTCTTACATAGTTATACAGATACATGAACATTGTATGTTATAGACAATGTGTGAGTGTGACCCATGTCATCTTACTATAGGTGTGGGCATGGAAGCACATCAGATTCACCTGCACAAACATCCTCAGAGTAGGGGACAAAGATGAATCTCTCCTAGTGGCATACTTGTATGCTCGACAACATGGATGAATGCTCCACTACAATTAGGAGGGAGCTTAGAGTATGAGCGTCAGTTACTAGATGACTTGACAAAGTAGGATATTGTATGGAAGCCATATATTGATTGGAAGTTTCAGTCCTAGTGTGTAGAGGATAGATTATATAGGGCCTATCTATTTTTGATGTGTTAGCAGATAGGGATGGATCCCTTCATTGTTGAGTTGTAGAGGCTAGATCGAGTGACTTGGAAGTTTTGCATATAATAGGATATTCCTATAGGGATGCAAATGTTCCAATGGATCAGCTGAGAGTTAGGAGCAATATGGGGACAAAAAATTCTAGTAAAGTATGGTTAGCATGATTGGGAGTAGCTATCAATTATAGCATGGCCATGAAGAGGGAGCCCTGATGATGCAGGAATGACAATATGATATGTCGCATGGTGGTAGGAGAGGACGCTCGTGTGGATCACCACAATTGATCCTATTGTGTTTGTGGTGGATTTTGGGGAGGACGAGCAAAAAAGACCCTAGAGAAGGAGGAGAGGGGCTAGCTAGAGAGTATAGGAGGAGTTATCATAGGAGGAGGTAGTGTTGGAGGAGGAAGGATAGTATGAGATGGTGTTGGATGCCCTAGTGGTGGATGAGAGAGCCATAGTTTTCTACCAAGGGCCACCAATGGAGGATCTAACAGTTAGATTGGCAGGTTCCTAGGCTTGAGTCTAGATCTTAGAATAGAGTCTATGATAGGCAAAAGCAGAGAGGGATTGACTATAAGATGAGGTGGAAAGACTATAGCAAGAGGTGCACTGATTGTAGGATATAGCCAATGCCATGTAGGTAGGCAAGGATAGAGAGGTGGTGGGTATGGTGAGGGAGTTGTGAGGTCAAGTGCAGAGGTTGTAGGAGGAGAGGGTCTAGCTATAGGGCCTACTAGAGATCACATTGGAAGAGAGGGAGGTGGTGATGATGATGGTGGAGTAGGCTATTGAGTAGACGAAGGCCATGTAAAGGGAGAGAGATAAGGCCTTGTGGAGGGAGGAGGCTGTAGAGATTGTAGTTAGAGAGGGAGAACTATTGTAGGAGAGGGTAGAGACCATCGAGCCTAGAGAGAGATGAGGTGCTGAGGCAGGCATCCTAGATAGAGGTGCAACTTGCATCTATGAGATTAGCATAGGATGCCTAGGAGATGGAGAGATAGAGGCTATAGAAGTAGGGAGATATATACCAGATGTAGACAAAGTAGTTCTAGGTAGGTGAAATGGGGGAGGTAGACACAAGGACTGAGGCAGGCTACTACATGGTTGCATACTTTGTGGAAATACTTGATCTGGCATAAATGTTTCCTCTATACATTCGAGTAGTCCTGCAAAGAGTAGCATGTTCTCATTCATAGGCCACCCATACTAGGGGATATAGTGATTACAAAGAGACACCTCCACATGGTTGAGGACTTGGTTCAATCTTTCCCCAATGATTTGATGTAGGGAGCAACAATTAGAGAGATATGAGGATAGGTAGAGGGTCTTAGCTTTGATAGGTGTATGGTAGATACTTGTACATAGATGCAAATATGATGTACAATTTTTTGTGTAAAAATTGAGTTCATAGATTCATTGATTCTTTATTCTTGTCTCAGGACACCATGTTGTATTAGATGTACCTATGTGTATATTATGATTCCTTTGCACATATACATTTATTTAATGGAATCTATGGACTATGGACATTATTATGGACTTTATGATGGATGATGGACTTTTGATTATGGAATTTTGATGGACACTCTATTATATATATATATGATATGATAGAAGTTGAAAATGCTCTATGCGTGATCCCTATATGATGTTGTGGATGTTTATTATGTTAGTGCCATTTCTAGTTTTCTCATTGTCTAGTTGTGTACTCTAGTTTTTCATGATAAATCTTTAGCTATGGGGTGCTTCTCATTTTGACACATGGGACAAGTGGGCTCCCACAAGGGTTGAGCTCAGCCTATTTGAATTCACTTTTGGTGGGTGTTTCTCCCTCTGGTTTTGTTAGAATAATAAAATTTTTGCAAATTTTCATAGTCAATTACATCCATGAGTGTTCAAATTGAGCCCTTGTCATTAGCATATTGTCCCTTCCTCATATTGCCTCACTCATATTCTGTCGTGTGATCCATTTGAATCCATTGTGTCCTGCATATTTTTCATTTTGGTTCATGTCGGCATAGGTACCCAATTGTCTCCCCGACCTGTGTATGTTCCACTATTCTTTGTTACAGGTTGTTGGCAAGAAATTCCTCTTGTTGTGGCGACGACAGGAATCCTTATCAGTGTATCTTCTGGCTATCAGGCTATCCTCTTGCCAAGTTTTTGATGTCTCGGAAATAGGTGCATTTTATATTCTATTGGCATATGTTTTGTATTGCGGCAGGAGGTCTTGGCAAGGGGTCGGGTCTTGTTGACATGATTTAAAGTGGCACTCGATAGGAGTTCTCTCTTCTCTCGGCAACCTAACATGCTTAGTTGTTTTGGCATAACTTTTCACCCTACATAGCATCTCATCGAGGATTTCATGTTATGGCGATAGGTGGACTCTGTCGGTGAGAGAACCATTTTGTCTTGGCGATACATTGTGGCTCAAAGTTTTCAGCAAAGCAATGTGATATCTACAAAGGGTCTCCCCATAAGCAATAAGCTACAACAACAATGAGTGAATGCAGGTGCATCAGCGAAGGAAACATAAGGTCACAACAACATTGTGTAAGGGGTTTCTTTCAAAGGCTTTCCTTTCAGTGAGAGTTATTGTCTTCGGGGTGAGGTTTTCCCGACCCTGGCTTGTCTTGCCGACTGTGGCAGCCCCTTTGGTTCTTGGTGTGACTTTGCTTCGGCTGCGGTGGCATCGCCAAGATGTTTGGATGACTCGACCATGTCTCCCTGACCTTGTGGTGCATTCGGTATCACATGCAGACTTCGCTATGAGATTTCATCGAATTTGTGTGGTCTTCCCAACTGCGATGGGTGTTCGATGTGACACCACCTCTTCGGCCAGATGCCTCTCTAACTTCCTTGTGTCTAGATGATATGCCCGGTGACTTTGGTGTAACTATTTTTGTCGCCTAGAGGTCTTCCTAACACTGCTTTGTCTTGCCAATGGTGGTTTCCTACTTCAATGGCTAATGATATTTAAAAGACAGCCACCCGATCACTGTCAATTGATGGCCCAAATTCAATTTCACATGTTTCAGGGTTTCTGTTATGTTCATGTACGAAGACTTGGAGCATTCATGGTGGAAGATGAGAGGGTCATTGGATCCATTGAACTAGCATTCATGGCGACAACCCTGGGACAAGGATGGTATGGCTCGAGTATGGGCACCCAGATTTAGCAGTGGATTTGACATTGATTGCCTCACTTCATTCATGTGGGAATGTCTTTCCTGCAGCAACCTAACTAGTGGCATTTATAAGACCAGAGAAGTTTTTGAAGGTCACAGCAAGAGTTTTGATTGGTCACAATGCAGTTGGGGTTTGACGTGGTGTGTTGATGTGGCTCTGAGCTGGTGGTGATCCCTGGACTATTTAAAAGGAATTTCTAAATCATTTGTAAGGGTCTTTGGCCAGATATTGAAATCAGAACGAAGAAAGAGCATTAGTCACAGAATAAGATTTTTATCAGAATTCAAGGTCTAGGATTTTTAGCTTGTAAATTGTAAGGTCTTGGACACACTAGAATATGAGTATGTTTGTTTAGATTTTTCAGTCTCTCCTTTGTATTGTGTAGGCAGATTGTTAATGAAATCTATCAAGGATCATTTTTTCAACTTGTGTAATACTTTGTTACATTGTCTATCTTGATAGTATCTCATGTTCAAGGAGCATGTTAAATTGCTTTTTATCATTTTAGAGGTCTCTCTGCATTGTCGAAGTATTTGATAAGTAGTCTCAAGAGTCTAATCACTAGTTGTAGGATTAATAAGGTTAATCTTGTGAAGGCTTTATTTTTCCAAGTAATCAGTCCTTCTGTTTGCAGATTGTCTTGACTCCTAGCCCAAGAATAATGGCACTAATCTAATATATGCTATTTTTATTTAGGGTTTTAGTTATCTTTCTTAAGAACATTCATTCAAGTTAATGTTTCATGTTTCATGAATGATATTTATGTTGAGTTTCATTCTCTATTAATTTGTCTTTCTTATCCAATGATTTTCCATCTCTTGGATGAGTGTGTACACTTTAACCATGCCCAAGAATGCATCTACTTAGTTTTATTTGAGGTCTTGTAAGAGTATGCACTAGTTGCTTAGAAGAAATCTCATAGTGTACTTAAGGAATACCCTCTTGGGTCTTGCAGAGCCCGAAGTGAAGGAGAATGAAATAACTAGGTATTGCATCTCATTAGTTGGCCACCTGTCTAGCAAGAATACAAGCATTGAGTGTGGAAAGCTCATAGGTGCTTGCTCAAACCTGTTGGTTAGTTGTGAAAACAACCAAAAAGAGTGGTGACTCTGCTGGGGACCTATGTTTCATATTGAATAGAATCTCCAAATGTTTTATCCCACAGTTTGTTTATAGAGTCATTCATTTCAGAACATTGGTTGAGTATAGCTTATTTCTCTGCCTTTGAGTTTATATTCCTGAGTGATTCTTGGTCTTATTCTTGTCAAGCTATAGTTACCAAGCTCTGAAAGTTGTGTTGTTTAATAATCTATCCCAAGAAGCTTGGGTGGCGACTCTGTAGTCTTTGTACCAATGCAAACCAATATTTAAAGATATAGAAGTTCAGAGCATAAATTCAATGAGAGTCAAGAAGGTTGAAGGAATCCCAATTAAAATGAGGAGAACACGAGGTTATTACAGAAACCATCCAGAGCAGGAGCTAGAAGAAGAGTTTCCTAGAAACGAAGGCAAAACCAGCACAAAAAGGTATGGCTACACCACATCCCACCCCTAAACATCAAGTTTCTTCTCATTTTGGTTCACAAAGTGAAAGAGATTTGATATATTTAGATGATAATATATCCAATGAGAGAGGGGAAGTGCATATGAAAAATATTGTAAATGAATATTCATCAGATCATGGCCAAAATCCCATACAACAAAGGGGAAGGGGTAGATTCCAAAGGAATAATAGGAATACCTAACATGCTAGAACTATAGAATGCTCTACTCCCACACCTCTTAGGGCTACCTTTGTCCCAAATGATTCATCCACTGGGGATGACTATTCCCACAACCTGCATCTATACCAAACTGCTAGTATAGCTTCTGATAGAGAGTCTGCATTACCTAACAAGGATGAGATCTCTGATGATATACAAAGACTTAGTCAGCAAATAGCTACACTAAATGAGAATAGGAAACAAAGAGAAGTAGCAAATGAGAAAAAGATAAGAGATGCTATGGATCATAGGGATGAGCTATGTAGAAGAGTTAAAGAGATGGAAGCCATGGATAGATTGGCAGCCCAACAAATGAGGAGGATACCCTGGCATTGCTAGAAAATTCAAGAAGGATCCTCTCTGACCCCCTAGTTAATAAGATCACAAATAAACCTCAAAGTCATAGGGTTGAGGAACAAGTTGTTCCTCTTCCTAGGAATACCAGTAAATAGCCTCAAAATGTGGACAATGGTAAGCATCCTATGCAGGAAAAGAGAGGAAATGAAGGAGTAAGGATAAATGAAGGAGGTGCTAAGGAGAACACAGATCAAAATAACACTGCCTCACTTTTTTATTAGCTAATGAGAGAAAATGAGGAGTTGGAGAGAAAAACAAGGGAGATGGAATTACTTGCAGCAAACAAAGAAATGAAAAGGAAGCTTAGTTTCCTTGAATCTACTTTGAAGGACCCTACCCTTGATGATCATAACACATGTGGTTGATTTGTTTCTTCAAACCCTACTAATGGTGATAGAAGCTCACCCAAGGATAATCCTTCTAGCTCCCTTCCACCCCCTAGAGGTCATGAAAAGGCTATCCATTTTGTTGATCTACAAGAGCCTCAAGGTCAGTAGTCGGGTCATCAAAATGAAAGACAAAGAGACACTGATACCCAGGGTGAAGAAAGAAGACCTGCGAGAAGAGGAGTGACTCATACTGATAGATATAGGAAGTTATGTTTTGATAATATCCCTAGTTACCCAAACCCTATACTTGATAATTCTAGGAAACATGTGCCAAAGTTTGCAGGCAATAATGCTATCAGTGGTGAGGATCACCTTAAATATTTTCAAACTTTTTTAGAAGACTTTAAGCTATGGGATGAGGATGTAGCCATGAAATACTTCATGCAATCTCTGATAGAGGATGCAAGAGACTGGTACATAAGTCTGCTTGATTTAAGCATTGATTCTAAGAATTCTTTCTTCAAAATTTTTAGAGAACAGTATGGAGACCAGACTGATCCAATGTTCAAGCTGCATGATTTTAATAACATCACAAAGGGACATAATCAAATGGCTACTAAATTTAATGTAAGATTCAAGAAAGCAATGGCTAAGGTCCCTATTTCTCTCTGAACTAATGAAAGATCATGTCTATTTACTTATTGTAATGCCTATGATAGCAAGATGTGCTGCTTGCTCAGAGACAAAGACCCACAATCCTTGCAAGAGGCTTACAAGATGGCTATAAACACTGAAAATAATAGAAGAGCATCTAGTAATATGAGTAGGAGAGATGATCCTAGGCTTACCAAAGCTTCTAAGCCTTCAAATGAGAATGGGGTCAAGGATGTAGCTCCAGATGACAAATGGGATCTAGTTTTGACTTTGTTGCAGAAACAAGCAAAGGCTGAAAAAGCCTCAATTTTAGAGAAATGAAAGGCCCCCAAGGTTGCAAGACTATCCATATCACACCAACTAGAATAATGGGAGGCCTATCCAAAATAATCAGAGGAACTTCCATGGAGTACCTGATCCATTACAGAAGAATACCTCAAACATGGTGGATGATTTGCCATGGTGTGATGCCTATGAAATGCCACACTCCTCACATCAGTGTACTGTTGCGGCCAAGGCAGTGGAAGAAAAGTAGGGAAGTTATGAGGAAGGTGATTATCTTGGTAACCCTAAAGAGACTTCGAATGTGTTCATGACCAAGTCAAATTTGGATTATGAGGAATATTCCTCTGACTATGGTGTTGATACAAATAAGACAGATATGTGAAGACAAGAAGGTCTTCATCAACAGCAATTACTTTCTGATGGAGAAGGAGATGATCAATTTAATGCTTACAACCTTGAAACCCGTGACATTTCTTTGAGGAGACCTAATGAGGAGATAGAAAGATATGAAATTGTGTTGGCCATAGGAGCTCAGGCTCGAAATGATATTCACCTTAGAAATAGGGTGGTAAAGGCTAATCTAGGTCAGCAAGGGGGAATATTCATCAAAGAAAATGATACTGATCCTAAAGATGCTAAAGCTGAGAACATAAAGGTGAGTACCAAGGCCAAGGAAGTCAAAGAGCCAAGAATTTGGGCTAAAAATAATGACAAAGCTAAGATAACCAATGAAGCTACTTCATCAGATACAAAGATGAAAGAATTGAGGCCTACAAATCACAGTGATGGTAAAAAAATAGATGCACTGACTTCTCATGAAGTTATATTCCCAGAGATTCCAAATTATGCACTAGTCGACATGTTTCAGGTCCTATCTCAGATAGGGGTCACAGTCCCACTTCTTGAGATGATAAGGATTGATGACCATAAGCATAAAACAATGGCAATCATCAAGAGCATTGCTGGGAACAATCAACCCAAAATGGAAACTCAAATACCTGAAACCAGTATAGGCCAGGTGAAGGATGATGCAGCTAGACTGAACATAGATGAGAATCCTGAAGTCTATCTAGGAAGTACAATCACTGCTAACCCTGATTTGGTCAACCCTTTCTTTTTGAGCTTGATTATCAATGGAAACTTGCTTAGAAATTGTATGATTGATTCAGGTGCCTCAAATAATGTGATGCTTATCAAAACCATGGAGGAAATGGGCTTAAAGGTGGATAACACTTATGGAAAATCCTATGCTATGGACTCAAGGGAGATCCCTGTGATTGGAACCATAAATGAAGTGTCAAATAGACTGGCAGCCTGCCTTGAGAAGGAATTTTTCATGAGTGTCATAGTAGCTGACATCCCTCTAACATATGGAATGCTACTATCAAGGAAATTGTGTGCTTCTATGGGAGGAAGTATACAATGTGACTTATCCTTTGCTACATTTTTCATTGATCAGAAGGATGTTAAGATTACCTAGGATTCAAGGTACAAGCATATGATTGAATCTGCTGATAAAACAAAAGAACCTCCACTCATCAACTTTGTTGACACTGATATGGATACCTTTTGAGTAGAGGAAGCAGAACAAGAGGATGGAGATACCAAGTCAATACCAATAGTCAAAGAAGTCATGCAGACTACCTTAGAGGAGTCAGTATAGACCATGTACTTTGATGGAGCTTGCTCCAAGGATGGCTCAGGTGCTGGTGTCTTGCTGGTATCACCACAAGGTAAGACCTTCAAGTATTCCTTTCTACTCCAATTTTCATGTGAAAACATTATAGCTAAGTATGAGGCTTTGCTACTTGGCCTAAAAATTGCCTCTAAGCATGGGATAAAACTTTTAAGGGTATTTGGTGATCAGAGCTGATTGTTTCTCAAGTCAGATCTAGATTTGTCACTAAGGACAAATATTTGAGGCAATATAGGAATGAATTTTGGGATACCATTGAGGCATTTGATGCCTTTGGCATAGATTGGATAGAAAGGGGACATAATGCTAAGGTTGACTTGCTAGCCAATATCGCTGTCAAACTAGATGAAGTGACCTTTAATGGTATTTCTAGCATTGAGGTACAAACTAGGCTTGCAGTGCCTGATAATGTATACAACTGGTAGGTGTTCTAGGATGACAATGATATCTTGAGATTCCAGCACTATGTTGACCAATATGAGAATCAAGAGATCGATTTTGGCTCATATGTGGTAGAAGAAAATGGTAGAGAGACCTTGTTTGGGAATGAAGTAATTCAACTAAAGAGCAACAAAATCCCAAAAGGGCTGGTAGCATTGGAGAGAATCTTTGAAGGACTAGATAAGTCCAACACAAAAAAAGTAGCTACCCATAAAGAGGACCTAGAGGAAATCAACCTAGGAATTGATAGTGCACCCAAGAAGGTCTACATAGGCAAAAATATGAAGCCCCATGTAAGGAATATGTTGATTACCTTATTAAGGAAATATAGGCATGTGTTTTCTTGGTCTTATGATGACTTGGAGGCTTACAGGGAAGACTTGTTCTAGCATGAAATTCCCCTGAAACCTGATGTGAGACCATTCAGGAAAAAATAGAGGCCCATCAATCCAACCTTGAGATCCAAGATGCAAGAAGAACTAACAAAATTGAATGATACGGGGATCATTAAGCCCATAAGGCACCCATCATGGGTGTCAGATTTGGTCCCTATCAGAAAGAAGAATGGTGATCTTAGGCTGTGTGTGGATTTTAGAAATTTGAATATTGCATCATTGAAAGATAACTATCCACTCCCAAACATGGAGGCTATGCTATAGAAAGTGACTAGGTGTGAATTGATGTCCATGATGGATGGATTCTCTGGTTACAACCAAGTCATGGTGAAAGAATCAGAGCACTACAAGATAGCATTCACCACACCCTGGGGAACTTATGTCTATGTTAGAATGCCTTTTGGCCTAATTAATGTTGGTGCCACTTTTCAAAGAGCCATGGATGTGGTCTTTGTTGAGTTTTTAGACCTATTCCTTGCTATTTACCAAGATGACTTGACTGCTCACAGCAAGAAGGAAGAGGACCATTGCTCTCACTTAGAGAAAATCTTTGTTAGAGCATTGGAATATTGAATTTCCCTTAATCCCAAGAAATGTTCCTTTGGGGTTAAGGAGGGCAATGTACTAGGGCACATTGTCTCAAAATATGGCATTAGAATTGATCTAGAAAGGATAGCAGCCATTGATAAGATCCAACCACCAAAGAATGTCAAGGGAGTACAATCTTTCTTTGGTCAAATAAACTTCTTGAGAAGGTTTGTCACTAGCATTGCAGAAATCAGTAGACGTATCTCCAAAATGCTGAAGAGGAATGAGAGGATAGTCTAGTCAGGAGAGCCCTTAAAGGCTTTTCAAGCCATTAAAGAAACAATAAAAGATGCTCCTGTGTTGAAGACACCAGATTACTCAAAGCCTTTCCAGTTGTTCATGTTTGCCTCTTTTCATACTGTAGTAGGGGTGTTGTTATAGAAGAATGATAATGGTTTCGAGCAACCCATAGCCTTCTTCAGTAAGTCTTAACAAGCTGTAAAATTGAAATATGACATAAATGAGAAATAGACATATGCACTAGTCAAGGTTGTCAAAGCTTTCAGGCCTTACTTAATGGGAGTTGTCATAATTGCATATGTGCCTAGTGTAGCTATCAAAGACATTTTCACATAGTAGGAAGTGTCAGGAAGGAGATGTAGATGGGTTAATAGAATTCAAGAGTTTAACATTGAGCTCCAAATCACTAAGTTGGTGAGGGGAGAAGGATTGGCCAAGCTTATGGCCTGGACCAATTTGGAAGAAAATCAAATAAACTCATTGGAAGAGGAAAACAGATCGAACATATGTGATATGGAACATTCTGAGTGGTATAAGAATGTGATCTATTATCTGTAGAGGATGAAGTGCCCTGATGACCTGAATGAAAATCAGAAGAGGACATTGAAGTTACATGCTATCAGATATGTTATCATTCAAGGAAATTTGTGGTGGAGAAGTAGAGAAGGAGTCATGCTGAAATGCGTTGATCAGAATCAGGCATTAGAACTTCTAAGGGAGATGCATGGTGGAGTCTGTGGTGGAAATTACCTGGCCAAGACAACTACACACAACATGATGAGGGCCAATTTTTGGTGGCCTACTATATTTAAAGATGCACATTAGTTTGTGAAGACATGTGATGCTTGTCAGCATTTTTCTGGTAAGTTAAAATTTTCTGGTAACCTTCCCCTCAGACCGGTTACTGTGCAATCTCCATTTCAGATTTGGGGCATTGATTTTATAGGGGAAATAACATGCAAAACTAGTGGAGGACACTCCTAGATATTAGCATCCACTGATTATTTTACTAAGTGGGTGGAAGCAATCCCAACAAAGAAAGCAACTGGCAAGGTGGTGATTGATTTCTTGATAAACAATATACTGACAAGGTTTGGATGCCCAAAAAGAATTGTATCAGACAATGCTATGTGTTTTAGGTCTGAAGAATATACTAAGTTTTGTGAAAAATATGGTATCCAAATTTCTTATTCATCACCATATCACCCACAAGGAAATGGACAAGATGAGTCAAGCAACAAGAGCTTAATGAAGATCATCAAGAGAATCTTGGATCAGAATAAGAGAGCCTGGGATTCTAAGTTGAAATTGGTTGTCTAGGTAGATAGGGTGATTGTGAAGAAGGCAATCAGTTGTGCTCCATTTGACTTGGTCTATGGAATAAATGCAAGGTTGCCCCAAAACAACCTAATAGAGATGTACAAGTTTATCCAGGTATATGACGATGAAGTTGACAATGAGATGCAATTGAGAATGGATGCTCTCAAAGAGTTGGATGAGACTAGAAGGGATGCTCAAAGGAGAAATGCCAAGTTGCAAATGTAGGTAATGAACCTATATGATAAAAGGACATCAACAAGGAACTTTGAGAAGGGAGATTTAGTCTTATTGTGGAATGCTAGATTAGAAGACAAAGGGAAGCATGGGAATTTTGATGCCATTTGGTTAGGCCCATTCGTGATCAATGATAAATGGGGAGAAGATTCATATGTTCTTTGGGCTCTAATAGGTGAGATTCTTGAACTGCCAGTTCATGGATAGTTCTTGAAGTTGTACTTCTCTTGAGGTATCTCTTTTCCATGAATAGTAGCTTAGGGTTTACTTTTCATTTTGTTTTCTTGTTTGTGTCTATTGGTTCTGTCCAAACCAGTTCCTAGTTGGTTTTGGTCCTTTCTTTTCTGGTATGCTCTCCCAGTGATCTAAATTCTTGCTATGCCCACCAGGGGCATACATCCCCCAACTAGAGCCTATGTTAGTGCCATTTCTGGTTTTCTCATTGTCTAGTTGTGTACTCTGGTTTTTCATGATAAAACTTTAGCTATGGGGTGTTTCTCATTTTGGCACGTGGGACAAGTGGGCTCCCACAAGGGTTGAGCTCAACATGTTTGAATTCACTTTTGGTGGGTGTTTCTCCCTCTGGTTCTATTAGAACTGTAAAATTTTGCAAATTTTCATAGTTAATTGCATCCATGAGTGTTCAAATTGAGCCCTTGTCATTAGCATATTGTCCCTTCCTCATATTGCCTCGCTCATATTCTATCATGTGATCCACTTGAATCCATTGTGTCATGCATATGTTTCATTTTGGTTCATGTCGGCATAGGTACCCAATTGTCTCCCCGACCTATGTATGTTCCACTATTCTTTGTTGCAGGTTGTCGACAAGACATTCCTCTTGTTGTGGCGAGGTGAGAACCCTTATCGGCATATCTTCTGCCTATCGGGCTAGCCTCTTGCCGAGTTTCTAATGTCTCAGCAATAGGTGCATTTTATATTCTATCAACATATGTTTTGTATTGCGGCGAGAGGTCTTGGCGAAGGGGTTGGGCCTTGCTGACATGATTTAAAATGGCACTCAGTAGGAGTTCTCTCTTCTCTTGGTGACCTAACATGCTCAGTTGTTTCGGCATAAATGTTCACTCTACATAGCATATCACCGAGGATTTCATGTTATGGTGATAGGTGGACTCTGTTGGCCAGAGAACCATTTTGTCTTGGTGATACATTATGGCTCAAAGTTTTCAGCAAAGCAATGTGATATCTACAAAGGATATCCCCGAGAGCAATAAGCTACAGTGACAATGAGTGAATGCTGGTGCATCAGCAAAGGAAACATAAGGTCACAATGACATCACATAAGGGGTTTCTTTCAAAGGATTTCCTTTCAGTGAGAGTTATTGTCTTCGGGCTGAGGTTTTCCTATCCCTAGCTTGTCTTGCCGACTATGGGGGCCCCTTTGGTTCTCAGTGTGACTTCCCTTCAGCTATGGTGGCTTTGCCAAGATTTCTGGCTGACTCGGCCATGTCTCCCTGACCTTTTGGTGCATTCGATATCACATGCGGACTTCGCTATGAGATTTCACCAACTTTGTGTGGTCTTCTCGACTGCGATGGGTGTTCGATGTGACACCACCTCTTCGGCCAGACGTCTCGCTGACTTGCTTGTGTCTGGCCGATATGTCCGGTGACTTTGGTGTAACTATTTTTGTCACCTGGAGGTCTTATCGACACCACTTTGTCTTACCAACGGTGGTTTCCTGCTTCAACGGCTAATGATATTTAAAAGACAGCCACTCGATCACTGTTGATTGATGGCCTAGATTCAATTTCACGTGTTTCAGGGTTTCTGTTATGTTCGTGCATGAAGACTTGGAGCATTCATGGTGGTACATGAGAGGGTCATTAAATCCACTAAACCAACATTCATGGTGACAACCCTGGGACAAGGACGGTATGGCTCGAGTATGGGTGCCTGGATTCAGCAGCGGATTTGACATTGATTGTCTGGCTTCATTCATGTGGGAATTTCTTTCTTGCAGCAACATGACCAGTGGAATTTATAAGACTAGAGAAGTTGTTGAAGCTCACAGCGAGAGTTTTGATTGGTCACAATGCAGTTGGGGTCTTCGGCTAGATATTGAAATCAGAACAAAGAAAGAGCATCAGTCACAGAATCAGATTTTTATTAGAATTCAAGGTCTAGGGTTTTTAGCTTGTAAATTGTAAGGTCTTGGACACACCAGAATATGAATGTGTTTGTTTATATTTTTTAGTCTCTCCTTTGTATTGTGCAGGTAGATTGTTAATGAAATTGATCAACAATCATTTTATCAACTTGTGTAATACTTTGTTAAATTGTTTGTCTTGATAGTAGCTCATGTTCAAGGAGCATGTTAAATTTATTTTTATCATTTCAGAGGTCTCTCTGCATGGTCGAAGGATTTGATAAGTAGTCTCAAGAGTCTGATCACTAGTTGTAGGATTAATAAGGTTAATCTTGCAAAGGCTTTATTTGTCCAAGTAATCATTCCTTATGTTTGCAGATTGTCTTGACTCCTATCCTAAGAATAATGGCACTAATCTGATATATGCTATTTTTCTTTAGGGTTTTAGTTATCTTGCTTAAGAACATTCATTCAAATTAACGTTTCCTGTTTCATGAATGATATTCATGTTGAGTTTCATTCTCTGTTAATTTTTCTTTCTTATCCAATGATTTTCCATCTCTTAGATGAGTGTGTACATGTTAACCATGGCCGAGAATGCATCTGCTTATTTTTATTTGAAGTCTTGTAAGAGTATGCACTGGTTACTTACAAGAAATCTCATAGTGTGCTTAAGGAAAACCCTCCTGGGTCTTGCAGAGCCCAAAGTGAAGGAGAATGCAATAACTAGGTACTACATCTCGTTAGTTGGCCACCTATCTAGCAAGCATACAAGCATTGAGTGTGGAAAGCTCATAGATGCTTGCTCAGACCTACTAGTTAGTTGTGAAAACAACCAACAGATTATGCATATGTGTATGATTATGATTATGATGAATATATTTATGATGGTATGTATGATATGGATGATATGTCTAACAAATAACACTTTGTGATGCAGGTGGCAATGTGATTATGATTTATGGTATATGCATATGAGAATATGAGATGTGGTAATGACATGCATTTATGTATGATGTGTTTATTATGGATGCAATGCATTATTATGAATGTATGATATGCATAATGAAGTGAACTTAATGCAATGGACTAAGATGCTTAGAATAACAAATATATATTAATCTAAACAACTTAAGATTCTAATGAAAATAATAATGGAACAAAATGAATTAAGATGCTTAGACTAACAGATCTATATTAACCTAAACAACTTAATATGATAATGAAAATGTTAGTGCAATGATATGAATTAAGATGCTTAGACTAACAGATCTATATTAATCTAAACAACTTAAAATGATAATGAAAATGATAAGGTGATGCAAATGAAATGGATTTAAGATGCTTTGAATAAAAAATATATATTAATCTAAATAACTTAAAAGGATAATGAAAATGATAATGGGATGTAAATGAAATGGATAAATCACCTATCAAAACCGTAGGGACCTTGATAAGAAGAATAGGTGGGGGGAATAACATTTGCACAACAAAAAATCAATAACTATAGGTTTCGAGAAAATGGGTGGGGCTAAATGTGATGCAATGGTATAATGAATGAAATGCAAATCTAATGCCATTTTTTCATATTAGGAGGATGAGATTTATCTATATCATAGGACACGATATGCCATGGTATGAAGAACCAAGGCTGATGAGTGTCAAATGCATAGGAAAAACACAACAAACAAGAAGGTTATCCCAACACCCCAAAGTCATAAGGAATTTGGTTAGGCCTAATGTTGGAATAACCATAGGCATAAAGGATGCCCCAACATAACATAAGACCATGGGGATCTTGGTGTACGAGACAATCAAGACAATAGGTGAGACAAGATCACATAGAAAAATCAAGATATGCCCCTATGTTTACTTGACAAAGTGTACCATGATATGATGGATTGTAGTGACCTTAACAAGGTATAATAGGAAGCTCAAATGATAAACAAAATGGAAAAGCACCAAGATATTACAACAAGATTAAATTATCCTTTTCCATAGGGCCAAGAGGTGGATGGGATTGATACTGTTTGATTTAAGGAAGGATGCATCATGTTAAGACAAAATATGGAGGGGTAGATTAGTTGATCAACATGACTCAAGATACTTCAAATGGATCAAACCTCAAGGGGATAATGCATTTTGTTATTAAGGGCCAGTTAGATAGGGACACACTTGATGACTTGACACAAAACCAAGACATACCATAAGGATAGACCTAGGGACTTAGGGGTTGATCAAATATTAGCCTTTCCTATGTGAAAGCATAGAGCCCTCATAGTTCGATAAAATATTGATGATTGACCATGGAGAAAGTAGAAAGTGGATAATGGAGATTTAGATGGATGATGAGAACTAATAAAAATGGATGGAAAAAAACCTCGGGGGTTGGTCATATGATTAGCCTTGCCTACGTGAAAGTGTAGAGGCAACATAGTTCAACAAAAGTACTAAAGACAACATGAGACCTAATGATAAGAGACAAGATGGAGGATCCTAGATATAGACACGAGACTAATGACATGACACCAATCTAGAAGCGATGAAAAGCTTAGGATGTAGGATAAAAGCTAAAGATTTAGAATAGTGAATCAAACCTGTCCAATGCTTAATCAAAATATACCAAGCAACAGATAATGGGATGTCAATAAGGGAAAGATGCAATATGATAGGAGGATAGGATGGGTAAAAGAATATAGTAAAGTAGGATGCAAGGTAGATAATGATTAAGCCCTCTATGAATGGTACATATTGCTAGTTTTTCACCAATCATACTTATTCAAGGTAACACCAAGGGTGGTTTTCACCATAGGGAAAATTATTTCTCTTTACTATTTTTGGCTTTTTTGACTTTTTAATTTTTTAGGATTTTTTAGGATTTTTTAGGATTTTTGGTATTTTTCTAGGTAGGGTAACCAAGCCGGCTTAGGTATAAAACCATTTCAGGTGCATGATGTTGATGGGCTCTTCCAAGGGTTCCCCTTCAGGTGTTAGAAGTCGATATATCCAAAAACTATATTTTGCAGTGACAACATATGTACCCAACTAATTTGCTTCAAACTTTCCCTTTTGGTCTTGATCCTATTGGGTACATTGATTCTCTTTAAGGATGACATCACCAATTTTGAATTGGTGAGGATGAACCTTCTTATTGTAGCTTCTCCTAAGATGATGTTGATATGCCTAAAGATGATTATAGGCCTTAAGACATTTCACATGGATAGGAGTTCCAACTAACTCAACCATGCAACAAAAGCATCTTCATCACTGATCAAATTCTCTAGGGAGATACAGAGTGATGAGATCTTTCCTCCAATAAAAAAGATGGAATCTATGCCATAGATGAGGGAATATGGGGTGGCACTAGTGGGTGTTTGGATGGATGTACAATAAGACTAGTGGGTGAGATTAAGGTGTAGGTGCCAATCTTGACTAGTATTATTGACAACCTTCTTAAAAAATTTGATGTGGGTTTTGTTGGTAGCTTCAGCTTATCCATTACATTGTGGGTAATAGGGTATTGACCAATGATGTTGGATGTGGTATGTATCACAAGGTTGTCTCATGTACTAGTTTTTAAAAGGCTTGCAAGTTTTGATAATGATGGAAGATGGTATACCATATCTATAGAGAATATGGTAGAGGATGAATTTGGATATCTGAATACCGGTGATTTGGGAAAGTGGGATTGCTTCCACCCACTTAGTGAAGTATTGAGTGGCAGTGATGATGAATGTATGGCCATTAGATGAGGGAGGATAAATCTTGCTGATTAAGTCAAAACTTCATTGTGAGAAGGGCCATGGTGCAATGATGGGTTGTAAATCCTATGTGTAGACACCTAAAAATGACCTAGGTCTGCAAGCTTCTTTTTTACCACTTTCGTCCTAGCATAATTAAGACATTTAATTATGTCCTTGGTCCACATTCGACTATTGATTAAATAATTCATAATTATTTAATTAATTCATGTCAGTTCTTTCTTCATGATTATTAAATAAATAGATTTTTATTTATTTATTAAATACGCCATTAACTGTCTGTCTTTCTTTAATTAAATAAATTTCTTAATTTATTTAATTCCCCTTTCATTTAATTCTTATTGATTATTAAATAAATAAATTACATTTTTTTATTTAATACGTCATCGATTGTCTTAATTAAATAAATTGATTAATTTATTTAATTAATTGGTCTTATCTCCTAAATTAAATAATTAAATTTAATTATTTAATTGCCAATTAATATTCTTCTCATTTTAAATAAATTAAAGTATTTAAAATGTCATGTCAATCCTAACTGTCAGTCCTTTTTGATAAATAATCTGAAAAAGATTATTTATAATCTCTCAAAATCAATAATTTGAATTATTTTAATTCAAATTAGTAATTAATCTTCCAAAAATCAAGCAATTGGGAAAATTCTTGATTTTCCAAATATGATCTTCAGTCCAAATCTTATCTCTTAGATTTTTCGAATCTGGCAAATTAGGCAATCGTATCTTCTTGATTTTTTGAAAATCTTCATTATCTAATTAATTTGTCTCATTTATTCTCCGTCGTCGATCTGATTTTATTCCGACCGTTCGATTAAAGATTTTTCCCTAAACCTAATTAGGGATTCTCAGGTTAAATCTGGATCGTTCATTTTAGGGTTTTTTCATTAATTTATCTCGTTCGTCCATTTGAAATGGCATTTTCTATAAAATTCCATCTTCTTCTCATTTTTTAGGACACACATCTTGACATTTTACGTAATTATTATAGGCATTTACTTAGTTTCATATTCATTGTCATAGGTAATTGTAGTACTAATGATCATAGGCATTTGATTAATATTGGCATTTTCTTTAGACATAGACATAGGTATTGGCAATAGTCATAGGCATAGAAAATCCTTCAAATCTTGTTGTAGGGCTTAGGCATTTCTAGATTGCTCGAAAGACGAATCTGACGGCAGCATTCTCCAGCAAGCAAGAAGGTGTAACGAAGGTCAATCATGGAAGATGGAGACTCTTGGTGATATATTTCCCTTTTGTTTTCATTTCATTTCCATTGTACTTCGTTATATCATTGGATTTTTATGTTATTTGATCTAACAAACTAACAAATCTGATTTTCCTTTGATTACACTATGCAGGAGCATGAATTAGATTTTCATGTTGTTGACATGGTACACATTTCTTGATGAGTTCACAAGTGTCATGCTCCATACTTGGCCAATAATATCCTACTCAGAGAAGCTTCTTTGCTAAGGCCATCCCATTAGTATGGGTCTCACAAACACCACTATGGACCTCATTTAATGCAACATGGGATTATGATTTTTGTAGACATTGAAGGAGAGTTCCATCATACCCTCTACGATAAAGTGTATCTACTACGATTGTGTAGCAGGAAGTGCATTGAATGAAAATTTGAATTTCTTATGTGTTAGGTCAGATGGTACAATATTATCATGGAGGTAGGTGTAAATGTCATGGTACAAGGGTTATTGGGGACCTCCAATGTCACACACCATCTTAGTGTTGAGAATGTCATATGTTGGGATTAATAATTGCTTCACTAAGAACTCACATTCCATTTTATCTTTAGGCATGTCTATGAGAGAACTGATGGTAGCCATTGCATTAGTAATGTGATAGGTCGAATTAGGGTGTTAGAAATCAAGCAACAAGTTAAAGAGCACAAATAAACAACTAAAACAACCTACACTTTGAGATTAGCCTAAGTTGGAAACAAAACAAGACAAAGCCATGAAATGAAACTTTATACCTTGCGTTGAGTCGATCCTTTGGTTGGCCCTTCGATCTTGGATGTGTATGCTCCTTAGATGGCACAAGATGTGTGATGTGAGATGCAAATGATGCTTGGAAACATGAGAAAAGCTAAGTGTGGATTGAGAAACAAAACTGCAAGAGTTTGGCTACACAAAATGATCTCCCAAAATGAGAGAAAAGAGGGGGTATTTATAGGATTTTTGGGAAATCCTAGGGGAAATGGACGGTTGAGATTGATCCACCAAATATCAAGATGTAGGGCTAAGGTGAGTTGAGAACTCACAAGCCCTCACATCTTGACATGTGGCATGTGAGATAGCCCTAAAAGGTGAAGTGGACATGAGGTGGAAGGAGAAGGACATGACATGGAGAGGGGTACAAAGTACCTTGGGATTGGACAAGATCTCCTCATAAAGGAGGTCCTTGTCCCCATGTGGGGATAAGTGAGGAATTGTACCAAATATTCTCATAGGGATGAGAGAAAGAATAAAGAATGAATAGAGGACATGTGGGGAGAAGTGAAGGAATTAAAAATTCCTTTTAGGTGCCTTGGGGGATTAAAAGGTGAATTAAAAATTCACATGGGGAATGGGGATGCCTTGTCCAAAAGGAGAAAGCCTTTAATAAGGTTGACTCAAGGACATGTGCCATAAATAGGATGAGGATTTGGTTAGGCTAATCAAATGATTAAGGTTGTGCAAGTACCCAGTTAGATAGGCTAATGACTGATTAGAGGCAAGTGGGAAATTATGGAGAATGTGACCTTAATGATGATTAAGGGTGTGCACATGCTAACCCTAGTTAATTAGAAGAAGATGAACTAATTAAAATGGATTAGGGACCAACTTGCAAAAGTTGGAGGATGTGACCATGAGAGAGAAAAGATGAATTAAAAATGCATTTTAATTCAAAAGGGGAATATGACTAAATTAAATAAAAGGGGATATTTATTTAATTTAGAGGAGGAAAAGGGGTAAAGTATCAAATTAAATACTTTAGGACCTTTGTGCGAGATGCAGGGTATTAATTAAACAACTGGCTTAATTAATATTGTCAGAGGGGATGAGCAACCGGATGAATCAAGGAGACGCATTTGATCATATGGAAGTGATCAAAATTGAACGTCTACATTTTGCCCCTCTTCGAAAGACTATTAGAATAATAGGGTTTCGAAGAAAAACAGAATACAGATGTCTCTGTAGAGGGAGAGACCAGAAAAGAGATGCCCCAGCATGGGGAAACGCACGTGAGCTACCCTGGACGAAGGGAAAGCGGAGAGGATGCCCCGGTCAAGAAAAGGTAGTGCTAGAGCAATGGATTAGGAGGAAATGGTATGGTATGCCCCCTCGAGAAGGGGGACGGGGGAGGAAAAAGGAGCTCCGGTCAACTTCTCGAAAGTATAGAGTGGTACGTGTTGTTGGAAAGAGCACGGAAAAACGAGAAGAACGTCGCTTGAATGGAGTCAATCAGATATGCAGTGTGCAAATGGCGGCCCCGAGAAGAAAGAGCTGGGATGAATTAATTGAGGTGATTTTTGGTTAAAAAAAAGAAAAAAAAGACCAGGTGGTGAAAAAAAGAAAAGGGGATAAAAGGTAATTGGGGACTTACCTTGGGCCCATTGTGACAGCTGGCAAGTGGAGAAAGAGGAGAGAGAGACGAGAAGGCGAGCTAGAGTGGACATCATGCCGGAGTACGATAGTGACGTTATCCACCGAGCGGATGAGAGACGGATATTTTTCACCCATTGCGCTGTACCCCGCCAGGTTAGCTCAAAACTAGACTGTGGATTTTTATTTTTGTGTTTTTCGGCATTGTGA